>VDFB02000008.1:34997594-35182141 GCA_007258455.2 Sequoia sempervirens | reverse complement strand
CTCGAACTCCTCTTCATTCGACAAGACACCCGAGTGTCGGTGAGATGTTTTAGCGAAGGAAAAACATTACCCTGAGACCCTTCATCTTCGGCAGGAGTTGATTGATGTCACCCCGAACGCACTCCATTCTACCGAGCTCTATATTTCTTTCAGTGAGACACTGGCAAGTCAGGAAGACTCATGGTGAGGTCCAATAGTTATACTGATATCTGCTTTCGTCGCTAAGACCACACCATGTCGGCAAGACATTACTCCGACGACTGGAAGCTACACCGACGTCAAATATGTCAGGAAGACCTTGTGCATTCGGTGAGACCTTATGGCGAAGCTCAACCACTTCCCCGATCTCAAACATTCCTTCGATGAGACACTAAGCCCTCGGCGAGACATTGTGTCGATATCAATTTCTCTCGGTGGGGCCTTTGCTAGTCGTCAAAACTTCTTGGCGACTTGACCCTCCTTTGGCGAACTGAGATCCTGTCGGGGTGACTCTCATGTGTCACCGAGACATTCTGCTGAATGCATTCGCTCTCGCTGAAGGCACATCCTATCAGCGAGACACCTCCTAATCGTCGAGACCTCGTGGCGATGAAAACTTGTTTTGCCGATGCCGTTTCATTCATTGAGACTCTGATGGATCGGCAAGACTTATGCCGATATTACCTCATGTCGGCAAGACCTTTTCGGTCGGCGATACTTCAAGACCTCATACTGATAGAACCCTTTTGTGCTTTGTCAGTGAGACCAAATGCATTCACCAAGACATCTCTCCACCGCAAAGTTTCTCACCGAGATGCATCACTTTATCAGTGGTCGGCAAGACTTAAGGGACTCGGCAAGACCACACACCGAAGAAGAAAACTCTCGTCGAAGTGTTTACCCGATGCGATTAGTCGGTGATATCGAAAGAAGTCACTGAGACTTTACCCCAAAATAAAAATCTCCCGCCAATATGCATATCCTTTTGTCGCCGGTCGGTGAGACATAAAGATCTCGCCGAGACCTTCACGCCGATGGGAAACCCCTAGTTGTCGGGACGATGATCGATGTCTTGCCGATAGGAACCTGTAGGTGAATTCTACTCGCCGTGACATTCCTGGGGTCTTGCCGATAGGCAACACAGAAGCATATTTAACCAAATGCATTATGGGTCGGGGAGACCCAGATAATCTCATCCTGATAGGATCCCTAATGTGAAGCATTCAGACTTGATGGAACCCCGGCTAGTCGGCAAGACATCTGGAAGGTCTTGCCGACTTTCTCCTTAAAGAAAAATTATGTCAAACTTGACTGAGGCTGGCCTTTCAACTGAGCTCCCTTGTTTCGCATTAGGGGTATGATTTAATCATGCACAAAAATTCCTTCATTTGGCCTTCATGAACACCTGAAACACAGATGCCCTGCTTGATTGAGCCCATGGGTGAAAATTGGGCAACAATGACCTTGGGAAGTGGGATGCCAACTTTGGAGGAGAGCTTGGTTTTCTTTAAAAGAATTATTTCATATGATAAATGGGACGCCACTTTGAGGAAATGTTGAAGTCAACTTAAAATTTGAATTTGTTTGAGTCATGGTGTTTGGGCGCACTTTCTAGAGGCTTCTAGAAGATCTTCACAAATTTACAAAAGGGAGTCACTTGTTCTTCATTTCTCATCCATGAAGAAAATACACTATTATGTTGCCGAAATGGGGAGTGAGTTGTTTCGAGGAATGCATACTTCCTAGCTTGGCTTAGCTTCTTGCTTGAAAGATAGCAACTAGTTAAGATTGAGGCTGTTCTTGACTCTTGAGAGCAGATTGAGCACTTGAGATGGAATTTTATAAAGTTTTGAGTATTTTTGAGTTTGTTGGTCTAGTGTAGCTAAAAGTTGTTTTTTATTAGAAGTCATTGAGTGAATTTTATTTGGTTATGGGTATGAGCTAAATGTGTTTCCTTGCTAGGGGCGACCCTTCTTGTCAATTTGCAAATTTTAATATCAAGAAATTATTTTTATGGAGTGAAATCACCCCTCCTTGAGGGTTGTACCTTTTGGAAGCAACATTGGGATTTGTGTAAAATAAATTAAGTTTGTTTGATGAGGTTTTATCATTGGGAATTGGGCACCATCCTTGCTGGAGTCATTTGCATTTGTTATCAAGTCGTTTGGGTGTGTTTTGAGTGTTTTATGAGCATTTTAGTGAGTCTTATAGTTGTTGGTTGATGCATTTCAGTTGTTGGTTTGTCATATTATACTTTAAAAGTTTGTCATTTTGGCTTGATTTCTTGTGAGAAAGTCATTTTGGTGATTAGAGAGACATATTCTATAATTGTATCATTGATACATCTTTATTTCAGTGTTATTGGTAGGAGCTCTATTTCATTGTAAGGTTGAACAGTAGTACTATCAACTATCTTCATTTCTTGCTAACCTTCATTGTAATTCCCACGATTGTGGAAGAGACTGGTCTTGTTCTAGTCTTTCTTTATTGCATTTACTTTCCTATGCTGCCCGTTGAAAAGTGGAAGGGGATGGAAAGCCACCCATTTACTTCTTGTTCTTGCATTGTAATAATCATATTGTTGATCGGTTGAGCCATCACCAAATACATAAGACCCCCAGCACCTCACCCACATCGGTTCTTGGTGCACATTCTTGGGTTGGGTTACTTTCAGCACTATTCTTTCATTTCGAGTACCGACGATCCTCGGTGCCATATGCTCACACCTTGCCCAACACTGGGATCCTGGTATACATTCTTGGTGTAGAGTTACTTTCCAGCAGTTGTTTGGTTTTGGGCTAACCTTAACAAGTGATTGTTGAATTGGCTTGATCACTAAAAAATTAAAAAAAAATGGTTCGGCTCATTACAGAGGGAGAGGGGAGATAGAGAGTAGAGAGAGAGGGGGGAGGATGGAGGGAGATGTAGAGGAGAGAGAGAGGGCAGGAGGAAGGTGGAGATATTAAGAGAGGATGGAGGGAGGGAGAGAGAAAGAGGTATAGAGGGATAGATTAGATAGAGAGTAGAGAGGGAAGGTGGGCAGGAGGAATGGATAGAGAGAGAGAGAGAGATGGATAGTTAGAGAGATAGTTCTTGAGCTCAAGGGAGAGATCCTGATAAATGGATGGATATAGTGAGAGAGAGAGAGAGGTCTAGAGAATAAGAGATAAAAAATGAGTGAGATGTAGATAGAGAGAGATGATACAACTTATTGATTACGAAAATTTGACCTCTTGATTATGAAATTTGATATGCTAATTACTAAAATTTGATTGTCTAAAAAATTATTAGATCTTCCAAAAACTAGAATTTGCATAACTCCAAGAGATTTGAAACTACTCTCAAATATCCTGAAACTATATACATGAAATATAACTTAAAGTATAAGAAAGTAAATGTGCCATCTTTTTTGTGTCACATATTTTTGCACTTACCCTTAATACATATTTTAAAATGTATCTCAAATGAGATACAAATGTATATACATTTAATCCTTATACAAATATTAATGTGAGAAAATAAGAAGTGTGCTTGGAATTATATACACACATCTCTTGAAACTTGTAGCAACTTAGTTATTGTAGATGTCTTTTTATTCCTTTTTTATTTAGTTTCCTTATATATTATATTCAATGATATGTAATTAAAACTTATCTTACTCAAAGGTAGACCTATAATAGTGTGTATCACTTATGGAACATTAGAAATATGCATGCGTAGGGGCATTTTTTAAGCAAACACCGTCATTTGAAAGTGATGCTAGCATGGCCTTTGAAAAATGATATTTTTAAAAATAATTAAAAAATATATTCAATCAAAGTTATCTTTGAATGAAGGTAGTTTTTTTAAAGGGATTTAAAGTTGTATTTTTAATATTTTCATTATGATTTTTTTCCCTATGCAATGCATAGCTCTAGGCCATAATTGAGCATATTCAACCCACCCACAAGACCACCTCCATCTCACTAGGTCAACACCAACTAATCCCAAAAATTGCATGTGGTCTTCAAATGAACATCATCAAGGTTCCTTTTCTGATGTGCAAGGGGGGAAGGGTTAGGGTTTTTTTTATCTCTACTAATTTCCAAGTATGTAACAAGCCAATGTATAATATGTATGATTTAAAATTATAAATTTTATATTTGTACCCAAAAAATTATATTTTATACTAATAAATTTAAGTTATACATTTATTTCAATAAATTGAAACCTTAAAAGAAACACTAGTAAATTGAACTATAAAATAAAAGCCTAAGTTTAACTTAAAATGAAATCCTAAATTAAACTGTATAATGAAACCCTAAATTGATTATATTATTATTGTTATGAAAGAAAACTATAAATGACTTCAACAACAAAACATGCAACACCATTCTACTTAAATAACCTAGACATCCTATTTAGTATTCAAGTATATGAAGAAGAATATATTTATGCATTTAATATTAGGTTTTTATGATGTGTTGGATATCCTTGAGCTTAATTTCCTTGAAAAATCATCTTATTTGAGTTTATTTAGTGTATCTATTGATAATCACAAATGTATTCTCCTAAGAGATGCAAACCCTACAATTTTAGAACAACTTTACACTTTGGTAGAGTGTGTTGACAAAATCGAAAGAATATAAAGGTTATTAACCTCAATGTCTATAATAATTCCTAGTGACACGCATGGACATTAGGATGTTCGTAGTAGTAGGTTAGATTTTGTTGGTGAGTTTGAAAACTAAGTTCTCATTTATGATGATCCATGTATATCCTTAGTTTAAAAAAATTCAACCATCTCATGAATATTTTGTTACTAAAGATGTCATGAAATATATTTTTGAGGATCATATTTCATCACTATCTATTAATGAATTTGCATGTGAATCCATTGATCAATTTTATTGTAATAGTGTCTCATATGTTTCAAGTTGTAGTAGTAATGATTATTTTTGTATTAATTATAGTGTAACCAAGAAAAATATAACATCGCTTTTACATTGTCTTTACATATATCAGAGCATATTATGCTATGGAATATATCAACATATTGTCCCTAGTCATGTATATAGATTTATATATATACTGATGTACAAGTAAGGTTCAATTTGACTACAACATTACAAAATTGTACAATGTTAAATATTTATCCAAAACAGTATTTGTACTTCCCTTCATGCCAATCACTATCATGCTAGTCACTATGCTTCCCTCCACCCTATCAGAAATTTTGCTGCCACTTTGTTCATCCATAGCTCTATCATCCTATTCAAAATTATTTTTTGTCTCCTTGTGATCGGTTGCTTCATCTTTAAGCTCCTTCTGAAACTCATGTAGGGTATTTAGAAAAACTTCAACATTGGGATGCCCTTATTGCCAAGTGTGTCCATATCTAGCCTCTTGAATGTTGATATTGGTTGTGCCTTTTTTCAAGAACTTCTAAAATTTTCCCTTGAAAATTTCTACGGTGATAAAAACCTGCATAACAACATTGTGAATTATGAGTCTTTTAGCAAACTCAGTAAGCATCCTTCTATTCCCTTTATACTTTTCCTCATTTCTATATTTCCAAATGGACCAAAGGATTTTAGTAGAAGCACATATCCAGAACAGAGATAAATCACTACTCATTTTTTCATGAATTTCAAATATTTTGTAACTGGGACCAAATTTATCTTTCCAAATGTTTTATCTGTTACAATTTTTTTTCTAGATTTCTTTAGAAAATAGGCAATCAAAGAAAATGTGTTGGATTGACTCGGGAACTTTGTAGATATTGCATATGTTAGTGTAATTAATTAATTATTACACTAGCATAAGTTAACTTAGGTCATGCATCATTTAGTCCTAGGTTGCATTTTTAATAAATCATTTAATAATGGGGTAATGTCCCCTTCCATGTTTGTAGGGATAAAATTCCTTCTAGAAGATGAGTTGTCCTTCTAGAACTTATCTCAACATTTAATAATTTTCTAGATAGGATTCACATGTTGTCACATGTTGTTAGATCAAGACACATGGCAACATCTCATGCATCTTAGGTTTTCTCTCTTGCCTATATAATCAAGCAACTTGTACATTTGTAATCATCCAATATCATAATGTAGATCAATATAGAATCTCCATTGTGCATGCCTAAGTTCAAATGCTTTATGTGTGGTTGATTATCTTTCCTGGCAAGGGTCCTCCATTGAAGATTTCGAAGCTTCAGGGACTGTGCATCCATAATCTCAACAACATATGTCAATGCCATTGGATTTTTTTTAAATGGAAGCCTCTATAGAATCAGTAGCCACGTAAAACATTCAGTAGCCACCTAAAACATTCTTTTTTAGGTTCAAAAACTTGAATCCAATTATTTTTAAAGATCTTTGACCACTGTTATTTACTTAGGCTTATGCCCCATACTTTATTAACATGTTCTATGATGTCTATATGTTCAGTTATAACCTTGTATATTGTTTTTACATTATCTTTCATTAGTGATCTACCATCCTTCCAATGGAATTCTTGGTATTATAACTCATCCATTTTCACATCAACTGGGAAGTGAATGTTTTTGCAAGCTTCTTTTAAGATGGTGTATGTTCTCCAATTACTTGGAGGGATATTGAATTTGGTGCTTAACTCATGCCAATTTTTTAGTCTGTCATTTATCATTAATGTCACCAAAACATTTAACCCATATTTAGGCCTAGCTTTTAGTTGAGCATCCTTGAAGCATGGCAAGTGGTCTACCTTTGTGCTCCAAGTTCCACCATATTGATTTGTGAGCTAAGATAGTGTTGTTACCATTCTTGGTGAAGTGGCAATTGGTAATATTCTTCTTAACATGCTCCCATGCTCTCTAGATGGTCTTGAATACATTCAATCCTACAAGGGATATAGGAAAGGTATAACTAAGGAGATCACATGGGGAGAGGAGTTTCCATGACTTATCCTTCTTGGGTACAACATTCTTAATATTTTTCCTTGCAAGGACCTCCCAAGGCTCCTCTCCATCAAGTGCTCTAGTGATCCACTTGGAATCCAAGGCAATGCCTTTCAACCTCAGGTCTTTTATCCCTAGACCCCCATTTACCTTGTCTATTGCACACCTATCCCACTTAACTACATGTCTTTTCTAGTTGCCTTTACCATTAGGCCACAAAAACTTCTTGATCCTTTTTTAATTTCATTTATTTGGTAACTGCTAAAAAACC
Source organism: Sequoia sempervirens (assembly GCA_007258455.2). Classification (NCBI taxonomy): domain Eukaryota; kingdom Viridiplantae; phylum Streptophyta; class Pinopsida; order Cupressales; family Cupressaceae; genus Sequoia; species Sequoia sempervirens. Next base: position 35,174,975 of record VDFB02000008.1, on the reverse strand, counting down.
ATACTAAAGCAAAGTATATGTTGTAAGAGGATACGATCTTTTTGCATACCTACAAGTGTCCTACCAAGGACAAGTACCGCTTGTTCAATTTATCAATCTTTTACTCAATCTTTTCCTTAATCTAGTGTCACATGTCCTTCATGTTAGGCTCAATAGTGAAGGGGATACCTAAATACCTCATTTGCTTATGCAGTCCTTCCCATTGTATATTGTAAATCTTCAACCAGCCAAGGGGGCCTCTTCCCACCCCAACATGCATGATTTTTCCATAGCTATTTTTTCCTCGGATGCATCACAAATTTTTTTGAGTTTATGCATCAAATTCTTCATATTTTCCTCATCAAGTAGGATGAAAATTGTAGTATCATCTGCAAATTGAATATTTGTGAGGTCACTTTTATCAAGCAGGGTAATCCCCTTGACCCTTGGGGATAAGGTATTGTCCCTTAGTATATAATGTAGTGCATCTAACATAATGAAAAATAGTGCAAGGGCAAGTGGGTATCCCTGCCTTATTGACCTCTCCAATATAAATTCCTCAATTAGATTCACATTTACATCAACCTGTGAAATTGCATCTTTGAACAATGTGTTTACAATATTGCAAAATATTCTATGAAATCCATAGGCTTCAAGAGTTAACATCACGAATGACCATTCTACCCTGTCATAGGATTTTTCAAAGTCAAGGATTAGCATTTTTTCTCCTTGATTAGTTTTCCTTTCCCATTCCATTACCTCCCAATTGGTGATGAGATTATCCGGTATATACCTCACTTTGATGAAACCTGTTTGTGTGTTGTTGATGAAGGTAAGATGTCTACCAACCTACAAGCAAGTCTTTGGCCAGTATCTTGTAGGACATATTTAGGAGGGTAATTAGCCTCCAATTTTTGACCAAATTTTTTTCACCATCCTAGGAGTATCTTGATGATCCATTTATTTATATCCTTTCCCAAAGAACCCCTTTCTATGGCCTCTTTATATACTAGGAATAGGTCATCATAGACCTAGTCTACAAAGGTTTTATAAAATTATGTAGGGAGACCATCAACTTCCGAGGTCTTGTCATTCTTTAGAGAGGAGATAACCATCCGTATTTCCTCCTTTGAGATCTCCTTCCCAAGTTTTCTTACTTCCTCTTCCTTAATTTTATTTGGAATGAGATGCTTGATGTAGTCTTTGGTTGGGTTGCTCACTTCATTATCACCTTTGGATGGAAAGAGGACCTTGTAGAAAGGATAGAATTGATTCCTTATATCATCTTCGATAGTTAGCACTACATCATCTACTCAAATATGATCAATCCGATCTTTTACTTGCTTATCCTTGATGTACCTGAAGAAGAATTTGGATCCCTTGTCCTCATTATCCAACCAATTCAGTTTGGCCCTTATCCTTAATCCCTTAATATCACTAGCTTGCAATATCCTCAAGGAGTTTTTAGCAAGGGTGAGATTATGGAGGAGAGACTCATTCCTAGGCTCACCTTGAAGCTTCATTTCAGCTTCCAACATTCTTTCATTTAGTAGGCCCTCCACCCACCTTCTATCCATAGCCTTCTTCTTCCTAATATTCTGGAAGGTTATCTTCCTCCCCTTTACATCCATATTCCATTTGTTGATTGCATTCAATTATTTATGCATCAATTTGTTAATAGCCCTTAAAGAGACAATGGAATCCCTACAGTCCTTGTCGTTTAATAGTTTAGTATTGAGGAGAAAGTTTTCCCCCTTTCCCCTCTCCTTTAGCCTGCTATTTTTTATGTAGAATTGAGCTTCTATAGGATGATGGTCATAGAGGGTATAAGGAATCACTTCCACCTTGCACTCTTCACTTGAGGGTATCACATTAAAGAAGTCTTTGTGCATGTAGAACCTATCAAGTCTACAGTAAATCATCTTTCCCTCTTTTGTGCATTGCACCAAGTGAACCAGATGTTGGTGTAGTCCTTCTTTTTACCCTCTATTGGGTCAATCAAGTCAATCTTAGATTTCATTATTTGTTATAAGTACCTCTCATTGCTCTTCCACTCCAAATTCATCTAGACCCACTTGTCTTCACTTCTTTCAACTAAGTTGAATTCACCTCCGAATATCCATGGTATGTAGTCAATCCCATAACATGCTTCTATCTCTATAATCATTTGGCACAAATATGGAGAAAATACCAAAACATTCCTCCTTTCTTTTGATAGTTATCTAGACTGCTCTATTACATGGTGAGACCCTTGAAGCGGTGATAAATTGCCCCCATTCCTTTATAAGAAGAATGGTAGGCCCCTTACCCCTTTCATGACTGGTAACAAATTGATTAGCCCCTCCCCATATGAATTTCAAATTAGTTTCTAGAGTAAAACCAATTGCTTTTACTTCCTGCAATAGGATCACATCCTTCTCCCTCCTTTGATTGAGGAATCTTCTCACTATATGTTTCCTATCCAGGGACTCAAGTCCCCAAAAATTCCATGATACAACATTAACATTCATCAAAGTTACTTTTTAGGTTGGTCTCTTTCTCATTCCTAAATGTATAGAAGAATTTGGGTAGCTTTCCCTCAACTTCTATTCTCTTAGCATTGGGTATAGGGATAGTACCATTTTTTTTCTTCCTTTTCTGCCTAGCAACTCGCATGATTCCTTTTCCGGTTGGGATGACATTCCCATTCCATTTTTTCCTTCTAGATCTCCTATTTCCTTCTACTACCCCTACCTTATGAGACTCCTCTTATGTGGTATCCATGGTAGTAGGATCCTTTATGTCCCCTAGAGACATCAAGTTCAAATGTGATACAAGACCATTTGGATTTTCTACATCACCAAACTTGGTATTGGAGTCACATTCTAGATTGGTGGGCTCTAAGGGAGCAACCTCATCCATTTTTTATACATCATTATCTAGTTGGAAAATTATATGGCCCTCCTTTGTCCCATTTGACCTCAATCAACCACTAGGGAAAGCATCGATTAGGGGTCCTTGATGCTTATGGTAAGGGAAGAAGTCCTAACCTCTACGGTTTATTTTCCCACATTACTAGTGATAGCTTGATGGACAAAGAGGGACTAGTTATGGATTTCAAACTCGTTTACTAACTCTTTAAATCTAGAAGGTGATATTGAGCCTTCTTTTGGTTTTTCCACCTCTTTTTTTACTTTATTATCCTTACCATGTACACCATTTACTTCTTGAGTTCTATAATTGATGGAGAACTCCTTAGTTTCACTGCTTTTATTGTTCTTCCTTAGTCTTCTTTCTAGGGTTTTTGATTAATGTTCTGTTAGATTTTTTTCATTACCAATTGTTGCGCATTCAACCACCCAATTTCTTTATTTTCTTCCTTTCCATCCAAGGGAGATGGGTGTTTGTTTACATTATCATTTTGGCGGGTTTCCGCAATGTCTGAGTCATGCTCCAACTCTACATTCTCCATTTCTTGAATTAGGGTTTCATATTGATTAACAATTATTATCTCATTCTCTGTTGTATTTTTTAAACTTGAAGCCAAATTTGGTTCCTTTGATTGTTCTCATTTTCAATTTCCATATTTTTTACCCTCGATGAGGAGGTGTTTGTATGTGTAACAAAAGGTAAATTATTATTTCCAACTTCCATTATGTTTTCCTATAAATTCATTTCCTCCACTGGTGATTTTGAAGGTGCTTTATTATTAACCCTACCCCTAGTTGGGGCATTATTTCCATTCCTTTTTTGGATTAGAGGGAAATTTCATCTTATGTGGCCTTCTCTCCAACATAGGTAGAAGGTGTTAAGGGCCCCAAGATTTCAAGGGCATAATTAAATGTCCCTAATTTGAATTTTATTTCTAAAATTTAAGGAATGTCGACCACAAGATGGATAGATACCAAAGCCCTAGCATTTGAGTGGGGTAGCGAGGATTTGGTATCCTCTAATTTGATAATATTTTCATATGGCTCCAATAGGAGAGGAATTAATTTCCATACCCTTTGTGGGACTTGCTTAAGAACAACCCACCTCAAGTTGGATAATGCCAAGACTTCTTCGTTTAGGGCATCAAGATTCCATGCTAAATCACAAAAACACTGACTTCCCCACTTGCCATAATTGTTTCCTTACAATTTATTCCTACGATTTTTTATTTTTAAAAAATATTACAAATAATCCTTTTTGGACCATTCTACAATAGGAGTAATGGAACCCTAATTTAGTCTCCCATATATTATGAAGCTATTCATCCAAGTATCTTCTAGCTAGGACTTTAGAAACATCTGTAGCCACAAGAAAAAATAGCAATTTATTTTTTAACCTAAAATCTTCCTCAATAATTGCATTATCAAGTTCCTCAGTAGGAACCATAATATCTTTTTTAGGGGAAGCTAAAAAATGCTTACCTTGTCCCTTGCTTCCATGTCCTTCAAAATCTTCAACCCCTTAAACCAAGAACTTAACACCTGCTAGTAGCCTATTCTTTTGCTTTGCAACAATGTCCCTAAAGGATTTTACATGTGGTGAGTCTATTTTAACCCCATATGGCTCTTTTTCCACACTGTCTGGAAGGGCCAAATCCCCCTCCATTATTACCCAAACACCACTAGACTATCGCACATGTAACTAGGGTAGAAACTGGGCACCACACACCATTATTTCAAAATGCAAAGCAATGTAGTAAATGTCGATACTACCAACCAGGGTGGAGTAGGGTTGAGCCTCCTCCATGACTGTATGAGAAACCCTTACTCAAACCAGAAGCAGTCACTTTTGCATGCACACCTTTCCTCCACTCCACCCTCTTTCACTTTAAACTCAAATCTCTTCTATCGTAGTAACGATTTTGAAATAAATGGTTGAATTTAATAATCATATTCTTCATTTGAGGTGCCTTCGGTTTATTATTTTGATTTTGATGGTCTAGATTATACTAGTAACTTGAAAGTGACTATGAGTCAATGATTTCTAAATGCAACACTATTTTTTTATTTTGATGATAATACTAAATCTACTAGTTAAGTCAACAAGTTTTCAAGGGTGTAGGAATCTAATGGGACTTGAGTGTTAATGAGGGGGGATATGAATAATGTTTCCTAGATGACACAAAGATTCAACATTATATTTTATGCCTCATTTATTTTTTCTTTCATTTATTGTAAAGATAATAAAATAATTCCCACAAGAGAGTCATTTTTCCATAAAATGAAATATTACCTAAGTTTTAATAATTGATTTCCTATATCTTATATATTCACAATATAAGAATAGGAAAATTATTTAAAGCTAACTTATAAAAATAATTATCTTAAGAGATTTAAGATAATTAATACTGAAGAGTTTTGATATTAATTATCAAAATCTCCCATCTTCATGATCCTAGTGGGGTTATAAAATAGCTCCTAACATAATTTAACCTTTTATACTTCTAAATTTTTCCATTTATGATTTATTGTGGAATTTATTAGAATTATATACAATCAAGTTATCATTATCCTTTTCAAATAATTTACTATAAAAACTAAATTACTTAAAGTATATTAGTGAATTGTATAGTTAAAAATCACATGTACTTCACAATTTATTTTCTACATTAGGCAAGTTCACTTTAGTTTCCTTCATGTAACATGTTTTTGTTTACTTTGGAACAAATAAAATTGACCCTTGTGGTTTTTTTTTTTTTTAAATAGCTACCATTTATGAAAAATAAGTTATTTGGAATCTTATTATAATTGATCACAACTATCTTTAGAACTCTTTCTAATTTTATTTTTAAATATTATATTTCTATAAAAAAAAAAATTTTATATTGGAAAAAATGAATTCTATTAATAAAATAAAAACAATTTACAAGAGTACAAAAATGCCTGGATGAGACACATCCCAACCAAAATGACTGAAAGAGACAATAATACAAAGAAGCATGACACCAAAGAACATATTAGCTAAGAGAACTAAAAAAATTGCTTGAGGGAGAAGTGCAATTTACAAGAGAATCATTTTTCTCCAAGAGTGAGTAACACGTGTTCTTTCGTAGTGATATTAAACATTAGGAGTAGAGATCCATTATGATTTTTAACAATCACTAGCAACTGAGACTAAACTTTAGACAGTTGGGTTTGAAGCTCTGAGATGTTGTGTTTCTCCTTCACTGCTTTAGCAAGAGTTTTGTTGAATGCACAAGAAAACTAAGAGGGGGGTGAATCAATTGTACATTAAAACATCAAAACCCTCATTATTATTGAGATCTTTATTAGTCCTTAATATGTTAAATTGATTTAGCATGAAAGTAAATAACAAAAATAAAAACACACCAACACCATACACAACAAAACACTGGATTTACATGGAAAACCCAAGAAGAGAAAAACTACGGTGAGGATTAGCTCATAATATAAATTAATTGCAACACCAAATACAATATGCTCATTTTCGGAGGGCACAAAACCCAAAAGAAATAAGGGTTTGTTGTCAAAGGCTCATTACCAGATTAAAAAGAAGATAGAAGATTGTTACAATGATAAATCCATCTCAGAGTAACAAAAAAGATCCACCACTGCATCACCAAACCATCTGTAACCTCACTTAAGAATGTAGACACCTTCTGCTCACTATTTTTTGTAGTCTTAGGCTTTAAAGCTTGCATTGCATTTCACACTTTTGTACTTCACACTACACACATTGGTCACACATCCTCCATCAACTTGTCACACATATATAACATCCACAACTTGAAAATATCTTCAAATCGGCTACAACCAAACGTATGCACCTCAAACATGCAAATTCAAAATAGGTTGATACCAAAACATTCTTGTGATGGAGAGGAATGAAGGTAGACCACATCACACCTTAACTCAAACCCACATCTACATACACATGCCACACCACACTTCCACAAACACCTAACCATATCCACAAATAGTGTAAACACCCAAGGTTGGTTGAAGCCACGTTAACACCATTAAACATATAAGTATGCACTTCCTTTGATCCAAACAAAACTCACGGACCACACACAACACTTATAAAAAAATGGAATATTCCATCAACACCCCGAAATCCAACAAATCCTTCACAACAACAAACACTTGAAATGTGTATTCATTCTATACAACCAATTAATCTTCAACGAACTACAACACATGAATCCAACCTTGTGGAGACCAAAACACAAACAACTCTGAAAGGAGATAGATATAAATGATATAAGCACACTCCTAGATCTGCAAGATCAAAAACCACAATGTGTAGAAATATAGAGCAAAACCATTTCTCCCAGACAACACTACTTTCACAATTCACACATTGGTGAACACAACTTCTTTTTCCGAATGATCTAGAACATGAAACTCTGGATATACCACCTCTAAACACCACTAATCATCATATTTGAACCACACAAGAATAGATTCAATACAGAAGAAATGTGGAGCACAAACTAGAGCACTACTCTACCACACTAAACTCTCTTTTAATCAAATTTTATCAAAATCATTTGGAAACCAAGCACCACAAGCACTATCTCAACATAAGCAACACTATCTTAGCAACTCAACCACATTAGTGGTTAAGCATCCACAAAAACATGCTCATCAAAGCAACACTAGAGGTTGACGTCACTGAGACTACTGATGACAACACAATGCAACCAATCAAAGCATCTCCATAGGTTGACATTAATGCAACAACATAGATCTATTGACATCAATGACAACACAAAATTCCAACATGTTGATTGTTGAAAAATACTATAAGAGAATAAATTGTGCATAATCACTTATATGGGAGGAAAATCATTAGAAAAAATAGCTTTACCTATGAGAAACCAAATATGTTGAAGGATACATTGATGAAAATATTTTTAAACTATATTTTGAGAATAATTCAACCCTAAAAGAGCTAATTTCCATTTTAATTTTTTGTTAAACATGTCAGGAATAAGAGTCATAATTTATTTCCAAATTAATTGTGTATGTTTGCATGACCAAAAGGCATGTTTGATGGTTTCTAGCTTGTGACAAAAAGGGCATTTGGTGGAATAATTACATAAAAATGTGAGATGTTCTCCCACAACAATTTTATAATGAATAATCTTTCATACTAAAAATTGAGCTTTGGCCTCAAATTTTGATTTCCAAAGAGTAGTGCTCAAGCTAAAGCATTTGGACTTGGATCAATTTAGATTTAATATAAGTTGAATTTGAATTGGAGAGAGAGAGAGGGGGAGCTATTCATACTTATTTATCTCATTCCCCATAAACTTCATCTAAATTACCTTTCTTTTCTTTGTTTTCCTTTTTCTTCATATTTTTTCTTTTCTTCTTTGACAATTTTGCATTCCTGTCCAACAAAATTTATGGGTGCTTTTATGTTAAAACTTCGTATAAAATATGACAAGTTACAAAGTGAACAAAAATTCAATTACCATGTTGTGTTGGTAGTCTCTTCATTTATATTCTCTTCTCCATTGCAATAGGCTATTGCATCTTCATTTATGTTCTGTAGTTAGTTAAAAATGAGTGTAAGTTATGTTTAAAAACAAAGAAAATTACCAATACAAAAAAAAAAACAATATAGAAAGAGGTTAGAACACCATAGAAGAGGGGAACAAATGAAGAATGGAGAGAATAAAGTGGAGGGATAAAAAAAATTGAGAGGGGAAAAAATAAACACAAAGAGAAATATTAAAACAAAGAGAAACAAGGGGTTGCTAATCACTTTCTTCATAATTTGGTTGATAAACATTAGAATGATGAAAATCAATCTTGTGTTTGTTTTTCTCTAAAATTTCTTCTATGCAATAAGTCCAATAATGATTCTGATGTACATTTTGTGATGCTTTAAATGTATATATGTTGTCTTTGTAAGCTTTCCCCCCACAGGCTCTCTCATAAAATCAACTAGTTCTTGCAATATGGTCTCATCCAACTCTTCATGATTGGATTCAAACTTTGAAGTTTCATGTGAGTCATGAAAATCTGGACTCTTTGTTCAGTAACTCCATTTCAAATCTACAACTTACAAATTGAACTTCACAAAATACTGTTATGGTAATCAATATTTATAAAATAAATAAAATAAAATCACCTATATATGTGTGTATATGTATACATATATGTATATGCTACATTATTTTAGTAATATATAGCTAGAATTGGTGTTTGAAAATTTGTAACTAATCAAAATAATCATTGCTTAAATTAAAGTTTAGTAAGATTGTGAGCTTACAAAGGTTTCCTAGATCATATTTATGAAGGTCTAAATTATTTTTCAGAATAGAATAATTTAATGGTTAGTGTCCCATTTTTAGGGATCTTTGTTTTTTTTTAATAGAGAGGGTAAAAATTTATTAATATCAAAAGATCATCAGTACAAAGAAATCAGGGTCCACAAAGGCACCCAAATAAAAGCAGGATCACCAACCTAGCAAAATTGAACCAAAACGAACAACCAACCATGTCAATTTAAATTTTTTTAATGGAGAGGCGCGAAGTGCCAAGTGGGAACTTCCGAGGGTGTGTAGGTTTGAAAGCTGAGGAGGCTAGAGAGGATGATGGAGTGGATGCTGATGACGAGGATGGGGATTTTTTAGCTGTGGTTGCAGAGCTTCCTTTGGTGTCTTTGTTGTTGCACTCGATGGAGTTTTTTGTGTCTTGGGGGTCTTTTCCTTGCCCCCAGGTAGAGCTACGTGATCTTTTTGGTCATGGCTCTGTTCTGGCATGTGCTTTGGGGTGATTCTTCCAGGAGGCATCACTTTTTTTTGGGACCTGCTCTCTTTTGTTCCTGTTGGCCATGATTTGGTGGCAGCTGTTCATTCTTGAGGTCCCTTGTGTTTCTCATGGCAGGTGGCTTTCTATTGTCAGCCTCTTCTTTGTGGTTCAAGAGTTGTTGTTCTAGCCTTTGGTGTCTCGTTTCTCCATAGTGGGCTCCTCTGTTGGAGTGTTTCTAGTCTTTTGGCAGCCGTTGGGAGGAGTGGTAGCTTCTTCTTCTCTATCCCTTTTGGGATTTTGGTTTCGTGATTCCAGTGAAGAGGACTCAAAATCTGTGGTCGAGGAAGATGTTTCATGGCTGGAGGCACACCTTAATCTCCTTTCTTTTGTGCTTGGCTTGTTTGATGGGTCTTGTTTCCTATGTGTGTCTGGAGGGGTTGGGTCGGTAGCTTTCTTGTGTTGGCCCATACCTCTATTGTTTACAAATCCTTCTGGTGCATTTGAAGCAACCGTTTTGCAGCTATTTGAGGGTCTTGGAAGCTTGGTGCTTTATGATGGATTTTCTTTTTGGTGGCATGTTTGGTCGACCAGTGTTACTTGCATGGGGCTAGTCATTTGGCCTCAGTGCTTGTATGTTGGGTTCATTCTTTGGTGGTGCTTCTGTGGTTGGATTTGTGCTTTGGTGTTGTTGGTGCCTTTTATGGGATTGATCATTTTGCTTGGTGTTTCGGAGTCTCACCCCTATTCTTTTTTTATCCCAGTTGCTGGGTTGTTCGCAGCTGTGGTGGTTTGCTTTTTGGTTTGGTTGTGGGCTTGGCTAGTGAGGTTGTGGTCCCTTGTGGGGAGTTGTTTAGGATGGTGGATTGTTTTGGGCTTGAACCGGTGTGTCGGGGCTGAAGTTGTGTTATCTTGTTTGGTCGTCTCCATGCTCCTTCCTTGCTTGGTGTCCTCTTACCTTGGTGGACTTGTTCTGCTCCCCTTTGATCGGGTGTTGCCTCCTGGTTGCTCTTTTTCTAGGAATGTGTTGGCCTCTTGTGTGGTTTTGCTTGGTTTTTTGTCTCCATCTCTTCTGATTCCTAAGGTTGTTGTGAGGGCTTATTCTACTGGAGTGGTTTCTTTTGGCTGTATTTTTCAAATGGTTTCTTCTTTAGAGATGAAGTTTGCTCTTGTTGAGGTAGAGCCCCCTCCTATTGAGGTGGAGTTGTTTGCTAAAGGTCTAGTGGAAATTCCTCTTCCCCTTTTCCTGCTCCTTTTGAGGTGGAGCTGGTTTGGGAAGGAGTTGGGTTGCTTTGGTGGTTTGAGCTCTTGCATCTTCCTCTCCTATAGAGGGGGGCCCTGTCCTACGGAGGTGGAGTGTGGGATGGTTTTTCACTTCGGATGGAGTTGCAAGAAGGTTGTTGCTTTTCAATATTTTTTGCTTTTGGGTTTGAGGTCCCAGCCAAAACCAAATGATGACTCTCTTTTGTGGTTCATGGTCCTAGAAAAACTTGGTTAAGGGTTTAAGGTCCCTGGTAAAATCTTTTTTTTTTTTCAGTAGTGGGCTTTAGGATCCTGCTTGTTGATGGGTTGTGGTTGGGTTTGCTAATTATTCTTCTTGCAACATATTTTCCTTGTATTGGGTTGTACGTCCCATCAAAACCTTCTTGTATTGGGTTTCGGATCCCATCAAAACCTTCTTTTCCTCATCAAAAACAACCAACCATGTCCTCAAAAATAATCTTCTCTAAAACTTGATGGTAATTAGGGGATAACTACTCCCACCCCTCTATCTACCAATCAATAGCATACTTAGAATCCCATTTAGCCAAATAGTCACCAAACCTATTCCATTCTCAATAGATGTGATTAGAAGACACCACCTGCAACATGAAACATAACTACAAAATATGTTGAACAACCAAGGAAAGTTTCCAATCACCCCCCTCTAGATTCTGCATAGTTAACAAATTGACAATGATTTGCGAGTTAGATTCATAGATAATCTTACGCCATCTAGGAGCATAGGCATGTTGAATATCCCAAATAATCACCAACCCCTCCATAAGATTGTTGGTTTTTTTCCCTTTATGAATGGATAATAGGAAAATAACGAAACTAGAGCTATCTCTCCCAATCCCATTGATCCCAATAGGCCTAGGATTACCCCTAGAAGAGCCATCAGTGTTGATCTTCAAAACATCCACCAAAGGAGGAGACTAACTTCCAACCCTTTGAGCCTTATTTTTAGCATGCCTATCCCTTCAAACATAGAAAGAGTCAAAGGCCAAATCACATAATCCCAATCTATTTTTAATCTCATCATCATCCTTTTTCAAAGGGAAAACCACTTCACATTTAGCATTCATAGTCGTCTGAATCATACCAACAATTCTCTTCCACACCAGCTGAATCATCAACTTGCTCCCACAAAAAATCTTGTGATTCCTTTCCAGCTAGATTTTCCAAAGGATGAAAGTAGGGCCAGTGCACCACACAATCTGGAGGAAAGAGGCCTACGTTGGAGGTCTACCCAAGTTGCTCTAGAATCCACTAGAGAAGAGGCATAAACACAAGAATGTCTCCAAACACCCCACCAAAAAAGGAAAATAAGCATGGAAAAAGGACACTAAAAGAATAAGTGAGAGGATTCCTCCTCATTGCAGCCACAAAGGACACAAATAGATGGGCCCTAGAATCCCCACTTGATTTCCCCAAGTCAAAAATTTGCTCCAAGCTAAGATCCATAGGAAATAATTACACTTGGGCCAAGTGAACTTATTCCAAACATTTTTCCACCAAAGAACTTCCAACGCACCATAATTATAAGAAATCAACTCCTGATACCCACTAGCCACTGTGAAAACTCCCTTAGGATTCAGACTCCAGGAAAAAACATCCCTATCCCTAAGAGAGCTACATTGTCTACCTACCATAATATTATGAAGCTCTTCACAATCCTCCTCCAAGCCAACCACTAGCCACTCATAAGGTTCCTTCCATCTAGACACCTCCACATCACCACAAAGGTAAGAAGTCTTGAAATCAGCCATTCGTGACCAACTAGCCTCCAAGAAGTGCTGACAAAAAACCTACATGTTAGGATGGCTACTCATGATAGGGGAAAAGCCATCCCAAGAGTCAAACCAAAATAGAGCCTTAGACCCCCTATTACAAATTCAAACAAACCCTCCTTGATCAACTTAGCACCTTTTTTAAGCATTTCCCAAATCACAGAACCCTTTCCCACAAGCAGATACTGAGGAACCTCCTCCATTGGTATCCCACTTAGATATTTGTGAGAAATAATCCTGGCCTGGGCATGATCTTGCTCCAAACACCATGTCCAATAAAGCTTGGCAGACAATGCTAAGCTGGTCAGAGTGGAATTCTGAAACCTGAGGCCACCAAATTTCTTTGGCCTACAAAAAATATCCCACTTCACCAGGCTCCACTTAGAAGATGAAAAGAAACCAATCCATAACAATTTCCTAGCTAGTGAGTCCAAATCCTTAATAAATCCAATGGAATCCACCTAGAGCATACTCCTATAATTGGGAAGAGCTTGAACCACCGAATTAAGAAGTTGAACCCGACCGGAAAAAGAGAGCCATCTATGAGTCCAATGGTTCACCTTTATCCAAAAATTGTCTAAAATATTTTGTCGAGAGCCTCTAGGGAGGGTACCAGAAGATATAGGAATGCCAAGATAAGTCAAAGGAAGAGAAACAATCTGAATCCACAAGATATGAGCAATCTACTGTTGAATGATTCTCAAAGTATTAAAGAAAAAAATGGGAGATTTACCCTCATTAATCATTTGCCTAGAAGCAACAAGATAGATGTCCAATGCCTTGCACAAATTAGTGGCCTCTTTGACCTTGGCCATTCCCATCAAAGAAATATCATCAACAAATTGCAGATGTGACTAAGGAGGTAACCCATTACCCCAAACCCAACCTTGGATAAGACCATACACCACATTGCTCTTAATAATTCTCCCCAAGACTTCATCGAAAAGAATAAATAAGGAGAAAGAGGATCCCCTTTTTGAAGACCTCTAGAAGCCCCAAATAAGGAAGATGGTTGCCCATTAATCAAAATCGAAAAAGAAGTGGTTGTGATGCAACTCATAACCCGCATAACCCAATCCTCAACAAAACCAAAAACAATAAGCACTTTGTGTAGAAAGGACCACTTAACTCTATCATAAGCCTTAGCCATATCCAGCTTGATGAACATAGCTTTTTATTTAGAGGCCACCATGGAATGAATTTTTTTAGTGGAAATGAACATGTACCATCCAAGATTTTCCTATCCGCCACAAAGCCACCATGTTCCTCAAAGATAAGCCTACTCATCCATCACTTCAACCTCGCTGCAATCAACTTGGAAATAATTTTATAAACCACATTATAGAGAGAAATGGACCGAAACAAACTCAACCTATCGACCCCTTCACATTTTGGAATGAGAGCAAGAAAGGTGGAATTCATAGCCCTCAGCATTTTCTTGTTCCTTAATTATTCACAAACCACCTTTAATAAATCCATGTTTATAATGTCCAAAAATTCTTGGAATAATTCAATCAGAAAGCCATCAGGCCCAGGTGCTTTCCCTTTCTTCGTCTAAAAGATAGTGGCCTCCAATTCCTCTAGGGAAATGCAACCCAAGAGGTGCTCATTCATTTCCATAGAAACCAAAGAGGGGATGCATGAAAGAACTTGATTTTCTTCTTCCAACATATCCAAGGAGTCCTCCCTAAACAAGGAGGAAAAATATTGTGAAGCTTCTCTAGAAATGTCTCCCAAAGAGGACAAGTGCTCACTCCTAACATTCACCAGGAAAGGGATCAAATTACCATGCCTCCTGGCCTTCATAGAGTTGAAGAAAAAGGTAGTGTTTTTATCCCCCTCCTATAACCATTCCACCTAAGCCTTTTATTTCCATTAAATCTCCTCACGTAACTCACACTCCAAAAAAATCAAATCCCTCACCTCCTCCTTGAGAGAGTCCTCAAAAAGGCCAAACTCCCTAATCTCATAGGTGATAGCATCCAAATCAGCCTAAGTAGCAACCTTAGCATGAAATATGTTACTGAAGCACTACCTGTTCCACCTTTTGAGTTGATACTTCACATACTACAACTGCTTGGTAAAAGAATACATAGTGATACCAAAAGCAGGTCTACCCAAATGCCACCACTCAACAAAATAATCCTGCAGAGATGAATCTCGCAACCACATAAGTTGAAACTTGAAAGAGGGAGATTGGGCAGCATGAGTAGATAAAACAAATAACTTAATGTGCCAATGGTTTGAACCCCTTCACTCTAGAATCTTAGAACAAGTAGACCAATATCCACCAATCCAAAAACAAGAAACCAAGAACCTATCAAGTCTCTCAACAATACAATCCTCTACTACTCTCCTATTATTCCAAGTAAATTGACCATTACTAGGATTAATATCAACAAGATTCAAGGCAAAAATATTATCACGGAGAAGAAGAGAAAAAGCTCCAACCTCAAAATTCCTCCCCACTTTTCTTCCAAATGAATAATAACATTGAAGCCACCTACAATAATCCAAGGATATAGAGGAGCAAAACTCTTAATGAACTGGATGTGAGACCATAAGCACTGCTTCCCAAGAAGATTAATAGGAGCATAGATATTGGAAAGAAGAACAATTTCCATAGTCTCCAAGCTCAAGGAAACCATAGAAATAGAAGACTTATAGGCCAACCACCAGAGATGTAAAATATTTAATGGATTCCATAAACAAGCCAAACCCCTAGAATTATCTTGGGAACCAATGCACTGGAATTGACCATGCCCCCAAATTTTAGGCACCACACCACACATATTCTCAATAGATAACTTAGTTTCCTATATAAAAAGCACATCAAGAGAGTGATTTCTCACCAAGTCGCAAACAATTTTTTGTTGAGGGCCACTATTCAAGCCCCTTACATTCCATGAGAGGATGATCATTTTTTAGGGTTGGAAAAGTGGGAATCAAGCATCTTAACAGATCTTGACTCCACCAATGTCTCCCCCATCATCTTAATTTTCTCTAGGTCCTTCTTTCTCCCTACCTTGAAAGTCTTCTATGGAGGGCCCTTCTTAAATATTTTTTGGTGAAGCCCCAAAGAAGGAGAATCGTTGTTCCCTTTTTCCAAATCAAACACCATCTTCCCTACTGGAAGAGATTCCTCCACCTCAATCTTTTCCATAGTGACAAGGGCCTCAAGAGCCTTTGAGACCACCAAACTAAGATCAATGTCCATTTGAAATGCACCAACTTCCTGGATATTCTAAAGTGTTTTAGAAATGTTTCCTTCCTGAATTACCTCCAAGACACCTTTGTTTAGAGCCATCATATTGGAATTCACCCCCTTTTGGATAAGATCATCCAACACATCAAATCGATTAAAAGTGTCCCCTTCTTGTCGCTCTTTAAAGGCCTCTTTTTTCCATGATTCCTATTGTGAGGCTTAACAAGACTGAAACCCTCATTATCTAGAACTATGCCAAGGAAAAAAAATCCTTTCATTTATCAACCTTATGAGGGTTGCGAGGAGGCTAAGTAGATTGATCCTCTATAGATTTGGCCCTACGACATCTTTGCTATAAATGACCATATTCATGGCACAAATGGAATAAAAAAGGAAGAGTCTTATAGTCTAGCTACTCCAACCAAGAAGATGTACCCACACAAATTTCCAAAGAATATGGCAGAGGGTTACTCAAATCAATCTCAACACAAATGCAGGAAAAATTCATTACCTTCCTATCATTCATTTGATGAGAGAGACCCACTAGTTTTCCCAAAAGTAGAGCAACCATTAGTAGAATTTCATTACAATAATACTCAACTAAGAACCAAGGGAGGAGAACCCACACCAGAACACAATTCGAGAGCTTCTCTAATGGGTTAAATCCAATATGCTAGGGTTTGATGAATAATCCAATCTGGTTCTGAAAATAAGGTCCTTCTTCAAAAACTCTATTGTGATTAGCCATGCAGTTGAAAATGACTATAAAGTAGTTGTTTGCTAACAACATTACTTCCAATTCACCCTTCGGAGCCCAAGTTTGCTAAGACCATGCCTCCAAAAAAGGGAGCAAAACATGCATTCCCATGAACTTATAGATCAAAGCATGATTTAAAAATAATTCACTTCTTTGGTAACTAATTCTAGTTGAATCACCAAAATAGTATATATTTTCTCCTTTCAATGCATCCATTAATCTTCGAGATGCGAGGACCTCCAGATGGAGCAAACCCTCCCACCCCCAATTCATTATATAGTAGATTGTTCTCAACAACCCTCATTAAAGGAGAATACTTCTCCCCCAAAGAGGCACAAAAATCTAGAGAGGTTTTATACCTATACGCATCACCGAACTCCATCATAGAAGAATAAATAGAAAAAGAAACCCTTATACCTCCCCTCAAACCAAAGCCGGACAAAAATGAACAACAAAAGAAACCCTTATACCTCCCCTCAAACCACAGTCGAACAAAAACAGACAACAAAAGAAGAGGACGAAAAATGGAAGACTCCAAATCCCACATAGGAGAAGGAACCCACACCAAGCAAATAACGACCCCCCCACATAGCGAACAAACCCCCGTTGAGCATGCACAAAGTTCAACCAACATGTAGACCACGACCTTCAATGATCATAGGTGATGAGAGCCATTCATGTTCCATTTTATACCATATTTTATCCCTTTTCCTATACCATTTAACGCATTTTCATATTCCATTTCCATACATTATCATACCATTTTACCATCTTTTGCTGCATATGGTTGAATATAAATAAGTAATATTTAATTTAGTTTTTAGACAAAATAAGTGAATAATAAATATTTGATTGTATTTAGTTATAATTGCTATCATTATTTTGAAAAAATATTCCAACAACATATCAGTAAAGGTGGAGATAATAGACTTTGTGTTGTCTTCACAACAACAAATAGTTTCAGCTATTAATTTAATTTTAAATAATTATTTGTGCTAACAACAAATAATATATTTCTATACTCATATGACACTAAATAGTATGTATTATTTATTATTGTAACTAATATAATTGTGATGAACAAAGGCTAAACAAATGGCTATTTTTATGGCATAACAAACTTCTATTTTTATGGCACAACAAACTTCGATTTTTATGGTTTGTGTTATTCCAACCCACAAGGCATAAATAATTCCATAAGAGGTGGCAAGATAATAGGAGCAAATGCTATAAAATAGAGCTGCAAAAAATGTAATAGGTGGTGTGGAAAAGCATATGAATAATATTTGAAAAATAAGACAAGAAAACTAACGTGAGAAATGGAAGGAAGAGAGTGAGAATAGGGAATAGGTTAGATATTTGTTATACACCTTGTTTATAGCTTATTCATTATATAAGGCATTATAATAGCATTAAAAGGGAGTACATTAGTATGCTAGAAAATAGTACAACGTGAATATGTAATTGCAGCAATGTAGCAGTAAAAAGGAAAGCTTGAAGATAGCGCATGAATAAAAAATGTAATATATTTTGCTAGAATAAATATATGGTGCTTTTGATTTGAGTTGGTAGCAATGTTTTAATCACCCCATGGAAGGAGAGGAGGGCCCACTTTCACAAAATGACGGTGAATTTATTTTATGTTTTTACTTATTTTAATTTAGTTTTAATTTTATTTCATTTATAAACTACAGTGTGTTGAATCATTTTTATTTAGGATTTAAATATAATGGTTTGTAATAATTTAGAATTTATTGTCATTTTGATAATTCTTAGTTGTTTAAAATTATATTTCTATTTGCAGCAGTTTTAAATGAGTGAATTAATTTTCTAGATGCATTTCATCAATACTCACCTCACTACCTACATCCCTTGCACATACAACCACTACACCTTTCGCAAGTTTATGCCCCTAGATTGACACTTAGACCAAACTAAAATTTCATTATTAAAAATTGAATCTATTTCACTATTTACCCTAGTTTTGGCCTATCATTTTGGCACCATTTTTGAGGAAAGGTGTTAAAATCCTGTTAACTTAGTGAGATGAGTTAGGACCAATGCATTAGGATGAAAGCTTGCATACTTTTCGGTCGTGCCTAGGTGATTACTCTTAATTTACGTTGTTTAAATCATATAGATGCATTGTTAGATTTTGTAAGTAGATCTTAGTATATATAACCATGTATATATATCAACACCACTTGTGAGTCAATTGATAAGTAAAGAATTAATTTTGAAAAAACAACATAAAAATAATAAAAATGTTACATTTTTAAGGTAGTTCAAACACATCAATTTTAAATTTAAAAACCAAAGAAGACATTGGTGGGGGAATCACACTTACACAAAGTGATGTTTTATTTCCCCTCTACCTAATGAATGCAACTTAGATAATCTTGATCTTCCAATACCATTGTCACAAACATCTATAAATGTTATTTCCATAGATGAGCAAAAATAAATAATTGATGAATTTTTAGGACAATGGAATTTCGAAAATGATGATTTGACCATTTGTTGTTCTGATTGTTGTAAGGAAGAAGCTAAGCGCACATGCCAAGTTGTTCAAGAGGACATGGTGAAAGAGACAGATGCACTATAAGTGAGCCTCAACTCGAAAAAGATGGAGGTGACCAAGTCTTCTTTGTAACTCGAGGACAACTTCACACATCAAATTGGGAAGATCAAGGTATTCATAATGATTTTAAAATGTCTTATAATTCTATTGGATTTGAAAAGAAATATGTTTCTTCACAAAGTGCTTCTCCACCTAACATTTATGGTGAATGGGAACATTCTCCATCTTACCAAAAATGTCATAATAAATTCTCACAACAACCACAATACCCATCACATATATTACCATCTCCACCATATCCATCTTATATATTACCATTTCCATTATACCCATCCTACTTAATCCCACCCACTCTATATCAACAAATAATTTTACCATTTTCATTATCCCATTCATATCACCTGCCATCCACTCCAACATATCCACCAAGGGAAATTGCAATTCCTAATAAATTATTATTATCTAATAAGGTGGTTCAATCTGCATATAATAATGAGATTTCAATGATCCCTTTACATTTAATTAATGTACATGAAACTGGTGAATCACAATTGCAATTTATTCACACAACTAAAGGATGTGATTTTGGTCTAATTGAATTAGAGGAACAATATGATCAATTAAAAGATAATCAATTTAGTTCTTCTTATCTACTTAATTAATCATAACTTTTAGAAAGAATTCACACACATAAAGAAACACTTCAATTTGAGTCTAATTTCATCATTGCACTCATAAATGTGTGTTGAAATTTATCATGTACTAAGAGGTGTTACACATAATACATTAATCATTCACAAATTGTTTGAGATAAAGAATGAACAACTACAAGATCTATCATTTATAGATGTTTTCATAACTAAACATTTAGATCTTGGGAGACCTATGGTCAAAATGGGTATTCCTCACACACTTATTGATTTAGGTCCACCAACAATTAATTGATTAAGCACAAATAGATGATCTTGAATACATTAATGACCATACCAAACATGTTACAAAGGATGATTTTTCATTGAACTAGGATCAAGGTATTATTCAATATGTCACTTTCTTTCCTAATTCTTTGGATTATCCTAATACCCTTAAGGTTTTATAGTATGAAATTAAGTTGGGGGGAATCCATTGAATTTTGGAAATCCTTGCTTGATTTCTAATAAAGCCTTCATTGATTATTTCTTTGGTGCTTCTAATAATGCCATTGTGTGAGCTTTGGACCAAATCAAGTTATGTATTCTTGTGTTAATTGGAAAGGAATCATATAGTTCTTACCCAAGCATTCATTGTAATAGTATAAATAATTCATCCATTTTTTCTATTATCAAGTGTTCATTCATTTTAATAACTCTACAATTCATTTTTTAATAAATAAACCAATTTTTAATGGTGGAGTTATCAAATGGGTGATATTGCATTACTATACTTGATATTCTTGGTCATGAGATATGGTTACAGGTTTTGTGGTTCCCAACACTTTTGCACTAGTCCCAATTGACGATGCTTCTCTACATGAGCATCCAAAGACACATTTTGTTGGCTTTGCTAGCTATATGGAGCACATTAAGTTTCCTTTGTGCTTTGATCTTGGAGATCACAAGAGGATTATTCAAAAAAATGTTCAACATTCATGTAAATAATTTCTCTTTTGCACCATCCTTGATGCCAGACCATGTGGGCACTAGTATTCCACTTGGTATATGAGATCCATGAATCTTGTAGTACTGTTTTCTTGGCTAAATTCTTTACAAGCTACACTTCCAGAGAAAAATTGAAGACATGAACAAGGAGCTTTGACACATTATAATGCAAATCATCACACTCCATTATAGGGATTGAGTATCCACCTACCTAAAGTTGTATGGGAATATTGGTAAGTTGGAAGATAACAATTGGTCTTTCACTATGCAACATTGTCTTTGGTAAGGAAGTTGTATTATTTACAACTAAATTTTTGTATACGACTTTAGCAATAGTTATGGATATCTTTCATGCTTAAAAGGAAGGGAGAGAATAGCTTCATGAGATGTCGATATGATTTATTTCAAGTTGATCATAATAGCACATGTATTTCAAAGATTGCAGCCATTGTGAGTAATTCTTTTGACCAAATGAGTGGGCATGTATTCTAAAGTTCCACAGACACCTTTCAGATATTGTGGCATGAGCTAAATGAGATCAAGATTTCTTGTAGAATTAGTGCTATGAAATATGCACAATCAATCTTGAGGAAGTATATTTCTTGCTATTGATCATCATTTCCAGTTCTACATGCAACCAGTTTCAACAGTGACTTTCATTGAAGGGCTTCAAAAGGAACTCCATATTTTGGATGGTATCAATTTTTTTAATAAAATGAGGGTAAAAAATTTATTGAATCAAGAAATCAATACAAATCCAGATAGTACAACCAACCCACCAGGGGTCAAAACCAATAGAAAGAGCCATCAATCACTAGCCAGAAACATGTCATGTCAACCATAATCAGATCCTCTAGTTCCTGAGAAAGATACTCAAGTAGAATTCCCCAATCCCCAACATTCCAATTTTCCATCCGCTCAGACGCCCATTTATCCAAACCATCAACTGCCATATTCCACTCCCATGGGATATGGCAGAAAGAGATAAAATCCAGGAATTCACCCAAAGAGATGATTTGTTTATCCAACATCGCCAACTGCTAACTCACCCCCTCTAATTGGCGCTTCTTCAACAAGTTAATCACAATCTATGAGTTAGACTCACAAATTATCCTTCTCCAACAAAGGGAACATGCCCTTTTCAAAGACAAGAGAATAGCCAAAGCTTGCATGAAGTTGTTAGAATTCCAACCCCTATACTCTGAAAAGAAGAACTCAACCACTCCAGAACTATCTCTCCCAATGCCACCAACCCTAACATGACTAGGATTACCTCTAGAGGATCCATCAGTATTAATCTTTAGCACCCCAATAGGAGGTGGACTCCAATGACCAACCCTCAAGACCTTTCCTCTATCACTCCACCCTAGATGAGGCCTAGGCCTATCCTTTCCTCCAACAAGAATTCCCAAACATTGAACCACTCCTATATCACCAAGATCCACAAGGACTAAAATATCACACTTAGCCACCAAAGACTCTTGGAGGACCCCCAAAATTATCAGCCAAACTTTGCATATCTAGAGCTTCTTATCCAAAAAAATCCTATGGTTATGTTCTA
The DNA here is from genome assembly GCA_007258455.2 of Sequoia sempervirens. Classification (NCBI taxonomy): domain Eukaryota; kingdom Viridiplantae; phylum Streptophyta; class Pinopsida; order Cupressales; family Cupressaceae; genus Sequoia; species Sequoia sempervirens. Next base: position 35,152,507 of record VDFB02000008.1, on the reverse strand, counting down.
ACCAGATGTGTCAAAGAATCAAACTAGAACCAAATATCCATGTTATGTGCAAGAAAGAGGTCTTAGCAAGGGAATTCCCCAGTCTGCACTAGAAATCACCCAAGGAGGAGGCGTGCTCGCATGGTTGTTTCCAGGCACCCCACCAAAAATGCCAAATCATCTTAATTAAAGAACATTGGAAAAAGAGATGAGAAGAATTATCATCACTAATATAGCACAAGAAACACATGGAGGGGCCCTGAAAGCCCTACTTCCAAAGGTTTTCCTAGGTTAAAAATCTCTTATGGATCACAAGCCAAGAGAAGAAGTTACATTTGGGACAATAAAATTTATTCCAAACCTACTTCCACCATGGGACCCTCGTACATCAAAAAATCTATTTGATAAAGCTGGTAGGGGCAGAAAACATAAAGCACTTGTACAATAGGAGAGCCTAAACCACCAAATTCAAAAGAGTTACTCTACTTGTAGTAGAGATCCACCTACAAGTCTAGTGACTAACTCCTTTATCAAAATTTTCAATAACATCTTGCCAGAACATCCTTGGAATTGAGTGCACAACAAGAGGGATTCCAAGATAAACAAAGGGAAGTGATCCAATATGAAATTGAAGAATCCTAGTAATTCTATACTAAATAAGCTTAGGGGTACATTAAAAAAATAAATGGAGGATTTTTTTCTCATTGATCCTCCACCCTGATGCAGCCAAATAACAATCCATGGTCTTCCTCAAAGAAACTGCTTCATCCACTCTAGTCAATCCCATCAAATTCGTATCATCTAAAAATTGAAGATGGGATTGGGTGGGCACATTATTACCCTAGCGCCATCCCTAAATAAGACCAAGCTCCACACGAGATCTAATAAATCTCCCAAGACCCTTAGCCATTAGAATAAAAAGGTATGGGGTTAAAGGATCCTCTTGTCGAAGGCCTTGGGATTCCCCAAAAAGCTCTGAAGGATCCCCATTGATAAGCATAGAGAAAGATGAGGAAGTGACACAACTCATAACCCACTCAATCTAGGCACTTTCAAACCCAAAATCCCTCAGAATCTTAGATAGAAAATCCCATTTGACACGATCGTAGGCTTTGGCCATGTCTAACTTAATAAACATAGGCTTTTCTTTGGAAGAATCCATGGAATGCATAGTCTTTGTTGCAATGTCAACACCATCGAGAATTTTTCTGCCAACCACAAACTCACCTTGCTCCTCAAAAATCAACCTGTTTAGCCACGAATTCAAGTGTTAAGCAATCAACTTTGTGATTATTTTGTACACCACATTGAAAAGGGAAATTGGTCTGAAGATTTCCAAAGAATTAGCACCTTCTTTCTTAGGGATAAGATCCAAAAAAGTGGCATTCAAGGCTCTTAACATTTGCTTATTCCTCGTAGACTCCTTAACAACTTTGAGAAGATCAAGCTTAACAACCTACCAAAACTCCTAGAAGAACTCAATCATAAAATGATCAGGTTCAGGGGCCTTACCTTTCTTCATTTAAAAAACAATATCCTCCACCTCCTCTAAGGAAATCGGTTTGAGAAGTGAGCCATTCATTTCATCTGTCACCAAAGGGGAGATGCAAGCCAGAATAGTATCTACTTTTGCATTAGCTAGAGGGGAATCATCGGTGAACAAAGTTGAAAAGTACCAAATAGATGCTTGAGAAATCATAATAGAAGAACTCAAGTGACCACCCTCAAGGGAATTGAGAGAATAAATAAGGTTGGCCTACCTTCTATCCTTAGCCGAGTTGTGAAAAAAGTAATATTTCTATCACCTTCTTGAAGCCAGTCGATGTGTGACTTTGCTCCCAAAAAAATTCCTCCCTAAGCTCCCATTCCTCCACATACTTCACCACTGCCACTTCCAATCTACTCAAATCCTCAGAGAGGCCCTAGGCCCGGATCTACCGAGTAATGGAGTACAAGTGCTCTTGAGTATCCCCTTTTTCCTAAAAGACATTGCCAAATTGGTGTCTATTCCAATGTTTTAGCCTATATTTAATATATTACAACCTCTTGGAAAAGGAGTATATAGCAGTACCAAAAGTGACTTCCCAATACTCCACCAATCAGGAACCAGATCATGAAGCAAAGCATCTCGAAGCCACATAAGCTGAAATAAAAAAGACTACTTTTTAGAATATTTGGACAAAAAAGAAAAGAATTTGATCAACCAATGATCAAAGCCCTGCCAATCTAAAAGATCAAAGTTAGTCATCCATCTGTCATCAATCCAAAATATCAACACCAGAAACTTTTCCAGCCTTTCCATAATGGTTGCATCTCCAGTCCTCCTATTGTTCCAAGTGAACATCCAATTCGATGGTTTGATGTCCACAAGGTTTAATATAAGAGCCATATTATCCTTGAGGAGCATTGAGGAGAGGTCCAAATGGGAAGAGCCACCCCTTTTCTCCTCTAGGGAGGAAATAGCATTGAAGTCACCTTCCAAAATCCAAGGAATATGAGGCTCCAATGAACACAAGTATCGAACATGAGACCAAAGATGAGTCTTACTAAGGAAATCAATAGGAGCATATATGTTAGAGACAAGAATTCTCTCACCCGTCTCCAAACTAGAAGCCACAAGAGAGATAGAGTACCTATAGGATTACCACAACAAAGGAACACGGATCCCATAAATAGGAAATTCCTCTAGAGCTACCTTGCACCCCCACACATTAGCACAAACCTATACCCCAGATCTTAGAAGCCAAATTCAACATACTTTCCACCGACAACTTGGTTTCCTGGAGAAAAACAATATTAGGTGAATGAACACAAATCAATTCATGAATAGCCTTTTGTCTAGGGATGTTATTCATACCCCTTACATTCCAAGATAGAACAATCATCAATGGGGTTGGGAGAAGTGATAATCAATATTTGTGGTTCTCATTGAACTAGAATCCACCAATGTCTCACCCATTAACTTCATGTTTTCCCGATCCTTCTTCCTTCCTGCTTTAAGAGCCTTCTCAAGGGCCACCTTTTTAGGGGTTTCTACAGCAGGCCCAGAGCAGGAGAAGAAGAATTGCCTTTACCTTCTTCCCCAACACCTTTCTTTATTGAGAGCACAACACCAAGGGTAGCAGAATCCAAAGGAATTTTTTGCACCAAACCAACACCCCTAGCCAAAGAAGCTAAGGGAGGGAGATCCATGTCCATCTGAGTAGATTAACCCTTCTCCAAACCCTAAACATAGCTGAAATTAAGCCGATTCTCAAGATGTTCCTTAGTAATGATTCCATCACTTACTTTCCTATCGAGGGGAACACCTTCCTCCTGTACTAAATCCTCTAAAGTGTCAAACATGTTATAGGCTTCTTCTTGTCTATCTTTGAGAGTCCTCTTTTGACCTCTACCTATATTGTGAGACTTAACAGGTACAAAACCATTCCTTTCTGCCACCACCCCCTATATAGGATCCTTACCTTTGTCCAATTTCAGAGTAAACTAAGAGGGGTCACCAATCGTGCCAGCGATAATAGAAAATTTAGGACATTTCCGCTAAAGGTGACCATATTCATGACATAAACAATATCAAAAAGGTAATGCCTCATAATCCATTTGATGGGTCCAAGAGACTGACCTAATGCTCATTTCAACTGAATCCAATATTATTCAATTCTATCTCCACACACACCCGAGAAAAAGATAGCACCCTTTTATTCAATTTTTTTTTAGAGGGACCAATAGGATTGTTGAGAAAAAGAGCAATCATCTACAATATATTGAATCACTAGCACTCCAAAGGCAGACGAGGAAGATGCACCCAAACTAGAACCCTAGAAGGGAGTTCCTCAATAGAGTTGAATCCCACATTCCATGGCTTAATAAATAGGTCCACCTGATTGTAGAAGTATTTTCCCCCTTCAAACGCCCTATTTATGTCAACAATATAGGAAAAATCCACCATAAAGAAATTGTTGGCCTCCAACAATATATTGAAATCCCCTTTAGGGTTCCAAGTTTTTTGAATCCAAGAGTCTAGAAATGGTAATGCATAGGGAAACAATAGAATACCTTTATAACTAGCAAGAACAATGGGAATGTTAGGTTTCAACTATTCTCCAAGATGTCAACTGACCCTTCTATGGAGGTATTCAGATTATGCCTTGAAGACTGTTCTACAAGCCAAATTCATAGGCTCAAACCTTCAAAAAAACCTATAGCAACTTTGAATAAAAAAAAATTCTTTGACACCTCCTTGAGCTTCACCACTCTTCAACTATCCCTACAGGGTCTTACTAAACCCTAGCTCTAATGTGGAAAACTCAAAAATCCACCAAAACCCTCATTGGTTCCTAGTGTTTAACAGTCCTCCTTGCACTCCAACTTGTATAACTCTCTCATACAAAACTTTCAAGAGTTTTCCTTTTGCAAAAACTTGGGCAGCAATTAGATAAAGGTAGTCACCAAGTTTCATAATTTTCCCATGGTCAAAACAAAAACTATGAATAAATCTCACCCGCTAGAAACCTTAGTTTCAAAACAGGGCAGTGAACACTGTTTTAGTCTTAACTCAAGAAAAAATAAGTGAAATTACTTCAAATCAATTGCATTATAATCTCAAAATACATAAAATTCATCTTAGTCACTCACAAGTCTATAACCAATCTATACAAGGCCATACACATTAGTTCTTTAATTGTTTTTTCAGAAAAGTTGTCATAAACTTGCAAAACAACAGGGTATTTCTTAAAATCTTGCTCCTCCACTACTTGGAGCATATGTTTTCATTTATTTAGCATGAAATAACTTACAAAAATAATTACCCATTGAGGATATGTCCTTTTTTCTCAATAATCCTAATATCCATGTCATCAAACTTGACAATTATGTCTTTTTTGCAACTTTCAAACTTGAACTAAGGAAAAAACAAGAAAGAAAGATCTTACATGATTCCATGGTCTACTAAGACCTTATTATGCTCAAAAAACCAAAAACAAGAGTTGAGGAACAAATCTCAACCTTGCAACAAGCCAAAACTCCCTAGGAAATTCAAATTTACATTTTGGCGGGAAACCAAAAATTTTAATTTCCAGCCTATTCAAACTATCTAAACCATTGGATTATGAATGCATCTTAGTCACTCATAGGTCTATAACCAATCTGTACAAGGCCATACACATTAGTTCTTTAACTATTTTTTTAGAAAAGTTGTCATAAACTTGCAAAATAAAAGGGTATTTCTTAAAATCTTGCTCCTCCACTTCTTGGAGCATATATTTTCATTGATTCAACATGAAAGAACTTACAAAATAATTACCCATTGAGGATGTGTCCTTTTTTCTCAATAATCCTAATATCCATGTCATTAAACTTGAAAATTATGCCTTTTTTGCAACTTTCAAACTTGAACTAAGGAACAAAATAAGACAAAAAGATATTACATGATTTCATGGTCTACTAAGACCTTATTATGCTCAAAAAACCAAAAACAAGAGTTGAGGAACAAATATCAACCTTGCAACAAGCCAAAACTCCCTAGGATATTCAAATTTACATTTTGGCGGGAAACCAAAATTTTTAATTTCTAGCCTATTCAAACTATCTAAACTATTGGATTATGATCCCAATGGCCCTCCTAAGACCTCTAAGACCTGAACCCACTCAACTAAAACTCCTATCAACAAAATAAAGCATAAAAACACATTGGGAGTGATGCTCCTGCATCAAAGGGGAGTGATATCTACATCCCCATGAACTTGCAAATCAATACATGATTGGTGTAGTAATCAACATCCCTAGCCATAGACTCAAGTTGGATAACTAACACCAGACATTCCTACGATCTTTCCAAGCACCCATTAACCTTATGCAAACAAAAATTCCCATTCTTTGTGTAGACATTGAAAAATGTCCTAATTGATATCATACATTTGAAACAAATTTACTAACATCATTTCTTATTTAACCCATCCTCTTTTCACTTAACTAATTTAATTATCCTAGCTAATTAATTAATTACATCATTTCCATCTATTGGCCTAACTAATTTAATCGGGTTAATTCATCTCTTTTCACACTAACATTTCATCTCATTAAATTAAATAAATCAAAATATTTAATTTAATTCCCTAAGTCATCTTATTTAATTAAATAACCTTGAGTTATTTAATTAAATATCATTTCCTCTCTCCCCCATTTGTTAAATCATTAAATTTAATAAATATCTCTTTAATTCTTCTAATCCCCTAATTGTATAAATTAAATCTTATTTAATTAGCAATTAAACTAATTTTCCTCTAAGCAAAGGGAATATTCCTATGGAATATTCATTATCCCACTTTTGCACAATTAAAACTTTGTTAGAATTTGTAAATTACCTTTTTCCTCATCCAAAGGGAATATTCTCTCTCCTCCAATCAACTCACTTGGATTCAAATGCAAGTTATCTTTTAACCTTTTGAACAAGTTACCTTTGACCTATGTGAGCAGGTCAAAAGTGTGTTTTTTTGGGGCAAGTGTGGGCCCTTGATTAAAACTCATCATGCATTCTCATCCATTGATGAGAATCCATGATCCATGTCTCTCATCCCTTTCATCTTGAACTGTTGATTAAACTTTTTTATCTCAACCCTTCATTCCTCATTTGCTCTCCTATAAATAGGTCACTATTAGGAGACAAATGGATTCATCTTTCAATTGCAAACTTATGTTGTTGAATTCACTTGCATCCATACTCTCAATTTACTCACTTTTTAGTTTATTTCAATTCATTTTCATTGCATAATAGCTTAGAGCATCCATTAATGGCTTCCATGCATCCATCTTAGCTTGTTTATAAATTAGGGTTTTTCATCTTTTAGCTTAGATTAGCTTAGCAATAGCATAATTAGATCATTTGTAGCATAAAATCATGGTAACTTGGCTTGCATCATGTTCGTTTTTACATAAAATAGGTTTTCACACATCAATCACAATGGTTTCATCGATTGTCTTCCATAGAATCGATTGAAACAGGCTCACTAATCACAGGATTGGGAAAGGGTCCTCATTTCACATGAACACGACACCAATTCCAAAATAGGATAAGTTTTAGATGGGCTAGGTTAGGAATTTAACTATTTTTGTATAGTTTGTAGCTTTCATTTTCAATTAAATGCATAGTTTAGATTTCCATTTTGAATGATCTTGTTTGTAGATGCAGGTATGTTTGGCAAAGTTATGCTTCTATTCATCATGAGTCAAGTGTGATTGACCCTCACCAACATTTCCCACGTCTCACGCTTTGACACACCCTCACTAGGGTTGGACATACTCAAAAAAGAATGCCTTCCTCCAGGGAAAAGAGCTTGAGAACAACCTACAGAAGAAGAGAACAACACCAAGCCCTAGAGGGCCAACACCCACCTCTAAACAAGCACTCGAACAAAGAAACACCATTGAGGAAACACAACACAAAAGAAAGAAGGAAACCTAAACTACAAAATACAAAAATATACCCCCCCTTTGAGTGTATCAAAACCCCCACCCCACCAAGGAAAAGACACTAAAACCAATCTTCAAAGGCCTACTAACATGCATCGACAGGAGACAACATGCAGTCGCAACCTCATAGGCTGCAAACTGTCATGCTTGTGCAAGTATTCACACCCATCACTCTCAACTAGAAATGTTAAATTCTATAAGAAATTTGAACTTCAATTATATCTTGGATGGATCAATTTAACATCCATATGGGAGGATAAACTGATAATCTAACTGTTTTTAGCTCAAATTTGATTTTTATGTTGTTTTGCAGGTTGTAGCAATGCTCAAATTACAAACAACGACACTATTGAAATAGTTTCGCCATATAGTGATGCCCTGTTAATTTGAAACACTAACACGTATTTAATTTGCTAAAGCTCATTTAAATATGGTGACGCGTATTTAATCTGGAGGTATCAAAAAATTTAAACAACGACGCTCAAACTCACCAGTTCGATGCTTTCAAATTCCAAATCGCGACGCTATTGTGTTCAACAACGCCCAACTAGGGTAAGAAATTTTATGTTTATTTTTTCGACATGTGACTTAGTTTATTTAGTTGATCTGATCATTGATGCATGCCTGACTATGTTTTGGTTGTTAAACTAACATGGTTTTGTAGGTTTTAAGGACATGGAGCGGAAGTGAAAGAAATTCTCTTCTATCTCAAATTCTATGATTGTAACAAGCATTTGATGCTTTGGGGCAATTATAACCCAATTTCATGCTTTCTACTTTTTTACTTTAGGAAATGCGCTAGAGTTCAATTTGTTTTAAAATGAAAGCTCAAAGTTGGATAAAATTGAACCCTCACATCACATCTTTCAATTGGGCTTAAAATTGAACAAGGCAAACTTCATCTTTCAATTGGTGCTTAAAATGAACTCATCATTGCTTTGAAAGGTTAAAATTGACAATTGTTTGCTACGTTCTATGATTTTCAACATTATTGGTGAATGTGTATGGAATTATCTTGCACCATTTGACAACCTTGAGAAACAGAAACATTCTCTAACACTTTGCAAAATCACCCACATCTTTCATTTGGTTTTAAAATTGAACAACCATGCTAGTGTCAGAAAAAGACATTGTGTGTGCTCCCTCCTTGTGCTTTATGTGAACTGGGTGGTCGAAATACAAGTGTACTCCCTCATTTTTTTAATCTTTAGAGGTTCCTACCTAAGACCAATTCAAAGGTGACTTCAATCGGTTTTTCACTTGGGCCAATATATAAATGGATAAGACTAAATTGTCAAGTCCTCATGGTATGTAGGCCTTAGTCGTATAGTGTCTTTCAGAACGGGGTACTACTGTAAAAAGTATAAAAGCCCCTAGTAGGATTGATTAAAGCCTTTAATGGCTTGTTGGATGCTCGCAAGATGCCATGTCCCTGATTACCCTTACTACAACCCATTTGTTTAGCATACCAAAATCCTAAAATATTTTTTGGTGCAAGAACGGTCATTCTGAAGCCGCCCCACATCTGTACTATTCAATTGTAGAAACAAAAAAAATCTTTTTAATCTCCATATTTTAAGGATTTTGAGATTTGGTGGTCCCAAGAAGTGTGTTCCATGGAGGGGAGCCAGTGTCGCCAAATCTCTAGTTGTTTGCATTGTCTAGTGTTTGGAGAAATCCTAGTGGGGACTCAACAAATATAGCCATTCCTATCCTAGGGTTGTAAATGATTGTGAGCTAGTTTAACACTTTGCTTGGTTTCAAAACAATCCAAAAACAAACATTCACTATCATCCTCAAAATTTCAAACACTTTGGCTCAAATATGGACTTCTTGAGTTAGCCTTGATATTACTACTTGTCCTAAGGATTTATCCTTAGTGATTTCTAAATATCTTGACATTAATCTCAAACCCATGTTTTCCCAAAGACAACATAGGAAATTATGGCTTTAACCTCATGATTTTCACGAAATGGAAATTGTGAAAGTTATGATGTTTTTGACATAAACATCTAGTTTGGAAACATAATCAAAGACAAGTGTTTGTGGTAAAATCAATTCACTTAAGCAAATACAAATTGACAAATGAACCCCACATGACTATTTGGAGACGGATTGCTCCCGTTGAACAACCTGATCTTCCAGGTGCTATAATTTAGCCAAACTTTGAACTTATAAACGATGAACAAATAGATCTTATTAGTAGTTTGAGAACCTTCACTTTTGAAAACAAGGAAACAAATACACAGTAGAGAAACACAACAACCATTTTAGAAGAAGAAGAGGAACACATTGATATTATGGCTGGAAGGCCCATGTTACCACCACCCGCATGGCAATAAATATCTTCCTTTCTTCCATAAGCTTAAACTATTTTCACATGATTTCATGAAAAATCGGGATCCCTAAGCCAAGGTCTACAGGTCCTCATTTTAGACCTAGGCATCTCACTCCAAAAGCTCTTAAGAAACACCTTCTAGTTGTTCACATAAATAGAACTAGATTGGTAGCAAACTTTTATAGACACGCTTCAAGGTACAGTCCAAAACTCTATGCATTAGTTTGGATTCAAAATCCTAGTCTTTTTCACAATACTCAACTCCTCTAAATGATTCATCAAACAGTCAAAATTCATAGGGGAAAATCTCCGACACTCCATTTCAGACATAGGAATCGTAGAACAAGGTATGGTCAAAAGTGGGCTTCAATAGTTTACCACAATCGTTACACTTTGATGAGAAACTTTTATGCCTAAGCTAGGAGAGCTCGAACAGGTTTGAACATTCCCATCCATCCTCTCATTTTCTAAATCATTGAGTCTTTAGGATTTGAACATTTTAGAGGTCGAGCATCATTCTCACTACCTTGGTCTTGTCAAAACATAAGCTTCACTTTAGGTCAACATTGGGTCAAACATTTCACTCACTCCATCAAATTTCATCCTTCACTTCATCTAACTTTGCAAAAATTCAAATACACCAACACTTTGGGACTTAATCATCAAACCAACTGCTACCCTAGCTATTTTATGTGTGAAATGTATCCTTTTCCACACTTAGTTAAGATAGTTATCATCTTTGAACTAGTTTATCTTAAATGTCACAATTCTACCTTAGAGATTTCTAAGTTCATAAACATCCTTTATCCCAACATCAAAACTTCAAACTCAAGTCAAAAGTGTTGTTCCAAAACATTTGCAAAGATCACTTCCTGCATCACCCATCTTTTCATCCCACATTATCATCATTGCTCCCAAAAGACTTAGAGTGTCCCTTTTACCTAGGTTTGAATCAACTAGAGAGTTCAAACATTACAAAACTCAACACAACTCTCCCATAGCTGAGACAAAATTTATGGTAAAGATGAGATCACAAAAAAAGAGAATCATGGAAAAAATCAAAGTTATATTTACCTCAAGTGATCCAAATCCTTTAGAATTTGATCCTAGAAGTCATGTTACCCCATCACAGCAACCATCATCTCCTTCAAAACCATATGAAATTGAAGACATCATGAAAAACCCATTTGAGCTTACTAGGTACAAACTTTTGGAACATCAAGCCTTTGAAAGTATAGCTCCTATCTCCCTGACGTTTGTAGCACATAGTTTAACACAAGATTTCACAACTCCATCACAAGGGCTAAATCAAACTTACATACCTAGTCTTGCAACTAGCCTTGCTAAATATTTTGGTCACACATCACCATTTGAAAGTATACGCTTGTGGGTACCCTTGAAACTAATCCTCTACCTCCCACCATCGTTTGGACACCTAATTTTGGTGCTCCTCCTATTCTGGAAGCTCAAAAATAGATACACACATCACTTGAACTTCATTATGCCACCACCACTTCAACATTTTGGAGATACCCTTCTTCATCCACACCTATGAGTACCACAAGTATGCCTACCATTATGCAAAGTAGTACATACCAAATATCTCAAAACAACACACAAGGGCATGTCAATATTGTATCATAGAATCAAACCTCGACACAAATAGGAACATCTTTATCCAACACTCTAGTGGGTTCACCCATTCCATCTTCCATTTACACATCATCCACTATCAATCCACCTCAAAAAAATCCCTTGGTTAAAGTCTTATCAATCTTGAGAGTACCTTGATCACAAATCCTTTGTTCACATATTTTGCACAAGGAAATCCTCAAAACATAGGACAAGGGAATCTTTTCAATCAATGGACTCAAGGTCCTAGTGTGTCATTTCCATTGCAAAATTTAACGACATCATCTTTTTCCACAATTCCCTTTTCTATGCCAAATCAATTGAGACCTCAAAAATACATTCCTCCACCTCATTCTACCGTATTTCAAGGAATGTTTAACCAAGGGAACCCTCCACCTTTCACCAACAATCCGCTACCCACTCAAAACATCAATATCCCTAATCCTTCATAGATGTATCAACAACCACCTGATCCCACATTGCAAGCACATGTCTTAGCTTTACAACAAGCAAAACAAGCCTATCAACAAGCCATACAACAACAAGAAGCTTTAGCCATACAACAATAGCAAGCCCAAAAAGTAGCCTTAGCAGCCCAACAAGCATCCTTAGCATGACAACATCAAGCTCAACAAGCAACCTTAGCACAACAACAACAAGAAGCTTAGCAAGCAGCCTTAGTACAACAACAACAACAAGCGGCCATTGCACAACAAGCACAACAAGTAGCCTTAGCAACATAACAAGCCACACAACAACAACAAGCACAAGAAGCAGCTTTATTAGCACATCAACAACATCGGGCCCAAAAACAAGCCCTAGTGGCACAACAACAACAACAAGCTCAACAACAAGCTTTACTAGCTCAACAATACGCCCAACAATAGCAGCATAGTTCCTGTTATCCTCATTTGAATATTGTCAATCCAAATGCATCAGGAACATATTCGTCACTTTCACAAAATCTCACACCTTCATACACCCCATATAACTCACCTGTCATCCCACCATATGTTCCTCCACCCAATCCGAAAGATGATCTAGCATCACAACTAAAAGCACTCTCACAAGAAATGCAGGACCTTTGCATGGGAAAGAAAAAAAAGCCTCATACACAAAATTTGTGTCATTACCCATTTGATCAAAAATAAGCCATGCTACTATTCCCTCCTGGTTTTGAAACCCCCAAGTTTGACAAATACAGAGGGAGAGGAAGTCCTATTGACCATATCAAATAATTTAATGTCATCTGCATGGAGGTGGCTTACAATGATTCATATCTAATGTGCCTCTTCAAACGAAGTTTAATAGGTATTGCTATGGATTGGTTTTCTCATTTGCCTCATGATATTAAATTTTTTCAAGAAATCACTCACAAATTCATCAATCACTTCTCCTTCAATATTGACATGGACGTTAGTCTAGAAGAGTTGTACACTCTTAAACAAAATCAAGGAGAAACCTTCGCTAATTTCTTACAACGATGGAGACAAAGAGCTAGTAAAAGTAAGTGGCCTCTTCTTGATGAACAAGTGGGAATCATTAAGGCCAACCTTGATCCAAATATATCATTCCACTTGAAAATGCAATGCATCACATCATATGACGAGCTCGTTCCTAGAGCCCTTAACATTGAAATATCCCTAATCTCACAAGGAAATACTCAAGCTTACAAAGACAATTGTCCTTCAACTAGTTCAAATGAGAAACCTTATGCATGGGCTAAGAATAAAAATGTAACAAATGACAGTGTGGTAGATGCTAAGGTTATACTAAGTGCTCCTAGACCCAATAACAATCAAGTTGCTAACATCCAACCAACTGTGAAACAAATGGTACCACCTTAGAACAATCAGATCAGTAACACCAACATGCACTAAAAGGAAAAACAGTAACAGGCATAACTATCCCAAATACAAGTACACACAGTTATCGGAACCCATCGAGACGATCATGAAGAAACTGGTAGAGTCAAATCTCATAGCACTTCCTAACTTTGAAAACTACCAAGAACCACAAGAGAAGCCATCCTAGTACAACGAACGTGATCTTTGTGAATTTCATAAAATAAAAGGACATAAAACAACAAACTGCATGAAACTCAAGAATATCATCTAAGATCTCATAGAGAACAATACCATATATGTTGAAGTACTAGTTGGGAACCAAGATCTCAAGATATACAAGACCCATATGTTGGATCATAACAAAGAAAACAACATCGAAAAAGCTAAGGATTACACCAATGTACAACATACCTATTCCAATTTAGTTGCCTCTTATGATAGTGTTATCACTGTTGTCACCATAAAAGGGGCTAGTACAGAATGTGGAATCACCATACAATGTGTAAAAATAATTGTTCAAGGAACTATCCCAGCTCAATCTAGGACACAGCCTAGTTTTCCCACATCTAATCCTAGCAAGTACAATCTTGTAGATCAACTTAAAGAGACCCCCACATAGATATCAATTTTAGAACTCTTAATAAGGTTATCTCTCGCACACAAGGAAATACTGGAAAAAGCCTTGTCCAAGTTATCCATCCTTGAGAACATTGATACCGATCAGTTTCAAGCTATGGTAGGGCATATCACCAACCATCTTCTCACCTTCTCTGAGCAAGACTTACCATCACAACCATCTCATAAGTGTGCTTTACACCTGGAATTTTTCATTCATAAAAACAAGGCCAAAAGAGTCTTGGTAGATGGAGGTGTTGGTCTGAACATTTGTACCTTGCAGTTGATCAAGAATCTAAGCTATTCAGAAGATACTATTGAGAAGACAAAGAGTACCACCATTAGGGCATATGATGACCAAGAATGGGTATCACAAGGAATCATTGCACTTCCAATTCAAGTGGGACCTCTTATTGAAGAAACTACATGCCAAGTACTTGATCTTAATCTTCTCTATAACATACTACTTGGCTGACCTTGGATCCATGCTTTGAAAGTTGTAGCCTCAACCTATCATCAGTGTGAATTCCTTTTGAAGGCCGAGAAATCACTATCCATGGAGATCCTAAGCCTTTCTACTACTGAAAAATTATTGAGGCTAAGCTCTATAAGATCCCTCAAATACCCAAAAATGATGAAGTACGTACACCATCAAGCTCATTTATTGACTCATCATCCCTAGCCTCTACCTCAGCATCAAAAATTCCCATTGTAAAAAGAATACCTGACGTCAAAGTAGTGATCCAAGATGATGGTTGTGGAAACTACAAACTATTGAAAGACACATTTTTCTTAGGAGAGTTACCTATTTCTCCTCAATCTCATGGGAAACCTACATCTAGCACTAAAGAACCCGAAACAATCAAAATGGCAGTTACTACCTTTACCAAGTGGGGAGATCTGAATCAAGAATATGTCAATGAGCAATATATTTCTAAAATTCTCTATCAAGATGAATGACATGTTCCTATTCTTCCCATGGAAGATGACAACAAAGGCCTATAGCTAATTCAGAGCATGGGATATAACAAGAATGAGAAGCTAGGGCAGAATGACAATGGTTTACTAGAACCCATCATTCCTGATAAAAGAACAAAGAATCTTGGCTTAGGTTGTACTACTAGCAAGGTCACACTTATTGGCAAAGGTATTTCCACTAAATGAGTCGAGGCTTCCTCTTGGTCACCTACATCACATGGTACAACCTTAGATGACTTTCCCCTTGGTGTTGTTGACCTATTTGAGAACAACACCCTCTTTATGATATCCATAACATCCTTTGTCTCAAACAACCAACCAACTAAAATACACCTAGTATACCTACAACTCATTGGCATGGATTAACAAGGACCACTGATTCTATATTTATTCAAAAATGATGAAGCGATCTCAGAATTCATGGGACTCCAAGATAACTTATCATGGGCAGATCACAAAGTTGGCTTCGACATAGAGCTCGATACAGGGGCATACTATGGGGAGATGATTGAATCCTTTGGTTGCAAAATAAATGAAATGCAACTAACATGCAGATCCTTGAGTGAAAACCACTTAGTGGCACTCTCTAGTCCTAAAATAGTAAAAACAAAGGATGCATCTGATGGTGAAAACCTCTCTAAGGTGCCCAAAGATGAGGGATTCAATATCCCCTTTAGTGCAATGCATCCAGAGAAGTCATCAGTACTAGCAGAAAAGGATACTCTAGTTAATTTGCGAATAGAAGAAGCACCTAAGATCACTTTTTATGTTGAATCCTTCTTGGACAGAGAATAGAAGAACCTAGCAACGTTTCTCAGAGAGAGAAGAGCTAACTTTTCATGGTCATACACAAAGATGCAAGGCCTTGATCTTGATATGGTTGTACATCACTTAGCAATCTATCCCGATGCCAAAACATTTAAAAAGAAATTAATATGCACCCTCAAATAGCACTCTTGGTTAAACTAGAACTACAAAAGCTTCTTGATGTTGGATTCATCTGACCAATAGATTATCCTGAGTGGGTTTCAAACCTGGTACCAGTATCAAAACCCACTAGGGGCATCAGAATATGCACTGATTTTAGAGATCTGAATAAGGCATACCCAAAGGATGATTTCCCTCTTCCAAACATCGATCTCATTGTGGATTTAATAGTTGGGCATGAAATGTTGTCGCTCATGGATGGCTTTTCAGGCTACAATCAAATCATAATCACCAAGGAGGATCAACATAAAACTGCCTTTACTTGTCTATGGGAAACCTCCTACTGGAATGTGATTCCATTTGGGTTGAGGAATGGAGGAGAAACCTATCAAAGAGCAATGACCCTCATCTTTCACGACATGATCCAAAAAATAGTTGAAAATTATGTGGATGATATTTTGGAAAAATCAAAGAAGAGAAGTGAGCACATACAAGTCTTAGGACCTATCTTTGATAGGCTTGAAGAATACAAGGTATGACTAAATCCAAAAAAGTGTGTGTTCAAGGTCACATTAGGGAAACTTCTTGGCTTTATTGTTTCACAAAGAGGGATAGAAATCAATCCAAAAAAGGTAAAATCCATCCTAGAAATGGAACCACCGCAGACATTGAAGCAGATGAGAGGATTACAAGGAATGTTGTAGTCCATCAGAAGGTTCATAGCCTAGCTATCAAATAAGATTCATCCCTTTTCACATATTCTCCATAAAGGGATAACTTACAAGTGGGATGACAAATGTGATAAAGCTTTTCAACAAATCAAGGATTATCTACTAACACCTCCAGTGCTCATGTCGTCGATACTGAACAAGCCGCTGATCTTGTACATCTCAACAACACTAGCAACACTAGGAGCTCTTTTAGCACAACATGGTGAAAATGGAAAGGAAAGTTCCATATACTACATCAGTAGAACCTTGGTAGGCTATGAAATGAACTATTCACCCATTGAGAAATCATTCCTAGCAATAGTTTTCACTTCACAAAATTTCAGGCACTACATGTAGTCACACCAAATCAAGCTCATTGTGAAGATTGATCCATTAAAATATTTTTTATCCAAAGCAAACCTCACAGGATGAATGGCTAAATGGGTAGTGATCTTGATAGAGTTTTACATAGAGTATATGGAGTGCAAGGAAATCAAAGGATAAGTGATCATAGACCAGCTAGCACAAGCACTCATCTATGATGAGAACCATTAATATCTAAGTTTCCCAATGAATCAGTGTTCCTTATTAATCTAACCGCTTAATGGAAGATGTATTTTGATGGATCATTCACCCAAAACGGACATGAGCAAGCATTCTTTTCATCACTCCCCAAGGTGATTTCCTTCCAAATTCATACCAGCTATCATTTCCCTGGACCAATAACATTGTTGAATACAAAGCCTTGATCACAAGCCTTAGGATAGTAGTTCAATGGCAGATACAAGAGATGAAAGTCTATGGAGACTCATAGCTGGTTATCAACCAAGTCAATGATGACTATCAAACTAAAGATGACAAGCTCACTCCTTACAAGAAGATGGTGGAGAATATCAAAGATCTTTTTACAACATAACTTTTGAGCAGATTCCTCACATGAACAATAGAGTGACATATGTCATGGCAACAATCGAATAAGTACTAGACATGTCGAAAAAAATCCTTTAATGTGAATTCTTGGTAGAAAAAATTCTCGTTCCAACTTTCAAAATCCCTGAATCTGAATTTGTGTGTGTCATGGTTGGTCCTGGATCCCCGTGGTATCATGGCATCTTTACTTACCTCAACAGAGGAACCCTTCCATTAGATATCACTGTTACCAATTTTTCACTACAACTTGATTGGTGGAGTTGGTTTAAATATTGTTATATTTGAAAGTGAAAATAATAGTTATTTATGTTTATGCTCAAGTGTTGTTTGCACTATATTCATCATTCATCAAGCGATAGTTATGCAAGTGTTTTGAAAAAACCGAGTTTCAAAAGTATTGCTCAAATTATTTACAAATAAAATGGAATACAAAACTGAATATACAAATGATAAAGCATAATAGAATGCTTTCTTTTATTTCATGAAATGATTCACATTACATATGTTCATTTGATTTCAAGAATACAAATGATATGTACAACATTGCATTTCAATTCTTTTCTTTCAAAATGGAAGTGAAAGAAGGAACTTAAATATTCACACAAACCGTGGTTTTAGCTAATTCCATTCATTACAAAAAGTAAACTATACAACTAAAGGTAAAAGGAAATAAGAAAGCAGATAGCAGAAGACATATCCATCTTGCCTGATTCTTCATCTTCAGTTGAGACGCTTGTTGCTTGCTCCGTCCTACTTCTGCTCCTGAGTGTGCCTACAAAAGATTGAGAGGGGTGTCAATTAGGAGCTCTGGATATGAGTTATACTACAAGCTCTACCAACAAACATAGAATTCACTCTTTGAGATGCATAGAATCAACTAAAGGAAGGAACAAAAACATGAACTAAAAAGAGAAAACATCATCATCATATATTGTTTTTATGCTAACATTGTTTGTTTCCTTGTGTAGGTATAGGAAGAGTCATGTAGTTGATTATCTTTTGAAGACTGAGCATGTGGGAAAAAATGGGCTCCCACAAGGGTAGAGCTCGGCATGCTGCCCCTTAGCATTATAGGTGGGGTTGAGTGAAGAAGTACTATACAATTGAAAGAGTATTGCTGTACAGTTTGCATTTTTCTGCCATGGGTGTTGTTATGCATCTTGTTTCATGATATTACAGTAGTATTCTATCTTTAAGCAATGATAGTGAACATGAATACATAATGCCTCAACAAAGAGCACTATTTCAGATTTTCATTTGGGAAGAGAGCAAGGCATAAGAAAGTTTTATTTAAATGGAACATAAAAATGCATGAAGAGTGCCAGAAAGAAGAGCATACATTGAAGGACAGTTGAGCATGAAGAGAGCTCCAGTTTCTCATTTGAATGAAAGTGGACAAGTATCAGGTAATCCATTATAACTATAATGCATGAGGGTAAATGTTCCATTAAGTGAAGTTTATGCATTACTGTGTTTGAAAAGGAAACAATCAAAATACACTATTTTGGAGACTTTTTATGTCATACAATTGTTCTGTCATTCAAAGTGTATTTCCAAAGAATAATTTGCATGGGTCTAGGAAGAAAAATATGGACAAATCGAACAAGAATTACAATGTAAAGAAGTTATTTCCAGAATGAACAGAACTTCACAAAACATGAAGGATCTTTAAGGATGCAAGCTGAAACAATATGAAATGACATCGAATCACAGTAATGTATAAGAGGCTAAAGAAGGTGAGCAATCTATAGGTGTGAATCAAGAAATTCCTGTGTGAAAGATGGTAACTTTTGTAAAAAGGAATGTGCTTCATATGTTGTTTTAAAATACAAAGTTTTGAAAATACAGGATTTCTATCGTTTAGTTATTTTATGAGTTTTTGATCCTATAAACAACAACTGCCTTCATAAAATCCACCTGGGGTTATGTTATTTCTCTTCATGTGAAAACAAAAAACTGAAATCTACAAGGCCAAGCTAGGGTTTTCCATACAGTCAAAGGGAAAGCAGTAAATTATAAAGAAGATGGAGCAAAGATTATATATGCTAATTCTCATAAATGAAGGGAAACTAGACAGAGCCAAATGAAGTTTGTACAGGAATTTCAAAATACCCATATGAATTTTATCTCAGAAATGTTGTTACAGAACGCCATGAAGGGTTCTTACAAATTTTTTAATGTAACAAAATCCATGGTGCGTCAAGCCCAAATTTTGAGTACATGACCAAATACAGATTTTTGTTTATTTTTTCAAAATACCCACACTAGGGTTTTGAATCAAAATATAGATACTACAATTTTCAGAGATACCTGTGTGAGGATTTTATAAGAAAATGCAAAAGAAGGTAGAGAATCACCATGGGTCGAGCTCCAGACAGATAAACGTGGTTTCCTTTCAATTTCCAGCCTACCCATGTGGGGTTTTGATAAAATACAAAGATTTATACAATGCTTTCATGGTCGAGCTTGAAAGATTCAAAATAAGCATTATTTTCTTCAAATACAGTTTACCCACATCAAGTTTTTGTTTCAGAATACAAAAGACATTAAAATGCATCATGGGTCGAGCCCATAAAGGTTCCCAAAATACTTAGTTTGAGCAGGAGTGGTGTGGCCTGTACAGAGATTTTGGCTCTTAAAAATGTCTATCAATTCATAGAAGGGAAAGGACCCATTTGAGTTTTCTTTTAGATCTCAAAAAATTAGAGTAAACAATTTGTAGATGGAGCCTTTTTTTAATTAAAACTCATCAAGAAATATATCAAGCTCGCGGCCTGTGCAATGGTTGGAAATTTCTTTTAAAAACAATAATATTCTCACAAAAGAGTTAAGCTTTTTAAGCTTTACTTGAATGGAAAGCAACACAGAAAAATAAAGGCTTACCATATTTTTCCTATAGAAGAACACTAGCTGCGGCCAAAGCCTCCACAGAGCTTTCAATTTCAAATCTTAAGTTCCCTCATGGAGGCCAGTGAGTAGAAGAATAGAATCAGGAAGAGACAAAGACAAAAGATGTGTCAGAAAATGGTCTTAGCCGCGGCCAAGAACACAACAAATGCATATAAAAATGGAAGCAATGATTCCAATTTGTAACAGGAGTGGCTTACCCTTGTTTTGTGTTCAAAGAATCTTCAAAGAAATGTCTTAGAAGCAAAAAAATAGTGAGATTTGAATGGAGGCTCCAAGTTGAAACCCTAAGCTCTCATGGTGGCGACGCTCTTCATAGCAAAAGGAAGACTTGTCAAGTCCAAATGATGCAAAAAAATGGGAAGAATGCTGGTTTTGTTTCTTAAGGTTTCTCAAAACCTAAGTCGACTTAGGAATTTTTGCCTTACATTTAATAAATATCAATGCCCAAATCAAATATACTTATCCCTTATAATTTGTTTTGAAGATTATCAACTCCTAGGTCAAAAACACATGGTGGAAGATTGCATCTATGTTTAGGTTCCCTTTTTGTATCGATACCCAAGGCCTTTCATTATGTTTTGATTTTATTATGTGCCTTGGTTTCATTTATTGCCTTAATATTATTATTTTTAATTGGTTTTATAGAAATCAATTACAAGGGAAGAGTAAATGAGTTGGACTTAGTTTTATTTTAATTGATTTTATAGAAATCAATTGCAATGTAGGATAAACATTGTCCATATTTTATGATTTTTCTATAAAATCAAGGGTGTAAATGGAGAAATAAGGTTGTGTTTTTTGCAAAAGATTTCAAAATCTTTAGTTGCAAAAAATATTGAGTCAAATTGAGAGAATTTTAAATATGCAAGCTATGTAAAGCAGGAATAAAACAGATTGTTTTATTCTTTGCTATTTTTAGCAGATTGTTATTTATTTTCTTCCTTGGTCGAATTTGAATTTTTGGATGGAGATATAAGGTAATTTTTTCGCTTTAAAAGCAGATTTGGACTATTTTGAAGAGCTTTTCAATATGTATTTGCAAAAAGTGTGTTTTTTCCACTTTTGTGTAGACTTTTGAGGTAGTTTTTGATACCTTTCTTTGAGCTTTCTTCTTGAGCTCGGATTAGGGTTTTGGAGGTATATCTTGTGAAAAACTTAATGTTTTTCTAGTTCAGATTCTAGTTTCTTGCTCTTACACATTTTTGAGCTTGTAAACTTCTTTTGTACTCAGGTTTTGAGAGTTTTCACTCCTTCATCCAATAAAAAGTAGCATTCCTATCTCTAATTTTTGTCTCTATTTATAGTTTTAGTATGATGTTCATATTGTGATTTTGTTTTACAGATCCTTTTTATGTCCTAATATTGCAAATTATTGATGTAGAAAGTTCATTTAATGTAGGTTGCATGTTGTGTTTAGGTTCAGATCTTCATGCAAATCAATTTTGTACTAATGTTCATGAGAGATTGTGAGGTCATTGTTGTTTTTCTAAAGATTGTTTGTGGGTAAAATATCAAAGTCATTATTAAGTTGAGATCACATTAGATGGGATTTCATTTCAGTCATATTCTCTATCTTTTTTCCCAGAAAATCATTTAGAATAGGATCATCATTCAGAGAACCAGCTCACTCTGGAGATTCATTCTCGCAAAGAGTTACCCACAACTTGAGAACATTTCCATGTGTCAATAGATTGCTGAACTTTTATTTTCAGCAAGGTGCAAATCTTATTGATAACAATCACCTTGAACCTTGGAAAGACCTTCATTAAAAAGGCATCTCGATTCGTGATCCTAGGTGATACCCTTTACTATTGAAGCATCGAAGGGACATTAATACGATGTCTTAACCAAGAGGAATCCTTAACTACTTTAACAAAAGTACACAATGGCATATGTGGGTCCCATTCTAGTGGTATGACATTAGCTAAGAAACTGTTGAGGATGGGATACTATTGGCCAACCATGGAAAAAGAAGCTCATCGGTATGTGCGAAAATGCATCTAATTTCAACAGCATGGGGATCTAATTCATGCTCTAGCTCAAGAATGTAGCCAATGATTACACCATGGCCTTTTTCACAATGGGGACTTGACCTCATAAGAAAAATCACTCCAACCTCATCCAATGGTCATAATTTTATCATAACTGCCACTGAGTACTTTACTAAGTGGGTTGAAGCCATTCCTATGACCTACATAACAGGTAAGCAGATAGCCAATTTTATCCTGAATTACCTAATTTTTTGTTATGGTATTCCACAAACCCTCATCCCAAACAATGGAACACCATTCAAGAATCAGGATGTAAAGGAGTTGTGCCAAAAATTTAATATCCAACATTGATTCTCTACCACGCACTATCCCCAATGCAATGGCCAAGTAGAAGCAATGAACAAAACTATCTTAAAAATTCTAAAGAAAATAGGCAATTAAGTTGGTGATGACTAGCATCTATAGCTAAATCCCACTCTTTGGGCTTATCGAACTAGTATTTACACGCGTATAGGTGCAACCCATTTCTCCTTGGTCTATGGATCATAATCCATCTTGCCTATTGAGGTTGAGCTCCCATCATTGCGAGTGCCACTACAAAATCTGATAACTAAGGAAGAATACAGAGTGTATCGACTTAATGAGCTAGAATTCCTAGATGAATGTCATCTTGACACCCTTAATCACTTGTTGCAAGTATATCAAAATCAAAAAAAATGGAGCTATAACAATAGAATCAAATGTCGGTCATTCCAGGTAGGTGATCTTGTTTTAAAGCAAAATTAGAAGAATCTTCTAGACCAAGACAACAAAGGAAAGTTTGAGCCTAACTGGTTGGGTCCCTTTGTTATCATAGCAAGCTATGGATCATGAGCATACCAATTATCAACCCCTGAAGGTGAACCCTTGCAGGATCCAACCAACAACTTGCATCTCAAAAGGTTTTATGCCTAATCTTGAAAGGTGTAAATCAGAGAATACAAAAAAATCAAAAAATGATCAAAATCCAAAAAAAAGGAGAAAAAAGGATTGAAAAAGTAAAGAAAAAAATCATCCTCTAGTGAAAACCACTTCGGTGGCACTTTGGGCAAGTACCTTGGTGAAAAATTGGCAAACAGGCGTCTTGTGTACATAAAGCATCTCCATCTATTATTTGGCTCTTTTGGCCTATCATTCTTTGCATCACCATTCATCCATCATCCACGTCCTTATCATGGCTTGTCACTGTAAGGTATTGTGAACCCTTTAGCACTACTTGGCATATTCCCAAGGTTAGTATGTCCTACCTTTATCGAAGTACGCTAACATGTCATACTGGGGGAATTTCATTATGCGTCACAATCGGGTTCTTGTGTATCTTGAGGTCTTTGGAAATCTTGTCGGAAAAACACCAAAAACATTCATAAAATCTTATCTAGAAAATCCAAAAAACATTTACAAAATCCTATATAGCTAAAATCCAAAAACATTCAAAAAATTGTAAAGGAAAAATCCAAAACATCCAGAAAACATTGAAAACCCTAAAAAGGTCTAGCATCGAAAATCCAAAAAATAGGGTCCTCTTGTTAAACTACATTGTCTATGAGCTTGAACGTAGGCAAGTCCATCATTGATGTGCCCCCGAGACACCCTAGGTCAGTCCTTTAGTAGTCTATCATAATAAACTGACTTTTTATCATTTGTTCATATCTTCATCTTGTAAATGGGTCGAGTCAGTTGAACTGCGTGGTCTCTATGTGTATAACGTAGGCAAGGCTAATATTTGATCAACCCCTAAGGCCCCTAAGATAGGTCCTTAGGTTAAGTTCTTGGTCGAAACTCAAATTTTTTTGCGAAAATCCTAAAAACATCCAAATAATTCTCAAAAAACCCCAAAAAATTTGTAAAACTCTTGGAAAACCCCTAAACATTCAAATATTTCAAAAATTTCAAAAACATCCAAATATTTAGAAAACACAAAAACATTTAAAAATGGAAAATTTAAAAACAATAGAAAATGTTCAAAAAACCCTAAACAACCTCAAAAAATATGAAAATCCTAAACATCCATATAAACTTTCAAAAAGACCAAAAATAACCTCAAAACATTTCAAAAATGCCAAAAACATTCAAATATTCCATAAAATCCAAAGCCCATCCATCCCATCTCGCTTTCACCTACAATAAACCTTCACCCCTAATAAAATGACCGTCACCTTCAACCTTTGGCAAAACAAATAGAAAGAAAGTGTAGCAAGTCGTAAAGTGAAAACCTGAAAGTCAAAATCTAAAGTCTAAATCATAGGTAAATACGCTAGTGAATTTTATAGTAATAACCCCTCTTAGCATCATCATCCCAACATCAAACAACCTCTGATCAACATGTCCTAGGATGTATCCTTCCTGTGATGGACATCAGCATCAGACATCACATTAGCTAAACTTAAACTATGAAATAGCTATAGATAACACTGACTGTTTATTTTTTATCTTTTCTTCTGATTTATCTTAATGACCCATTCTGAGGACCTATCAATGATGTTTAATAAAACAATTTAGAGAGAAAGGAATGGGGCACCGATCATTATCTTTCATTTATTTTTCTTGTGGATACTCTTGTAAAATAATCTTGGCTCATACTTGCTTAGTTGTGTGTAGGAAGGTCATTTGGAGTATGTTGTTGACTATTGCTTATGCTTTGGTCCAAAATATTCTAAGCTTCTAACTTATATTCCAAAAATGTTTCCATATGTCAAGGTGTGAACAAGAACTATCATATTTTCTTATCAAGTCAAATTCCATTACACTGGATACAACGTCATCCTGGTTATCAATACCTTGATGCATCGTATCTATGTGCTATATCAAGCAATAAGGAACGATGAAAAATCCCAATCCTGAAGTGTGACCACCCATCCTATATTTCATCTTGCATTTTGCATTGTCTTGTCACCATCTCTAATAAAGTCTTGATGGATCAAGGACTTATTGGATCTTTTGAAGCAATCATCATCAACGATGACCATTCATTCTTTATTCTTCTATCCTCTCTTTGTGCCAACCTATTATCACGACAATCAACAAAAACATCATCAATGCATCCACCTTGCATCCACAAACCATCAACATACATGCATCTCATAATCATAGAATAATCGTAACATCCATCAACATAATCATTGCATATCACATCATACATTCTACATTATCATTTGAGTTTCAATGAATAATATAGATTTGTTATTCTAAGCACCTTAAATCATTGCATATCATAAGCATTTGCATCCATACATCCACATTCATACATCATCATCATAACATGCATAGAAAATATACAAAAAGAAATACATCCACATCATTTCCATCCATAACATTTGAATACAATAATCATCCATCCATATCATATTGCGAAAAGATAATGAAAAAGAACATAACATTGCATCCATCCATATCATGATCATCACGTATCACATAGTCATAAATAAAGTGCATCCATATCATATCCATCCATACATGAAATAAAGTGAACTCATCATAGCATGAATCATCCATATCTGTATCATATATATGTAAAAAAATGTGTCATGGTACAAAATTTGGATCAATGTATGTATATCGATTATAAGTACAATATCCATGAGGCTATCAAAAAGGAGCCCATGAATGTATATCCATGATAAAGAATGTGGCAAAATAAAAAATTCTATACATCAAAAAGCTAGCCCTGATGGATGCTACCCCCTCCAGCCTACCTCTCGGGTTGATCCTCTACTCAGGGATGTGCATCACTACATTGTGAAAAATCTGGTTGTCAAAGAGTTGCTGGAACATACTGATGGTAATGTTGCCTATAATATGTAGCCTTCGTAATAGCCTCTCTATATAACCATGCTACCAATGTATGACCATGTGTGGCTACCATCATAGCCTCAATCTATTGTCTCTGAGCCACCTCCTAATCTCTCTCAGCAATAACAACCTGTACTCTCTGTAGTGCTTGATCTCTCTTCGCCATCACTACAACCACCTGCTGCCAAGCTTGGTCTTGCTTAGCAGTAATGACCAAAATCTGCTAGTGGGCTTGGTCCAGCTCACCAATCAATGTTTGCACCTACTGTTGTAGCTGTTGAATCTATGCATCTCACGCATCTAGTGGTGGTTGTGGCATTCTTGGCTACTGCTGCACCTGTGGTTGCACTTGTGGCTGAACCTGTGGCTATACCTGAGGCTACTGACCAACTGGAGGATCCCTTAGAACTTTTCCATCATGGTCATCCTAGCCTCCCTCACACCTACCTCTGGCTCCCTTGCCTCAGGGTCTCCCTTTAGGAGGAGCACCTTCCAAATCTGTCAATCGTCTAGGTGGGACAAACCATGCATCATAGGTCAGAGTGGTCTGAGCTACTAGCTGACCCTCATCATATGCCCAAGGCTAGGCCACCAATTGTCTGAAGCTCTCAACAGCCTCCAGAGTAGGAATGGTCGGTCCTCATGTGGGAAACTCTATGGCCAATCTCACAAAAATGTCCCTATATGCATCGTCAGGTCTGTCTTGTACATCCTTGAATTGCTACACTACCATGTTTGGAAGATATCTCTCAATCATCGTGTGCTCTTGACCCTGCATATAATGGGTATGTCTAGAAAATAATAGTTGTTGTATGTCATCAAACCATGGTGACATCTAAAACCATGGGCGTCAATGGAAAACTATCATGACATCAATAACCCATCTCCAATATGGGAGCCCAATTTGTCCAGTGTGCCTCAGAGTGATGGCACCTCTATATCTCCAAATGACGAGATCATTCGGCTCCACATCTTCCATCTGAACTATCAGCCAAAGCACAACAATGTGCTCCCATGCCCAAATGTATAACAGAGTAACCCCTACACTGATGGCTCTCACATCGCAATAAACAAAATCATGTAAATCATGGTACAAGGAGGATAGCATCAGAGACCCTCATGCAAAAAGTGTCCTCCTATATAGCATCTGGTGCCACGCCAAGCCCCATCCTGGGCTAAATCCTTTGCTACGTCTATCTAGAGCCACCAAACTAGAAATGATGGTTGCGATGATCAATTTAAAGGTCAGCACATGAACTCTATATGTCTCCAAGTCAATATGAGATGTAACCAAGGCAATCTGACCCATCTCCATCACCTCAAGGCATGCATCGAACCTAGCATCAGTATCATAAATCACGTGGTTGCCATGAATTGACAAACAAAGTATTTGCCACACGTTCTCCAGAGTAACTATCACCTCACCTGGCGAAAGGTGGAAGGACGAGGTCTCATTATGCCATCTCTCGCATAGAGCTATCATCATCGCCAGATGTGTCCTAATCACGGGTGCATATGCAACGTACCACCAACCAATCTCTCCCAAGTGCTCCTGGCGCAACTCTGAAAGATCACCTAATCTCTCCAAAATAGTGGGCATGTGCTCCCTCGACACTAATGGTGGGAAAACCTCTTGCATCCACGAAGCGCATAGTGTCAGGAAATCATCAAAATTGGAAGTTATTTGAAATTTTTGGCTCAAAAATCATAATAGTGTCGCTATATTCAAATTTCAAATAGCGACACCCGATGCATTTCAAATTTTAAATCAAAAAATGTGTCGCCAAACAAGCTGGTGTCGTGATTTAGCTTTTGGTCTACCCTAACCCTAATTTTTAAATCAATAAGTGTGTCGCCAAAAAAGCCTATATCACCATTTAAAATTAGGAACCGTAATTTTAAATTGAGAAAAGTGTCACTATATAAATAAGTGTTGCTATAAATGATTTGGGCGTCGCCGATTTTAGTTTGGGCATCACTGATTTTAGTTTGGGGGTTGCTATATAGTGACACCGCCAAAATCTAAATTCTAAAATGTAATAAATGCATCAAAAATTCAAATTTCAAATCAAGTTTTGAATCACATAATGGTGGTCCTACGCCTAGAAGCCACTGGAACTCTCGAACTCGATCAAAGATGTGCCTAGGAAGCTCTTGGCGCGCCATTTCGTCGGAGGGTCAAAGTTCAAATCGCAAGAATTCCTTAAGGTATGAATGCACAAATGAATTGAAAATGACCCTTCTTGGCCTATTTAAGCTAGAAAATTAGGGATTTTTTTTGCCCTAATTTAATCTTAAAAGTGGGGTTTATTATCATTTTTCTAATTTGAACCTAATTTTGCATCATTTTTTGCATTTTTGGCATTATTCTTGCATCCCGGAGCCTTTCTGGACCTTGGGGGCAACTTTTGAACCTTTACCAAGAAATCAACCCAAAATTCAAAATTTTTGCTCAATTTCTCAAGGGGGTAGGGAGTCAGCTTTATCCTTCTGTTGGGGCATCTAAAAAATCAGAATTTTTTTATTTTTTGATTTAAGCAGTAGTTTTGATCTGAAAAGCATTATTCTTTGAACCGAAGCAGCAGGTACCTCCCTTCAAAGAGGGAAAAAATGTAGACACTAAAAAAATGTCCTAATTGATATCATACATTTGAAATAGATTTACTAACATCATTTCCACTTTAACCCATCCTCTTTTCATTTAATTAATTTAATTAGCCTAGCTAATTAATTAATTACATCATTTTCGTCTATTGGCCTAGTTAATTTAATCGGGTTAATTCATCTCTTTTCACACCAACATTTCATCTCATTAAATTAAATAAATCAAAATATTTAATTTAATTCCCTAAGTCATCTCATTAATTAAATATCATTTCCTCTCTCCCTTATTTATTAAATCATTAAATTTAATAAATATCTCTTTAATTCTTCAAATCCCCTAATTGCATAAATTAAATCTTGTTTAATTAGCAATTAAACTAATTTTTCTCTAAGCAAAGGGAATATTCCTTATCCCTCTTTTGCACAATTAAAACTTTGTTGTAATTTGTAAATTACATTTTTCCTCATCCAAAGGGAATATTCTCCTCCAATCAACTCACTTGGCTTCAAATTTGCAAGTTATCTTTTAACCTTTTGAACAAGTTACCTTTGACCTATGTGAGCAGGTTAAAAGTGTGTTTGTTTGAGGCAAGTGTGGGCCCTTGATTAAAACCCATCATGCATTCTCATCCATTAATGAGAATCCATGATCCATGTATCTCATCCCTTTCATCTTGAACTGTTGATTAAGCTTTTTGATCTCAACCTTTCATTCCTTATTTGCTCTCCTATAAATAGGTCACTATTTGGAGACAAATGGATCCAACTTTCAATTGCAAACTTATGTTATTAAATTCACCTGCATACATACTCTCAATTTACTCACTTGTTAGCTTATTTTAGCTAATTTTCATTGCATAATAGCTTAGCATCCATTAATGGCTTCCATGCATCCATCTTAGCTTGTTTATAAATTAGGGTTTTTTATCTTTTAGATTAGAATTAGCTTAGATTAGCTTAGAAATAGCATAATTAGATCATTTGTAGCATTAAATCATGGTAACTTGGCTTGCATCATGTTCATTTTTACATAAAATAGGTTGTCACACATCAATCACAATGGTTTCATCGATTCTCTTCCATAGAACCAATTGAAATAGGCTCACTAATCACAGGATTGGGAAAGGGTCGTTATTTCACATGGACACGACACCAATTCCAAAACAGGATAAGTTTTAGATGGGCTAGGTTAGGAATTTAACTATTTTTGTGTAGTTTGTAGCTTTAATTTTCAATTAAATTCTTAGTTTAGATTTCTATTTCGAATGATCTTGTTTGTAGATGTAGGTATGTTTGGCAAAGTTATGCTTCAATTCTTCATCAGTCAAGTGTAATTGACCCTCACCGAAATTTCCCATGTCTCACACTTTGACACACCCTCACTAGGGTTTTCCATACTCACAAAAGAATGTCTGCCTCTAGGAAAAGAGCTCGAGAACAGCCTAAAGAAGAAGAGAAAAACACCAAGCCCTAGAGGGAAAACACCCACCTCTGAGCAAGCACCTGAACAAAGAAACACCATCGAGGAAACACAACACGGAAGAAGGAAGGAAACTGAAACTACAAAATACAAAAATATACCCCCCCTTCGAGTGCACCAAAACCCCCACCCCACCAAGGAAAAGACGTTGAAACCAATCTTCAAAGGCCTACTAACATGAAACGATAGGAGACAACATGTAGTCACGACCTCATAGGCTGCAAACTGTCAAGCCCGTGCAAGTATTCAAGCCCATCACTCTCAACCAGAAACATTAAATTCTCTAAGAAATTTGAACTTCAATTATATCTTGGATGGTATCAATTTAGTATCCATATGAGAGTTTCATTTCTTTGGTCATTATATGTAGCTTTTGAAAAAATGAAAAAAAATGAGAAAAAATAAAAAATGAAATAAATAAATAAATAAAGCAATAAATTCTAACAATGAAAACCTTCAAGCATTGTTAGACAACTACAATTTGAAAACCAGTTTTTGGCAAATTGTAGTTGAATAAAATTCTTAGTGGTGAAAATAGTTTTCACAACACCACTAAGAGGTAAGTAATTGAAAATTGGCCTGCCAACGGTCACTTGTTGTTATCAAAAAGAAAAAAATAGAAAAAAATAGAAAAGGGAAAAATTATTTGTATTCTTTCTATGGGGTACACTTTGTTGCAGGTACACTTTATTGCTTTCATGGTTGTCTAAGTGCCTCTATCAATTCATGTTGCTCACTTGTGTAGATGTGCACTCTGATTTGTCATGGTCATCATAACTTTGATCACCTGTAGCATGAGTCACACATTCATTTGAGGTGTTAGGAAAAGTGAAGACAAAATCAACTACCATCAATATGTTCCATAATGCTCCAATTTGATGGATATCTTTCATGTGTGGTGTGGTTGCCATCCTTGTCCCGATTTTTGGTTCCTTCCTTGCTGGAGATTCATAGTTGCAGTTACATTGGCTACCAAATTTTGGTATTAATGGACATGCAAG
Organism: Sequoia sempervirens; assembly: GCA_007258455.2. NCBI lineage: Eukaryota > Viridiplantae > Streptophyta > Pinopsida > Cupressales > Cupressaceae > Sequoia > Sequoia sempervirens. Next base: position 35,121,270 of record VDFB02000008.1, on the reverse strand, counting down.
TTGGTAAACAATCAATTTTATTTTTCATTATTTTATCTTTTAACTTTATTGATATTTCTTATTATATTAATCATATTAAGCAGCATGTCATACCAACTCTTTCTTTGTTTCTCGAGGATGGTCAACCCTTTAAATTTGGGGAGGGAGGTTCATCATCTTTATTACCTATCTTTTCACCCATCATTTCCTTTTGCTTATCCCATCACAACATCCATTATTTCACCATTCATAATCATTTATATTGTCTATCATTTCATCCATCTTATTGATAGCTCATGAATGTGGAGATAGTATTTCATGATACTTCTTATATATAGCATTTTAAACAAACAAAAAACGCTATGGAAAAAAATGACAAAAAGAGAAAAAAAATGAAAAATGAATGAAGCTTGCTATGAAGAGGAGTGATAGAAAATTTGAAGGAAATGTGATTAACCATGAGCTGTAATAGTCAAGGGTGAAGAAGACACAAGTCATAAATCCAAAGGCTACCAATTCAAATCAAAACCTCTCAAAAATTAACGATTGCATGAGGACTTGTAATATGCTAAGTTGGGGGGAATGATGAGAGCCATTCATGTTCCATTTTATACCATATTTTAGCCCTTTTCCTATACCATTTAACACATTTTCATATTCCATTTCCATACATTATCATACCATTTTACCACCTTTTGTTGCATATGGTTGAATATAAATAAACAATATTTAATTTAGTTTTTTGTTAGAAGATTAATCTTTACTTGGTAAAGGTTATTCTTTAATTGTAATTTTTTTATTAACTTGTAGGAATATTCCAAAGGAATCCCTACAAGTCTTTTGTCTTTTTTTCATCTCACACATGTGTGAGGATGGCTTATTTTTTAATTCCTTTATTAAGGAATATTTGTAACCACCTCCTTAAGAGGTGACACTTTGCACACACATAGATGAATGGTGGCATTCATTGAGTTGGGAGTTACATTCTAACTCCTCATTCTCACCTCTACTTATTGAGGTGCCTCTCCTCTCATTCTTCAAGACTCATGCAAGCAAGCTAAGGCTGAAGCTCTCTCTCTTTGTATTATTCTTAGGCATTTTGCCTCCATTCATAATATTGGGGTTTTTTCTTGTTTTTCCCCTTAACAAATTCTTGTGTCTCTCTTGCTTTGGTGGTGCTTGGTTTGGCTACTTCAACTTATTTGGTAATCTCTTTCCTTCAAACAATTGCTCTTTATTAGTACTTTCCATTGCTCTTTTTTATTTCCTTTCATGGTATCAGAGCTTGGTATTACTAATATCTTGTGAGCTATATTGTTGAAGGTTTACCAGATTTTTTAGCACACCATTGGAGACACTCTCAAGAGGAGAAGAAGAGCTAGTGCCTAATCTTGGTTGTTTTTTGTCTTCTAACCCTTGTGCAGGAATTTTTTTTTATCTAAAGATTTCTAAGTTCTTTGGTTTTCAAATTTCAAAGTATTTTAGTTTGCATGCATGTTTATTTTTTTGCCAAATTTTAGAAACCCTCAAATAAAGGGTTGTAGTTCAAGTTTTTAAATACCCATTTTTTGCATGTTCAAATTTTTGTAAAAAATCAAATTTTTTAAGGGCTCTAACTCTAGTTCAGAAATTCTTTTTAGGAAAAAAGCTAATCTGCTTTTTTTTGCAAATCTATATATTAGATCTGTAAAAAATATTTTCTTTTTAAATCTGTATAATAGAACAAATTAAAAAAAGGTCATTTTTTTTAGTTCTCTAACCCTCTTTAGCTCAGTTTTCTTTTTCTAAAATATTTCATACTATTTTCTTTAAGAAAATAAATTAGTTTGTTTCAAAAAATCATCTCTGTGTTGATAATGCAATTTTAAAAAAAATAAATAAAAAAAAATCAATAATAAATAATATATAAATTAGGGCTTTGGCCTTGTTGTCATCAACTTTTATTTGCAATATTTATTTAGAAAATCAAAAAAATCAATTTCAAAATTTTAAGAAAATAATCATTAAAAAAATTTAAAACCCTTTAAGGGTTTTGGCCCTTTCAAAGGGCACCTCTGTTTGCAGGTACTCTTGCTACCACTCCCCTCATTGCTTACTGCTTTTCTTGACATCGTCACCTCTACAACTTTCCTCCTCATTCTGCTTTTTTTTCTCCCCTCGCTGTCTTCACACGACCTCCCCTCCCTCTCTAAAACCTATGCTTAAACTTTTTTAAGATTCCCTCTGCTTTAGTTTCTTAAAAAAAATTCAAATTCATCGCTTAAATAAAAAGCCCGCCATCTTCTTCATACTTAAGGTTTTTTAAAAATCAAGAGAATTTCTCTTTTTCGTATAGCCTTTAAGGTATTCTATTTAATAAAGTTTTTATAAGTTTTTTGATATATTAACTTTTTAATAAATTTTTAATTTTAAAAGTTTTTTTAAAAAATATTTACTAATCATATTAAAATCTATTAGAATATTAATTTAATATTCTTGATTATTTTTTCAAAATAATATTATAAATATCATTTCATAATTTATATAGTTTTTTTAAAAAAGGTTTTTTTTATTTTTTAGCTTAAAGGGGATTTATTTTATTTAAGGCATTTAATTTTCATTTATTCAAAAAAAAGGTTTTTTTTCAAAATTCAATCAAAAGGGATTTTTTTTGTAAGTAAATATTTACATAGCTTTTATTTTTCTCATAAAGTTGTGATTTTTTTAAAATTATTTTGCAATCATGTCAACTTTAATTCTTGAGATTAAATTAACTAGTTCTAACTATCATTCTTGAAAAACTCACATTTCTTTCATTTTTCGATTTAAACATCTTTTGGATGTTGCAACGGATCCTAAATCTAAACCAGGTCCGTCTGCATCCAAAGATGAAATCGAAAATTAGAATCTCAAAAATGAGGAAGCCCTTGGCCTCATAGGTATCTCCATGTCACCCGAACTTTATGTTCATATTGGGACATGCACAACTGCCTATGAAGCATGGGACAAACTCAAAACAATTTATGATAGTATAAATGAATCAAGAAAAATTCAAATTCAAGATCAACTTGAAGATTTGAGGTATTCTAAAATCAATGCTTTCTTTCTATCTCAAGGTTTCATTAGAAGTAAAAATGATCCCAATTTATATATTAAGCATAGTGAAGATGATATTGTGATTGTTATTTTATATGTTGATGATTTAATTATCACTTCTAGTTCTAACAATTTGATTAGTAATGTTAAGTCTCAACTCAATCAACAATTTCAAATGACTGATTTAGGCCTATTACATTATTTTTTGGGTATGCAAATTTGGCAAACACCTAAAGGTATTTTTCTTTCTCAACATAAATATGCTCAAGATCTCTTAGATAGATTTAAAATGAATGATGCAAAGTGTGTTTCTACTCCTTGTGAATTAGGAACTAAATTAATGGTTGATATGGAAACTCCTTTTGTTGATCCTACTTTATATAGGCAATTAGTAGGAAGTTTAAATTATCTAACTCTTACTAGACCTGATATTTCTTATAGTGTTGGATTGGTTTCTAGATTTATGTCTAAACCACAACAAACTCATTTTAAAGTTGCAAAAAGAATTTTAAGATATGTTAAAGGTACTCTTAATCTTGGTCTTTTTTATGATGCAAATTGTGATTTTTCTTTAAAGGGTTATACTGATTCAGATTTAGGAGGTGATCCCAATGATGGGAGATCCACTTGTGGTTATTGTTTCTTTGTTGGATCAGGTGCAATCTCATGGAATAGTAAGAAACAACAATCTACTTCTCTTTGTTCTACAGAAGCTGAATATAAAGGTTGTACAAATGCATCTAAAGAAGCATTATGGTTAAGAAGATTACTTGAAGACTTGGGTCTACCTCCAAAGGATCCTACTCCTTTATATTGTGATAATCAAAGTGCTATTGCTTTGGCAAAGAATCCAATTTTTCATGCAAGGACCAAGCACATTGCTCTTCAACATCATTTCATTAGAGAGCAAATTGAAGACATGCAAATTTCTCTTTTGTATTGTAAAGGTGAAGATCAAGTTGCAGATATTCTCACCAAAGCTCTTTGTAAAGATAAATTTCTCTTCCATTGTAAAAATCTTGGATTACAAACCATTGAAGGGTTTGATGTAACTTCCCCAAGTAAAGCTTAAGGGGGGATGTTAGAAGATTAATCTTTACTTGGTAAAGGTTATTCTTTAATTGTAATTTTTTAATTAATTTGTAGGAATATTCCAAAGGAATCCCTACAAGTCTTTTGTCTTTTTGTCATCTCACACATGTGTGAGGATGGCTTATTTTTTAATTCCTTTATTAAGGAATATTTGTAACCACCTCCATAAGAGGTGACACTTTGCACACACATAGATGAATGGTGGCATTCATTGAGTTGGGAGTTACATTCTAACTCCTCATTCTCACCTCTACTTATTGAGGTGCCTCTCCTCTCATTCTTCAAGACTCATGCAAGCATGCTAAGGCTGAAGCTCTCTCTCTTTGTATTATTCTTTAGGCATTTTGCCTCCATTCATAATATTGGGGTTTTTTCTTGTTTTTCCCCTTAACAAATTCTTGTGTCTCTCTTGCTTTGGTGGTGCTTGGTTTGGCTACTTCAACTTATTTGGTAATCTCTTTCCTTCAAAAAATTGCTCTTTATTAGTACTTTCCATTGCTCTTTTTTATTTCCTTTCATTTTTAGATAAAATAAGTGAATAATAAATATTAGATTGTATTTACTTATATTTGCTATCATTATGTTGAGAAAATAATTCCAGCAGCATATAGTAAAGGTGGAGACAATAAACTCCATGTCACAACAACAAATAATTTGAGCTATTAATTTAATTTTAAATAATTATTTGTGCTAACAATAAATAATATATTTCTATACTCATATGGAACTAAATAGCATGTATTATTTGTTGTTGTAACTAATATGATTGTGATGAACAAAGGCTAAAAAAAATGGTAATTTTTATGGCACAAAAAACTCCTATTTTTATGGTTGGTTTTATTCCAACCCACAAGCCATAAATAAGGACATAAGAGGTGGCAAGATAATAGGAGAAAATGTTATAAAATAGGCTGCAAAAAAATGTAATAGGTGGTGTGGAAAAGTATATGAATAATATTTGAAAAATAAGACAAGAAAACTAATGTGAGAAATGGAAGAAAGGGCATGAGAATAGGGAATAGGTTAGATATTTGTTATATGCCTTGTTTATGCCTTATTCATTATATAAGGCATTATAATAGCATTAAAAGTGAGAACATTAGTATGTTGGAAAATAGTACCACATGAATATGTAATAGCAACAATGTAGCAGTCAAAAGGAAAGCTTAAGATAGCACATGAATAAAGAATGTAATATATTTTGTTGGAATAAATATATGGTGCTTCTAAGTAGTGTTTTAATCACCCCATGGAAGGAGAGGAGGGCTCACTCTCACAAAATGGTGGTGAATTTATTTTATGATTTTATTTATTTTAATTTAGTTTTAATTTAATTTCATTTATAAACTACAATGTGTTGAATCATTTTTATTTAGGATTTAAAAAATAGTTTGTAATAATTTAGAATTTTTTGTCATTTTGATTATTCTTAGTTGTTTAAAATTATATTTCTATTTGCAACAATTTTAAATGAGTGATTTAATTTTCTTGATGCATTTCATCAATACTCACCTCACTACCTACAACCCTTTGCACATACAACCACTACACCTTTCACAAGTTTAAGACCAAACTAAAATTTTATTACTAAAAATTAATTCTATTTCACTCTTTACCCCAGTTTTGGCCTATTAGCGGGCCTGCACCAAACTCCCGCTCACAGTAAGCACTTCCTCCATTCACCTTTCAATACCCCTTTTTGGGATCACTTTTGATTGAGAGATTTAATAATAATTTTATTGATGATATTGAGAATACATATCAAAACTACATAGCTAATTGATCTCTTTGGACTAAGAAAGAGGAATGAGAAGTGTTAACTTCTCCAATACATTTTAATTATCTCTCATATTATTATGTTTTATAATACAAACTTTCTAAATACACATAGGAAAAAGCTAACCATTCATATAAAAATACCAAACTTTAAAGAACAATCAACAATAAGCAATAAAAATATACAAAATTAAATTATATAATTAATAAACACACTCTTTCAAAACGACATTTATAAAATTATTATTTATTTATTTTATTTTTTTAAAAGAGACTTTATAAACTTAATTCATAGAGAAAAAATTAAAAGCTAATATTAATGGTATCGAGATAATTTTTCTTGGAAAAGAAAACATTATATTGTTCCTTTATCTTTTTATAGGAGCTAGCATCCATAATTGCATTGACATATTTGATTATATATAAATGGTTTTCTAAATACCTTCTGAAAATGTGTACAGAGTATTAAAGATGACTCTACTAACCTTTGATTTGTTGCTTATTTGGACTAGCTAGGACTCCAACCTAGGACCTTCCATCTACTGTTGGAGTACTTTACCAACTGAGTTACTAGATCCTCTTTGGCCAACCTATTGTCAGTTTGGGTGTGGCTTATTTCCAACACCCCCTTAAGCCACATTGTTGGTGCTTGGGGATCCTAGCCTAAATTTGATACCATTTGTTGAGTTGCTACTCATTTGTACCAACTAGGACTCAAACCTAGGACCTTCCATTTGTTGTTGGAGTGCTCTACCAACTTAGCTACTTTCCCCTCTTTGGCCAATCCAGCATCGGTATGGGTGTGGCTTATTTCCAACAAGTTGACCATATCATTGCATGATTAAAAAAATGGCATCTCATAAAATAATGAGAGTACAAAGGATAAATAAATGGTAAACCATAAAATCTATCAAATAATCTAAGCACTAAATGCAATGCACCTTTCTACTCCTTTTCCAATAGCTCCATTAATCTTAAAATGTTGAGTTTCAACAAATTTTGTGTGACAATTGTAGCCCATCCTCTACATTTTATTATTATCAAATTTGTAAGTTCTCAAATAATAAATGAAAAGCATAAATTTTCCAATATATACTTAATTATAAATACATATAAGCATATATTATATGACAAAAGCATTTAAAATATGTAAATAATAAATTATTATTATTTAAATTAAATTTGGAGTACTACATAGTCTCTCTTCAATGATGGACACTACAAGTGTTAATGAGAATGATGGTAAGAAAAATAAAGTTGTAAAGGTATATTAGTGACAAATGATGAAGAAGCTACCCAAAACTCTCATCCAAATCTCGTGAATCTTCTACAACAATGAAACAAAGGAATTTATGCATGCATGTCGTTGCTAGGTCCCAGACAGTGTAAAACCCATGTGCCTCAACAATAAAAAAGAAAGCACAAAAAAAAGTAATGTTGGAAGAATTTGAGGCCACAACCCAAAATACGACTGCTCAATTTTCCCACCCTCATGTCGATTCTGTAGTGCAACTAAATGAAAAAAATGGCCTAAATTCCTCAATAGTTGGCTCCCAGAAGGATAACCCTAGTTTATCCAACAATAAACGTGAGACACCAAAAAAGACTAAAACATTGAATGACCTGCCCACCCAACCAAATGACTCCTCTAGAGGTTAAAATATTTTCATTGAATTCGTAGATGACATTGTGGATATCATAGATGATTTTAAATCAAAGATCTATTATTCTATTTTTCCTCAAAGGCATTCCCTCATAACAAGATTTTTCAAATGAGCTCATACAAACTAGGGAAAAAAGGGATGGGTAATTGAATCATTCATGGGGCTAGGAAGGGGATACGTGGCTTGTACATTTATGGACCCAAACCATGCTAGAGAAACCCTCCACTATGGTTCACAAATAATTTATGGGTAAAAATGTTATCTCTAAGCCTAGGACATTAAATTTCACCTAGAAGGGATATCAAAATCTAAGTACCCTATGTGGGTGGAACTACCTCTCTTGAACTTCACCTTTAACCCATATTTGCATGACATAGCAACTTAACTAGGAAGGGTTATTTGGTGCAAGCCTAACATTGATAAATGGGCCTATCTGAAAGTACACCCCCAAGTTTATGTAGAAATGGACTTAACCCAGTCACTCACGAATATCGTCAAGATAATATTCCTTGGTTTTGAATTTACACAATAAATCATTTATCTAAATATAAAAAATTCTTACTTGTATTTCCATAAGGAGGGGCATCTCAATTTTCCCTCACTGCAAACTCTAACAACCTCTCACCCCTTCCATCGGCTCTCAACCATCCAACCCACCACTTGATGATCCTCCTAAAAACCCCACACACCCCTACACACATCCATCACCCTCTTCTTCACCCTCCCATCCTATTCCCCCACTCAACCTTGAGGTTCCTTCCCCTTCTTCTCTCCTTGCTAATAGTGCTTCATTTGAAGATACCCTCCAATCTATGATTAGGAGTAAAAAAAAAACAAAATAAAAAAATTAGACTCTACTTCCCCTTCAATCGCTTAGCCTGATATAGTTCATCTTGAACCCTCCTTAGCTCCATGCTCGCCACCAAATAACCCTATGTATTTATACCCTTAGCCAAGTAGTCCCTTGAGATATCGGTCTTCCTCTAAAGAGACCTCCTATTGACAACTCTCTTGATCCTCAAGCACTCAAGACAACTAATCAATTTGATACTCTTTGCGCATGGATGATGAAATCTCTAAGTCTAAATGAATTGTTGCATACAATCATGGAATGTGAGGGGATTAACTATCCCATACTGTAAGTATCATGTCAATCAGTCTATTGATGTATGTGGGCCACCATCCTCTTCCAAGACACTCTCCCTAGATTTTTCTCTATTTGTCCCCCTAACTCTTCATCTCTAAGAACTACTTTATGGGAATGGATGCTTTCTCATTTTACAATTGTTGAATGGGTTCTTGGGGGATATTTTAACAAGGTTGAACACCCATAGACTGTAGTTGGGATAGCCACCCATGACTTTCACAACCAAAGTTTTGAAGCCTAGAATTTAGCACGAAACTCCTTGGGTGTGTATGATCCTATCATGGGTAAAATGGAGTCACATAGACCTCATTGATTTACTTGGAGTAATTTTCATGAAGGGTTTAAAAGGAGGATGTGTTTCTTAGAAAGGTTTTACACCTCCCCCAACCTACTTGTCCTTCCATCCACTTTAGGTCACTTTTTCCATCTTGTTTTGTTTGGCACTCTTTTTGATCATCTACCCATTTTCATTACCTTATCATTAACTAAAGGCTCAACTTTACCTCATGAGCTCCCTTACAAGTTGAATGCTTCTCATATTCATCTATAGATCTACATTGATGGGCTCTTAGAAATTTGGAATGTTGAATCTAATCCTCAAAATGATAGATAGATTTTTTGGTGGGAAAGAATAATTTCTTGTTGCACCAATTTCCTTCACGACTTTGGTAGGAGAGCTACAAAAAAACGTAAAACACTAGAAAAATACCTTAAAGGGAAACTTATTCAAGGTAGAAAAAACATTGACATTAACTCACACAATGCACCTCTTCATAAATTAGTTGCTCATACTAAAACCCAACTACATAAATTTGATGCTTATAGGGGAAAAGGAACTTAATTTAGGGCTCATTTACAATGGCTAAAAGAAGGGGATAAGAGCACCAAATTCTTCTTACATTTTAGTCAAAATAAGCATAAAATGGAATGAATTATAATTATTAATTATGCTAATGGTTCACCACAAACTAGCCAAGATATAATTACAAAAATCTTCTATGAGTATTACAAACAACTATTTATCGATGAATCAATTAATGACCCCTTAATAAATATCTTGGAAGACAACTTAGCTAAGTTTATTCCTTGTAAAATCCAACATGATTACAATACTTTCCTTGATCACTATCTCTCCTTTGATGATATTGAAAAGGATATGAATAATTTGGCTTCAGAGAAAAGCTCAAGGATGGACGACCTTCTTGTTGAGTTCTACCATGCACTTTGGTCTCATATTAGGGAATATTTTTACAATGTTTATCTTGAGGGAATTACAGCAGGTTCCCTTGGTGCTAACATTAACCAAGTTCATATCAAGATTATTCCTAAAGGAAATCATGAAGAAACTATTAATGGTTGGTGACCCATAAGCTTGCTAAATACTTCATACAAGATCATAGCTAAAGCTTTAGTCAAAAAAATCAAAACAATATCACAAGAGAATGTTCAACCAAAATAAACTGGATTTCTTGGAGGTAGAATTATTTTATAAAATTTGATGCTATCTTGGGAAACATCATAATAGGCTCAACAAATGGCTCAAGATGCTTTTATTCTCAAGCTCAATTTTGACAAGGCTTATGATTGTATAAGATGGCTATTTATCCTTAAAATGCTCCAATGGCTGGGATTTGGTCCTAATTTTTCTTCTCATGTTAGAATATTGTTCATAGATGCCAATGCTAGATTGGCCATTGATGGAGCCCTCTCTCCCTAATTTCCTCTCTAAAAATCCATAGGACAAGGCTACACTCTAGCTATGTTCCTTTATATCCTCATAATTGATGCTCTTGGATAAATCCTAAATCATGCCCATTCGAATTACCTCATACATGGAATTTCTCTTCCAGGTAACTCAATTGCTCTCATCTCCCATTTTACTAATGATTGCATAATTTTTTGTTCAAATTATTGTTGATGATGTCAACAACTTGCCAGAGATCCTTGAATTTTTTGTGAAGTTTCAAGCTCTCAATAGGCAATGCACAAAACTGAATTTTGGATGACACATCCCAAGCCTCATCCTTCCTAGATTATGAAGGAATGGAAAGAGATTAAACATGGAAGAATAACTAGAAACCTTGGAGTTCCATTTGGAATTGGAGTTTCTTTGAACGACATGTGGAAATAGTTTTTTAACAAATTCAAATAAAAAACTGTTATCTTGGACAAACAACTTCTTATCTTTAGTTGGGTGTGTTAGCTCTCAAAAATGCAGGAAAAATACCTCTAGAGGTTTCCAATCTCTAGATACGTCTTTGGGTAACAGACAAAGCCAAATGAATTGAACCTTCTACTCTTTAGGTGCTGCCAAACCTAGGTGGGTGTACCTATAACAATGAGGCAGACTTGACCTTTGTTTATCTCCTAAAGCAATTTACCCACACTGGAAAATAGGAGTGGATAAATGAGTTTTAATTTGGTATAAATTGTATAAGCAATATCATGGTAAAAATCTAATGTGTTAATATGAAAAAACTGAATGAAACTAACAACAAAATGGTAGAGACTAGTGCCTTATTGGGTGCATGGAGTCAAATGAAAATTTGAGATGAGTAACTTCTTTCTGGAAAACACTCAAATTGTTTGGCACATAGGTTCAATTCTATAATTGGTATAAACATGCAAGAATGTGATTACTGAGTTCTTCTTAATGATCCAAATGGGATTCACTAATTACTATGATTGATTAAAAGGACTTAATCTTTCTTGAAATAACCAATTAATCCAATCATACAGATACAACAAATGTGCCCTGATAAACTGAAGTATATCCTTGACATATCAGTTTAAATAACTAGAAAACACCAACTTTGGAGACAACATCAACAATTCTTTCAATTAATACAACAAACAATTGAAACCAGAAAAATGTTGTAGAATCAAACGATTTCCATTTACATCTCCATTATTTCTTATATGCATCATAGTCTCATACAAAAACCATTATGTTTTATGTCTCTTCTATTCGCTATCTATCTGACTCCTCATTCGTTGTCCAAAGTGGGTATTTATACATCAGTAACTCTAAGAGTCGCGTCCCCTCATATTCGCATCTCGGGCAATCCTTTCATTCGAGCCTTTACCACTGTTCATTAGACTCCCGCAAAGACATCACGTAGTATCCCCGACGTTCTAAGTCTCTCCGACCACCAACAGGTTACATATCACATTGATATCCTACAGCCATACCAACACTTCGAGTCTTCCCGACAGTCAATGAATCTTATGTCGCTAGGGTGTCATTCAGTTACACTGATGACTTAAGTCTCCCTAATGGTTATTCCGTCAGTCTGAGTGTATCGCTAAGATTCTTGTTGATGAAAACTATCGCTGTGACTTAAGGGGTCGAAAAAATGTTCTACAGCTCACTTTATGTCTTACCGAAATGTTTTTTTCAATTTTCCTTTTGATGAATGAGACATACTAGTTTCTCCTGCCGATGGAACCTCGTTCGACACTACTCTCTTAGCTCTCGTCGATGAAACCTATCTCGATGAACATATCTCCAAGTCTAAATCCTGTCGCCGTGACATAAAGGTCGGTAAGACTCCCTGACTTCATTCTGATGGCAACAACGGGACCCACCTCCTACTTTATCAGTGAGAACAAACAGATGCTATGGGACATTACATCGATGGCCTGAGTCTGACCGATATAGTATTTTGTGATTCAATCGATAAAACTCTTATGTGCTCGATATGACTCACTCTAAGGATTGTTGTCTTGGCGATAAGATCACTTTGTATTCCGATCGGTATGATTTACAATGGCTCGTTATGACATATATCGATAACCATTGTCTTGTCGATAGAATCCTTCTATCGCTAAGACAACGAACTGCATCATGCCAATATGAATTCTTTTATCGGTGAAACATTTCCAACCTCCTGCCGATAATCTACAAAAAGACAAACATTAGTAAAAAATGCTTCTTGGATCGGTGAGACCTGTATCATCTCTTGTCGATATGCTTCATACATTGAAATGCTCAGGGCCAGGTGAATTCTATAGGACCAAATGATAGAATATGGGAAAAAATGATATGCAAAGTGGATTCTTATGCTTATGGTATGGGAATTTTTGGAAAATCATGAATATAAACGACTGTAAAAAATTTCAAAATTTTACAGTTCTAACAGGGTGTATTCAAGTTGCTAATAAAATACTCTTAGCTAGTCAAGTTTATATATTTTCCTGTTGGTTTCCTTATAAAAAATTCTACAACTAGCTAACCAACTTATACAAAGATTTATCTAGTCCAAATGTGAAAATATAAAAGGTGTGGCGACCACTTCTTGGTTACACTGTATTCTTCCTAAGGATAAGGGTGGATTGGGTATCAATGATCCTCACATGCAAGGGGTTTTTCTTTTAGCTAAATGGATTAGTAGATCATTGGAAAGAATCTCACCTTGGAAACTCTTGGTTCAACATTTTATTCAAACAATTATTGTTGGTAAAACATGGAGCACTAGGAAATGGAGTGACAAGATTATGTTAGCCACATAATTTATTATTTAGGAATCATGGATCAACCCCTCTCAACTACATATGGAAGGCTTGGTAACTAGTTTCATACAGGTTGTTCTAGTTTGATCAATCATTTAGTCATGGATTGAGATTTGGCACATCCTCAATTTGGTGGAACAGATTGATCCAAGAAAATAATAAACCATTAGCTATAATGCCAATATTCAAAGCTAAACATCTCTTAAAAAAAGCCATTCAAAAATTTAGAGATCTTTGGGATCCCTTAAAATTCACATGGATATATTGGCAACAACTCAAACTGTGCTTCAATTTAAGCTACAAAGGTAAGGTTATTTTGTTGGAAATCCAAAAAATCATTCCCCCTAGCTCAACTACCCTGATTTATTCTAGCTATCACGCTTGCTTTCTCAAGGATTGGAGGTGGCCTAATGGTTGTAGCCTTAAATTCTCTCCTCTAAAAATTATGTATAAACAACTAGTGCCAAACTTAATTTCCAACTCATGCCACCTTACTATCATTAAATGCATATGGAAATTTAGATGCTTGGATGCTTTGTCTCAATCCTTTTCATCGTATGAAATTGAAACTCATTTCATTTGCTATAATATGTTAAACCAAGTTATTTGGATGGCCCATTTAATTAATCAACACACTAACAATGATGCTATCAAATGACAGAATGGAGGTCTTCTCACACATCTCAAGAATAAGGTTTTTCCTATAGGATTCCAACCTACTTCATACACTAGTTTTTAGGCCTATTCAACTACTAGTATCACTTAATTTGTGCAGGGCGTTCAGTTGGAAATTGTTCTTTGTTGAACAGTCTTCATATGCTACCTTTTTATGTTTTTGTGAGTGTGAATAAGCAAGATTACTGCTTTATTATGCATCCACAACAAAGGTGTATGCTACTTGGAGGTTTCATTGTCTAATGTGGTTTTGTTGTTGTTGGGACAATTGTTATTGTGTTAGTTTTGCTGCTACTAATAGAACTTTGTAATTGTTTCAATTTTGTTGTTGTTGATGCAACTATGCTTTGCAACTGGTAATTTTTTTCAACTTCTTCCAATAAAAAAAATATTAATGAAAATTTTAATGTAGAAGGCTTGAAATTTCAAAATCAAGAACAAAATTTATGAGGATTTCAGATCTCCTTGTTGAAACTTCTTGATGAAAGATAAAATAATGTAGTTTTTTCATGTTGAATTAAATTAAATTTCTATAAACTGTGTAAGAAGTTTATGGTTTATTATATGAGGAATTAGAGCTTCAAATCATTTTATTTAGATTTTATTTATTATTTACTTTTCTTTAATATTAAGGAGATTGCAAGCATAGTCATACAATATTTTAGTGGGAGCACACCAGACAATATGTTATATCTTTTTATAACAAAAATAAGAGCCCTTTTTGTGCTCCCTCTAATTGAACCTTTTAATCTCCAACATTTTTTAATTTAAAAAAGTAGTTTAGAAACTAGATTTGTACAACTACAAATATTTTAATTGTAGCTTTTACTGGTTAATAGTTTTAGGTAGTAACAAAGAAGTCCCAAAATCCCCATGGTTGTTTCTTTTTCATTCTTGGGATTGCTTAAATGGAATAACTTGAATCATTTTCTCGATTTAGTGAATTAAGTGATGTCTTCCATATAGGTATGCCTTAATGGGGTAAAATCCCTCACACCAAATTTGTGTATCTTGTCCTGAGCACAAATGAGAGGGAACCTATGGTAATATAAGACTTATTATTATAAGTTGATTCAAAAACCAAAACAGGTCTTCTAGCTTTGGCTAGTCTCATAAATAAATTTGACATCATTACCAAAAGAGCAACATGTCCATCTCATCAATTAGGAAAGTTACCTAACACCAAGATTAAGTGCATATATCCTAAGATCAAATGAGATATCAACAACTAGAATATAGAAAACTTAAATTAGAATCTGATTCCAAGCTCAAAGCATGCTTTCTAGTTTTGTCCAGTTTCACTTATGAATACATTATCATTCTCAAAAGTGTAGGATGTTGAGAAAAGAGCCAGGTGTCAAATTTAGGAATATCCAATCCCTACCTCAAAATTAGCAATTTTTTGATATTATGTCAACCTCAAAACTAGTACTTTCTCATATTAGGTTAACTTTATGTTCCTCGAGGTTGATCTCAAGCAATACAGTACTGAGCCCAAATTAATTTTTTTTAATTTTAATTCTAATTTTCTCACCCCTTTGCACTAGTTATTGTAAGCCAGCTTGGTACACATTTGCATGATTTATTATAATATATTGGTATTTAAAGATATTTGTGTACATTTAATTCATATAAGACTCTAAGGAGGAAACCATTTTAGGAACATATCAATTTAGAGATTAAAAATAATACATCTACATAATAATTTGAATCTATATCAAAATCATATAGGTCATTTATATGCTTGAGAATGTTGTCTTTAATTATTCAATTAAAGTTTTAATGTTGGTTTGATAAGGGGTTGACCTAGGGAACTTGACTTTGTTTATCCAATGACTTTTCCAAAACTATTTTTAAATATTTTCATCCCTAAGAGCATTAAGATACTAGAGGTTATAAAAAACCAAGTTTTAAAAGTTTGCCATTTGTTAGTGCCTACATTTGTAGGCTCCAAAATTGATGAAAATCCTTTCTTACATATTTTTTATCCTTTTCCTTTTCTTTTACCCACCTTCAATATCTAATCTAAGAAATCATAAGTAGATCCACTTTATCTTGAAATTCTTTTTGTTCATAAAAAATATTGTTTTTTTGAGTTTTGGGGGGAGTTTCAAGTGTTTGTTATTAATTTGAATAGGTTTCACAACCTTTGTTAGCTCCCAATACCAATTTTTAAATTGAGGAGAAATCCTTGGCATTAATTTTTGGCATTTGGGAGATTTTTTTTAAGTCATTTGTTGGCTCTTGATGCCCAATGGGAGATTAGGATGAAATTTTCGACAAGGTACATAATGTTCATCAAAACTTTGTTGATGTTTTGAAACTTATATTGGCTTACACCAGTTAGTTTTGAACCAAGGGTGAAATGTTGATGGGCCTTCAACATGGTTTATGTCAGAAAATTTGGTTGGGTTTCAAACCCCTTGTCGAGATCTAAAATTATTCTTCAAATTCAACGTTTCTCTAACCAACAAGTGGTAATAAAAATGTTTACAAGTAGTATTGGTTCTTGATCCCTGCTTGAGAATTGATAAAGACTAAAGAAGTGTATTTTAGTTATATTCAAGGTTTATGAACCTCTGATAGGTTCAAGAAATGGTAAATATATCCAACATGAAAATGGAGATCAAGGGAAAGGAAAGTGATGTTTCAATGAGTTCAATAGTTCTTGAACTCATTGATTCTTTGATAGAGAAAAATGGCTAAGGTACATGAAATAATTTTGGGATATTCCAAGGTTCATGAAATTTTTTATCCTCTAACAACCCCAAAGGCAAGCAAAGAAGATGTGTGTAGGTGAGTTCCAAAGTTCCTAAACTCACTGAACCTCTAACCAAGTTTGAGGTCCACCCATATCCATAAAATCTAACTTCCCCATCCTTGCCTTAATTTTCTTTCAAAATAAAAGTTTCATCTTTCCCTTTCATTGTATGCCTAGTATATTTCCACCCCTCTCCCCAAAACCTTGACCATTAAACTCTTGTTTCTCTTTCATTAGAGTTTTGAAGTTCTTCTTCCCTAGGTACCACTCTTGTGTTCCCCTAACCTTTGAAACCCTACCCACATGCTTTGCTTCCAATTAGTGTTAGAGTATCTATCTTACCCTTACTCGAGTGCCTTATCAGTGGGTCTCCTTAGAGTCATTTTCTCTCTTCTTCACTTTTCATTAAGTGTATACCCCTTTGTGGAACTCAAACTTCGACACCTATTCCCCAATACCAAGTCCTTAAAACTTACTCCCTTATGCACTCATTTCCTTATTTTAGATGAGGATTTGTTCTTGCATTCCTTTGGATCTTAGCCCCATGTCCCCTTGTTATTCTATTCTTTAATCATTTCTCCAAGTTTTCATAATTTTCCTTCCTTCCTATTGGACCTTGAGCTAATGAAGGAATCATAGAGCTTGGAACTTATTCCTTGATGCCTACAAATCCCTCTTCCCATCTAATTTTTTTTCCTTTTTTAGTGGTCCCTCTTATGAATTGGACCATGTTGCTTCTTTTCCCTTTTTTGTAATTCATTCCCTCATGTTTTGGAACTCATGAAGAGACCTACAACCTAGGAACTTCTTTGAGGTCCCTAGTTCTAGTTCCCTCCTTGTTCCTAATCCCCATGCTTGTCTTGGTCTCATTTTGAGTTCCTCTCTAGTCCCATGACCTAATATTTCCTCCTTTTTTCCAAGCTTCTTTCAAATCCTATGTCTCCATAAGAACCTTGCACATTTGTGTTTGGTTCTAATTCCCAATTTCCTCTAGATCCACTACTCTCACTAGCTTGCTCATTTTCTCCTACTAGATTTATAAACTTCCCCTACACTTTTAGACTTAGTTTCAAGGCCTCTCTTAGACCCAAAGCCCCACCAATTCATCAATTCACTCCCACGAACCATAATGCATGCACTATTTCACCTACCTCCTTGACATGGAAATATGTTTCAACTACTATATTGAATTCACATGACCTCCATGGACGTATCCTATCATTTTGAGGACTCTACCTACACCCTATGACACCATTTCTGCATTTCCAATATTGAGGGGATAATTTTCAAATCAACTGGGACACCTCCTTGGTACACATCAATGCACTTAGTTGTGATTTCAAGTATAAATTATGGAGGAAATATACCTAAGATATATAGATGACCATTGTAAGCTACAAATAAATAGATTTCCAGAAGTTATTGTTAATCTATTTTCCGTCTCATGTTGATCACAGATTTTTGGGAGTTCTCTGCATCTAAGTTATTCTTAACATTTGATTTTTTCCTATGTGGGGAATTATATATACCAATTCATTACTTGTTTATGGGGTTGGTCATTTTTCTATTTTCAATCAACATAGTTCCAAAGTGATCTAGAGTTTCAAATCAAACTATTCAAGCTTATCTTTTGAGCAACCACTTGTGAAACCAAAAAGCGGTCAAATTTATAAGTGTTATCTATAGTTAAATGTCTTTGTGATAGTTTATATTTCTCCAAAGGAATCTTGTAGTCATAGCTAGGGTTTCATATTTTCCACATTTATTGCCACAAGTGCAATGTTAGATTTGATAATTGTGATAGTATTCTAATACATTGTAAGTAGTGTAATGATATTTAATATATTACACATAGATTTGTGTAGTTCTATGATGGATAATTAAGCATGCTCAATTATTGATTTCACCTACTTGATGTATGAAATGTATATACCATTATTCTCTATGGTTTTAGTTTTTATTTATTTTAATAAACTATGACCATGTTTCCTTGGGCACCAATCTTGAGAACCAATGATCTGTAATCACACTCTTAAAGAAAAAATAATTCAACAATAGTGTAGGGTTTAGTTTTAGGATTTGTAAATTTTATGATTGAATAGTATAAATAAGGAAACATCATTATGAGCTTTATCATGTAAAAATTATTTGTGAATCATGCTCTTGCACCCACATCTTGCATTTTTTGCAATGATGATTGCATCAACTATATAGAAGAGGTATTTTGTGTAGTTGATTTACCTTTATCTCAATGACATATTTTGGGGTTAAACTTACCTTAGATATAGTTTCAAACCTCACACCTTGAAATATATTTTCAATATTTCAATCCTACTTAGGATACCTCTAGGAACACTCTCTTGGCTCTAGTGGAGCCAAGGTGTAGGAGATATTATCCATTCTTGTTCATTAGCCATGAAACCACTATAATATATTTAAAAAATATTGTTTTACCCTCATGAATGACAATCCTTAGTCTTGATGGTAAAATTATGTTTTAGGATTATTGACTTTCCTTTTTAGGAAGTAATGGTTGGTGTCATTGTTGGGGAAAATATTAATAGATTCATATTTTAAAAACCTTGGTAAATTAATTTCATGTGTGGTTAGGAAATCAAAGGTCCCTGGTTAGTATTTTTTGGAAGTTAGCTACTAAATAAATTATATTTCTCCTAGTAGGGGAGTGGAAATTCTATTAAGACCTAGATAATAATCAATTTAGAAAGAAATTTTTTAATCATTGAGAGAGGATGAAGATATAAAGATCAACATGGACATGAAGATGTAAATAATTAAAGAAAATAGTAGGCCCAAATGAAAGAAAAGTCTCCAAGTAGGTCATCTATGTCAAATATCTTTGGTTGTGGTCTATCTAGTAGGGGAGATTTAGTCCTTGATTTAAGCAATCAATATTAGTATACATAGGATGATTCAACATATAACAAGGCTAAAACTAGTAGGAGAATCCTTAAGAACAATTATTCCTTGTTTGGGAATGAAGAAAATGAAATATTATCAAACAAAGGTTTATCCCATGAGATACAATAAAGGTGTTGATTCTAACCTTCACTCGTCATTACAATTAAGAAATCAAATGGGAGGTATGCTTCATAATTCCCCTACTCCTTCCCATAAAATAGATAAAGAAAATGAACTTCCATTTCTTTATTCAAATACAACTACTTAGTTAGAAAGTGAAAGAAAATAAAGGGAAGTAGATGAAAGAATTGATTTGATTGATCATCTCATAAATAGGTAGAGAAATTAAAGCTCAAATACAATTACAGGAAGCACATCTTGAAGAAAATTCCTAATAGTTAGGCCTAGATCAACATAACCATAATGTTCAACCACTCATTCAATATAGTTGCCTTGATATTCCAAATCAACATGTGGAATTACAATAATATTTTGATGAATGTGAGACTTCAATACATAAGGCATTATCAAAGGTATCCTCTAGTTAGGTAGCCTCTCAAGAATAATATGTATAGACAATCAAATTTATTTCGTATCAGTTACCCAAATCCAATTCCATTCCAATGAAATAAGAGGAAAGATACAAATATTCCAAGGTAATAATGCTATATAATGGGAGAGGAACATCTTCGTCACTTTACCAATGTCATAGATGAATATGAGATTAAGGATGAAGATGTAAATGAAACTATTTTTATAGTCCCTAGAAGAAAGTGTGAAGGAATGTTATATGAGTCTCCATAATAATAGTGTTGACATGAGAAGAGTTCATGAGGGTCTTCATAAGACAATATAGGGATAACATTGACCCTAAATTTTTTATCCATAAACTCACAACCATCAAGAAGTATGCACGAATGAATTAGTGACAAAGTTTAATAATATATGAACATAATAATGAGGAAAGTACCATAGACTTTAAGGTCTAATGATTCAATGTGTTTTGTTCTTCACTGTGATGCATTTAATGTCAACATTGGTTATTGCCTTAGAGACAATAATTCATAGACTCTAAAGGAAGGAAATGTTACACAATCAATATTGAGGGTAATATGAGAGATTTAGGTACAAAAATCAAGAGGGAAGATGTCAATATACCTCAACTTGACATGAAGGCCCCAAGAAAGCCACTTTTTTGGAACGGTGTTTCAACCTTGCTTGTAATGTTAAGATTACAAAAAGTGAAAATTTTGAATATAAAATAGAAAAAATCATTTTATAGACAACAAAGTTGTAAGGAAGATAAGGTAGCGGAACAACTTCCTACACTAATCTTGAGAGGAGAATAGTGAAAAAACTTTTAAAAATATTTAATAGTTATAGAAACTTAAATAGAAATAAACACAAATATCATGCATACCACAACACAATGATTTATGTGGGGAAAACCCTTTCAGGAGAAAAAAACCCACACTCCAAAAGCCGCATAATATATTATTCAAAAATCACAAAGATTACAATATACTTGCAAAGCAAGCTTCTCACAGGAGTATCACCACTCAGAGATCTAGAGGCAACACAACTGCTATTAGACTCTTAGAATACATCATAATACTTAGCCATAATACAACACCCTCATAAAATAGGGTTACCTTCTAGGGCAAGTCAAACCAACAAAATATCGACTGTTAGATATGAAACCTGAAGACAAACACTCTATATTTACAATAATAAAATATACATAAAAATGTGGCTTTCAAGGGCACTGCCCTTGAAACCCCATAGGGGCACGTTGCCCTTGGACCCCCAGCTAGGGGGGATGAGCCACCTAGGCCCCCACAGGGGGGTACCCCCCTACAACCCCCTTGTTCTGATATATCAACAGTACCTTATGTATTTTCAAGGTTGAGACATATTTTCCCAACAAATCTCCCACTTTTCAAACACCTCGCAACAACAAAAAGAGGGTGTAAAAACCTCATCTCTTAATTGCTAGGAGTCAAGAGACCCATAGTCTTTGAACACCATCTAAACTTCTTTGTGCTCACGAGCTAGTTAAAGAATCAAAAACATTCATCAAAGTATCTACCTTAACCAGCTTCACCCTACCATCTTCGACCATATCTCTAACAAAATGATATTGTACATTAATGTGTTTGGTCGTGGCATGAAATGTCGAGTTATTGGCTAGACATATCGCACTCTGACTATTGCAATAAATTATCACTGCACCCTATTTAATTCCAATATTTGAACACAATTTCTTAATCCAAATGGACTATTTACAAGCATGAGTAGCTTCCATATACTCTGCTTCAGTAGTAGACAAAGAAACCATAGCCTATCACTTACTCATCCAACTAATTGCACCACCAAATAAAGTAAACACATAAGCATTGGTGGATCTTCTACTATCAACATCACCTACCTTGTCTGAATCCACATAACCATGAATATCAAGGGGAATCTCATCTTCAATCATATTACTATGATAACACAAGGAATAATCTGAGGTACCATGCAAATATTTGAAGACTCTTTTAACTACATCCCAATAAACTCTACCAGGATTAGACATATATATGGAAAGAACTCCCACTGCTTGGGAAATGTTTGGTCTAGTACAAAACATAGCATACATCAAACTTCCAACTACACTATGGTAAGGTACTCTACTCATGTCTTCCATCTCTGATGGAGATGTTGGACAATCTGAAATAGATAACTTTGTTCCAGTTGAAACAAGAACACGCAATGGTCTACAATCCTACATATCAAGCCTCTGTAAAATTGAATTGACATACTTACTTTGGCCAAGCCATAGCTTTCTATTCACTCTATCTCTTATAATTTCCATCCCAAGAATTTTTTTAGCTACACCAAGATCTTTCATTTGAAACTTAGCAGCAAGTTGAGATTTTAGTTCTTAAATCATACCTTTCCCTTTACAAATAAATCACATATCATCAACATATAATGCAATAAATAGGAAATGATCACCATCAATTTTATAATAAATAGAATGATTTGATTTAGAACACTCAAATCCCAAACTCAGCACATATGTATCAAATTTTTGGTACCACATCCTAGGACTCTAGTTTAGGCCATACAAAGATTTCTTCAATTTGCAAACCAATTTACTTTTACCTTTCACCACGTAGTGCTCTGGTTGTGTCATATAAATATCCTCCTCCAAGTCACCATGAAGGAAAGCAGTTTTCACATCCATTTTCTCAACCTCTAAATCATAAGCAACAACAATAGAAAGAAAAAATCTAATGGATGTCATTTTTGCAACAAGAGAAAATATCTCACCATAATCAACACCCTCAACTTGAGAGTAACCTTTTGCAACCAACCTTTCTTTGTACTTCTTAATACATCCATCTGAACCAATCTTTTTCTTGAATACCCATTTACAACCAATAGGTTTTCTTCCTTAAAGCAATGATACAAGCTCCCATGTATTATTATTTTTAGAGCTGTCATTTCTTCATCCATAGCAATCTTCCAAGATTCTACATCATTCATACCAAATGCCTCTTCTACTGATTCAGGTTTATCCATGTTAGTATTCAAAGCAAAAATACATCTCCAATCATCAGGTGAATAACTTTCAGGTGGTTTTATATGCCTTGTAAACCTATGAACAAGCTGAGTTGGAGGTTCTTCCTCCTCTTCTGAAGATTCGGATCTAGATGAGCTCTCCTCAACTTCTTGTCTATCCATGGGCCTTGATTCAACTTTATCAAGTGTAGAAGGAAATTGAATCACATCTTCCTATTTACCTTGTTCTAGCTACAATGTAATAGAAGAAGGCTTAGTTTCTCTAAAAATAACACTTCTACTATATATTACCTTTTGTGCAATAGGATCTCAAAGCTTACATCCTTTCACACCATAACTATATCTGATGAAGATACATTTCACAGCCTTGTTTTCCAACTTTGTTTTCTTTTCCTTTGGCACATTTTCATATGCCTCACAACCAAAAACTATAAGATGTCTTAATGAAGGCTTACGACCCGACCATGCCTCTATAGGCATCTTATCAACAAGAGTTAATGTAGGAGACTTGTTAATTAGGTAACAAGCAGTGGCAATAGCTTTAGCGCAAAACCTTTTTTCTAGACCAGTACCACTCAACAACTCCTAGCCCTTTCCATCAGTGTCCTATTCATTCTTTTTGCAACTCCATTCTATTGTGGAGAATATGGAGTTGTCCTTTTTCTATGAATACCACAATCTTTACATAATCTATCAAAATCATTAGAGAAAAATTCATCGCCATTATCAACCCTCAAACATTTTATTTTCTTTCCAGTCTGCAACTCAACCATTGCTTTGAATTCTTTAAATTGACTGAAAACTTTATATTTACTCTTTAGAAAATATACCCATGTCCTTCTACTATAATCATCAATAAATAAAACATAATATGTGAATTTACCAATTGAAGGAACATCTACAGGACCAAACACATCATAATGAATAGGATCCAATACACAACAAGATTTATGAGAACTCGAGTAAAACCGAATGTGGTTTTGTTTTCCATAAATGCAATGCTCATAGAAATAAAATTCAAGATTGCAATCAAACAAACCTTCAATGAGGTTTTTATTTTTCAAGGTACTTAGACCTTTTTCTCCAATGTGGCCAAGTCTTTGGTGCCATAACATAGTTTTCTTTGCAGGTAACTTTGATTCAAAAGAAAGAGCACCCTTAGGTACCCAAAAGCCATGACCATCTATTGAAGGTGAAACCCTGACCTCTTCCACAAAGTTACTTTTCACATAAGTACTATTACACTCAACACTGCATGCATCAAGCTTATACAGTGTGCCATATCTGACACCTCTAGCAATCACCATAGCACCTCTAACCATCTTGCATCCTACATTAGAAAATACTACCGCACACCTGCATCTTTTAGTTTGCTTACATATAACAAATTTTGTGCTAATCCAGGGATATGCAACACACCATTAATTCTTCTTACTCTACCATTAGGAAACTTGATTTTAACTTTACTACGACCAACAATTTCTAAAAGAGAATCATCACCCAAGCACACCTTACCTCCATCAAATTCTTCATATTCAAAAAACCAATCTTTATTAAAGGTCATACAAAAAGATGCACCTGAGTCAATTAACCATGCATCATTACCTACATGAGTTGCTAAAGCTACAAGGAATGTGTCACCATCTTCCTTCTTGAACTCAGAATCTGAATCAAATTTCTTCTTTTTCTTCTTTTCTTCTTTGCATTCCTTATGAACATGTCCAGGCTTACCGCAGTTCCAGCAAATAACTTTGGACTTTCCAGGAGATTTAGATCTCCCCTTAGACTTGGATTTATCACACTTTTCATTCTTCTTTCATTTTTCCTTAGGTCTTCCACGAACATTTAGGGCTTCCTTGGAACTAATGGATACCTTCCTCCTCATCTCTTTAGAAAGAAAAGAACCCACCACATCTTCAGTCTTCAATATAACAAAAGTACTCCCAATATCCATAACAAGAGAATCCCAAGAATCAAGCAAAGAGAAAAGCAATATCTGACATTTTTCCTCCTCATCCATTTTGACACCAAATGATGCCAACTGAGCCACAAAAATATTGAATGCTTCTAGGTGGTCTGTAATTCGTCCACCCTCTTCCATTCTCAACTCCAAATGCTGCAAAATATCCTTGCTCTCCCATGTAGCATCCTCCACTGGCAAATCTCTCCATTTCACCAAATATTCCCTGATAGTCCTCCTACGCAACTGTCTCTCTTGTACTCCAAGATAGACTCACGTATTAAAATCAACTTTCCCTCATCATCTAAGGGAGGTAAAACTGCAGAAGGTACCACACGGTGTCCCAACGCCTTCTTGAGACGTGACACATGAAAAACATTGTGTACCTTGCTCTCCGCCGGAAGCTCTAGCTCATAAGCCACCTCTCCAACACGCCTCAGGATCCTGAAAGGACCATAATACCGTGCCTTAAGCTTCTCTGAACCACTCTTCCTAAGAGTAGACTAATGGTAGGGCTGTAGCATAAGATAAACCATGTCACCCACCTCAAAAGACCTCTCTGTCCTCTTCTGATCTGCGTACTGCTTTTGCTGATTCTATGCCTTAGCAATATTCTCCTTGAGAGCCCTCATAGTGTCCTGAATCTCCTGCAACAAATCTCCAGCACTCGGCACTCTACTGTCACTCAATAGCAAATCCAGAACAGTCGACACCTCATAACTGTACAACGCCATGAAAGGGGACATCTGAATGGTCATGTGGAAGGTAGTATTATAGCAATACTTGCACAGATGTATCCACTCTACCCACGCCTTTTGCTGCCCTGCAATATAGTTTCTGAGGTAACCCTCCACCCATTTATTCACTATCTCCGTTTGCCCATCGGTCTGTGGGTGGTAACTGGTGCTCGGTGTAAGCTCGGTTCCACAAAGTTTGAACACCTCCTGCCAGAAGTGACTCAAGAACCACTATTCCTGTCGCTCACTATGCTCCAAGGCAACCCATGTAGTCTGAATACCTCACGGAAGAAGACCTCTGCTACCTGTGTAGCTGTGTAAGTGGTGGTAATCGGAAAGAAGTGGGCATACTTCGTTAGCCGATCCACAACCACATATATGCAATCCCGTCCTTGGGCTTTAGGCAAGCCCGTAATGAAATCCATCGACAGGCATTCCCACTTCCTGTCAGGAATCGGAAGTGGCTGCAATAATCCTGTCAGGTACGTGTTCTCCTGCTTGTTCTGCTGACAAACAGGGCACTCACGCACATACTGAAGAACATCTGCCTTAAGTCCTTTCCATGTAAATCTCTCCCGAATCTGTCTGTATGTTTTGAAATATCTGGGATGTCCTGCAGTAGGTACATCATGAAAGGCTCGCATGATAACGTTCTTCATCTCTGAACCTGGGACCAAATAAATCTTGTTCTTGTAAATGATCAAGTCATTCACAAGTGTGTATCTAGTGTCAATCATCGATCCCTCAACAATACTGGATGCCCAAGTATCCTTGGCATACTCTGCCACAATCATATGCCTCCAATCCTCAGTAATATGAACCATAGAGCTCAGATAAGGCCTGCGTGAGAGAGCATCAGCCACCACATTCTGGGTGCCTTTGATTTAAGAGATATCAAAGTCATATGCCTACAATTTTCTCACCCACTTCTGCTGACGATCATTGAGATCTTGCTGCCCCAGGAAATGCCTCAAACTGTTGTGGTCAGTTTTAATGCAAAACTTATTGCTCACAAGATATTGTCTAAATTTTTCCAAGGCATGCATTATAGCGAGCATCTCCTTATCATAAATGTTGTAGAGCCTCTCTGGCCCTCTGAGTTTACGGCTCTCATACACAATAGGGTGCTTGTCCTACATAAGCACCGCTCCAATGCCCTCACCAGAAGCATCGCACTGAAGCTCAAAAGGGCTTCAAAAAATCTGGTAGTGCCAACACTGGGCACGTAGTCATCAACTCCTTGAACCTCACAAAACACTCTTGTGCCTCAGGAGTCCAACAGAAAGCACCCTTTTTCAACAAGTCCGTCATAGGTGCTGCATGACGTGAATAACCATTCACGAATCTGCGATAAAACCCACACAAACCAAGAAATCCTCGCAGCTGTGTAAGGTTCGCCGGAGTAGGCCAGTCTATAATAGCGCGAATCTTCTCAGGATCCATCCGCACTCCCTCTGCACTGATAATATGACCTAAGTAGAGCAACTCGATCATCCCCAAATCACATTTGGATTCCTTGGCATATAAGGACTCCCTCTCCAAAATACTGAGCACGGACTCCAGATGAGCCAAATGCTCCTGCCAAGTCCTGCTGTAAATAAGAATATCATCGAAGAAGACTAGTACAAATCTCCTCAGCAGTGAATGGAAAACCCGGTTCATGGTGGACTGAAAAGTAGCTGGCACGTTGGTTAGCCCAAAGGGAATCACCACAAACTCGAAGTTCCCACAATGACAACGGAATGCAATCTTCTCAATGTCCTGCTCACAAACCCTGATTTGATGATATCCTGACCTTAAGTCTATCTTCGTGAAGTAGCATGCACCATGGAGCTCATCAATAAGCTCATCGATACGAGGTATTAGATACCTATTTTTGATAGTCCTCTTATTCAGGACTCTGTAGTCTATGCACATGCAAAGGGTGCCATCCTTCTTCTTAACCAATACAACTGAAGAAGCGAATGGTGATTTGCTAGGTCGAATGTGACCCATAGCAAGCAACTCCTTTATCGTCTTTTCTATCTCATCCTTCAACCTCTTAGGATGCCTATAAGGAGTAATCATAACGGGCTTAGCGCCCTCCTCAAGCTCTATAATGTGCTCAATGCCCTTGTCTGGAGGTCTCCCTGGTGGAATATCACTGAATACCTTATCATGCTTGACTCTCAACTGCTGTATGTCAGGATGATACTCAGTCTTCTGCTGTCCCTCCTGTATAGGTGCCAATGTGCACTCGGCAGCCCACTCTACCATGTCGTGTCGCATGAGTCTCTCCATCCAAAAAAAAGGAAATAGTTTTGATGTTGCTATCCCAAATTGCCTTCAAAATATGTGTCTTCCCATCCACATCAAAACGGATCTCCATGTCTTTGAGACGAAGAGTGACTTCCTCAAGGGAATGAAGCCACTTCATGCCCAAGACTAGATCGATATCCCCCATGTTCACCACGTAATAATCAGCCTTGAACTCATAGTTGTTCAAGCGCAAGGGGAGATCCTTAATCATACGTTCACACCTGAGAGTGTAACCATTGGCCACCTTAACCCTAATGCCTTCGAACTCCTCAATGATGAGTCCACGTTTCTCCACAAATCTAGCATTGATAAAATTGTGGGTGGCTTCTGTATCAAGAAGGGTAATGACCCTTTGTCCTGCCAAAACTCCACGAAGTCTGAATGAACCTTCCTGCTGAATGCTAGATAGGCGTGCCTCCTGAATCTGAAGCTCTGACTCTGCCTCTGCCTTAGGCTCTGAAGCCTCTGACTCTGAATCCTTAGAACTCTCCTGCTATTTGGAATTCTCTGATTCCGAATCCTCATAATAAGCCCACATCACCCGATTTGCCTTGCCCTTAGGCCTCAAAGGACAATCGTGATTGGCATCATAGGGACCATTGCAGTAGAAGCAAAGCTTCTTCCTGCGTAGGTCATTAAGAGCCTCTCGATCCAAAGGTGGTGCTTCTAATTTTCCCTTTGAATCATATTTGAAGTCTGATTTTTCTTTGTTAAAATCTGATTTCTCTCTGTTTTTGTTGAAGCCCTTATTATCCCTGAAAGAAGAATTGTTTCTGGAGTTGAATCTACTGGATGGTGCTGCCAACTCCATGCTAGCGCCTTCTTCATGGCTTCCTATAACGAAGGAGGATCAAAGGTTTTGATCCAACCTCTCAATGGCTCTGTCAGACCCTCCATGAAAAGCACTACAAGTTGCCTCTCTGAAATATTAGGAACCATAACTGATAACTTCTGGAAGTCACCAATGTAAGACTCCAAACTGCCACTCTGTCTCAACTGAGCCAAATCTCTGAAATAGGATTCTGGATCCTTCCTGTCAAATCGTTCCACCAACCTGTCAACAAACTCCTGATATGAGGTGATCTGATCATGCTGGAGTGTCACCATCCCGTGGTGCCACCAGTCGTAAGCTACCCCCTCAAGATGCAATGTCGCATACCTGATAGCATCTCTCTCAGCCATCAGACGCAATGTGAGGAAAGTGTCTAGCTTACTAATCCAGGCCTGAGCTGTAACCTTACCACTACTATCGAACATCACAAGATTGAGTCTGTTTGTAGCATGTTTCAGATCATTATTCTGATGTCTAGGTCTCCAATCCTGTCGACCTCTGTGATGTTCTCTCCTCTGTGTAATGAATCTGTCAAAGGTAATCTGTTCTCTGGCATCTGATGGTACTAACTCCCACTCCTCGTTCGCTACCATAAGTGTATCTGCGAACAACTCCTCATGCTCCTCACTTGCAATAGCCTCATCGGGCTCCTGTCTCACAAAAGTAGGCCTAGTGGGCCTTTCTGCCGTCCGTGAGGCAGTCCTCGGTGCTCTTCGTGATCCTGCATCACTCCTGTCCTCATCACGATGTGGTGACGGTCTCCTCGGCGTACCTAATCTCTGGAGTGCCACTGTCAACTGCCGTAGCACATCGTTAGACTGCCGTTGACCTGCTCATAAATCTCTGAGAGCGTGTAGAACCTCTACATCATCCTGATCCCTAGGGTTTTGAGGAATATCTGTTCTAGGAATATTTGTTATGTCAGCCATGTTTCCTAGCTGCCTGTTTAAACCCTGTTGCCTATCAATCAAGGCTCTCCTGCGAGTATAATACCTATGTGGCCCAACCTCTTGTGGCTGCATAAGATTGCTAAACCCTCAGGATGGTAGGATTTAGCTCTGATACCACTATAGAAACCCTTGTTTCCCCTGAATTCTGTAACTATGTGTTTTTTTGTTGTTCTTGTGTATTTTGATTTTTTTGTGTTTTTGCATGAATAAAGGAAGAATGCGATTTCTTGAAAGAAATGATATAAAATCTTAAACAAATACAATGCTTCCAGATCTAGCATAAATAAGCTCAGAAATCGATAACTATTGTTTGTATTATTCTTTCATTGCCATTACAATAAAGAATCTCGGATATGCAGGCTAGACAAGATAAAATATTAATCAAAAGAACCTGATTGCAGCAGACTGGTTTAATGCTTGAATGGTACGGCCAGATCCTTACAATGCTTTCTCCTTGTGCCAGATGATAGCTAGAACTCCCAGAGGCATAAGCACCCCCTACTGTGAGATCAAACTGCCAGAAGATAAGGCGATTTGCCCAGATAGGAAAACTACGGCCTTAATGTTGAGGTACGGCCTGCAGCTTAGATGGTATGGATTTTGTACAGCAGCAACCAAACAAATAAAAGTACGGCCCTTCCTTAAATTTCCATATCTCAATGAAATAGGCGCATTGATTGAAGAATCCCTGCTGGAAGAATATAACTCTAAAAACCCTGAAGATAAATGTTCTGTGAATGTTCTATGATCACTTCTGAATGAAGAAATCTCTCTAAAAGCAATAGATCAGCTGGTATTTCACAGCCTCTAAATCGCAACACTGAAGATGGCTCATTCTCCAATGCCTATAGACAATAGAAACCCTAGGCTTCATTCTCCGGAAGAAGACTTGCTCAAAAATTCAATATTCAACATAATGAAAACTCAAATCCCAAGGCAAAGCCTTATATTCTTTGAAAAGTGCAATTTTCCCCAAAAAGGCAATCATTAAAATAAAATTGTATTTCACCTTTTAATTCTTCCTAAGTTGGACGCCACTTTTTAATTAAAATATTAATTAAAAATGGTCCCCTTTACAATGATGGTCGACCCCTTGATATTCACTTAAGTTATAATATTAAAATATTATAACCTTATAATATATGCTCCAATTAATTAATATTTAATTAATCAATTAAATATTAATATCTCCCTCAAGAAGCGTCTAATTCACGAACCGTCTGAAGCTGGCGAAAGAGTGAATGATTCTGCACATGATCAAACCATACTGCTAAAAATAGCAGGGGTGCCTTGCTGAGTGTCAAAAACTGCTAAAAATAGCAACTCAGGCAAATAGTGTCTGAATGAGCCCGAACGAAAGCCAACTGGAGAAATTCTGACAACTGAATCCAAGCCAAGCTCCATCAAGACCCTCTATCCATCCTATCAGCCTACGAGGGTCACATAATAGGCTAATCATCAGCTCTGAGATATGTCAACTAGAAGGGGACATGACAGTATTCCACGAACATTTAGGGCTTCCTTGGCACTAATGGATACCTTCCTCCTCATCTCTTTAGAAAGAAAAGAACCCACCACATCTTTAGTCTTCAATATAACAAAAGTACTCCCAATATCCATAACAAGAGAATCCCAAGAATCGAGCAAAGAGAAAAGCAATATCTGACATTTTTCCTCCTCATCCATTTTGACACCAAATGATGCCAACTGAGCCACAAAAATATTGAATGCTTCTAGGTGGTCTATAATTCATCCACCCTCTTCCATTCTCAAGAAATATAATTTCTTCCTCAATAAAATATTGTTTACCAAAGATTTGGCTTGATACATTTCACCAAGATTCTTCCATAGTTTATGTGCAGAGGTCTCTTCATGGATATTGATTAAAATAGAGTTTTCCAAGAATAATCTGATTAAACCCTTCACTTTACGGTCCATAACATCATACTGAGAAGCTTGATTAGGATTTGTAGGCCGTGAAACATTCTCATCAACAACATCCCATAGATCTAGATCTATCAATAGATCCTCCATCTTCAGCTTCCACATTTCAAAGTTATTTCCAAAAAAAAATTCCACCTCTATTCTCCTTGATGAACTTGTTGATGGGAAAGGTCGTTGATGTCACAATTTTCATCATTTAATCAATTCTTTTATCAAACCGGGTGTGTCTCAGAGCAATATGTGATAAGGATAGTTGTCACGGATTCTTTTTGTTTTTTTCCATTAGTAATTATCATGCTTCCTAATCTACAGTCTATTAAGGTTGCAGCAGTAGCCAACCATGGTTTTCCTAATATGATTGGGTATCCAGAATCTTTCCTTATGGCATTGACAACCAAAAATTTGACTGGGTAATCCCATGTATCAATTGTGACCATGATTTCTTCAATAATACATTATGGTTTTGTAGTAGATTGATCAGCCAACTGCAAAACAGTTGTTGTTGGCTGAATTGTTGTCATTCCTAGCTTTTCGACTGTATCAGATGTAATGACATTTATGGAAGCTCCTATGTCAATTAGGACATTTGGTATTTCAATTCCATTTATACTCAGTGTTATGGCAGGGCTACCAGGATCATTATATTTTTGTGGAAGCATCCTTCCTGATAACACATCAGTAAGTTTAGTTCCTACTTGAATTGTTGAAGGCATTTTCTTTTTCCTTCCTAGTGTCTTCATGCAAAGGGATTTTACTAACTGATTGATCTCTGGTATATCCTTGATTGCCTGTAACAGAGGTATCTCTATGTTAATCTTTTTCAACTCTCTAAGAAGTTGTGAATCGATTACATTCATGTAGGGAGGGGAAGAGGTTTGAGGAATAGTTTTCTCTTCATGTAATATCTCGGGATAGGGAGCTTGTTCGATAGTTTGTTCTTCTTCCAACATTTGTTCAATTTTTTCTTCCTCTCTTTCTGTAATTGTCTTGGTTGGTGCAGTTTGCACATTTCTACTTCACAGCTGAATGTCATTAACATCTACCACATTGACATGTGGGTTGTTTGTATCAGTTTGTGAGTTTTTTGGATTGGAAACGGGTTGAGCTGGCATTTGGGGTTGATTCACTTGATCATTGGAAGCATTAAGGGCCGGAGGTGTTTGTACCCATGGTCATTTTTGTCCCCGATTCTACCATGGTTGGAATTGGTTTTGATTCTGCTACCATGAGGACTGGTTTGCTTGCCATTGTGGTTGCTGGTTAGACTGCCACTGGGATTGGTTCCATTGGGGATTCATCCACTCTGGTTGCCCCCAATATGTTGGTTGGGGTTGTGCCTAATATTGTGGGGTCCACTAATTTTGGTTCTGCCATGGATTTTGATTCCAATTTGATTATGAACCATATTATCTTGGATTTGTGTTATACCCTTGGTTCTGAGATCTTTGGCCGATGTAATTGAGCTCTTCCTCGATTACTGGTGGTTTCTTGATATTGTTCTTTATTCCTGCCAAAAGATTGCAAGAACTAATCAGGTGTGGTTCTTCACAAATCTCACAAATTTCAACCTGATTTAATGGGCATTCCCTCAAAAGGTGTATTCCCCTACATCTGGAACAATAAATCGACAAAGGTTCAGTGGTCCTATTGTATCCTTGCATGTTAAATGTAATAGCAGATCAGTCTTCATGTTCACCAATTCTTCCATTACTTTAGATAAATTAGTGGTGTGAGTCTTGTTCCTCCTGGAGTTTCGAGTCCCCACTCTAGTTCTAGAGTAGTTTCTACATATCTCCACAATGTCATCCAAGGAAAGCTTGTTAATGTCCCCCTTTCCCATCAAGTTCAAGGATTCTCTAGACTCATCTTCAATCCCTCTCAGGAAAATTGCTTGTTGATTTCGTCATCCAGCCCATTAGTGCACCTTTGATGTACAAATTGAAATCTATCAGCATAGTCTTCTAGACTTTCGTCTTCCAATTGCTTTATGTGAAACAATTCTTCCTTTCTATCTCACTCGACAGTAATCCTAGAATTTGTCTAAGAATTCAATTTCCATCTGCTGCCACGTCCTAGTCGTTCCTGACCCTAAACCCATAAACCATCTTAAAACCGATTCTTTCAAAGTTGAAGGAAACAGCTTCAACTTCTAATTATCAGTTGAATAATCATAGGTTTGGCATAATATTTTGAATTCAAAAAGGAATTGATCAAGGTCTTCTGCAGTTTTTCCCCTAAATGTTGGAAGAACTGAGGGTGAAATGTTTTTCATAGGGGGTTCATCAAGCTGTCTTTCAAGATTGATAAGATTTGAAAAGGTTCTATTTGCTGGTGGACGTACTGGTTGATCACCCATTTCTTCTCTTGAAATTGGATTTATGTTCTCTTCTTGATTTTCAATAGGGTTTTCCTGATTAATTTCTTGATTTTCAATCTAGTATTGTTGGATATCCTCTTGATTAAAATCAAGATTTCTTCTAATGTCAATGTTTCGTGGAAGAAACCTTCCTAGTTGGTCTCTACTTCCTCTCATCCACTATTTCAGATCTCTCTTCCCTATCAACACTAAGGCTTCACACTAAATAGCCAAATCGTTTAAGTATCCCCGACAATGGCGCCAAGAATGATGGGCAAGGTCATTGATGTCACAACTTGCATCATTTAATTAATTCTTTTATTGAACTGGGTGTGTCTCAGAGCAATATGCGATAAGGATAGTTGTCACTAATTCTTTTTGGGGGGTTTGCACTATAAACAACAACTTTAGGTATCATTTTTCCTACTTCAGGAGCTTTTAGGAGCTCTTGGGGGCTCTTCAGGAGCTTTCAGGAGCTAAACTATAGCGACTAATTCCTAAGATTTAAATCTACTTTAACTTCTAATTTAAAATTCTACTGACTTAATTCTGACTTTATTGACTTCAATTTAGACCAATTCATGGAGACAATTAATGATTACTTTAATCCTTAATCTAAAATGTGGAATTCCAAATTAATTCTATTTTTCTTTTAAAAGAAATCCATAACTTAATTGCTGGAAAGTAAATGCTAATTTAAGAGCATAAATGAATTATAGGAAAATGACGATTATTCTAAAAAGCATACAGACTAATCTCCATGAACAAATTCTGAACAGACTTCAACTCCATCTTTCCATAAATTCCTAACATTGCTTTAATGAAGCCTAACAAACAAATGTTAATTCTAATTGATTCAGACGGTATCTAAACCTAATTTATAAAAGAAACTTGTTCAACAATTCTAATGGTTCAATTTAACATTTCTCATAAACAAATATAGACATTCAAACTATTTGATCTTAACCATAATAACTGAAACTTTGAAATGCAATTGTAAACAGATTATCTGATCTTAACATTTACCAAGATAGAAGATGATTTTATCGACTGAACAATTCAAAATCAGTTTCTACTATAGATTTTAATATCAAAAAATAACAGCACTTCACAAAAATACCAGAAGATCATTCCAAAGGTTGAGTGGGCCCTACTCTTCCTCAGGTAAGATCCTTCAACACAAGGAATTAATTAACTTCTTGCTTCCTTTCTCATTGATCGAAAGTAGAACGCAGAACAAAGTATTGCTTGTGATTACAAAAATTCTAATTGCAATTTTTCTAACTCTTAACTAAGACCGAAATGTGGATATTTATAAAATATCCTTATTAGCTTCTAACATGGCGTTAACTTCCAAAACTTAAGGTGACCATCTACGGATTACAAAATGAAACTAAAAATAGAACTGAAGTTGACTATGGAGGACTATGCCAGAACTACGCCAGATTGGCACTAGAAGTAAAAGTTCCTCAACTGACTATGAAGAAGTCGATTTAGATTTTGAGTGACTTATCATCTAGCAGGGCCTATCTATGGCGTAGTCATTTCTTAGGATTAGATAGAGAGTTTAACCATCTCATCAATCTTTAAGATACCCTATTAAAAACCCTTATGAAAAGGACAACAATCATGGCAATAAAGATTAATGCAACATAATCATCTTATCCAAATTCATCATAAAGCAACGCATTTAACATAAGCTATTACTTCCAAATTATTCGCTAATTAAGTTAAACATAAAGTAAAATAAGAAAATATGTTAATCTATTGTCTACTACCAGTTATGTCAATTAACAATAAAAACAAGTCTTTAAACATAAAAAATTCTTAAATGAAAGTATTTTAATCTCCCATCACTTGTCATCTGAAAATTCTTGCGACAAGATCACAAAGTGTCTTCTGCACAAGCTCCCACTCAAATCTAGATTAGTTAAAAAAACCCAACAACCCACAACTGAAACCAAAGGTGGTCAAGCTTTGATACCACTTGTAAGGAAGCTAAGGTTGCAGAAAAACTTCCTACACTAATCTTGAGAGGAGAATAGTGTAAAAACTTTTACAAATCTTTAACAATTACAAAAACTTAAACAAAAATAAACACAAATATCATGCATACCACAACACAGTGATTTACATGGGGAAAACCCTTTTCAGAGAAAAAACCCCACACTCCAAAAGTTTCCCAATATATTATTCAAAATCACAAAGATTACAATATACTTGCAAAGAAAGCTTCTCACAAGAGTATCACCACTCAAAGATCCAAAGACAACACAACCATTATTACACTCTCAGAATAAATCATAATACTCAGTCGTAATACAACTCCCTCATAAAATAGGGTTTCCTTCTAGGGAAAGTCAAGCCAACAACCCCCCCTACAACCCCCTACATTGACGTATCAACAGTACCATATGAATTTGCAAGGTTGAGACACATTTTCCCAACAAAAGTTGGTTTTTGGAAAAAATAAATATTTTTAATTTAGTTTGGCACTACCTAGAATGGTGCCCTTTTATGTAGATCTATTTGAGTACTTCAAAAAAATTGAAGGCACAATTGGCCCACCAGATCAAAATTTATGGCTTTTGAAAGCTTGCATAGGAAATATAAAAAATTATTGAACACATAAAAGAGTTGTAAATGGAAGTTACACTTGCTGACTAGCCTACAATGTGTGTTATGAAACATCATAAGGAATCTTTAATTGGGAGATAATTTGGGCAACTATTTTGGTTGATTTTAGCTCATAGATTTCTAATTACCATTTTATTCAGTTTCAAGTTTTGTATCTCCTATATATTAGGTGCTTGAGATGGAGGTTGTATGTAGAGAACTTTGTAGATACTATTAAGTTATCATAATTCCTCTATATATCTAGTTGGTGATGCTCATGTGAAGGCTTGATTTGAAAGTATATTCTAACTATGGTTTAATGAATAATACATTGATCTTTTTTGGAGTGTGGCACTTTTCTACCAAAATGGTGTTCCTCACGTACATCTATGTTATGATATATTATTTATTTTATGTTTAAATGTGTTTCTGCTTTCTATAGTTTTTAATAGATTTAAATATGTACAACACACTCCTTAGAATATTAGTGGAGTGCTTCCATGTATCTTGCTTTGTTTCTCCTTTAACTATTGATAGAAACTTAGATAAGTTGATGGGTGTAGTGAAAGATTTGTCATACAAGGTGTAGCATCATAAACTATCACCCTTGACAATTTCACACCATGTTTTACTCCCCCTAAATTATTGAGCCTAATTGGGTCCCTAATTTCCTAAATTATGCATTCTATAGCCAATTTATACCACTTTTTGAGAAATTGCAAGCATTGAACAAATGCAAGTAATTAATATTTTTTCCCCAATACATTGTGTCCAGCAAAATAGGGCCAAGAGCCATATGCCCATGGGTGTATGGGTACCCCTATTTTTTTGGGGGGAAATTTTTAATATGTCAAAGTGGCCATTATAACATTTAAAATTCAAATTTCAAATGTCGACTATTGGGATTTAATTCTTAGAAAATCAGAGAAATGCCTATAAATAGCTAGTTATTGCATCATTTCAAATCTATCTAGAAAATATTTGGAGAAGTTGTTATAAAGAGCACTATCAATCAAGTCAAGAACAAAATTTTAGAGCTTTATTACAACAATTCAAGATCCTAACACCATGTTAAATCCTATGTGAGTTTATGTTGTCACTATTTTGTGAAGGTTAACCTTTTTTGTAGGTCTCCAAAGCATTCATGCAAATCAAGCAAGAAAGATCCAAGACCTTGAAGTGATGTGCATGACTTTAGTCCTTCACAGAAGCCATTGAAGGGTGGTGAGCTGTACCAATTTATGATTTCGTCATTCCTTCTGATCAATTATCCATTTTATCATTGATATTGCCATTGTGAAAGTAGAAACACTTACATGGGGTTTGACTATGGCAAGCCCCTAAATGGCCCAAAATTTTCCCTCTCTTTGAATGTGCAAGTTTTAGGTTTGAAGAGGATTGAATGAAGCTTGAAGAAAAATTGTTTATTCTTGCATTTAAAGCCCTACATCTTGTCAAAGTTCACAAAAAATCACCTACAAAATTATTTGACAGCATTCCAACAACTCTGCAACAAGAAATCAGAAGCTCAGACCTGTCATCAAAGGACCCTAAAAGAAAAGTAGGACACCCTATTAGAGACCCATACACCCCTAGGTGTCCTAGTCCTCTTGTGCATGTCAAAACTGATTTTTCAATACAGGTACATAGTCTCTTGCACTTTCCAGATTTGCCTTCAATTTACTGTTTTAGTCTGTTATTTGTTGGAATGTTGTATTTTACATATTAGGTCATAATCTAATTGGTTCAATCATAGAAAACCAATTCCAATAAATTTTCAAGACTCAAAAGGATCATATC
This sequence comes from Sequoia sempervirens, assembly GCA_007258455.2. Classification (NCBI taxonomy): domain Eukaryota; kingdom Viridiplantae; phylum Streptophyta; class Pinopsida; order Cupressales; family Cupressaceae; genus Sequoia; species Sequoia sempervirens. The sequence continues at coordinate 35,082,607 of VDFB02000008.1, read as the reverse complement.
CAGGTTTGATTAACTCACCTTTATGGTTGAAAGTGCATCCTAATGAAACCCTAAAAAAAAAGTGGAATTGACCTTATATTTTGGACATTAAGCCTAAGGTCACAATATTTTTTGAAATTCAATACTAGATTTAAATTTTTCATTGCATTATTTTACATCTTTCATTTAGGGTTTTCACTTTTGCATCATAAAAGACATAAAAATTCAAAAAATTCCATAGCCTATTGCATCATAGGTTGCACATTATGATTAGTTTCAGTCACCTAAATCACATCTACATTAAAAATTATATTTGTATTTGTCATTTGCATTGTCACACATTTGCATCTGCATCACATTGTCTTAATTTGAGAAAATTCTAGAAAAATACTCAATTTCAAACCTATTTGCACATAGAAATAGAACCTTTAGACAACATAATAAACATTCAAATTTTGAATTTTTAGAACCCCTTTCAAGGACTCAAATGCCCTCGGGCACCCCTATCCTTGTTCACTTGCATTATCCAAGTTTTTCACACTTCTGTGTCTCTGTGTCTACTTGCAAAACTCTATTTTTACATTATTAATTGCATTCAATTAGGCATCTTTCATTCAGTTAAAATAATGATGAATAGTGAAAAAAATACATTGTTTTATTTCAAAATTACATCAAAATCATCATTCTTAGATTTAGGCATCTTAAAATTAGTCAATTTGTGCACTTTAGATTAGAAGATTACATTTAAAATTGTCATTTCTTGTTCACATACTGTTACATGTTGGTGTTTTTTTAATACCCAAGCCGATCTAATAGATAACCTATGGATTTTCCATTTCCAACGATCAATTATTTAGAGGGATTGACTGACAAACAAGTGAAAGTTTGCAAAACTTTGTCTCTACACTTTGGGCTTTGCAAAACTCAGAAGGGTGATCCCTACAATGCAATTAAGATACTCTTGTGTCAATTACCTCATACATTGTAAAATAACAAATATATTCTCCTATGTGTTGCTCGATAGATAAAAAAATTCAAAGACCTGGCTAATCCTTTATAGCATTTAACATTCTCAAGTATGAGAATATGGTAGAACTTCACTCCAACATACATTTCCAAACAGAAAGTAAAGATTTAATGATTTGAATCTATTTGTTTGTGAAAGACCTGAGAAGATGTAACATAGATACAACTTAAAGTGATCAACATCTTATCCTGGGGTATGGAGTCTCAACCAATGTATTGAAAATATATAATAGTGTTCCATCTAAACATAACAAAGCTACTTAATGATGCATTACACCATTAAAATAAAAAATATAAACCAATAATACTTAAATGATCCCTGCATAAATTCACATAAATATTTTTCTTTGTTAAAGAAAATTTAACTCATTCTTTGAACAAGTGCATTAATAGTAAATAAACATTCAAAGGAAAGACAATGAAGATGAATTAAACGATCTTTAATTCATTTCATTCATAATTCATGTGAAATATACAATAGGAACACTGGCTTTGGAATTATGCCATTATATTCTAGAAATGATAGTACTGTTATACAACATTAATAATCACAAAGACTCAAAACTCAAGACCTAGAAAGAGACTTAGACATAAAAGTATCTACCCTCTATAGTACAAAAGCTCTTCAATAAAAGCAATCAACAACCCATGTAAATGGACTTTAATTCCTTTTTATAAAACAAGGGAGCAACAAGCTTCAAGCCATTACACATGTCACATATTCATTTGGCATTCATTTACATTTCAAAATACAGGTGCAATTTCAAGCTTGTCGAGGGAATATTCCTAGGACAAAGCAGTTACAAAATTTGTTGCATTCATCATTCTTTTCTAAAATATTTGAAGTAGTTAGTTGATGCATTTGCTGATTCCTTCCTTCATTCTTCCTTGTGTGGACCCGAGAAAGTTGAGATGGCAGATGAGAATAAAACCTTGTTGTGCAAGAATACAAAAATATTTGTTGTCTCTATTGAAAATCCTTTGAAACTATTGATTGTGTAAAATAGACAAAATTTATTGCCACATCACCATAGAAGAAAGCTCACAAATCAGGAATTTCATTATAATTCTTGTCCCAAGACTCATAATCCTCCTCTAAAGGCCAATTGAAGGCCATCAATTCATCCAAATTTGTTTTGTATGGGCCAACCTCTTCATTATTTTATTTTCATCTTTATCAAACCCCTCTAGGAATGTGCTAGTGACAGACACTTTGTTCATGCTATCCTTTAACATATCTATTTTGACATCTCCATGCTCACAAACTAAGGTAGCCTCTACAACAATGACAACATCCATCTAATCTCTCCATTATTCATAAGTTTTAACTGCTCCATTGTCATCAAGAATGTTTGGCAAGAGGCTAATATCATTTTCATCAAACTGCCAGAGCAATGCTCTGATCCTCTTCTCAAGTGGATCCAATAGCCCTTGACAATCAACAATTCTTTCACTATCTTGTAGGTAGGAGAAATTTGTAGTGGCTTGTTTTGATCATGTGTGGATCCTATAACCATGCTTTTCAATGCACTTAGCCTACGAATCCATTTCTGCATTAGTGGAATAACAAATGACCTATCCCCCTCAAACATCTTTATTGAATTGAACATCAAAGAATAGTTTGAGTGAGCATTATTCAATCTCTTTATTTCTTTCCCTAAACAATGTTCCAAAACATTAAAAATAATAAAAATGTTGTTATCATTATATATTACAAATAATTCTTCATATGCCTCTAGTTGTTGAATCAATTCCCTTTTGCTTACTCTTCTTCCTGGTGGGGGAGGTGTTGCTGAAGTACTTGGGATAATATGTGCAATTGGTACATCTTCCTCATTGTATACCACCATTTTCATAGATGGCATAGTAGGTGAATGAATAGGAGGAGATGGTGGAGAAGATGGAACATTGACCTGCATCTATGAAATAGGTGGCACTAATTTCACTTGTTGTTGGCTCAAAAAAATCTCATTTTGTAGCTCCAACTCTACAATTCTCTGCTTATCTTTATTATAAGCAATTAATAAATCATTGTAATTTTTAGTGTCCTCATCACACTTTTCTTGTAGTGACTCCACAGTAGCCTTGGTGAAGTGTGCAACATTCACTGCTAGTGTAGCTACCTCTACTGCTAGAGTATCTAAAACCCTTTTAATTATTAGCCCACCTCTTAAATCAACAACAAGCTCTACAACTTTAGGCTTATTGGTATTGGGGGCCAATTCCCAAATAGCTAATGTGTCCCATTAAGTGCTAAATGTTGACCCTTGTAATACAACCAAAGCCTCCTCGTCAGAGGCATAAAATTGTGAACTTTTCCTCCTGATGGTATCAAAAGAAATAGAAGAGGCTAAATCTCATTTAGGCAAGAGGACTATGCCACTCTCTCTCACAAGTCTTCTTCCTTCTTCAAGTGTGAGTTGCTTTTTCTTAGCCTTCATTTTTGCCACTACCCTTTCAAATATGACTACTCTGGGTAGTTCAAGGGACTTGTCTATTTCATCTTTCATCATGTTCTCATACTCATCTCTTCTGGTTCTCCACACATACTCATTGAATGCATTTGTCTTGAAAAATGCATCATCAATCATGAAATCAATGCAGGAATTTTATCTAACATCATTTGCATTATCCAATTTGATCAACAATGCCTTTGTGAACTTTCCCTGTGGAACTGACAACTCTACCCATCTTGTAGGTGATGGAATGTTCTACATTATATCATTGGAGGTCACAATAACCTCATCATATGAGTCAAGAGGGTAGTCAACTAACCCTTTCTTCTTCAACTTTTCTCCTCTTAGGAGAGGATCTCTCGGTGGTGAATCCAAATCAATAACTTTATGACAAGGGATGGAGGTGGTGGCAAGTGTGGCATAGGGGAAGATGACCTAGACTCCTCAGATTGTGTAGGAGTTGTAATTGTTTGTTCTTTTCTCACAACCTCCTTTTATCTTCTTCTTGAGAAGATATATTGTGTTTTAGACCTATGATTGATATGAATTCCTCTCTTCAAGCATGGGGGCTTTTCCCTTATTCTAAACTTCAATCTTCTCTCAAAGATTCCCCACAACTCTATCAAAATTCTACAATATAGTCTCAACTCTTAGCATCATATTTGTAATATCCATAAAATTTCCCATAAAATTGGGATCCTTTTCCTGTCTTGCTTGCTCCAATTTAGCAAATGCCAACCATTTCAATTTTATATCCTCCACCTTTTATAGGTCAAACTCATTCCTAATGATATCTTTAAGATAATCAAAGTCATGTCAAAACTTACCTAACTTGATCCTTGTTTTCAAAGCTACAATAGAACATTCAGGGTCATGATTTCTTACTCTACACATCTTCATCTTTAAAGGTGAAATAATGTTGAGGATATTCCTCCATCCCTCTTTTATCATTATAAAGTCTAAAAATATAGTGTATGTAGGGAAAAGAGTCCCCTTTTTTCTATTCCATCAAAAATACATATTCAACTTGTCCAAGTTGCCACATGACTTCTAAGAAACCTATTCCAAGTGGCACAACCCTTGGTAGCACATGTGGAGCTACATTAGTACCATATACTCTTAGAATAGTGTAGTTGGTATGAGGAAAGTCATCCCCCTAGTTATGATCAATGCCCAAGTCAGGTCTTCTCTCCTTAGGTCTGAGGAAGTCATGCAATTCTCGGGGAATTCTTAGGAGATCCCTCACCAAATAGCTCTTCAACTTTGCAGCAAAAATATTTGAAAAAGCAACAAAACTAGAATTGTAATCATGCTTATCTAAATGATGAGTCCAACATTAGACCAGTAGGGAATTATTATTCAAATCTCTCAAATTCAATGGCATTTCTTGCCCAAAATCCTTCTTACCCTTATCCAAAAACATGTGGCATAATAATGAGTACCACCATAATCTTACTCCAGTCTCAACATTCTTGAGGGCTATCAGGGCCTTACGAATCTCATTAGAAAAGTAAGTAGCAAAGTCATACAATATTTTTACCATCAGATGTTGGATATTGGCTGACATATGCATGTAATCCATTGGCATTCTTTATGGAGGATCAAACCCTAGAATCTAACATAATGTTTGGAAATTTCTAACAAAGTAGTATTCAAACATATCAGTTGGAAAGGGCTCTTTGTCAACAGATGTGAGCTTCAATTTGATCCCTCCCTTTCCCTTTATCTTGAAGTTTGGTAAGATTGTTACTCTGAAGGTGTTCTTGTTGGTTTCATATTCCTTTCTCAGAGCTTCAATGTTGATTGGTTCAATTGCATCAGGGTTAAGATTGAAAATCTCAATAAATCCTTCTCGAATCAGCTTCACCATCTCAACTCCAGCAATTGACATCACGACCTTAATGTTAGGGTCATAGTTTGTAGCAATGGCCTTGAGCAAGTCCATGTCCAAATAGACATTTGGTACTACAAGATTTCCCATGTCTAGTCTCCAATTGTTGCATGTAGGAACATTGGAATTTCTCCTCCTGAAACAATACTTAAACAATTCCCATCCTGAGACATGTTTCAAATATGCATCCCTTATGGCATATTGTTTATCTATAATGTCCTTTTCCATTATTGGGCCTTAGAAAATAAATTTACCTTGAATTTTTCCATGGTCACACCTAAACCCTTCAATTGGTTTAACACATCCTAATGAAGGCCTTTCTTAGAGGTAGAACCAAAGGTTTGGGCCTTTGGGGGTGCCATTATCAATAATTTCATAACCTAGGGCTTTCTAAAATGCAATTTAGGGCTTTTACAAGGTGGTTCAAGTGTTCTTAAGTAGGTGCACACAAACAAGGGAAAAATTTAAAGAAATTTGACAATAATTCAATGAACATCAAACCTTAAAAGAAACCTAGCATGCAATTTAGAACACAAAACAAGCAAATGCACACAATTTCATAGGAAAGTGGACACAGAGGATGAAAATTTCACTTATTGGTGTTCGAATTGCAAAAAACCCTATTTCTTGATTATTGAAAGCTTGTACTTTGTAGGAACAATCTTCAAATCTCTTCAGGATTCTTTGGTGACTTGAATTATGCTTTAAATCCTACTTTTACGGTGAAAAAGTTCTTTAATTCAATGAGAAAACATCATTCCCACCATTATTGCTCACTCACATGAACTAGAATGACTTTATCAACCTAGTTTCACAATTTTAAATAATAGCCATTGATCTTGTGATGGTTTTGATCATCAAACGACTCAGAAGGAGTCAATCGAGTTTGAAAACTTGACTCAAATTGACTTCAACATTGGACCAATGATAAAACACCATGTGGAGAAGCCTTGCATTGTCACCATGGGATCCCCATCCTTTGGAAGCCTTGAAAATGCTTACGTGTCGCTTCCTTGCAATCTCACACTCTTCAAAGATCCTTAGTAGCAAATCCAATGGGATGACAGGGAATGGCTTTGATCATATCCATGTGGCAACATTTGAGTGCTTAGATCAAAGGCCCACCATTAGCACCCTTTATAAGCTTGTTGGACCCATCATAAAGACTAGATGCACAACATTATTCTGTAGTTTTGAATTGTTTTATACTTGAATATTTTATTGCTACGGGATGGCAGGAAACCAATAAATATTGAATATTTGACATATGTAGGGCTAGGTTGAGTCTTTAAGGAAAATTTATGCACATGTTTCAAGTTCATAACTTAAAACAAGTCCATCCCTAGGTTATTTGACTTAGACATAGGCATAAAATATTTCAAACCTAGGTCTAAAGTTCAAATATAAGAAATAAAATTTATTACCTGAAAAGCATAAGACTTAGGCAACATTTAAAAGGGGCACGACCAATTAGACTAGGATATGAGGACCAGTTAACAAATGATATAGATGCCTTAATTTGATTCGTAACAAACTAGGAACTGGCCATATTAGGTCAATGAATGATTAGAAAAAAAGGTGAAGGCTTAACACTGTTAGGGTTCTAGAGAGGTTTTAGCCCTAAAGGGAACCCTAGTGAATGAAACCAAAAATCCTCGCCTAGAGATAACCGACGAATGAACAAAATTTTGAAATGTAACCATGGAACCGCAAAAAATTTCAAAGCCCTATCATTACATACTTGCATTGGCATAAAATAAGAAAATTTTGGAAAAATATTTACTATTCAAATTGTTTACAACTAGACCCAAAATCCTTAATTAGAGTCACACACAATTAACTTTTGAATTTTTGAAAAACTATCCCAAGACACAAACACCCTTGGGTGCCCCTATCCTCTTGCTATTGACTGAACCAATTTTTACACAAACCTGTATTGTGATATTCTCTATCTACTTCTATTGTTCTGATTCTTATTTCTAGCTATTTTACTATGTTTGTGTGTTTGTTTACTATTCATCTTGGGTACACTTAGTGTTTTGAAACTTGTATAATTTTCACAACCTGGTGTCCTATTTCCAATACTTCAGTGAGATATAGTTCTATACCTATGGCATCCCACATTTTTGTTACATCTATTGTCGATCCTAAGTCTTCCAACTCTTTCATGCAAAGTGGTGTAAATACTCAACCCATTTTGGACTCTATCCTTGATGTTACCATACCAATGACAACCTTACAATCACCCATTTTTTAGATGTTGAGACTATGGTGTCCCATGTTCTCAAAGATAACTGAAAAAATTGGACAAGGACTTAGAAAAACTTCAAGAATTTGTGAGTATTGAATACTTTGTTGGTACTTGATAGTTCCTATAATTGATAACATGAGGAAATTGATTAATGATGATCAAGGATTAGAGGTTTTGTGTAGCCTAGCCCATATAGTTGATAATAATGTACGTATAATGGCTAGTTGTGCTCAAGCTTTGAGAAACATTCAAAGTCAAGGAGGAAGTCAAGTCTTCCTCCCTACAACTATAACCTCTAATCCCTACATACACAAATCTAATTTTTGCTTCAAAAATACAATAAAGAATTGGTATAACTCCAACAACGGGCCTTTCCACTAGAAATCCTTATGGTTTTGGATCTTCCCATGTCACACTTCAATTTTCATCCCCTCTCATAAATTTGCAACATAGTGGCCCACCAAGCACATACACACTTCCACCATATTCAACACATTCCCAAAACATGTCAACCAATGATTCCATCATCAACCAAATTTTGCAAAACATAACCTCACTTCAATAGCAAATCTCAACATTGAACCAAAACCAAAATAGACAACCATCACAATATGTCAAAAGGAGCCCATTTCCACTTGAAATATTGAAAGCACAAATGCCACAAAACATAGAGATACCGTGTCAGATTGATAAGTATAATGGTAAGGGAGACCATAGCAATCATATATCGACATTTACAACCTTGTGTAGTGACTTCATCTTTGAAGATAAGCTCTTGGCTAAACTCTTTCCTAGGTCATTGAAAGACATGGATTTTGAATGGCTTTGTTCACTGCTAATAATTCAATCCACTCATTTAATGAACTTGTTGATGTATTCCTCAATCATTTCCAAGTAAACATTAGTCCTAATATTAATCTAACTGATTTAATGTGATGCAAATAAAAGAAAAGTGAAAAGGCTAAAGACTTCATAGGCTATTATCAGTTGCTTTATTCACAAATCAATCTTACTTTTCTTGATGCGGATGTCCAAAAAGTGTTCATTGAAAACTCACAACTTGACATAAGGGATAGAATCTTATTAATGAAATTTCTATCCTTCATACATTTGTGTATGACCCTTCATGATTATCAGAATTTGGTTAATCAGTATGAAGAGATATCTTCATGACTCCTAATGAGAAGTCTAAATTTGTACCTCAAAACAACTATCAACCATTTAAGAAGAAAAACAAAAAATTGGCCAAGTTTCTTACACCTCAAACAACTAAGCACATTGAACCTCAAGTTGTTTCCATAAGTTCAACCCCATGCCAATTTAAACCAAAAGATAGACAATTTACCTAGTTACTTGAAACTCTCCATTCAATCATGTTGCAAATTTTGAGTAAGAACTTAATCTAATTGCCTCCCGTTGGACTTGTGGACACAACCAAACCTTTACCTCCAAGCTACAATCCAAAGGAATTTTTCCAATATCATCACACAAGTGGACATAATATAGAATGATGCATGCATATTAAACATTAATTTCAAGACCTCATTAATTCTAATCACATCTAGTTTGAAGGTTTTAATGATCAAGGGAATAAGTCTATTGCCATGCCTAGCCAAAACTTGCATATTTTTACCAACCCAATGTCCAACCATTCATCCAAATTTTTGTAAGCTTGTGATGTTAAGAATGATGAGCTGAATATTGATAAGGATGATGATATGAGTGATGATATGAATGATTATGAGAACAACAATAATAATGAGAAGGAATTAGATAGCATTTTTTCTTTAATACATGCTCAACCTTGTAAGGGCCAAACCACTATGTTACCTGGCATCACTTTCACCAATAATGATGTATCTAGACATGCACCTGATGGTCCTCTCTAAATTATCAATCATATCAATGATAAATATGTACAAGGCATAATCATTGATCCCATGTGTGTAGAGAATGTGATCACTGAGGAATTCTTGTTTGTGCAAGAGCTTTATCGAGATTCTTATGAACAATCAAAAGTATGGATAAAAAATCATGATGGTTTTGCTCACCCTACGATAGGTTTGATTGCTCTTCCTCTTAAAGTTGGATCCTAACGATTACATGTATCATTCTCCATCATCTTGGCATCGGACCAATTCCATGTGCAGCTAGGCTACCCATCGGTTATTCACAAGTTCATAAAGTTCCCCTTTAAAAATGAGATATTTACAGTGCATCATAGTGGGTTTAATCCTTTGTCTTCATGTCAGAACTTTTCATTGGATTTATTTTGGCCTCAACCATTGGAACCTATTAAACCTTGTGAGGACTTATTTTTCAAGTCATACCAAAATTTTAAGGCAAAGTGCATAATAGAGTTACCTCTTAGCAATATTCCTAAGAATGATAGGTACATGGTTTTTCCTCCTCCAGGCCACATGTTATGGGTGAACCTATGCCTCAAGCCAAGAACCTTCCAAGTAACCAAGGTAAATATGTTGTAGTTACTCCACCCATATCATATAAAAGACCAAGAGACAAGATCAAATGATTCCTTTTGTGTCTCCAAAAGTAAAACAAGTATATAGACGTAAAGAGACAAAGGTTTCCCAACCCTCAGTGGCTCCTTTAGTTCCTCCCTTAAGGGAAGAAAAGAAACCAATGGTTGAGAAAACCACTCCTACTCCATCACAAATTTAAAATCATGCAAGAAGAAACTGAAATGATAAAGAATGTAGGCGTAGGCGTCATGCTATTGCTCATCAATTGGAAGAAAAAAATAAAACAATGCATGATAATCCAATAGCTATGGAAACAACTCAAGAAGAAATATAAATTTCACCAAAACAAGAAGTGAAAAAAGAAAATTAAACTATAATGGTCATAAAACCTCCCATTGTCATTAATTTGGATGATGAAGATGAAATTGTTAAAATTGATGAAGAGGTGAATAATGAGCTTAATGTTCTATTTTTAAAGAAAATTAATTTGACCTACCATATGTTGAACCTAGAGATGCTCCTAGTACAAAATTTGTTGTAGTCCCTTTAGCTAGTTGTCCACCTTCCCTATAAGATGAGCAAGCTTGGGATGTAGGAAACCTACTTTAAGTCAGCTCACATGTGTGGTGCTCTTTTATGTTTGTTTTATGTGTTCTTTTTGTTTGATTGCACATGATGTGATCTCTTGTGTTGTGTTTCTTAGCGTGTCTTAGTGTTTGTGAGTTTTCTTTGGATGACCCTTGTTGCTCTATTGGTGCAATGATACAAAGGAAGCTAACTTGTGACATTCTTCTATTTGTACCTTCATTCTTCTATATATCATAAACTTTGTCTCTCTTTTTTTTTGTCTTGTATTTTCCTTTTGGGGACAATGCAAGGTGTTGAGACATTTATGCCTCTTCCATGTCGACCCAAATTTTTTTTTTCTTCTCTCTCTATGTGTCATTCCTCCATTGTGTTCATTTTTCCATGAGTATTTTAGGAATGATGTTAGTTTTGAGCTCTATTATATTACTGTAGCAAAGACGTATACTAACCATAGATCCGTGGGTCCCTTATGTGCTCATCTATTATTTTGTTTGTTGCATTTGGGGGCAACCCCTTATCATGACTTAGCTTTATTTGGAAACATATCATTAGCATAGGGCTTCCCAAATAAGCTCTTGTAATATTTTGTTGCATAACATTTATCATTGTCTACTTTAAAGTAATTTCTCATAGCATGGTGTTTTGCAATTTATTTAAAGTGGGGGCATACATTGGAATTATTTTGAATCACTTTGTTAATAGGAATTGGGATTAGTGGTGCATTGACATTGGCATTTTCTTTGCTTCACTTCATTCATAGGCATTGAACTTAGTGTTGTATTGGCATAACATTTTGATCATATTGTAGAACCTTATCAGAGTTATCAGGGAGTATAACTCTTGGTATGGTTGCCATGGGTGCACACCTAGTGAAAAATGGTCCTCACTAGACCTAGTTTGTTTCTTATTTTACTACCTTGTCTTGTGGGCTCACCTAGTGAATATCATACTTTACTAGTCCATACGCCTTCCTATTTGTGATTCACCTAGAAAATATAGGACTTTGTTATGGTGTGAGTCATGAACACCTTTGGTGTGGGTCCTAGCATAATACAACTTGTTGGTCCATACCCTCCTTTTGCATTTCATGTCAACATTGTATGTTTATGTATGTTGTCTTGTTTCATATCATACATGTGTGTGTTCCTTTTTACTTATGTTGGTTTTTCATGGGATCCTGGATCCTATGGACTTGATCACCTCCCTAGATCCTTAGTCATCCTATCTCTTCAACATTTGGACAATCAAACCCTTGTTGACATAGATTTTATACTTTAGTGTGATTTTGAGCATAAGTTCATACTCTCACTAAAGTGGGGACTAAATGTAGCATTGTAAATAATCACCCTTGATAATTTCACACCATTTTTTTCTCCCCCTAATTTATTGAGCCTAATTGGGTCCCTAATTTCCTAAATTATGCATTCTATATCCCATTTGTACCACTTTTCAAGAAATTACAAGCAATGAACAAATGCAAGTAATTAGTATTTTTCCCTCGATACATTGTGTCCTAGAAAATAGAGCCAAGACCCATATGCCCATGGGCGTATGGGTCCCCCTATTCTGTTCGAGACTAATTTTTAATATGTCAAAGTGGCCATTGTAACATTCAAATTTCAAATTTCAAATGTCTATTAACAATATTTAATTCTCAAGAAATTAGGGAAACGCCTATAAATACCTAGTTATTGCATCATTTCAAATCTATCTAGGAAATCATTGTAGAAATTATTATCAAGAGCACTATCAATCAAGTCAAGAGAAACATTTTAGAGCTTTATTATAATAATTCAAGATCCTAACACAATGCCAAATCCTATGTGAGTTTATGTTGTCATTGTTTTGTGAAGGCTAACCACTTTTGTAGGTCTCCAAAGCATTCAAGTAAATCAAGAAAACAAGATCCAAGACCTTGAAGTGATGTGCATGACTTCAGTCCTTCAATGAAGCCATTGAAGGGTGGTGAGTTGCAACACTTTATGATTTTGTCATTCCTTCCTATCAATTATCCATTTATCATTAACATTGCCATTGTGGAAGTGGAAACACTTTCATGGGGTTTTACTAAGGCAAGGCCCTAAATGACCCAACATTTTCCCTTTTGAATTTGCAAGTTTTAGGTTTGAAGAGGATTGAAGGAAGCTTGAAGACAAATTGTTTATTCTTGCATTTAAAGCCCTACATCTTGTCAACTCATGAAACTCACCTACAAAATTATCTAATAGCATTATGACAACTCTACAATTGGAAATCAGAAGCTCAGATTTATCATTAGAGAGCCCCAAAAGTAGAGTAGGACACCCTATCAGAGACCCATACACCCATAGTCATCCTAGTCCTCCTATGCATGCTAGAACCAATTTTTTAGGATAGGTACACAGTCTTTTGCACTTTCTAGATCTACTTGTAATTTACTGTTTTAGTCTGTTATTTTTTAGGATCTTGCATTTTACATATTAGGTCATATAGTCTAATTGGGTCAATCATAGAAAATGAATTCCAATAAATTGCCAAGACTCAAAAGGATCAAATACAGGTCTGATTGACTCACCTTTATGGTTAAAAGTAAAACTATTTTCCTTTTTGATTTGCATCCTAATGAAACCCTAGGAAAAAAGTTGAATTGACCTTAGGTTTTAGACATTAAACCTAAGGTCACAATATTTTCTTTGTTTCACAAGGTAGCAAGGAATGAGAAAGCGCTACCACCTCTAAATAACACAATTCATTTTAATGAAGGTCAACGTTTTCACAATAGGCCCTATCACTATGATTGGTCTAAAAGAGCACAACAAAATGATAGACATTATATTTCCATTTAAAGGAAAATTAATTGAATATATATCCTCTTCGAGGATTCATGCGCAATATTAGGACACACTTGTGCATTGTGATGTCTACTATCTTCCTCATGATTGATTAAACTACTTGGCTACCTTGGATGATGGAAAATATGAAGAGCTTCTATATGAGGGTGGGAATTCCAACTATTATCGTAAATAAATTGATCAACTAGATACATTTGAATATGAATCTGTAGGGTAAGAGTATGAGTTTTCTAATCAATAAGGTGTTGATAATGTGTTCCAGTATGCTCAGTGTACTATCCAAGATAGGATGAGCCATTGGTTCATGATTTTGAAAAATTAAGAGAAATCATGAGGCATAATTATAAAGGTAGTATATCATCAAACAAGGATACAAGAATCATTATTGAAGCTACAAGGGTATATGCATAGGATGGATGCCAACTAAGAAATAAATAATACCCTCCAAAGATTGATTCCAGTGCTATTATACCACAAGAAGATGAGTTAGAGAAAAATTAGCATAAAGTGAGAAGTGAGGTCGAGAGCTCCAATCTTCTAAATGAATCATTGAAGAAAAATAATGACCCAGCATAGTAGTAAGATACTAAGAGGAAATATGTATGGAAAGGTCACTAAGGTACAACACCTTTAGTCAAAAATTATTCCTCAAAAGGATAAGTTCGAATCCTTAAGGTCCAACAAAATCATTCCTAACCAATGGGAGATGAAGCTAAAAATAAAGAAAAGCACACAAAAGTTAAGGATTATGTGCATTGTGGATTAGTCATGCTTTTTATTACTAATGTTAATGATATCACTACTCCACATGATGCACCCCTACCTAATTATTTCCCTAAGATATGATATAATTTATGATCCAAATTAGAATATTTGAGCTAGTAGGGGAGCTTCTTGGAATCCTTGAGCATAGGGATAGGGTGTTTCTTTTTCTTAATTCATTATTGTCAAAGAGCTCAATCAACCGGTTGTTGGTCCCAATGATAATACAAATCCTAAGGATAAGGAATAAATTATTGAAGTATATTTAGGAAATTCCTTATCTAGCCCCTAATTCAATGTTGACCTATTTTACACCATATTGATCATAGACAACTAAATTGTTAATAATTGCATTTTGGTCTCTAGTACGTCAAGCAAGGCTATGCCCCTTACTATTATGAATGATCTGGGGCTAAGAGTGTCCAAATATTATGGTAATTTTTTTAACATGGATTCTAGAGAGGTAAATATAATGGGTACTGTGAATGATGTGAACGTTTGACTAGTTGTGTACCTTAATAAATCCTTCCTAATGGATATAATCAATATTAAAGGTCTAGCCAAATGGGGTATGTTTGATGGGAAAGGTCGTTGATGTCACAACTTGCATCATTTAATTAATTCTTTTATCGAACTGGGTGTGTCTCAGAGCAATATGCAATAAGGATAGTTGTCACTAATTCTTTTTGGGGGGTTTACACTATAAACAGCGACTTCAGGTATCATTTTTCCTACTTCAGGAGCTTTCAGGAGCTCTTGGGGGCTCTTCAGGAGCTTTCAGGAGCTAAACTATAGCGACTGATTCCTAAGATTTAAATCTACTTTAACTTCTAATTTAAAATTATACTGACTTAATTCTGACTTTATTGACTTCAATTTAGACCAATTCATGGAGACAATTAATGATTACTTTAATCCTTAATCTAAAATGCGGAATTCCAAATTAATTCTATTTTGCTTTTAAAAGAAATCCATAACTTAATTGTTGGAAAGTAAATGCTAATTTAAGAGCATAAATGAATTACAGGAAAATGACAATTATTCTAAAAAGCATAAAGACTAATCTCCATGAATAGATTTTGAACAGACTTCAACTCCATCTTTCCATAAATTCCTAACATTGCTTTAATGAATCTTAACAAACAAATGTTAATTCTAATTGATTCAAACAGTATCTAAACCTAATTTATAAAAGAAACTTGTTCAACAATTCTAATGGTTCAATTTAACATTTCTCATAAACAAATCTAAACATTCAAACTATTTGATCTTAACCATAATAATTAAAACTTCGAAACGCAATTGTAAATAGATTATCTGATCTTAACATTTACCAAGATAGAAGATGATTTTATCAACTGAACAATTTAAAATCAGTTTCTACTACATATTTTAATATCAAAAAATAAAAACACTTCACAAAAATACCATAAGATCATTCCAAATGTTTAGCGGGCCCTGCTCTTCCTTAGGTAAGATCCTTCAACACAAGGAATTAATTAACTTCTTGCTTCCTTTCTCATTGATCAAAAGTAGAACGCAGAACAAAGTATTGCTTGTGATTACAAAAATTCTAATTGCAATTTTTCTAACTTTAACTAAGACCATAATGTGGATATTTATAAAATATCCTTATTAGCTTCTAACATGGCGTTAACTGCCAAAACTTAAGGCAATCATCTATGGATTACAAAATGAAACTAAAAATAGAACTGAAGTTGACTATGGAGGACTATGCCAAAACTACGCCAGATTGGCGCTGGAAGTAAAAGTTCCTCAACCGACTATGAAGAAGTCGATTCAGATTTTGAGTGACTCATCATCCAGCAGGGCCTATCTATGGTGTAGTCATTTCTTAGGATTAGATAGAGAGTTTAACCGTCTCATCAATCTTTAAGATACCTTGTTAAAAACCCTTATGAAAAGGACAACAATCATGGAAATAAAGATTAACGCAGCATAATCATCTCATCCAAAGTCATCATAAAGCAACGCATTTAACATAAGTTATTACTTCCAAAATATCCGCTAATTAAGTTAAACATAAAGTAAAATAAGAAAATATGTTAATCTATTGTCTACCACTAGTTATGTTAATTAACAATAAAAACAAGTCTTTTAAAACATAAAAATCCTTAAATTAAAGTATTTTAATCTCCCATCATTTTCTCCCCAACTTGCTTTGGACCATGTCCTCATGGTTCATGATCTAGAATTATGGTGTTTTCTCTCTCTCTGTTTAGTGCCTCCATCCAAATGCAGCAGTCAAAAACACCCTCTATGTACTGTTCCGGAAATCTAGAATTAATTGCATAGCCATAGTTTCCTCTTAAGTTCTCAAACCACATCCTCATTACTAGAGCTAGTACATTTTCCATTTCCTTTAGCTTTGGTGTTGGCATTATAATAATTGGCATTCTAAATCTCATGCCTATCCAAAATTCTTTATGTTGTTGGATTAGAGTGATGACATGCTAACTCTGACTAAACTCCAACTGATATTATTCAAACTAATTGGCTCCCTTCTCCTGACTGATTCTGGAATAAGCTAGTATCTTTCTTCACAGGATTGTAGTGCTAATGGCAGGAGTGTTGCTTCCACATTCTGGAATGATGCAATGCTATCAAACAAATTTGATACATAGAGGGGATTAACATCATTTAACCTGACAACTGATCTTACAGCTTTGATATATAATTCAACATGTGGCTTTTCAGGTCTCATTGGCAATCCATATTTTCTTTGAGCTTCTTTGTACTTATTCATTCTATTTGACCAATCCACCTGGTTTTACATTAAAGAAACAAATGACCTAATCTGAAGCTCACCAACATATATATTTAATATTGTGTCATCATTATCCCCCATTAAAAACCCATGTTGGTAGAACTCACACATTAGATTTTGAATGTTAGGGTGACTATTAAAGTAATCTTTAAGGAAATCATGATCTTCATTGTAATCCAGACTTCTTCCCAGAATTAACTAATTTATTTTCCATTCTAAAAACTTTTCTCTAAGAAACAAAAAATATGTTACAACCGGTCTTCTCATGGAAAGCATGGTGGAACTGATTTCTGCTACCCGTTCAAGTCTTCTTTCAATCTCATTCTTTTCCTTTTCTAAATTTTGTATCTGCTCTTTTAACATTTTATTTTCCTCCTTATATTTGAAAAATGCCAAAGAACAGTATCGAGGCTGAACTGGAGTTGGTTGCATAGGAGGAGTGGAAGGAATATGAGGAATTATGGAAGTTAATGCAAGCATGCGTGGAGGAGTGGAGGAAGTAGAGGCTTCTTGTGCATAGAACCACATGGATTGTTGTTTTAATTCTTCTTCTTTTTGTTGCAACTCTTCCTTCAATTTTGAAATTTCCTCAGCACTTACTAATGCTTGCATATTGGCTTGTTGCAAGGCATCCTTTGTTTTATTTAACTGTTCTTTAATCCTTGCCTCATTCTGCTCAACTTTCCTTTCCATTGTTTGATTCTTGCAGACTAATTGTTGCAATTCCTCTTCTTTTCTTCTTAATTTTTCTTCAAAGAATTGCACATTTCTTCTTTCCTATTTTAATTTTGCCTCTAAGCGAGACATTTTCATTGTTCTCAGCAATTCCTTTGTTTCTAATTCTTCTTTAACCAATTCTTCTTGGGGTCCCTCTTCTTCAATTAAAGGTTCTTTCCCTTTCCTCTTCTCATGTTGTGGGGAAGGTATAGAGGATTTCACAGTCTCTTCTTGTTCAAATTCTTCAGAGGCCTCTTGCTCTTCAGATTATGTGCCAAACTCTTCAGCAGAGTCGTAGACTTCAAAAATAGGGTTATCTTCAAGAGTCGACATTGGGTTTTTAGGGGGACTTTGAGGTGTCTCAGGAGATTGTATAGGGGTACGAGTATCTTCATGTTCAGGGGATTTAACAAGGCTTTCAGAAACAGGGGTTTGACTCATAGGTGCCTCTTTAGGAGTGGACACTACAGTTTTAGTAGGTCTAGGGTTTTCCTCTTGGACTTTTTGTCTCCTTCTTTTTGACCTAGTACGGGTTACCCTAGATATCTCTGGTAATTTTCTTTTTCTCCTTTTCTTGGAAGATTCTCCTTCCTCCATTTTTGTCTTTTTTGGCTGAGGGCCCCCTTGTGGGTCTCCCTTTTTTCTTTCCTACAGGCGCAGACAAAAATTCTAACCATCCCTGCTTCCCAATTTCTTTCTTTAAGAAATGGTTTTTAATCATCAAATGTATCAACCCCTGGTATTTCATAGAAGATTCCCCCCTAACTTTTACTCTCAAAATCATGGAAGAAACTTGTTGAAATAAGAACACTGGAAAATTTATCCTAGCTGAAGGTTTTGTCTGTCCATATCTTAAATGTATTAAAATTTGCATTCCTAGACCAAGTATTGTACCACACTGCCCATCGCAAGTGAAGAACTTCATAAGCCAAGTCGCAGCAGTCCTCCATGGCTCGTCCAAACTGTTACAAGCTATGCCATGCTGGTCTCCTTTGTGCATTTGTATCTATGGCTTTCTTTCCGGCTCTTTGTGAAATGCAGCCACCAATTTCTCAAACTTAAATCGGCCTTTGTTAACCAGTTTTCCTTCATTCAGAATTCCAAAAATTTCACTTATAATTTCTGGTGTGACTTCTATTACTTCTCCCCTTACCCTAGTGACATTTACGTTGAAATTTGGCACAAATTCTCTAACCATTTATGGTTGGAAGCCTTCATACTGCATCACAAAATTTAGCCACCCAACTTCTTCAAACAATCTTCTGGTCTCTGAATCAAGATTGAAGTTCTCTGGTTCAGAATTTCTCTTATTCCCCATCTTTCTCTGTCAAAAATGGTGGAATTTACTGGCGGACTTCAACTGGAAATCTGAATTACTTACCAAAAAGGTGTGGAATAATTTTTTTCTTGATTTGGGAGCAGCCAATTTTGAAAATGACATAACATGCCATTAATAGCCTGCATTTAATTCCTTACTACTCCGGACGATTCACATGCCACAACTTGAAACTTGCAATTCAATTCGCAAGGTTGGCGACATTCATTACACGTCATCATGTACTTGGGAGGATTTTTTAAAAGACAACCGAATCATGAAGAGATTCATTGTCCTCGACTGACATCATCCATGTCACGTCATTCCTTATTCTGACAATCCACTACTTTTTGAAATGATTAAAAGTGGAATTATTATTATCATTTAATTAACATTGTGGCGGAGATGTCTAGATTCATAAATATTTACCTAATTTAAATTAGTCTAACTACCTTAGAAAATGATTTTGAAAACAATATTCATATTAAATGTGTACCTTAATATATTTTGAGCCTTTGAGTTCTTCAGGAGCCTTCAGGAGTTCATCAGGAGTCTTCAAGACCTCTCAGGAGCTTGGAATTTTAGGAGTCTTCAAGAGCTTTCGAGCAAAGACGAAGTCTTCAGAGTCTTCAGTCTTCAAGATCTTCAAGAGCTTTTAAGGAGTTCTTCAGGAGCCTTCAAGAGTTTGCAGAAGTTAACTTAGATAGACCGCCATTTCTAGTTTTCAGTCATCAAATTTTATTTATTTATTTATTTATTTATTTTTATTTTATTTTTGAAAGTAAACTGCCATTTGTTGGTTTTCAATTTACTTCCATTTTTCTCAAGGTAAACCGCCAATTACTGATTTTCAATTTACCTTGTTTATTTGTGCCTTCTTCAAAGGTTCAAAGATCTTCTCTCACGAAAGAGATATCTTCCATGAGAAAATGTTCAATTTTGTGTTGCACTTCATCTAGAAATTCCTCCTTTGTTGCTGGCTCATGGTAAGTTTTCAATCGATGACCATTAACTAACATGACTCTTTTCTCCCCATCAATTGGAACTAACTGGACAACTCTATTTTCAAACACTTGTTGTATCTCATAAGGTCCCAGCCATCTGGTATGGAACTTTCCTTTACACTCTTCAAATCTAGAGTCAAATAATAGCGCCCAATCTCCCTCTCTGAACTGTCTAGACATAATATGTTTATCGTGTCATTCCTTCCTTTGCTTTTGAATCACTTTTGTATGCTGAAGTGCCTCCATTCTCATTTCATCAAGTTTATTAAGCTACAAAATTCTACTTTTCTCTACTTCTGGTAGTTCAATTCCAACTTCTACTATTGTATTCAATGTTTTCAACTCAAATTCAATTGGCATGACTGGTTTCTTTCCATACACAAGTTCATATGGAGAGAACCCAGTCGTTGTTTTCCACGTGGTGTTATAGGCCTAGACTGCTTCATCTATCCTATCTACCCAATCTGTTTTTGTTAGAATATTCTCCAATTTTCTATTTGTGACCTCTACTTGTCCATTCGCCTGTGGATGATAAGGCGAAGATTTTTTGTGTGTTATTTGGTACCTCTGTAAAAATGCTTCCATCATTGCTGACACAAATTACGGTCCCTGATTTGAAACAATTTCTATGGGTGCACCAAACCGTTGGAGAATTTTTTGTACAGAAAGTCTGCAACTTTATCTTCTTTTGCTGCTAATAGTGCCTTCACCTCAACCCATTTTGTTGCATAATCAGTACAAACAAGGATATATCTCTAACCCCTAGAAGGTGGATCTATTGGTCCCACAAAGTCGATGCCCCACTTTTCAAATGGTTCAAGGGCTATTTGTGGTTGCATCGGCATCTCCATGGCTGTTGTAGGCTTTCCCATTCTTTGGCACTCATCACAGTGTCTGACAAAGAATGTTGCATCTTTTGTCATTGTTGGCCAAAAGTAGCCAACCCCCAATATTTTGTGAATTGTTCTTGCAACTGAAAAGTGTCCTCCTTCAGGTTCGTGATGGCAAGCATGCACTACATCATAAACTTCCAATTTTGTTACACATCTGTGTAAAATATGGTTAGGACATAATTTAAATAGAAAACCATTAATCCATTGAAATCTGAAACTTTCACAGATTAACCTCTTTTTTTGCTTATTACTAAATTGACTTGGACATTTTCCTATAACAAGGTAATTTGCTAAATCTACAAACCATGGTGGATGAACTAATATAGAAAATAAGTGTTCATCTGGAAATGTATCATCCACTGGTTCTTGATTATCCTGTAAAACAATTCTAGAGAGAAACTCAACAACAACATTGTCCTTTCCAGGCTTATCAATGATAGTCACATCAAATTCTTGTAATAAAAGGAACTATCTGATAATGCGTCCACCTACTACTGCTTAATTCATTAGATATCTTATTACAGTATGGTCTGTATGTACGTATATTTTATAGCCTATAATATAATGTCTGAATTTATTTATTGCATATACCACAGCTAAAAATTCCTTTTATGTTGTTGTGTAGTTTCTTTCAGCAGGATTTAAGTTTTTGCTAACATAGTAAATCACATGCATGGCATCATTTTCATCTTTTTGTCCTAAAACTGCACCAATGGCCAAATTAGATGCATTTGCATGTATGTGAAAAGGCTCTCCCCAAACTGGTCCTTTGATAATGGGTGAAGTTGTTAAAGCTATCTTAATTGTTTCAAAGGATTTCTGACAATCCTCTGTCCATACAAATTCTTCTTCTTTTTTGAGTAGGGTGAATAGCGATGATACTATTTTACTAAATCCTTCTATAAATATTTTGTAATACCCTGCATGCCCAAGAAAAATTCTTACTCCAATTTGGTTCTTTGGAATTTCAATGTTCTGTATGATCTCAACTTTCTTGGGATCAACCTTTATCCCCTCTTTTGAGATGTGATGTCCCAGAACAATCCCTTTTGTCATCATAATGGAACTTTTTTCATGATTGAGTGATAACCTATGATCTTTGCAACGTTGTAAAACTTTTTCTAGATTTTGTAATGCTTCATCATAAGTTTTAGCATGGACTGTAAAGTCATCCATACAGATTTCTACACATGAAGTGGTGAAATCTGCAAATATTGCAAGTACTGCTCTTTAAAATGTCGTAGGTGCATTGCATAGTCCAAATGGTAAGACTGTATATGCATATGTACCCCAAGGATAGGTAAAGGTAGTTTTGTATTGATCTTCAGGGGCTACTTGGATTTGGTTATATCCACTAAAGCCATCAAGAAATGAGAAGTAGTTGTTGCCTACTAGATTGTCTAGTACCTGGTCGATAAATGGCAATGGGAAATGGTCTTTTTTGTGGCCTTGTTTAATTCTCTATAGTCTATGTAGACTCGCCATTTACCATTTTTCTTTGGAACTATAACCAGTGGACAGACCCACTGACTATCAGATATTGGGTATATGAATCCCACGTTGAGCAGCTTCTCAATTTCTTTTTTCACAATGTTACGAAGAACAGGATTAATTCTCCTTTGTCCTTGTCTTATTGGTATGACATCTTCTGTGTAGATGTGATGACTACAGATTGAAGGATGGATACCTCTAATATCAATATATTCCCAAGCAAACGTTGCGGTGTTTTTTTCTAAAATTTCTTTCAATTTTTCCTCTTGCGTTGGGGATAAGGTTGAATTGATATTAAGGGGTTTATCTCCTGCTACTGTAATCTCTTTTATGTATTTTTTAGAATTTACTGATTCTTCAACAAGAGTATTCAAAGGAAAACAATGTTGTTCATGTAATGTTGCTTGACAATTATTATGCTCACTTTCTAAAGTTATCTCTTGTTCTTCATATTCCTGGATATGTTCACTTATGGTTACCATTGCTAATTCCACAATACCACCACCTTCTGAATCTAAATCCTCATCTACCCAAAGTTGAGTGTTTGTTTGAAGTGATGGTTGTGCAGGTGGATAAAGTGACAATTCTTTTTGTTTTTGTCCATTAGTAATTATCATGCTTCCTGATCTATAGTATATTAAGGCTGCAGTGGTAGCCAACCATGGTCTGCCTAATATGATTGGGTATCCAGAATCTTTCCTTCTAGCTTTGAGAACCAAAAATTTGACTTGGTAATCCCATGTATCAATTGTGACCATTATTTCTTCAATAATACCTTTTGGTTTTGTAGTAGATTGATCAGCCAACTGTAGAACAGTTGTTGTTGGTTGAATTGTTGTCATTCTTAGCTTTTCGACTATATCAGATGTAATGACATTTATGGCAGCTCCTAAGTCAATCAGGGCATTTGGTATTTCACTTCCATTTATACTCAGTGTTATGATAGGGCTACCAGGATCATTCTATTTTTGTGGAAGCATTCCTCTTGATAACACATCAGTAAGTTTAGTTCCTACTTGAATTGTTGAAGGCATTTTCTTTTTCCTTCCTGGTGTCTTCATGCAAAGGGATTTTACTAACTGATTGATCTCTGGTATATCCTCGATTCATGTAACAGAGGTATCTCTATGTTAATCTTTTTCAACTCTCTAAGAAGTTGTGAATCGATTACATTCATGTAGGGAGGGGAAGAGGTTTGAGGAATAGTTTTCTCTTCGTGTAATCTCTTGGTATAGGGATCTTGTTTGACAATTTTTTCTTCTTCCAACATTTGTTCAATGTTTTCTTCCTCTCTTTCTAGAATTGTCTTGGTTGGTGCAGTTTGCACATTTCTACTTCGCAACTGAATGTCATTAACATCTACCACATTGACATGTGGGTTGTTTGTATCAGTTCATGCATTTTTTGGATTGGAAACCAGTTGAGCTGGCATTTGGGGTTTATTCACTTGATCATTGGAAGCATTAGGGGCATTAAGGGTCGGAGGTGTTTGTACCCATGGTCGTTTTTGTCCCCGATTCTACCATGGTTGGAATTGGTTTTGATTATGCTACCATGAGGACCGGTTTGCTTGCCATTGCGGTTGTTGGTTAGACTGCCATTGGGATTGGTTCCATTAGGGATTCATCCACTCTGTCTGCCCCCAATATGTCGGTTGGGGTTGTGGCCGATATTGTGGGGTCAACTAATTTTGGTTCTACCATGGATTTTGATTCCAGTATGATTGTGAGCCATATTGTCTTGGATTTGTGTTATACCCTTGGTTCTGAGGTCTTTGGCAGACGTAATTGAGCTCTTCCTCGATTACTGGTGGTTTCTTGATATTGTTCTTTATTCCTACCAAAAGATTGCAAGAGCTAGTCAGGTGTGGTTTTTCACAAATCTCACAAATTTCAACCTGATTTAATGGCCATTCCCCCAAAAGGTGTTTTCCCCTACATTTGGAACAATAAATTGACAAAGGTTCAGTGGTCCTCTTTTCAACTTGCATGTTAAGATGTAGTAGAAAACTAGTCTTCATGTTCGCCAATTATTCCATTACTTCAGATACATCAGTGGTGTGAGTCTTGTTCCTCCTAGAGTTTCGAGTCCCCACTCTAGTTCTAGAGTAGTTTCTATAGATCTCCACAATGTCATCCAAGGAAAGCTTGTTAATGTCTCCCTTTCCCATCAGGTTCAAGGATTCTCTAGACTCATCTTCAATCCCTCTCAAGAAAATTATCTTGCTGATTTCATCATCTGTCCCATTAGTGCACCTTTGATGTTCAAATTGAAATCTATCAGCATAGTCTTCTAGACTTTCGTCTTCCAATTGCTTTATGTGAAATAGTTCTTCCTTTATATCTCTCACTCGACAATAATCCTAGTATTTGTCCAAGAATTTGGTTTCCATATGCTGCCATTTCCTAATCGTTCCTGACCCTAAACCCATAAACCATCTTAAAGCCGATTCTTTCAAAGTTGAAGGAAATAGCTTCAATTTCTGATTATCAGTTGAATAATCATAGGTTTGGCATAATATTTTGAATTCAAATAGGAATTGATCAGGGTCTTCTACAGTTTTTCCCCTAAATGTTGGAAGAACTGAGGGCGAAATGTTTTTCATAGGGGGTTCATCAAGTTGTCTTTCAAGATTGATAGGATTTGAAAAGGTTCTATTTGCTGGTGGATGTACTAGTTGATCACCCATTTCTTCTCTTGGAATTGGATTTATGTTCTCTTCTTGATTTTCAATCTGGTATTGTTGGATATCCTCTTGATTAAAATCAAGATTTCTTCTAATGTCAATGTTTCGTGGAAGAAACCTTCCTAATTGGTCTTTGCTTCGTCTCATCCACTATTTCAGATCTCTCTTCCCTATCAACACTAAGGCTTCACACTAAATAGCCAAATCATTTAAGTATCCCTAGCAATGGCGCCAAAAATGATGGGCAAGGTCGTTGATGTCACTACTTGCATCATTTAATTAATTCTTTTATCGAACTGGGTGTGTCTCAGAGCAATATGCGATAAGGATAGTTGTCACAGATTCTTTTTGGGGGGTTTGCACTGTAAACAGTGACTTCGAGTATCATCTTTCCTACTTCAAAAGATTTCAGGAGCTCTTGGGGGCTCTTCAAGAGCTTTCAAGTGCTAAATTGTAGCGACTGATTCCTAAGATTGAAATCTACTTTAACTTCTAATTTAAAATTCTACTGACTTAATTCTGACTTTATTGACTTTGATTTAGACCAATTCATGGAGACAATTAATGATTACTTTAATCCTTAATCTAAAATGCAGAATTCCAAATTAATTCTATTTTGCTTTTAAAAGAAATCCATAACTTAATTGTTGGAAAGTAAATGCTAATTTAAGAGCATAAATGAATTACAGGAAAATGACGATTATTCTAAAAAGCATAAAGAAAAATCTCCATGAACATATTTTGAACAAACTTTAACTCCATCTTTCCATAAATTCCTAACATTGCTTTAATGAATCTTAACAAACAAATGTTAATTCTAATTGATTTAGATGGTATCTAAACCTAATTTATAAAAGAAACTTGTTCAACAATTCTAATGGTTCAATTTAACATTTCTCATAAACAAATCTAAACATTCAAACTATTCGATCTTAACCATAATAACTGAAACTTTGAAATGCAATTGTAAACAGATTATCTGATCTTAACATTTACCAAGATAGAAGATGATTTTATCGACTAAACAATTCAAAATCAGTTTCTACTACAAATTTTAATATCAGAAAATAACAACACTTCACAAAAATACCATAAGATCATTCCAAAGGTTGTTCGGGCCTTGCTCTTCTTCAGGTAAGATCCTTCAACACAAGGAATTAATTAACTTCTTGCTTCCTTTCTCATTGATCAAAAGTAGAACGCAGAACAAAGTATTGCTTGTGATTACAAAAATTCTAATTGCAATTTTTCTAACTCTTAACTAAGACCAAAATGTGGATATTTATAAAATATCCTTATTAGCTTCTAACATGGCGTTAACTACCAAAACTTAAGGCGACCATCTACGGATTACAAAATGAAACTAAAAATAGAACTGGAGTTGACTATGGAGGACTATGCCAAAACTACGCCATATTGGTGCTGGAAGTAAAAGTTCCTCAACCGACTATGAAGAAGTTGATTCATATTTTGAGTGACTCATCATCCAGCAGGGCCTATCTATGGCGTAGTCATTTCTTAGGATTAGATAGAGAGTTTAACCGTCTCATCAATCTTTAAGATACCTTGTTAAAAACCCTTATGAAAAGGACAACAATCATGGCAATAAAGATTAATGCAGCATAATCATCTCATCCAAAGTCATCATAAAGCAATGCATTTAACATAAGCTATTACTTCCAAAATATCTGCTAATTAAGTTAAACATAAAGTAAAATAAGCAAATATGTTAATCTATTGTCTACCGCTAGTTATGTCAATTAACAATAAAAACAAGTCTTTTTAAACATAAAAATCCTTAAATGAAAGTATTTTAATCTCCCATCAATGTTGCTCTCTAGAAAATGGGCTACTTCAATAGGTGGCATTATAAAATAGATATAGTCTTGAACAAGACAACTAAGAGGGGGTTGAATTAGTTGTAACAAATTTAAACCTTTAGACCATTCATTGGAAAAAATCCTTAACACTGCTAAAATGATTAAACATTAAGTGCAAGTGCATAAACTGAAAATTATCACACAAACACAACAACACTAGATTTACGTGGAAAACCCAACAAGGGAAAAACCACGGTGAGGATTAACTCACACTATAGAGAATATCAAAATTTATTACAAAGGCTCACTACCTAAGAAACAAGGCTCACTGCCTAAAAAAGGACTCACTGTTTGGATCAAGACTCACTATCCAAGAGGGCTGACCACCTGGAGGGCTCATTGCCACAAAGATACAAAGAAGATAGAAGAGATATGTTATAGAGAGAAGAAAATGTCAATGCAACAAAGAAATCCACCAAAATTTTCTCAACCACTTGCAGACATGCATGTATGATAGAGTACACCTTTAGCTCACTACATCTGAAAACTTAGAATTTAGGATTTACACTGATCTTCCACACTCGTATCACACACACCCACTGATTCACATCTATTTCACATCTATTTTCTCTATTTCTTTGCACTTATCTCCTCGTTCTTCTTTCACCACTAACTCATCCTATTTTTATACCATCTTCAACTTTGAAACATATCCAAAGTTGACCATCCATCAATAAATTCAAATTAGGTCAGTGCCAAAACATCCTAGGGTGGAATTAGAATGAGGGTGACCCAAACACATGCTTGATGAGGACCCAAATAGGTCCAACATGCTTCATCAATTTTGAAGATAGTGTTCAACACAAGGTCAGCCAAACCAGTGTAAAACACATAAAACAATTAAGTATGATCCTTCCATATAACAAAATTATCTTCAACACAATCATAACAACCTAACACTAGAACCGCAAGTCATAAGACTTTACCAAAGAGAAATCCGGACCAACAACATTTCTCCTAGACCTCAACCAAAAACATAGAAAACCATAGTTCACAACTGGTGAACATAACTCACACTATACAATGAAACAAAATCCAAAAATATAGATATAGTAGCTTCCAAAAAACATGATCAACATATCTGAACCACACAAACATAGGAGTAAATCCCAGAGCAACAACTAAACACCTGCAACCTTTCTTCAATACAATTTTCTCAATATCCTCGACATGAAAATCCAACATCTATATCAACTAGTTGATAACCAATTGACCAGTTGACATCAATGGCAACACCTTCTTCATTCTTGCAACAATCTCCCCCTTTGTCATTGATGGAAACACATGATGTGAAAAACCATCAAAGACAACATACTAGCTTTGAATACACTTCTCAATATTTTTCTTCGTGTTTCTCCCCCTTAGTAGATAATATTTTTCACATACTTCCTCTCCCCCTTTGGCATCAATGGCAAAGGAAAAATATTTTTTACACTGATTTCCCCTTTGACATTAGAAACATAATACTCATATAATGGAAACACATTACACTACCTGCTCCCCCTGAGAGGTAGCCACCAAACATCAATCCAAAAGAAAGATAGATCCATAGATCCACCGGACGGATGCATCTCCATATGCATCTAGTTCAAGAAAGGAGGGGCAATGACCCCTAACTTCTCCCAGAGCTACTCAAAAGTATATTTAGGAAGAGCCTTCATAAATATATCAGCAATTTGATCCTTCATAGGGATATACTCAAGCTTTACTTCATTCTCCACTACCTTCTCTCTCAAGAAATGATACTAATAGATATATGCTTTGTCCTTGAGTGCATCACTAGATTCTTTGAAATGTTAATTGCACTTGTGTTATCACAAAAGATAGAAATAGGATCATCATACACCACTGTGATATCTTTCAATGTTTGTTTCATCCATAAACCTTGTGTACAACAAGATGTAACAACAATATACTCAACTTCAGGAGTAGATAAGGAAACTGAATATTGCTTTTTACTCAACCATGCCACCAATCCACAACCAAGAAAAAATGCACCACCACTTGTACTCTTTTTGTCATTTACACATCCAACCTAATCTGCATCTGTATAAGCACTTAGTGTAAATTCAATATCCCTAGGATACCATAACCCATAATCCGAAGTGCCATTCAAATATCAGAATATTCTTTTAACAGCAACAACATTGTTTCATTAGGATCTTCTTGAAATATAGCCATAAGATAGACAACATGCATAATATCTAGTCTAGTAGTAGTCAAATATAATAGTCCACCAATCATAGATCTATATTTTCTCTAATCAGACTTAAGTGAATCATCATCTTTATCTAATTTGCAAGTAGTCACCATAGGAGTGCATACCAGTTTGGAATCATCCATCCCAAACTTCTTCAACATCTCTTTCACATACTTAGATTGTGAAATAAAAATTCCTTTCTCTGTTTTATTAATTTGTAGCCCAAGAAAGAAATTCATCTCTCCAAGCATAGATATTTCAAATTATTGTTGCATCTCTTCCACAAACATCTTACACATAGTTTAATTTCCTCCAAAAATAGTGTCATCAACATATACAACTACAATCAAGAATTTATCATTTTCAATTTTAAAATATAGATTACTATCTTCCATACCTTTGTTGAAACCTTGCCGAATAAAATACCCATCTAACCTTGCATACCAAGCTCTAGGAGCTTGCTTCAATCCATATAAATCTTTCTTAAATCTGCACACCATATCCGGTTGATCTGACAATTGAAATCCTTCTAGTTGTTCCATGTAGACCTCTTCTTCTAGCTCACCATTCAAAAATGCAGACTTGACATCCATCTGATAGACCTTGAAATATTTATGAGTAACAAATTCTAAGAACATCCTTATAGTTTCCATTCTTTCCACCAGAGCAAAATTCTCCAAAAAATCTATTCCTTCTACTCGTGAGTAACCTTTACACACAAGCCTTGCTTTGTTTCTAACCACTTCTCCATTCTCATTCAACTTATTTTTGAATACCAACTTTGATCCAATAATGTTTTTGTCTGTTGGTCTTGGGACCAATTCCCAAGTTTGATTCTTCTCAATCTATATAAGTTCTTCTTTCATAGCTTCCATCCAATGTTTATCTTTACATGCTCCACTTATAGTCTTTGGTTCAATCTCAAAAAGTAAACACATATTTACTTCACCAGCAACAACTCTGCTTCTTGTTAATACACTTTTGTGTTGTCTTCAATGATTTGACTTTCTGAATGATTCTTCTACACATATCTAGGTGTCTTAGGGGACACCACCGAAGCTTCTTCTTCTCTTTCATTTTCTTCATTTTGCTTCTCTTGCTCATCCTTTTCTCATTCTTCCACAATTTATTCAATCATTACACAAGCAGGTTCATTGGATACATACCCATCCACACAATCGAATTCTCATCTTGACATTTGCATTTTCTATAATCTTTCTTAGTCTCTTATTGAAACATCTGTAAGCTTTTCTTTTAGTATAATATCCAAGAAAAATGTCTTCATCACTTCTTTCATCAAACTTTGCTAAAGTTTCTTCATCTCTTCTGATATAACATTTGCTTCCAAATACGTTGAAATACTTAACAATAGGAATTCTTCCACACCATAGCTCATAGGGTGTCTTTTTACTATTTTCTCTTGCTTGAATTCAATTGAATACATAAACAGTAGTGTGAATAGCTTCTCTCCAGTAAACTTTCGATAAACCAGCCTCAGTAACCATTGATCTAGCAGCCTCTTGAATTGTTTTGTTCTTTCTTTCAACAACTCCATTATGCTAAGGAGTTCTCGAAGCAGATAACTGTCCTTTTATTCCATGTACTTAAAAAAACATATTAAACTCATGGGAGGTGAGTTCTCCACCTCTGTTAGACCTTAAGCATTTTATCCTCAAATTCACTTCATTTTCAACCATAGCTTTGAATGTCTTGAATCTATCTAATGCATCAAACTTCTCTCTAAGAAATGTAACCCATGTATATCTAGAATAATCATCAATCAAAAGCATAAAGTACCTTTCACCTTGTAGACTTCTCACTCTTGTAGGACCACAAAGAATTGTATGAATTAAATCTAGTAGCCTAGTAGTAGATTGTTCCTTTGATCTGTAATGGCTTCTTGCTTGCTTTCCAAATTGACAATTCCTGCAAATAACATTAATAGGCTTTGTAATCCTTGGTAAATCTCTCATGACCCGAACTACACTAATCCTTTCCAATTTATAAATATTCAAGTGACACATTTTCCAATGCCACAACCAAATATCATTAATCTGAGTCATAAAGCATCATCCATCAACACCATTATGTTGATAGATATTTCCTTCAGATTTCTTTCCTACAACAATCACTATTCTAGATCCTTTTCTGATCTCACATCTCTCATCCTCAAATACAATATTGTATCCTTTCCTGCACATTTTTCCAACACTCAAGAGATTATGCTTTAAAACCTTAACATAATAGACATAATCAATATTATGCTTGCCATCAAAACTTACTGAAGTACCTATCCCACAAATTTTAGCACCAGTATCATCTCCAAACATAACCAAGCCTCCATCATATTTTTCAAGTTTAACAAACTTACTCTTATCACTAGTCATGTGATGTGAACAACCACTGTCAACAACCCAATAATTATTTTCCTGTTTAGCATGTAGGGAAGAGATTACAGTACCTTCATTTTTCTCCTTCTCTAGAGAGCATCCCTTCACTTGTTTTTCAGAATTAGCAGAAGTAGGTTCATATTTTATAGCCAAGAACAAGAATTCATTGTCATCAGGACCTCCATAATCAGATTCCTCATCAAATATACTAGCATCCTCATTCACATAATTTTCTCTGTTGGTATTCTTATCTTTCTTTTCTTTCTCATATCTTTGTTTATTCCTCTTAGCTCTTTCTAGACACTTTGTAGCATAATGACCTATTCCTCCACAACTAAAGCATTTAAAGGGTAACTTACCTTCATACTTCTCAGAACCTTTCCTCATCCTTCTCACAAAGTTAGCTTCTACATCAAGATTTTCTTCATCCAGATCTTCAACTTTTTTAGCCTTAAAAGCAGTATCTAATTTGAATCCATTTCTCAAATTTGGATTTTTTATCTCATAAGATGTCAGAGATGCCAACAATTGATCTTTAGTGTAGGTCTTATAATCTATATTTTGTTCAATAGCACATACCTTTTCACTGTAAGCATCAGGGAGGTTTCTAAGAATCTTCTTTACAATCCTGGTTTCATCTATAGTAGCACCAAGTCCTTGCATTCTAGCTACTACCTCATCCAATCTTTGTGCATAAGCTTTGACATTCTCATCTTCAGACATATGTAGGAGCTCAAATCGTGTTTCCAAATTCTACAATTTTTCCTCTTTGACCCTTTCATCACCTTCATGCACCTTTTCCAAAGAATCCTAGACTTCCCTAGCAGTTTTCAAATTCTGAACTTTAGTAAACTTAGAATGTACAAGACTATCCTTCAAAATGTACTTCACCTTATTGTTTGCTTCATGTGCCTTGATCTCATCAGCTATACTCGGACCATTAGTAGGAGGACTATAAGGATTCTTGTAAGCTTTTTCCACATCATATCCACAATACTCCAGATATTCTTCCATCAATATTTTCCAGATAGCATAATTAGTTCCATCAAACCTTGGATAATCATGAGTAACTTTTCTAGCCCTCCTAGACCTTCCTTAAGTGGTTAATTTCTTCTCCAAGGAATCAAGATTTGATACCAATCTTTGAACAAGACAACTAAGAGGGGGGTGAATCAATTGTAAAAAAATTAAACCTTTAGATCATTCACTAGAACAAATCCTTAACACTGCTAAAATGATTAAACATTAAGTGCAAGTGCAGAAACTGAAAATCAACACACAAACACAACACCAGATTTACATTGAAAACACAATAAGGGAAAAACCACAGTGAGGATTAACTCACACTATAGAGAATATCAAAACTGATTACAAAGGCTCACTGCCAAAACAAGGAATCACTGTCTAAATCAAAACTCAATGTCCAACAAGGATAACCACCCAAAGGGATCATTGCCACAGAGATACAAAGAAGATAGAAGAAATATGTTACAAAGAGAAGAAAATCTCAATGCAACAGAGAAATCCACTATAATTTTCTCAACCACTTGTAGGCATGCATGTATGATAGAGTACACCTTCGACTCACTGCATCCTGAAACTCAGCATTTAGGCTTCACACTAATCTAGCACACTCGCATCACACACACCCACTAATTCACATCTATTTCACATCTATTTTCTATATTTCTTTGCACTTATCTCCTCGTTCTTCTTTCACCACTAACTCATCATGTATTTATACCATCTTTAACTTTGAAACATATCCAAAGTTGACCATCCATCAATAAATTCAAATTAGGTCGGTGCCAAAACATCCTAGGGTGGAATTAGAATGAGGGTGACCCAAACACGTGCTTGATGAGAACCTAAATAGGTCCAACACATTTCATCAATTTCGAAGATAGTGTTCAACACAAGGTCGACCAAACCAGTGTAAAACACATATAACAATTAAGCACGATCCTTCTAAATACTGAAATTATCTTCAAAATGATCATAACTTAACTCTAGAACCGCAAGTCATAAGATTTTACCAAAGAGAAATCCATGCCAACAACATTTCTCTCAAACCTTAGCCAGAAACATAGAAAACCATAGTTCACAACTAGTGAGAACAACCCGCATTGTACAATGAATCATAAGCCAAAAATATGGATATAGTAGCTTCCAACAAACATGATCAACATATTTGAACCACACAAACATAGGATCAAATCCCAGAGCAAAACCCAGAGCAACCACTGAACACCTACAACCTTTCTTCAATACAATTTTCTCAATATCCTCGACATGAACAACCAACATCCATAGAAACCGATTGATAGCCCATTGACCAATTGAAATCAATGATAACACCTTCTTGATTCTTGCAATATATATCTTATGCTCTATTCCATTACAGGGTGAAGAAGTTAAGTTTCATAGAGAAAAGAAGGTGCAAACAATTGTTGAAGATAGGTACATGATTGATGAAGTGCATTATTTCAATATTGAGCATGATCACTCTATCAAATATGGCAAAGAAGAAAATCTCGAGGATGTTAAGCCTCCCACTCTTTCTATTCCTACTCTATATGCAAATGATTTGTGAACCATTTTGTTTGATGTGCATGTTCCAAAGACAGTTTAGGAGGTGGGGTGGTTCTTGCTTCACTAGATGGCAAATCCTTTAAATATGCATTATGTTAACATAAAAATGTACCACGAATATTAGAAAATATGAAGCGCTATTGATATGGTTGAATATTTCTCACCTAGAATTAAATTAAGTGCATAAGAATACCTAGATATTTAGAGTTGATTTCTTAGTAGGTAAGGGTTGTTTATGCAACAACAAATGAAAAGTTGAAATTATATATAAATTTTGTATGGGATACCATTGAGCTTTGAAGCCCGTCAACTATTTGAATGCTATGGTTGTGATATGGGAAAAGGAAGGAAAGAGTTAATAAGAGTCACCTAACAACATGTTCTTACCATAAAATTTTAGTATGTCAAAAGAGAGGTTGTTGATGATAGTAGAATGAATGTGGGAGTTGTAATCATGAGATGCTAAAGCATTGCATGGGATGCGATTGAAGCCACTTTTGAGAATAGCTTTTTGAAGATAAATTTGTAGGTTATATAAAAAACTTATAGCTTGAAAAATTAAGCAAAAAAATAGTATCTTAATTCATAAGTTGGGTAAGATGCATGATAAAGTGTTAAATAGAGACTAAGATTGGTCAAAAGGATAAAATAGGGAAGGAAGAGCAAATTTCATTCCAATGGTTTGTAGTGTTTGGAGATTTTTTTTTGTTTATTCCTCCTATAAAAATCGGTTAACTCATCAAAGCTAGATGTAGTATTGTACCTATTTTAATACTTCATTGCTAGATTATGGTAAAATTGACAAAGTTTTATGTGGTATTGTGCTTAATTTAATCATCTTAAAATGCCTCTTTACAAGTTTCAATCTAAATATGTATTTTGCAAGGTCTAGTTGTTTTAATTTTATAACTCTCCCCTTCTTAAGTAAATTTAAATTGTTTGGAGGAAAAATGAAGGTTGAGGTTTTGCACAACTAATATCCCACTAGCAAGTCACTTGGTGTAAGCTAGTCTATCTACCAACTAGACCCTAACATTTATTTTGATTAATTAAAAGGTGAGATGGGATAAAAGTGCATAAAATAAATGAAGCATCATTTGATCAAATATAAACCACTATCACTTTGAGATGGAACTTAGATATTCTTTACATATTTGGTCAAAACCAGGTCATAACTTTATTAAACATGCAACAAAATGCCATGTGCACGTAAAGTGTAAAATTTGGTGGCTTTCAATATATAAGTGTAGAAGTTCTAAATTTTAAATCCTATAGTTTTTTATTAAAAAGCAAGGATGTTTTATAGAATATAATATAAAGTAAGAATTTTAATGCTCATAAGTTTAAAGGTAACTTTTTAGAAGAGGTATGTGCATAAAGATGGGAAAACTACTTTTTGGTTCATTTTTCATATAACATCATATGTGCTCGGATTTTTCATCCATAAAAACAAAATAATTATGTTTTCCAAATGCAAGTACATTATAACTTGCTTTGGAAATTACCAACCCAAAGGGTCGGACTTACATGTCAATGTCCAAAGACATGTTTTCTGTAAAATATAGAAAGATAACTAAATTTCAAGCATGATCTCCACAAGATTTGTACATTGTTTTATGTTATCTAAACAA
The DNA here is from genome assembly GCA_007258455.2 of Sequoia sempervirens. Classification (NCBI taxonomy): domain Eukaryota; kingdom Viridiplantae; phylum Streptophyta; class Pinopsida; order Cupressales; family Cupressaceae; genus Sequoia; species Sequoia sempervirens. The sequence continues at coordinate 35,046,753 of VDFB02000008.1, read as the reverse complement.
ATTCCACAATAACAACAAGCTATCTCTTACCTTTCTAACCATCTATTTTTTTCTACATTTCAAATACATAAAGGTTTTGATCTTCACTTTCTTTTGCTATTGTCTTTTTTTTTTGTTGAAAAGATATATTGTGTTTTTGGTGTCATATTTGATCAATTCATCCAAATTTGAAACAAATTACATTTTTAAATTCTAGATTATATTCTAGACACAATAAAATTGCTCAATTTTCAGAAAAATAGAGGAGAGCATGCTCAACTTTTTATTTTTCAAGATGTGTCCACTTTGAAAATTAGTAAAAAATTATATATTCATTAAAAATTATTAAAAATATTAGGTATAAAGTATGTGATGTTAGCTAATTTTCCACTAAAGTGATTTGTAAAATACTTTTTAAAATTTCATTTTAGTGGGAGCACACTAGGTACTATGTTATACCTTTTATATGAAAAATAAGAGCCCTTTGTGTGCTCCCCCTAATTGAACCTTTTAAGCTCCAACATTTTTTTATTTAAAAAAAAACAATATAGAAACTAGGTTATGAAAACTACAAATCTTGTTCTTATTACATCTTCAAATTTTAAGTGTGGATCTCTTCAATTTATCATCCAAGATCAGTTTTTACTAGTTTTAGAAATTAAAAAATGGTCATTTTTACACCCTTTTGGTCCCCAATTTCATTGCACATACCTAAAATATAATATATCTTCTTTCTATGTTGATATTCTAGTATGAACTTTAATAATGAGTATTGTTGTCTTCTTAACCAACTCCTTTTTAAACAAATCTTGAGGAGAAACAACTAATAATGAATCATCGTATCTAGCTTAGATGTCCTTATGTCACACACTCCAAAGTAAAGAGCTTCTTTGACTCAACTACATTAACTATGTAAAAGATACATATTCTCTCCTTCCATTGTTCTTTTGGCCACTTCTATTTTCCTATTTCAAATAAAAAATTATGTGATTTAATCGTCAACTGGACTATGAGAATCTTTGCTATATAATTGATATTTACCTCTATATAATATTTTTGGTGAAGATCGCATGTAGGATTAAATTAATCAAAATGGCATTTCCTCTTTTTTAAACATTTTTCCCATCATAATCATGCAAAAAAAATCATATCAAAATAAGATTCAAAATATAACTATAGATGATGTGATAGGAAATTTAGAGGTATACGTAGAGATTTGGTGTTGGAATGGTTTGAAACCATTATAAAAGTGAATGTGCATAGTTTTAACCATTTATGTAATTTGTATAAATATACATTATTAATTTTAAATGTAGATTTACCATTCTTATTTACTTATAAATTACAAACTCAACTACTATCATAAATTGTGACTCATTTATGAGTTTTAAAGAAAAAGAAAAATGAAAATACAAACTCAATTACCATTGTAATTTATGAGAAAAATCTGAAAAGTGAAAAAGGTCTTGATATGTGAACTTCTTCCATTTCATGTCACTTAAGTTGTTCCAAAAGTTTCTTTTGTTCTCTAGACTAACTCTCGCCACTTCATGACACTCAACATTTTTTACTAAGGTTAAAATAAACATAATTGTAACAAATGTATTTGCAATATAGAAAAAAATATTATAAAAATCAAGCAAGAAGCCAAACTCAATATGAATGTTGTTGCTTAAAACACCTGTTAGCTATAGTCCCTCACTTTCTTGGCAATATTTTTAAGTTTGTACAATAAGATGTCAAATTTAATTAATGAACCCTTTAAAGATATTTAAGATAACAAATACAATAATTAACTCATCAATTAATAAATAGATCGATAGGTTGAGCACTTTCCAATTTGTGACATACTTATAATGACTCTTGTTTGTTAGTTTAAAAATTGTCAAAGAACCGCTTCATTCATATTCATGAGTTAAATTGATTTTGGTAGTTTATTTGAGTTTAGAATATCCATTTTCTTATCCCTCAAGTATTTATTAGTGGACCATGTAATCCAATTTGAAATTGAATTTTTGTGTTTACACTCTTATTATGACAATTTTCCACCACTACCCCTAAACATCATGGACCTAAGCTTAAGCTTATATTTGTAATCTTGAATGGTTTCATTTGAACCATATCTCCCTACATAGTAAAAAGATATCTTGTACTACACATGGATGAGAAGGGATATATTTTTTCCACCAAATCTATAAACGTCTCTCTAGAATTGTTCAATAAGTGCAACAAGGTTGTCCCTAAGAACACCACTTATCAATAGTTGAGTGTGTCAAAGAGGTGTCTAGCAATAACATTTGGGAGATTATCAACTTGATATGGGAGCATGTTCTCTTTGGCCAACCCCCTTAGCAAGTCAAATCAACTGTAATGAGTGATATCAAAAACAACATTCACCAATATGTAGATGACATGTTTGTAGATAATGTAGATCTAATTATTTGTTTATTTATAAATCAAAGTGTGCTCTAAATTTTTTCTCATCTACATAATACACCATGACGTAATAATATATCACACAACTATGTGTTAAGTTGGCTCATAATGACAAGCAAAAGGGGATAATAAAGTTAGAACTTGAATTGGAGATATAGCAATATGTCACACAATTGTTAGAACTTGAAATGGATCAACAAAATTTTGGATTCATTCTTGCACTCTACAGGGTTGAACTCATAGCAATTGACAATGAGTAATGGAAAATACATGGAAATAACTGTATAGAAAGTAAATGAAGGTGGATAGGGATTAGGCCATGAACTAAACTAGGATTTTTTTAATAACTATACTTTTCTAGTAAATTAGATCATCGGATTTGATGTGAGTCTTTATTCTTCTTAACCAATGTTAGTATCTTCTTGTAGATATGACAGGTTCTAATATTTAGAATACTGATTCTTTGGTTGCAACTGAAATTAATAAATAATTTTTGGATGATATTAATTTATATTTAAAGATAGCTCCATAGAATGACTATGGATCAATCATTCTAGTGTTAAGGTTGATGTCTGAAACTGTTTAACTGCCAAGCCATATAAAGAACACTATCATGGTAAGATTGTGCTCTCTTGTAGGTTAAATTGAAACTAGTGAAATTTCAATATTGTTTTGAAGAAATTCCAAAATGTATAATAAATTTTGGCTTGTAATGAAGCGCAATGGACAATATTATTTAAAAATTACTTTTTTGAAACATAGCTTAGAAACAAATTAATTCCTAAAATCTACTCCAGGGAGAATCCTAACATTGTCCTAGTTAAGCATTTCTAAGGTTGGATTTGAGGCAAATAAATTTGTTCCTCAATGGACTTTAGGGATGGACACTAATGGTTTGCAAATTCTCAAATATCCAAGTAAGATTTTAGGGATGATTCTGGAGATATATTGAAAAATGTTAATATATTGAATTAGAGTATACTTTTCTGGAGATGGCACCAATTTCTCTAGGCATTCCTTCAAAAGGGTCAAAATAAAAAAATTGAAATCCAAATATCAGAGTTGAAAGTAGAATAGAGATGTTAGATTGACCTTTTAATGTATTAGTTGAGGGAGGATAAATCGCCTTATCAATGACCAAACCAATTCTATGCACCTCTTCAATTATTAAAGACATCATTAAAATAACATAACCTTCAAGGTACCATAAACCACAAAAATTGTAGAGACAGTCACATTAAAGAAGCACCCAAAAAATAACATAACCTTTAATGCATTGTAAACCACATAAAATATTGAAAAAATCATTAAAGAAGCACCCACAAAATAGCATAACCTTCAACTCATAGAATAAAGAGAAAAGTCGAACAAACAAATAAAAATTATAAATAAAAGAAGCAACCACAACAAATGACACTATGGTGTTTCCTTTGTCCAAGGTCTTGGTAAAACCAACAACAAAGCCAATCCAATCTTGCATGTGAATCCTTAAAAATGGTTAGAGGAAGCATTTAAGAAGGAATTGAATGAGGAAGGAGATAAAAGAATATTAGACTATTGAACAAGGAATTCTTTATCTTAGTAGAGAGAATCCCTATGAAGTCATGGAAGAGCCAACAATGCACCATTGTCAAGCATTATGAGGAACATAAAGTGGAGTCGAACATGTATTAGTGCCTATTGAAACTTTCACAGATTGGAGCCAAACATGTAATGGTGTGTATCCTATCAAATAGTCGAGAAGATGCGTGTAGGAAATGGGGTGTAGGTGAGAAGTATATGCGAGGTTGTGAAGCATTCACTAGATGAATGCATCAAAATTGGGCACCAAGGTAGTTGAGTAATTGTGAACAAACACATAGTTAATGTGACTAGCTGAGATGGAAAGAGTTCGCAATGCACGATAAATGTGAGGAAGTAGACATTGTGGATGGTGAATTGTTTGTTCACAATGTAGTACTAGGATCCAGTACAAGTTGTGTGCCACATAATCTTTAGGGGTGTACTTGACCTAGGATTGATTAACCATCCAAACAAGAAACTATTGAACATGCTAGAACAATTAGATGCTTACATATGGTAAATTGCATCCACTTAGGCCAAATTAATTTTTTGGGTCAACCATCAAAATTTTGATGTGACAATATTTTTAATTTTTTGTCCACGTGGACACCCAAAGGTAGCTTGCTCCACTATGGGCCCCTCTACCCTACCTTTATTCTAACAATATAATTAAAAATTACATATCATATCCTTGTATCCATATTAACAATTCACAATCTTCAATAAGTCATGATGAACTTCTTTGTATTAGGAGTATGAGTGTCAACTAGTATAGGCGAAAAAAAAAAATAGGTGACTCAAACTCATATGTCTCCTTCACTTGCTAAGTCAATTTTTTTTGACAAAGATGGGCCAAAACTTGGTTGAATCGTGAGTACAAGATTTATCATTTATTTTATGAGTCCAAAGTACTATATTCTATAGCGACAATTATTAGTTTTGTTTCAAATATTTTATTTATATTTATTATGATTAGAAAGTATTATTATAATTTTAATTATTATGATTTCAAATTTACATAAATTATTATTATATTTGTAATTATAATATTTATTAAATTAGTGATTTAAGTCAATGGGCTATTGATCTACTATTGAAGTTGAATGGTTCTAAATCAAGAATCAAGTTTTGTTGAGTGCAAAGCCTCAACATCCTAAGGGATGTGGTCAAGATCATGCCTCAAACACATTTGGCAAAATGGATACCCCTCAAAAAGTAATGATTAATATTGAGAGGTATTCTACAATGACAACAAGGGGTAGAGTGTAATGGGGTGGGTTGTTAACAAGAACTCTCACCCCTTACCTTAAATTTGAGAGCTATTTATATGTCAAAATATAAAATTTAATAATAAACACAATATTTCCGAATTTTTTTTAAAGTAATATAAAATAAATTTTAAGTAAATAAAATAACTTTAAATTGGCATCTTTAGACTTTTTTAAAATAGATGTATTGAAGATATTTATATTAATTTAATATATTTATTAACATATTTATTTTAAGATAAATCTATAGAAAAAATAAAAGAAATATTATTATTAAAGATTTATTTCACTTAATCACAAATTAACTAAAAATAAATGTTTTAAAAATGATATCTATATAATAATATTATTGTTATTTATATAGATATACATTATATTAAATTAATCTTTCTTATTTTTGTGAGTAATATTACTTTTATATATGTATGCATGTAATTAACTAGTAATATATTAAAAAGTAATGTACAGGGTTTAGTGATATCGTGTAAACTTCATTTGTGTATTTACATATTAATTTTCCAAGTGCTTATATTGCTATCTTCCAGTGTATATGCAGCTTCAATTACTTACCTAGGGTTTTGTTAGCAAAGGGTTTGGTTTTTGTGAATGTCCATACAATGTTATTTCTCAAATGTATTCTCTCACCAGTCAGGTACTCTGTAATATGGAGTATTTTCTCAAAACATTCATTAATCTCGACCTCAAATTTCTCAAATGCCACACCAACAAAACCACGAACAGAAGAAGCAAAAGAAGATTACAGGCAGTAGCGACAAATTGCTATGACCCGAGTTTTGCTCAATGAATGTGGGTTTTCTGAGTCCTAAGTTTTAGATCTTGGTAGCAGGCGTCCACAATTGTTTAGGGCCACATCCATCCATAGAGCTCAGTAGGCAGTTCAATTCTTCAGAGACTCGGGATTCACTGAAGATCAGGTAAGGAGAATCCTTTTTGTGCAACCCACTGTTTTGAGTCTCAAAGTGGATGTAATGTCCCCTTCTAGCTGACATCAATTGTCAGAGGAGTTTAGCCTATAATTCTGACCCTCATAGGCTAATGAGAATGGTTAGGGGGTCTTCTGGGGATTGTATCGTCTCCAGTGTTCAGTGGCATTCAGTTTTGGCTTTCGTTTGGCGTTCACAGGACTCCGTATGCTCAACTTACTATTTATAGTAAGTCAAGAATGGAGAGAGGGACTCTTACTATTTTTAGTAAGGTGTGTGGTCATATGCATATCCATCAACTCAACTCCCAGTTCAGACGACACTCAAAAATAATGAGTATTCATGGAGATATTAATGTTTATTTGGCTTAAATAAAGATTAATTATTTAAAAGATTATAATATTAAGTTATAACTTAACTTAATATTGAGGGTCAATTTATCATTAAAAGGGGGCCACATTATTATTTAATTGAGGGCGCCAACTTCAAGGAAATATTAAAATACTTCCTAAGTGCAAATGATAATTTTATTTTAAAATGATTTAAATGGTGCTTTTTTGGAGAAAATTGCACCTCCTCAAGAAAGCCTTTAAAATGCCCTCAAGAGTTGGATTTTATTCATTATGAGATTGAACATTAGTGTTGATGAGTTTTTTGTCTGAGAGAGGAAGCTAAGGGTTTCTGAATCAGTTGGCCATTGGAGAATGTTAACTCTCCATTGTTGCAGCTTTTTGAAGTAGTGAAATATGTACTAAATTAGGTATCAGGAGGGCATCATACATATGTTCTATTTATGCTTAAAAGTGAGGAATTTCATCTAGGGTTTGAAGGATTGGACGAGATATCTATAGCAGACCTGGAGATTCTTTCTTGGCAGCTATTCTATACAAGATTTTAAATGTTTAAGTGTTGCTACAGTAACGCGTGAACAGTGACACATGAACAGTAACGCGTGAACAGTGATGCGTGACTTGTGAACAGTGACGTGTGAACAGTAACGCGTGAACATTAACTCTACAGTGTTTGAGATTATTGGTGTATTTTTGCAAGTTGAAAGGATGTTTTTTATTTTAGATTTGAATGACTGATTACATACAACAAATACCTTCAGTTGACAACATTTTGTATTGAGTTTGTGAAGGGTTTTGAGAGTGGAGAACAAAGAATTTTCTGCAGATCGATTTCATTATCATAATTTCATGTATTCAAGTTTTGGACCATCAGGTATGCTAAGCTGAAGAAATTAAGCATTGTATACCTTCTTATATATGAATACAATCATTTGCAGCTCTCTATCATTTTAAGTTTGTTTCAGACTATTGTATTTTCTTGCATAGTATATTTCTTGCCTGGCATTTTGCTGAAACAAACAAACAATATCATATATTGTTGAAAAACCCAAGGAAAAAGCATAAACCCTCAAAACACAAAATTGCAAAACAAGCAAAAACAATTAGTCCCTGCAATTGAGAGAAGACGAGTTCTTACAGTGGATACCCAATTAAAGCCCAAGATTGAGTTCATGAAGGAATTAGGTTTTACTAGCAATAACCTGGGACGTTTACTGGGACATATTTTATGTCAATCAACCGGATTGCTCTCCATTAATTTGGAACAAAACTTAAGCCCTAAAATTCCCATACTTGTAAGCTTATTTGGTTCAAAGCTTAATTTGTGGAAAGCTCTCATGTTGTCTCCTAGGATTTTGTGGGGTAAAGTTGAAAATTTGAAACCTAAAATAGATATTCTAAAGCAATATGAGATTCAAGATGAGATTTTTTTATATGTACTAAATGCAAGGCCCAATTTACTTCTGGGCAACAGCGAAGAGGCTTTGAAGTCGAAGATTGAATATGTACAAAACCTGGTATTTTGGAGGGATCGAAAGCATTTGTAGCTATCCTGATGGCTGTGGATAGTAGTGGACTGGAAAATTGTGAAAATAAATTAAAACATATGGCAATGCTCGGTCTTTCGGAGAATGAGATCAAACAAATAAATGGTAAAGAGGGAAGCTCGTACGCTCGCTATTAGCATTGATAACACAAAAAAAAACATGGATTTCTTGAAAATTACTGTAGGCTTTCAGCCAAACATTGTGGTATCGTATCCTCGTCTTTTATGTTATAGTATAGAGAATGGGATGCAACCACGCCATAAGGTGATTGAATTTTTAAGGGAAACAGAACCATCCAGACTTCCCACAAGTCTAGCTTCTGTGTATTACCTAGGTGAGAAACAATTCGCCCGCAAGTTTTTAGTGGGCAGTACCGGGGCAGCAAAGCTGTTTGAAAATTACAAGGGGAAGTCTGATGATCCATCAATTAGTTGAAGCTATCAAGCTCAGAGATAGGAAATTTTCCACAATGAAAATGTACAAAGAATCAGTAAAAAGGTTAATTAATTAAAGATTCGGTCAAATTCAATTAATAAAAAATATTAAACTAATATAGATATCTTAAATATATTTAGTTAAAAAAATTCAAGAGATATCGGTCTTGAGGTGCAAGTATTGAATTTGTGATCTGGTGTCTTGAGATTTATTTTTAATCTCTCTTGATTTGTTTTAGATAAATCTATTTAAGACTTGTTATGGCCAACTATACATCCAATTACCAATGTTGATAGTGTGAACTTTTATGCGAATAAAAGCTCACATTATCACCCCCTGAAATTGAGTGTAATAAAAGTTCGACACATAAATGGCTGTCAAATTTATATCAGTCATAATTAGATTATTTGTATAATAGATCACATTATCATCACTCACAATTGGATGTAATAAAGGTTTGACAGTAAATAGTTGTTAAATTTATAAATGTTTTTTATTATCCACTCTTCCATTACAATCCCCTTGATGTCATTGTAGTTATGCCTCTTGATATAATAAGAAGATATGTCTTATGTTGATGTTACATGCAACGTCTGGAATAATCTTCCAGCGATCTTCTTATTGGTGAATAAATTAAATAATAGCTCTAAGCTATTTAATATATGGAGTCTCAAGAGGCGCGATTTTTTGTAGAAGACACTTCTATTTGTTAAGAGTATAATATTAAATGAAGAGGCACATTTATCTTAACAAGGCCGACCTTGTGCAAGTGGCGTGAATCTCAAGAGGGACGTCTTCTTGTTGTTGGCCGACATGATGCTGGGAAAAGTCACATCCCCTCCTTGTATTTATAATAGATATCATTCTCATTGTAATCATCAAGTATTCAAGTCAAGTTCGATTATAGTCATTTGAAGTCTAAGTGCGAATTATCTATAAAGGAAAGTGAACTATATTAAGAGAGCATTGTGTTTGAGGTTGTGTACTATCAGCAATTGAGTTATGTGTTGCATCACTCCTTGGTGCATATTGTAGGGCCTGCATATCGGCCTCTTGTAAGAAGATCATTTTGTGACAATTCAATATACAAGTGATATATTGTTGCTGGGTTTTTCTCCCTCAAGAGGATGGTTTTCCCAAGGTATCTGTTGTGTCTTTGCATCTGATTTGAACTAATTTTCTGTGCATTAATCTGATCTTTAAAATTTACATGGTATCAGAGCGGGTTTGAGAGGATCGTGATCAGATTTATCCCTAATCAGCAATACCCTATTTGTTCATTTGTCTACATTAGTCAAGATGGTGAACGGTTTGAAGATTGAGGATAGACTTGAGGGAGCATCTAACTTCACATCATGGAGATTTAGGATCATGCTTACCTTGCGTGAAAATGACTTGGGTGAGTTCATGGAGTCTAGCGTTCCTGAACCTGAGGAGGAAGAAGAGAAGTTGCAGTGGGTGAAGAAAGATATTAAAGCAATGAAGATATTGGTTGATTCCGTCAAGGATCATATTGTTCCTATCGTCTCTAAGTTGAAGACAGCAAGAGACATGTTCAAAACTTTGGAAGAGATGTACGAAATCAACAATACCAGCTGAGCACTTGCACTGAAGCAACAATTACATCATGTGAAGATGGCGAAAGGTGAATCAGTGATTGCATACTTTATGAGGATTTCAGATTTGAGAGATCAGCTCTCGACAATAGGGCATATGGTTGATGACAAAGACTTGACCATGCTCGCTCTCAATGGTCTACCTTTGTCTTGGGAATCTTACATTCAGGGAATTAGTGCAAGATCAAAATTTCCTAAGTTTGATCGCCTAAGATCTGATTGCATTCAAGAAGAATCAAGGTTGTTGACAAGAGGCGTTAGTCAAAGTTCAAAGAATGAAGACATTCATGTTCTCACCTCCCATGCTTCAAAGAAGAAAGGAAAAGATGGAAGGAAAGGATTCTTCAAGAGGAATCGAGACAAGGGAAATGATGATGCACCTCCCTTCAAGAAGAAGAGAGAGATGTCCAAGATTCAATGCTTTAGATGTGATAAGTTTGGGCACTTCGCTAAGCATTGTCCAACTAGACCTAAGCAACAAGTCACCGTTGCGGATGTTGATGATGCTTCTCTGCAAAAGGATTCAAGTGAATATTTGTTCTACTCGGCATTGTCAAGCAATGTACCCACTGACACCAACACTTGGATAATCGACAGTGGTGCCTCATGACACATTACTGGTTTTAAGGAGCACTTATCAAGTTTGGTGGAGAAGGAGTCTTTTGAACAAGTCATCATTGGAGATGATGCTAGCTACTTCGTGAAAGGAATTGGGACCTCTACACTTCATTTGGATTTTGGCATCACACTTCAATTGAGTAATGTTCTTTATGTTCTTGGAATCAAGCGCAATATTATTTCTATTTCAGTCTTAGAAGATAAAGGATATCAAGTTGCCTTCTCCAAAGGCAAAGTTCTAGTGTGGATGGAGAACTCTAGCTTCAAGGATGCTCAAGTAATTGGAGTTAGACATGAAAGCCTTTACAGGGTATGCACACATCCTCTACAAGCTTTGGTTCATGATTCTTCAATTCTATGTGATCTTTGGCATCAGAGATTGGCTCACCTACATTTTTGAGCCTTACCTATCATGGAGAAGATGGTGTCGGGCCTTCCTAAGTTCAACCGGGAGCACGAAGGTACTTGCAAGGGTTGAGCTTTGGGTAAGAATATAAAAGCCCCTTTTCATAGTAGAGAAAATAGATCTAAGTGTATTTTAGACCTTATTCATTTTGATTTATGTGGTCCTATGCCTGTTTTGTCTTAGAGTGGATTCTTGTATTATGTTCTTTTTATTGATGACCACTTTAGGAAGACTTGGATTTATTTTTTGAAAACTAAAGAGTCTGAGGAAGTGTTAGATAGGTTTAAGGAATTTAAACCTTGGTAGAAAATCTTTCTAGTAAAAGAATTAAGGTCCTCAGATCTGATAATGGTGGAGAATACACCTCTGGCAGTTTTCAGAATTTTTGTATTGATGCAGGGATTAAGAGGGAGTTTTGTGTCCCCTATAATCCTCAACAGAATGGTGTTGTGGAAAGAAAAAATAGGATGATCGTGGAAGCAGCGAAGGCCATGATCCATGATCAAGATTTGCAAACCTTCTTATGGGCAGAAGCTTCCAGGACGGATGTATATGTACAAAACAGAAGTCCCCATAAGGTCTTGGAGAATATGACTCCGGAAGAAGCCTTTACAGGGAAGAAGCCTGAAGTCAGTCACTTGAGGATCTTTGGATGTTTTTTCTATGTTCATGTTCCAAAGGAAAAGAGAACTAAGTTGGAGCCTTCTGGAAAGAAGGTAATATTTGTGGGCTACAGTGAGACATCAAAAGCCTACAGAATATACATTCCAGGACAGAAGTTGATCGAGATCAGTAGGGATGTCACATTCGAGGAAGATGTTGCATTCAGGAGATCCAAGGGGATTCATATGGAGATTGATAATGAAGAGTCTCCTCAAGATATGGAAGTTGACCATACTCCTGAGATTCAAAGGATGACTTCATAACCAAAAGAAGATATTGATCCTGCTGAACCCTTGGAACCTACTAATGGGCCTATTGACATTGTTATTGGGAGAAAGAGACCTCTATGGGCCAGGCGTACTATGCAAGAGGCTGAAATTTTTGTAGCTCCTAGAGGCACATTCAAAGAAAGTAAAAGGCCACATAAGTTCTCCAGTTATGTTGCCTTAATGAGTCAGATTATAGAATCTGAGCCTACCTGTGTTGAGGAAGCATCTAGTCATCAGGTTTGGAGAAATGCTATGGCAGAGGAGTATCAATCAATTCTTAAGAATGATGTTTGGGACATTGTTCCTAGACCCGAGGGCAAGTCTATGGTATCTTCTAAATGGCTCTTCAAGATCAAGCATGTTGCAAATGGGAGCATTGAAAAGTACAAAGCAAGATTTGTGGCTTGTGGGTTTTCTCAGAAAGAGGGAGTTGATTATGAAGAAACATTTTCTCCTGTTGCTCGCTATACTTCTGTCAGAACCATCATTGCTATTGCTGCATCTAGAGGATGGAAGATTCACCAAATGGACGTGAAGACAGCCTTTCTCAATGGAGTGATTGAGGAAGAGGTTTACATAGAGCAACCTGATGGATTTGAGGTTCATGGGAAGGAGTCACATGTTTGCAAGTTGAAGAAGGCCTTGCATGGTCTTAAGTAGGCTCCTCGCGCTTGGTACGAAAGGATTGATTGTTACCTATCAAGTTTGGGCTTCTTGAAGAATGATGTTGATTCAAATCTCTACTTCAAGGTAATCAATGGTGATGCATTAATATTGGTCTTATATGTTGATGATTTGATTCTTACTAGAGAAGATCACCTAATTCTCGAGTGCAAGAAGGAGTTGACTTCAGAATTTGAGATGAAGGACCTTGGACTCATGCATTACTTCCTTGGATTAGAAGTCTGGCAGAAACTAGATGAGATGATTCTAAGTCAAGGAAAGTACACCATTGATATACTTAAGAGATTTGGTATGATGGATTGCAAATCCATGACTACACCTATGGAGAACAACCTACATAAATTGAAGGAGGCTGCAGCTAGTTCAGACTTGGTGGATCCTACATTGTACAGACAGTTGATTGGATCCTTGATGTATCTAGTTAACACTAGACCTGATATTTTCTATGCAGTGAGTGCACTTAGCCAGTTTATGTGTGATCCGAGATAGATACATCTTGTTGTAGCTAAACATATCCTGAGATACTTGCGCGGCACAGTTGGATATGGGTTGAGGTATTCTTTAGATGCAAACTTGGAGTTACATGGTTATACTGATTCTGATTGGGCAGGGTGTGTCATAGATCGGAAGAGCACTTCTGGTTGTTGCTTCAGTTTGGGTTCTACTATGATTTCCCGGTGCAACAGGAAGCAGTTATCTGTAGCATTGAGTACAACAGAGGTAGAGTATATTGCAGCTTGTATGGCAACTCAGGAAGCAGTGTGGCTTCATAAGCTCCTTGCAGGATTATTTGGACAATCAATGGAGCCTGCTATCATTTATTGTGATAATCAGAGTTGTGTGAAGCTTTTTGTCAATCCTGTGTTCCATGATAGAACCAAGCATGTTGAGATCAAGTACCACTACATTAGAGATATGGTACTGCGGAAGGTTGTACAGTTGAGGTACATCAACACTGATGAGCAGACGACAAATATTCTCACCAAGTCTCTCTCCAGGATAAAGTTTGTGTACTTTCGATAAGCTTGGTATGGTGGAGAATCCAGCCTTGACTGAAAGAGTCTCAGATCGTGAGCCTGCTTTAATGAGTTCTTCTCTGTGAGAGAAGTTCAAGGTGAAATCCCTTGTTAATGCATTTTCCTCTGAGACGGAGGAATTTGAGGTGCAAGCCCTTGTTAATGCATTTCTCTTTGAGATTTGAGGTGAAAGCCCTTGTTTCCACCCTCTGAGCTGAGTCATGGTGGATGTCATGTGTGAGACTCCATGACATATCTTGTACTTGTGTTTCACCCTATGGGAGAGCTATGGTGAAAGTCATGTTGAGGTGACAACATCACGCAAGTGATGAACACTTGTACACACCATAGTATGGTTGTAGCCATTATGGTTGATACCGTGTTGAAGCAATATCTAATATCACGATGAGCTGATATTCTTCTTTTCACTAATGGTTGTAGCCATAGTGATGGACATCACGTTGAGGTGATATGTCTTGTGTAACTGGAAGTTTACTCCCTAGCTAAAAGGGAGTGTTGATGTTACATGCAGTGTCTGGAATAATCTTCCAACAATCTTCTTATTGGTGAATAAATTAAATAATAGCTCTAAGCTATTTAATTTATGGAGTCTCAAGAGGCGCGATTTTCTGTAGAAGACACTTCTATTTGTTAAGAGTATAATATTAAATGAAGAGGCACATTTATCTTAACAAGGCCAACCTTGTTCAAGTGGCGTGAATCTCAAGAGGGACGTCTTCTTGTTGTTGGCCGACATGATGCTGGGAAAAGTCACATCCCCTCCTTCTTGTATTTATAATAGATATCATTCTCATTGTAATCATCAAATATTCAAGAGAAGTTCGATTATAGTCATTTGAAGTCTAAGTGCGAATTATCTATAAAGGAAAGCGAACTGTATCAAGAGAGCATTGTGTTTGAGGCTGTGTACTATCAGCAATTGAGTTCTATGTTGCATCACTCCTTGGTGCATATTGTAGGGCCTGCATATCGGCCTCTTGTAAGAAGATCATTTTGTGACAATTCAATATACAAGTGATATATTGTTGCTGGGTTTTTCTCCCTCAAGAGGAGGGTTTTCTGAGGGTATCTGTTGTATCTTTGCATCTGATTTGAATTAATTTTCTGTGCATTTAAATTAATTTTCTGTGCATTTATCTGATCATTAAAATTTACATCTTATACCTAATTTTAGCTCTAAAGTCTGTCATTGACAGAAAAATTCGATTTGATTGTACAAATTTAACTCTCCATGAAGAAAATATTCTCTCTAGAAAGTAGAAGAAATCAATAATAGAATTTCCTTTGCAGTTATTCTATTTGGAGTTTTTGTCAGAAATTAAGTCTGCATCTAACCTCAGAAGAATGACTCTTTCAACCCAATAGCAGGTTTCATTAAGGGAAATTTGGAAATTTGCAACTCACTTGTTTTTAAGATGCCAAGTACTTTGAGACAGAAAAGGCAATTCATGTCCAGGCTGACTGGCGAAGGTGACAAGAATTGAGCTTATCTTGATATTTAATGCATTTTGCAGCATCCTTGAGTGGCCTTTTGTGTAGTTTACAAGTCTAGAGTGTATTGTGCTTTATATGCATTGAATGCAATGACATTTAAGCTCATAATCCAGCTATGTCGTATATAGAAAGCAGACCCTACTACATATTTATGATGTTTGCTTTCTGGAATACATTCTTTATTGGTTTTCAATCGGGGTTGATTGCAGATTATTAACTTTTGAAAATATCTAAGAAGGGTTTCAAACTTTATCATTGTGCAATTCGAATGTCTGTGAGCAAATACATATTTGATTAAGGCCGTATAATAATATGGGTTTCAATTCAGAGGTAGAGCTTTTCTTTTGTGGTGACTTGTATTCCGAAAACATGCTGTTACCTACCCCTATTTTGGGGCTAATTACACAAATGTTTGTCAGCACATAAGGTGGGTTCAAATCAGCTTTCATCTAATAGAGAGGAAGAAAACAAGTGTAAGTTACATATCTCCACAATTTTAAAATAAATGGATAATTGCATTTGAAGATGGAAATCATTTTTCATTAGATTGAAGGTTCTTTCACTGAACCAAGAAAATTAAAATATCATTTGTTAGGAGGTCTTTCTATTGCTTCTCTTTTTGTTACAGTTTGTTGTACTGTGAACTATCTAGACTCCTCAGTAATTTGCCTAAGTCTAATGCCAAATCCCATGCATGCTTTAATGGGAAGTTTTGAGTTGTGTATTTTATCTTCCAACTGTTATCTTGGGAAGTTTTGAGTTGTGTATTTTATCTTCAACTGTGATCTTTGAACTTTGTGTTACTTTTCGAGTATATAATGTCTAATTTTTTTGGGTTCTATGGTATTATTTGTAAAATTCTTTTCACTTGATCGACTTTAAATTGATCTTAATTTTTTGGGTTTTAGATGGAATGGTAGGTTTTTTGTTGAGTTTTTTTTTTTAAAGGTAAATTTTTAAACATCATATAAAATGTAATGGGTTAAAGTTTCTTTTTCTTACAACGAGTTTTTTTGTTCCTACTATGATTCTCATGTAGTGCCAATCTTTCACCTAAAAGCTTATGATACATGTCACCAACATGAAGCATGCCACTAATATTATTCAATTGTGGTAACTACATGATACATTAAGAATACTAACAATTTGAAATTATGATGTGAAGTTAGGTTAGCATAGGGGTGTATTGTTTTGCAATAGGTATTTACACTTTGGTGGCATCTTGCATGACAATGCCACCAATTAGATGTTTGTATTCTAGTGTGAAGTGTTTATATTGAGAGACTTTGCAAGAAATTTGTTCTCCATTGTAAAAGACATTACAATTGAACTATAATACATACAAGTTACAACCATTTTTTTTCACAAAATAAACAAAAATACTTAAAGGATGAGCTAAATCACAAAATAAACAAAATATACAAGGAATTAGAGAGACATTATTTTTCTATAATAGTTTGAACTTCTAACCATGAACACATTAATAGTTGGTAATTTTTGAGACATTTCTTATGCTAAAACATACATTATAGAATGTTATATTAATCTCTTTCATGCTTCTTTTATGAATGTGTGGTGCTCTTAGGAGTATACACTATTTAATTTTGTTAGCCATATAGGTTACTACTATATTGAGAGAATTATTTCTATATGATGAGATAAAGAAAACAATTATACAATTATTCTAACAAAATTTGGGGTTCTATCGGATTTTCAACTAATTGTCTTAACCTCAATTTGTTAAAATGTAGGTGTTCTTGTTTTGACCTATACATGATTTTTATGTTGTGGGGTGTGATAAATATTACTATTAACCCTCCAAACTTCAAATGCAATTCTAAGTGTTATGAAATTCTATTGCCTAGCATTTTTTAATCATGAACTATAGATTTCACTTATGAACATTTACTAATAAACATGTTTTCCTTTAGACAAATGTATGATTTGACTTGAATTTATCTCTTAAATGCTAAAACTTTGAAATTTAACTCTTTGTTTTAATATGAGATGCACTATTTCACTTTAACTTCTCTTAAATGATAAAACTTTAAAATTTACCTCATATTTTTAATATTTAAAAATTGTCACTTCTTAAGTTTCATGCCATTTTATTTTCATGTCCATTTTTAATAAAATCTAGAAAAATAATTTATAGTCAACAATATAAACATTTTATTTCTTATTTTTAATATTTAAAAATTGTCACTCTTTACAGTTCCAAGCCATTTTATTTTCATGTCCATTTTTAATAAAATTAGAAAAATAATTTACAGTGGACAATATAAACATTTTGAATAAACTGTAAAATATTTTTCATAATTTTTAGTGTATTAGAATTTATTTTTGAAAATTTAGAGAAGATTGCCCATCCAACCCATTATTAGTTCTATATATAAAATAAAATAAAATAATTAATTCTATATATAAAATCAAATCAAACTTTGCACTCATTTATCAAGTGTTTTTCAGTTTTATTATTCTAAAAAAACATCTTTAGGGCTATTGTACTTCCTTATCTATCTTTAGGACTATTGATACTTCTTTATTCTAGGCCTATTCCTACTTTTATCTTATTCCCGTCAACTTCATCTAAATCACCTTTTTTTTCTTTGTTTGGCTTCTTCTTAATATTCTTTTTTTTCTTCTTTGACAATTTTGCATTCCTGTCCAACAAAATTTATGGGTGCTTTTATGTTAAAACTTCAAAGAAAATATGATAAGTTTAAAAAGTGAACAAACATTCCATTACCTTGTTGTGTTGGTAGCCTCTTCATTTATAAGCTTTTCTCCATTGTGATAGGCTCTTGCATCTTCATCTATGTTATGTAAATAGTTAAACATGAGTATAAGTTATCTTTAAAAATAAAGAAAATTACCAATGCAAAAAATTTAAACAATATAGAAAGAGGTTAGTAAAAGAGGTTAGAACACTATAGAAGATGGGAATAGATGAAGGATGGAGAGAGAGGAGAAAAAATAAACAAAGAGAGAAATGTTAAAGCAAAGAGAAAAGAGGGGTTGTTACTCACTTTCTTCATAATTTGGTTGATGGACATTAGAATGATGAAAATCATTTTTGTGTTTGTTTTTCTCTAAAATTTCTTCTATGCAATAAGTCCAGTAGTGATTCTGATGTACATTTTGTGATGCTTTAAATGTACATGTTCTCTCTGCAAGCTTTCCCCCCACTGCCTCTCTCATAAAATCAACTAGTTCCTGCAATATGGTCTCATCCAACTTTTCATTATTGGATTCAAACTTTGAAGTTTCATGTGAGTCGTGAAAATCTGGACTCTCCATTTAGTAACTCCAATTCAAATCTACAACTTGCAAATTGAACACCACAGAATAATGTTATGATAATCAACATAATAAAATAAATAAAACAAAATCACCTATACATATACATATACTTTTCTCTAACATGAAGAAGATTGCAGGCATAGTCATATGACATTCCGGTTCAATTGATCTGAGAAGATTTTCAAAAAAAAATTGATATTGCAATAAAGAAATCCAAATTCAATATGAAGAATAAAATAATTTATGTATGACTAATTTAATAAACTTTTGTATAAAAATCAGATTATATTCTAAGCTAATGGTATTATTGCTTAATTATCTGCAAAATACAAAAGATATATAAATGATAATAGGCATGCTCAAGTAAATTAGGGTTTTTTTCTGTTACGGAGACCATAAAAACGCTGTATAGAAAAATCTTGTCTGAGAAGGAATTGTACCTTGTACCTGAAAATCGTAATTGGGAAGGCATGCCTGAGAAAAGCTTTGAATTTCTTCGATATAGAGTATGGGAAATTTATTATACAAAAAACCTAGTAACCCCTTTATTGTTTGAGCAATGATAAAAGATCGTTGTAATGCATGTTTCCTTCTTTTTGGATTTTTTGCATGTAAAAATAAAAATAAATATAAATATGTTTTGTATGCGGGAAAAAATAAAAATAAAAATAAAAATCGTTGCATATAATCGTTGCAAGGTCAGGGAATTTGTTAAACGTTGAAGACACAATCTGCCTTGGCATTTGCATAGGCAAAACGTGGGAGTATAGACAAGCCACATGAACTGTTTGACAAAATGTCTCAAGGAAACGTAGTCTCTTGGAGTGCAATGATCGCGGAAGATGCACAAAATGGGTTCCTCGAGAATGTTTAAGCAATTTCCAAGCAAATGCGACTGTCATGAATAAAGCCAAGTTCCACAACCTGTTTCAGCGTCCTGCCCGCAATACGACCGGTAGGTGTAAAGCCAAATTCCGCTCTGGAATAGGGTATATACATCCATCGCTTAAAGGATAAAGGAATTTTTCAGAGGTTGTAGTTACTAGGGATAAATTCGTGCAACAATGTAAAAACACAATAACGCACGTAAACTGTTTGGCAAAATGCCTCGAGAAATAGTTTTCAAAGATCAGTTGTATAGATCATTTTTGCAAGTATGCACAGGGATAATTTTGTTAAGACATTCAGTTGGAAATGCTCCAATTTCAAAATGAATAGATTTGCTAAACAAACTATAACGCCCACGTGTTGAAATCTGAATTTTGTATAAATCTCAAGGTTTGAACATTTTTATTTATATTTATTTTTTACCCTCAAGTTAATATTGTGCTGATAACCTATGCAATAACATCTCACGCTGTAAACAGTGCTATAAGATTCCTCTATATCTATGACCGTCGTGTAGTCTCTATTAAGAGTTTATATGGTCTGCACTAGTCTCAGTTTATTATTTAGTTTTAACCGTTTCCTGAGCAAAATATTGCAGGATGCCCATTATCTACTTTATTTCGCTGAACCTAGTTTTCCTCAGTCAAGTGACACATTTCAGTTGCGTTAATGCATACGTAAATAATAAACAAAAACGCTTACCTTATATGGAGTATAGGAGAAAACGTTAGCAGAGAAATGAGGTGCACTGTCTGCTTTATGCTCTTAGGCTTTCCTTAATCATCTATCGCTCTTCCTCTGATAGCCTCCTCCTTCTAGTAGTAATATACTGAGATGCCTCTTAATATCAATGAGTTCCCCCCAGCTTGTGGACTCGTCAAGATAAGATAAAACTGCGACTTCTTGTTCAGCATGGAAATTCTATCTTCAGTCTCATCTCCTCAAAATGCCACTTTAAGTAATCGTACCAAAATCAATGAGTGATGTCAGTTTTAACTGAAGTTTCGTATTCCAGGTATGAATGGACTCCCTACGATAAGGGTAGAAATCCATTACTATACCCCATGCAATCTGAATTATTAGAGAGAACTACTAGTTACTCAAACTCTCTTCCCTATGCCATATTTAGGCACATGCTTAATCACCACCCTGTCTGAGAGACGTGTTTTGCATTCTGCAGTTCGTTTCATACACTTGTTACCATGATTTAACTATATTTAATATTAATTTATTCGGTTGTTTCTTTTATCAGAAAAAAATAATATCAATTTATTTAAAACAATTAGCAATACCTTTAGAAATAGTAATAATTTTAAATATAAAAGAAGGGGTTATTACATCCTTTCCCCCTTATTTGTATAAATGGCATTTCAAACAATGCATAGGTTTCAAGCATATGGATTGTATTTTAATAGATTGCTGAAATTTCCCAGTTTCACGGTGCACATCTAATGATTTGAAAATCAATGGTCCACTGAAATAGCAGTTTCCTTTACATTGCTGATAATTCTCTCTGGCTGAAGCAACCGTGTTCTCATTGAAACTAAGATTTACCTGAATTAAGGATTGTGGCCAGCCGAACAACAATTGTAATTTAAAAGAAACCTTACATAGAAATTATTGGCGTGGCTTGTGGTTGCCAAATACTGGGTATTGGATATGTTGATAGCAAAGTTCCATTACGTTTGAACAAAATTTTGAGCAGTATAAGGAAGTGTCATCTATGTCACAAGCTACTGGTAAGGTGACATTAATCTTTTAAAACAAAGCCAATTGCATGTCTTCTTTTTCAATTTATTTTTTTTTAATTGCTTTTTTCTTTGATTGGGCTGTAGGGGATTATCTAGCCACCCCCTGCCATCCCAGAAAATAAGGTGTCCTGGGGACATTTCCTAAAATTTCTGCAAATCGAGGACAGCTGGGGGATTTTTGTGACCCGTCCCTGCATCCCTGAAATAACCTCTATAGTAGAGTGGGTCTAAAAATGCAGGGGATGCGTCTCCGGGGTACATAGCTGTGCACTACTGCAAGTATAAGGTATCATTGATCATGCACCCTTTCAACAATAAAATGTGCACTAAAATATTCCTTATTTCTCCACATGGCTTGTAAACAGGACTTTTAAAACTTCAATTTTCACTACAATAATTATTTACCCATATTACTCCAAAAATAACGGCTACTAAAAATGATAATTTTCCACTCCAAAAATAAATTTATAGTTAACCTTATTGCACCAAATAATCAAAGATTCAACAAAATACATGTACAAAACTTTACCAACGAAGTGATAGGAATGAAATTTGAACTTTGAGCATTTGGGAAGACAAGTTGAATGCTTTGGTAAAGGTTTTCGTGCCAGCTCCACTATACGTTTTGCTTTCACATATAAGCATCAAACATGGTTTTAACCTGACTTTTGGAAAATAGGAAGTAATAAAACAAATAAAAAATTCAAATCTAAGTAAAAAATGGCATAACAAGATTGGGGAAAAATAGGTGAAGAGTGTTACACCTAGAAATTCTTGTGGAAGTTTGATGCCTTTCAACAAATACCAGAAATTCAATGCCATAAAAACTCTAAACATGCTAAGAAATTTTCAAAAAAAAATTATGTTTTACCTGAAGCAACCATGCCATATGGAGAGGGAAATAGCAGATAAAATGGCACTTAGATGAATAGTAGTCCAAGTGGCTGTGTTTGCACATCCATTAGCATCTAGGAAAAAGTATAGCAGGCAAGAATATTAGCACAAAAAATGCAATGCCTTCAGCCAAAAATTGCAACATGATTTTTTATGGAATACCCTCAACAAATTGCATTCATGACTTTTCAAGTCTCAAACCTGTCATAGGCTTTACAATTCAGCAAAAATCTATGTCATTCTTCAAACTTGTCCAAATGATTTGTCAAAATTTTCCATAACTATTTAATATTGTACACTGTTTGGTGCGACAGGGGCTTACAGGGGTTTGCAGAGGCAGACTGCCTCAACTACCTTGCAATTCCATGGCTCTTATAACACCGAGGCCTGCAAATAATGAATTAACACACACAGATTGAATGCTCATTGTATGTAAGCAGGCAAATAGTTTTTATTGAGGCTTAAGGGTCATATTGTTGACATTTACAATATGGCTTTAAGAGCCTTTCACTGGATGACTGTTATTGGACAACTGACTTAACTACTCCATTATAGCCAATGGCCTAATCACCTATTATATAACATTAATGAAATTTATTACATTATAAACTAACACTATGGATCATAGATTAAAACACCAAAGATATAGGTGGATGCCCCTAAGGCACTCTAGAACACAATATACTAAATTAAAAATTAGAAAGAATGAATGTGATACATGATGGTTATGGGTGGAGCAAAGCCCTCAATTTATACGTCCAATTTCATTAATGTATAAGGCATGTTAATTCTCAAGAGCCTACTACATTGACATCAATCCCAAGGTATACTACAAATATTGGCAACTATACAGGCCCGATATGAGTTCTGCAACCTTAACACATGTACTGAATATCTAATTGTAATTCAATTTATAAATTTTCATGAATCTGAAAATGCCTTTTTATTTCATCATTTGACAATAATGAGAAACAACAAAGTTTGAATTCTGAAATCCAGCAATGAAGATTTCCATGGCATGAAAAAATATAAAAGATAAAATCAGCATACAGGAGAGGCAGTGTGGCGCAACTTTGTCCACCCTTTTCAACCTCAAATATGTTATAAAACATGAATGGTTGATGTACCTAGTTATAAGACTTGCCTCATCCACAACTTGACTGACTCTGCCAAAATTTTCAATGTTTTCTACTATTAAATCTCTGCTGTGCGCTGCACAAGGAGGCCAACAATGCCAAAAGATTCCAATATATCTGCAATTCTGGATAATCTGTGTTGGTGTTTACCCACCAAAACGAATAATTAAGACAATCCAAAGATACAGACGATAAAGCAAATCTTTTGTTCTCTGCTGTGCGCTGCACAAGGAGACCAACAATGCCAAAGGATTCCAATATATCTGTAATTCTGGATAATCTGTGTTGGTGTTTATCCACCAAAATGAATGATTAAGACAATCCAAAGATACAGACAATAAAGTAAATCTTTTGTCAAACACTTCTAAACAATAGCCTTAGAAAAACCATTGAAGAAAAACTAATCAGAGCAAAAATTTGATTGTTTGGGAGATTGAAGCCCGCTTTTGATCTATCAAGCTCACAAGTTTTTAGTTGTTTCATTGCTGTTATGGGCCTTCATCACTGTATCTTTATTCATCTTTGTAAAAGGGTTTTCCACTTGACTAAGCCATCTGGAGATGGTCATCCATGCACATTAGGTGTTTTAATTTGAACAATGAGTTACATACACTTGTTGCCATGATTTAAACTATATTCAATATTTAATTTATTCGGTTGTTTCTTTTATCAGAAAAAATAATATCAATTTATTTAAAACAATTAGCAATACCTTTAGAAATAGTAATAATTTTAAATAATAAAAGAAGGGGTTATTACATCCTTTCCCCCTTATTTGTATAAATGGCATTTCAAACAATGCATAGGTTTCAAGTATATGGATTGTATTTTAATAGAGTGCTGAAATTTTCCAGTTTCATGGTGCACATCTAATGACTTGAAAATCAATGGTCCACTGAAATAGCAGTTTCCTTTACATGGCTGATAATTCTCTGGCTGAAGCAACCGGTGTTCTCATTGAAACCAAGATTTACCTGAATTAAGGATTGTGGCCAGCCGATCAACAATTGTAATTTAAAAGAAACCTTACATAGAAATTATTGACGTGGCTTGTGGTTGCCAAATACTGGGTATTGGATATGTTGATAGCAAAGTTCTATTATGTTTGAACAAAATTTTGAGCAGTATAAGGCAGTGTCATCTATGTCACAAGCTACTGGTAAGGTGACATTATTCTTTTAAAGCAAAGCCAATTCCATGTCTTTTTTTTCAATTTATTTTTTTAAAATTGCTTTTTTCTTTGATTGGGCTGTAGGGGATTATCTAGCCACCCCCTGCCATCCCTAGAAAATAAGGTGTCCTGGGGACATTTCCTAAAATTTCTGCAAATCGAGGACAGCTGGGGGATGTTTTTGACCCGTCCCTGCATCCCTGAAATAACCTCTATAGTAGAGGGGATCTGATAATGCAGGGGATGCGTCTCTAGGGTACATAGCTGTGCACTACTGCAGATACAAGGTATCATTGATCATGCACCCTTTCAACAATAAAATATGCACTAAAATACTCCTTATTTCTCCACATGGTTTGTAAACAGGACTTTTAAAACTTCAATTTTCGTTACAATAATTACTTACCCATATTACTCCAAAATATAACGGCTACTAAAAACAATAATTTTCCACTCCAAAAATAAGTTTATAGTTAACCTTATTGCACCAAATAATCAAAGATTTAACAAAATACATGTACAAAACTTTACCAAAGAAGTGATAGGAATGGAATTTGAATTTTGAGCATTTGGAAGACCAGTCGAATGCTTTAGTAAAGGTTTCCGTCCCAGCTCCACTATAGTTTTTGCTTTATAAGCATCAAAAATGGCTTTAGCCTTACTTTTGGAAAATAGGAAGTAATAAAACAAATAAAAAATTCAAATCTTAAGTTAAAAATGGCATAACAAGATGGAGGAAACACAGTTGTAGTTACACCTAGAAAATTCTGTGGAAGTTTGGTGCCTTTCAACATTTGATTAGTAGTAAAACTCTAAACATGTGAAAATTGGTTTTCTGTTTTCCCTATATGTTGGGGCATCTCCAGTCGGAAACATTTGGGGACTTGGGGGCCCGGAGCTCCCCACTCACGAGTCACAGGTCGTGAGGGGTGCTGGGAAGGCGCGTCCGGTACTCAGAGGATATCTTTTAAAATAAGTGAGTTGACTTTTTATTGCAATTAAAGTTGGGGTTGGAGCGGGTTGGAAGATTGCTTCAGGGTAGGATGAGGTGTATGAGCTCAGGGCAGGTCTTGGTCGGATTGGATTTGATTATGATTATTGAGTATTCTTTCAAACCTGGGTTTAGAATTCAGCTCTGGCCCTTTCGACTGATCGATTGGATTGAGGTGTCAGCTAATGGGAACCTTATATTAGATTTATAAATGAATCAGTTGTGTTTGGTTCAATCTGCAAGCAGTGGTGAACATCAAACCTTCTCTAGTCTGTCATGCGGTGAAAATTAGATTCATTCATTTCTTGAGAAAGAGTAGTCCAAGCATTGGATATTCATTCTTGCTTATAGTTATTCAGAGTATTAGCTCACAGTGGTCAGGATTTCATGCCAAAAATGTGCTTTACAGCTTAAGCTTTATTTCACATTTTAGATTGGGATGGTACTCACCTTTTTGTGTTTGTATATGTAATCTTCAATGTGTTTTCTAACAAGTCTGACTATTTCACCCTCATATATGCACCCACATGTGCATGTGTGCACACACACTTGCGACTTAGCTGCACACACACATGACATTGTGTTTAGGCAGAAGTTCAGGTTGCATTTATTTTATGTGATACTTCTAGGCCTGATACATCTCCTTTTATTATATGAATATTTGAAATTTTCTATATTTTTAAAATTTTCCCTATTTTTTAATAGTCGTCGCCCATCCCCTAAAATTGGCCTCCCTCCTACCCCCATCCCCCTATGTGTCCCCCCATCCCCTGCTGTCCCCATCCTGGAAACTTGGGGTAACATAGGTTTTACCTATGGCAACCATGCCATATGCAGAGGGAAATAGCAGAGAAAATGGCCCTTAGATGAATAGTAGTCCAAGTGGCTGTGTTTGCACATCCATTAGCATCTAGGAAAAAAGTATAGCAGGCAAAACTATTCAAAAAATGCAATGCCTTCAGCCAAAAATTGCAACATGATTTTTTATGCAGTACCATCAACAAATTGCATTCATATGACTTTTCAAGTCTCAAACCTGTCATAGGCTTTACAATTCAGCAACTTCTAAGGCAAAAATCTATTTCTTTCTTCAAACTTGTCCAAATGTCAAAATTTGCCATAACTACTTAATATTGTACACTGTTTGGTGCGATAGGGGCTTACAGAGGTTTGCAGAGACAGACTGCCTCAACTACCTTGCAATTCCATGGCTCTTATAACACCGAGGCCTGCAAAGGGTTACAAATTATCAATTAACACACACAAATTGAACGCTCATTGTATGCAAGCAGGCATACAGTTTTTATTGAGGCTTAAGGGTCATATTGTTGACATTTACAATATGGCTTTAAGGGCCTTTCACTGGATGACTGTTATTGGACAACTAACTTAACTACTCTTATAGCAAATGACCTAATCACCTTTTACATAACATTAATGAAATTTATTACATTATAAACTAACACTAAGGATCATAGACAAAATCACCAAAGATAATAATGGATGCCCCTAACGCACTCTAGAACACAATATACTAAATTAAAAATTAGAAAGAATGAATGTGATACATGATGGATATGGGTGCAGCAAAGCCCTCAATTTATACATCCAATCCCATTAATGTATAGGGCATGTTAATACTCAAGAGCCTACTACATTGACATCAATCTCAAGGTATACTACAAATATTGGCAACTATACAAGCCCGATATGAGTTCTGCAACCTTAACACATGTACTGAATATCTAATTGTAATTCAATTTATAAATTTTCATGAATCAGAAAATGCCTTTTTATTTCATCATTTGACAATAATGAGAAACAACAAAGTTTGAATTCTGAAATCCAGCAATGAAGATTTCCATTGCATGAAAAAATATGAAAGATAAAATCAACATACAAGAGAGGCAGTGTGGTGCAACTTTGTCCACCCTTTCAACCTCAAATATATTATAAAACATGAATGGTTGATGTACCTAGTTATAAAACTTGCCTCATCCACAACTTGACTGACTCACCAAAATTTACAATGTTTTCTACTATTAAATCTCTGCTGTGTGCTGCACAAGGAGGCCAACAATGCCAAAGGATTCCAATATATCTGTAATTGTGGATAATCTGTGTTGGTGTTTACCCACCAAAATGAATGATTAAGACAATCCAAAGATACAGACAATAAAACAAATCTTTTGTTCTCTGCTGTGCGCTGCACAAGGAGGCCAAGAATGCCAAAGGATTCCAATATATCTGTAATTCTGGATAATCTATGTTGGTGTTTACCCACCAAAACGAATGATTAAGACATTCCAAAGATACAGACAATAAAGAAAATCTTTGTCAAACACTTCTAAACAATCACGTTAAAAAAACCATTGAAGAAAAACTAATCAGAGCAAAAATTTGATTGTTGTGGAGATTCAAGCCAGCTTTTGATCTCTCAAGCCCACAAGTTTGTAGTTGTTTCATTGCTGTTATGGGCCTTCATCACTATCTTTATTCATCTTTGTAAAAAGAGTTGGGCCCTTTCAAAAACCCTCCATTACCCTTAATAAAAAAAATATATAGTTTTAGTGTGTCATTTTTTTTTCCATAGATTTCAAGCTCCACTTTGCTCTTCAGTGCTTTGTATTGTTTAGAATTATGCAGAAAGATCTAATATTAGACCTTTGTTTTTAACAAATGATTATAATTTAATGGGAGATATATCGAGTATCAAGATTTGTGAGTATATTTTGTTCCACTCAACATATTCAGCAATATATGATTGTAGATCAGCATTACACAGATCTGTTGTTCTATTTTTTCGTTTTAATCTGCCATGTTGTTAGGCTAATTTTCTGAGTGCAGAATCTGTTTGGAGTTTTTAGTTTGTTAGCCATATTGGGAACCTTTTCCTTCCCTATGTAACATAACAAAGTTAGGTTGTGGGAATTGTTCGTTTTATATTATATGCCGAATGGTCTTTGTTCCTTCTCATGTCCTAATAGTAAGGACTTCAGAAAAGAAAAAGAAAAACGAATCCAGAAAATAGTTCAGATTTTGGACCACTATCCTACCTAGTCAAAGCCTTAAGTGGAATATGTAGGATGGTTCATGTTGTTCTGCCGAGGGTTATTGTAATTGTGGGGAGAGGCAAAAGGAATATAGTCTTTTAGATCTTCACTAAGGTGTGTGGTTATGCAGGAGTCCGATTTTGGTGATACAGAATGCATCAGGCATATTTATGTCTATTTGATCTGGGAAAATAAATTGTATTCGAACCTGCTACACAATTCCTAAAACCGAGGAGCTTCATGATTGGATATGTGATGTATCTCAATACTATTTGTTCCTTGCCGAATGAAATCCATATTTGAAGCGGTATTTCCTCTCATGGTTTCATAAAACAGTTGCTCTATTGCCATAAACATCTTGCTAAATCCAACTTTTTCTCCTGGTTACAAATAACAACCCTAACCACCCTTGAAGGGCTGGGCATTGAATATAGCAGGGACTTACTTTGTTGGTCATTGTGCAAACACAACCCTTGTGGAAATTCTCATACACAATTAAATTCAAACAAAATGTGAAGCTCAGATTAGGATCCAGATTTTTTATGGTCTTTCTATAGCAAAACATTATGCCCAAAATTCGAAAGGGAGAATGAAACGTCCAAGCCTGGTTGGATCAGAAAAGAAATACAAGATAGCAATTGTGCTCAAGGAAATTCATAAAAAATAAATTGAAAAAACACTGCAGAGATATTATGTGCAATTGAACTAGCTTAATCTTCTCTATGACATTTATAACCTTATCCTCAAGCTACAATGTAAATGCATGCCAGAAAAAGCAACATGCACACTAAGACACTCATATTTGAAACCACATGTATGCACTGGAAAAATACATGCAAAACCACCAGATGTAAGAATTAAAGGAAATATGAAAACAGAGGCAAAGTACAATGGCAAGATATGCAGAATGGCTAAAATTGATTAAAATTAAGAACAATGCATTTCTGTTAAGAAATTGCTACTACAATGAACTCAATTATTTAATAATAATCAGAATTTTAATAATAAGCAGAAGTAAAATAGTAAACATACTGTTCGTCTTCTTTAATATATTGTCTGGTGCAAGCTTTCAGTAGTTTGATCCTGTAATTTGTACCATATTTTATTATCATCTATTATAATGGAGAATATAGAAACAACAGGTTGAAAATTTGATATTACTATTAATAAAATAATATTTAATAGAAAGTTTGATATTATTTAGAAAGAACTAGTTAAAAAATTTACAACTAAAATCTACTTTGTGAAAAGAAATACCAATTTGCACAAGATGAATTCTATGGTGTCCAAGAGTTTTTTTAGAGTAATTACTGAATTCAATTATATTTTTTCTTGAACTCAACTATATTTATAGGAAAATCTTCTGAAAAACAGAGACAACCAGTCATATTTATCTACGTGTTAAATTATGAAAGTTGCTACAAATAATGAAAAAAACTTTTGAAAAACTATTACAACATATTATTTGATTTTGAAATATTTTCATAAAGATGAAAAACATAAAGCAATGCAAGTGGAAAAGAAAGTTGCCATCAAGTTGGCAAAATACCAAATGGAAATAGAATTTTTTATCCAACTTTGAAAAGTTGCTAAAACATATTATCTGATTTTGAAATATTTGCATTAAGATTTAAAACTTAAAGCAATGCAAGCGGAAAAAGAAAGTTGGCATGGCAAAACACAATGCAAATAAAAATAGAATTTTCCATGCAATTGGTAAATGAATATTTATTTTTCTTTTACATGATAAGTGAGATTTTGGAGGCTTTCATTCATTAAAAGCCAGCTGATTTACCATTTAATGACAAATGAAAGTTGTTTCCACTGACTCAATGGTTTGTAGGCATGAGACTTGTTTGAGGCTCAAATCTCACACTATATGTAGCGTATTGGCCAATTAAAATTAAAGAACTAGCACTTGCATCTAAAGGAGGTGCAAGGATTACGCTGATAGAAAACTCTATGTATGCTAACATGTTAGAGAGTAGTGTTTGTGCATGGGTGTGTATGGATGTTGTGCTGCAAATTTTGTGACCAAATTAAAAATTCATAATAAGTGCTAAGTATGGAATGAAATGACTTCCGCAAATTTGGTTTTTTTAGGTAAAATAAGTATTATCTAATTTGAAATATTTTCATTTTAAACATAAAGCCATTGATGCAAAAGAAAGTTCCATAAATTGGCAAAAACATTGTAAATGAAATAGAATGTTTATGAGTTGCTAATGAATCTTATCCTTGAACTTGTTTTTCATGACTCAATGGTTGCTCAATAGTGGTTTCTGGGGCTGAAATCTCACATTATATGTAGCTATTTGTTACTAAAGTGTGATATGATGTTTCTTTTATGATTATTACAATGGTGGTTTTCAGGGCTCAAATCCTTCAAATCTTTTCATTTCATTTTGTGGATATGTTTTTAGCTGTTTTCACTTTCCAAATCAAGAGAAAAGATGTTAAGGTCTTTAATTCTGATTTTGATTGGTTATTTTTGTTGTTATAATACTTCATAAATCAAGGAAAAAGTTGTTATGTGCCTACTATGGTATATATCCTAAATATTAATCCATATAATATATTTGAGATATGTCATTTTACAGACTATTTTATTTATTTCTTAAAAAAATTGAAATACTATTAGGGATTAAGGTTACCTATTTAATTTTGTAGTTGGGGTTAGAGTTAGGTTCAATATTATATTATTATCAATATTTTATTAATAATAACTCATTTCTTTTTAATTTTTTTAAATAAATAAATATTATTAACCAAATTCTTAATTGGAGAGTACTATTTAAAATTGATTTATTTCTAATATGTCTAGTGCTTTTTGATTTTTTTAAAATAAATATATATTATTAACTCTCTTTGCCTTTTCGTTTTCTTTTGTTTTTGATAAGGATAAGATTGTGGTTGTGGATTTTTTAAATAATTATTGTGTTGCTTTTTTATTTTTTAAAATAAATAAATATTGTTAAATGTATATTGTTTTTTGTTTTTCTTTCACGGATTCTATTTTTAGAGAGCCCCAACTAATTGCTATTCTCAAGAGAATGTTTAAATTTTAATTATAGTAAGAAGAAAAATAAAATGAAATGATTGGGTATTGACTTGATTTTTTAGCTTTTCATTATTATAGTATATTTATAACCATTTAAAATGAAAAGATTAAAATTATAGCCATAATTTAATGATAGATGTCTTATTTGATTATGTTTTTTTTCAATTTTAAAACACAAAATTATATAATAAAATATATAATTTAATAATGTTTAAAAAATATAAAATAAATTAAAAATGGGACCATTTAAACCTAAGAATGTTTGAAATTATAAAAACATTACAGGACAAAATAAATTATACTACAAAATAAATTTTATTGTTAACAATATCTTTGAGGTAAGATTATACTACTACATGACACTTGTTACTAAAGGCAATGCATTAAGCTTACCATAATCTAGTTTTTTTTTTTAAATAAACATTTGAAATGAAAATGAAAATTATATTACGTCATTTATTTTTAAAATTAACTTAATTATAATATATATCACTAATATTTAAAAATCTCTTTCACAAAAACAATCAACTAAACAATCGTATTTTTTATAAATTTGAAACACAACAAATTATGATTCAACTAAATAGGTAGAAACATTAGAAAACAATTAAAGAATCATAAACTATTAATTTCTTATAACCCAGCTACAAATTAATTGCACAATAAATTCACATAATAGAATCAAAATAATTTATCTCTCTGATTTAAAAATTAATACAGTTGGGTTAATTAATTGTATAGCAAAAAGCAACAATAAACCAATCCTGATACACAATAACACAGGTACCCAAAAAGCCCCGGTGTGGGGAAAATGCAAATGTTGGATCTTCTATTCGATCTAACGATAAACTTTCCTTTCAAAAATACAATGCGGTTGCTACAGCAATCACATATAACGAGATGTTTTAAATCGTGCAAGATGATTTTTTTTGTTTACATTACCGGCTTTAAATCACATAAAATCACTCTCGGTCTTCTCTCAACCTCTGGGCCGACCATTCTATTAGTGAATAAAAAAATATGTTCTTCAAAATCCGCTCGATTTGTTTTAAAGCATCTCACGTTTCACCTTCGAGCTATGAAAAAGTCATCTTAGCAAGGTCACAAAAAATGTTCAAACATTTATCAGGCTGGTAGGATATTTTCTATCTGTTCATCCATAGGAATGTATTGGAGCTTCATTGTCCCCTTCTCCACACAATCTCTGATGAAGTGGTACTTGATCTCAATGTGCTTTGACTTGTCATGAAACACTGGATTCTCAGAGAGTTCGATACAACTCTAATTATCACAATAAATAACTGTAGGACCTAGCTCTTTATCTGAAGATAACTGAGGCGGATAGCCTCATGTAGCCATCTGGCTGCCATATGCTCGGCTCTGCGCGACGTGCAACTAACTTTTGTTTCCTGCTATACCAAGAGGGTGCTCTTTATCGAGCTTGAGCTACTAAGGGTGTGCCCCCGTCGTTCGAACTTTAAAGGAGAAATAAACAATAATTACAGCGAAAAAGTTTAAATTAAATGGTCTTCTTAGCATGCATGTAAATACATTAAATCATAAAGAGTTTCATTTAAGAAGATTCATTGGCACATGCATCCTTGGGTTACATGAAGAGTCATTACGAGATTGAGATTTACTGGCGACAATAAAGAATAAAACCAAGATATAATTCTAACAAAGTAAACATTATAAATCCATGATAATCATTGATAAGCAACCATCTGGTACAAATACAACATATGCATAATTAACTTAACACGATGAATAACAAGTGCCATGTTAATGATCACACCTAGTTTAACGTTACATTACATTACAATGTTCAAAATTTTAATGATACAAAGTGTTTCGTGCTTTGAAATACACAAGAATGCTGGTACAATGAATAGATGAAGTGGCTCCATGGTCCAACTCTGGAGTCGCTTCAGTAGCACCAATCCGCACCTCTCGGTCTCATTGGGGACCTATTGGGGTTTTTGGCACGTTACCGACCATTGAGTCAGGGCCCACTTGCGTGCTAGGAGCTAACAAGAAAGAGACCGCAACCAAGAACATCCAAATAGGGAACCACAAAACTCAACGCCATACAAAAGTATCATAAAACTAATGACATAATCAACAACATCCAAGAGCAACCTAATAACTTAAAGTCATAAATCCCATCACATAAAACAAAGCAATGATCAGTAAACAAGTAACCAAAGGATGATCATAAAATACTTCCAAATCAAACTGAATTAATAAACATGATACAATTCCAAATTTTAATTAAACAATACAATAACATCATATCACAGTACCATAAGAGAACAAGGTCATAAGTCAAATATCAATGAGATCATACAAGACCACAAAGTACACCAAAGATGTATCAAGGCAATAATCCATAAATCAATATAAGTCCAAACAACAACAATCTAAACCAACTCCCACAACCTACTTCCGGAGGAACACAATAAAGTAAAACACATGGGCAGCTAGGAGGTGTCATCTTATAGTCCTACATGGGCTGTCTGTGTCTTCCTCCCATTTGGGGTCGCCGGTCCCATCTATGGGTGTCCTGTGCTCTTCCTCCCCATTGGAGGCCGGGTCCATAGGGTGACTCATGCGGGCCGTAGACCTCTCGTGAAGGAGGTCAGGCCTTGCCAGCCGGCCTTCGACCTTTGTTAGCCTACGGGGGCACTAATGAGGAGGAGGCATCCATTTTATTAATCTTATAAATGTTGCTACCCAGCCTCTAAGTTAATTGTGGGTTTTCACTTGTTTGCTAGCTCACTCGTGGGTTATCCTGGCCTTCCCCTAAGCGGGCGCCCTTACGAGACCACTCCCCAGGACTACAACATAAAACCAAGGGTTGTGCCATGCTAGTTGACAAAGTCACATCATAAAGCATGCGAGGCATTACCCATCTCGCTATAATACATAATCAAAGTCTCAACAATTCTCATACAACCCTTGTAAAATCATGCAACCAAAACACTTGCCACATCAAGGCACATAAAGAGAGAGAACATATAATATCAATCATCTCAAGCCTCTGGAAGCCAAAATAATGAAAACCCACAAACGAGGGTAAAGTGAAGCAACAAGAGTATTTCTCCAATAAATCCAACACAAGGATAAAATTTCTTCAAATAAGAGAGTAACTCAGAAAAGCCATAAAAAGGGAAGATTCATCAAGACCCATCCACAAATCAACAATGGTGTTACCTCAAATAGGGAACGCAAAAGAAAATCAACCTTTAAACAAAATCACTTAATAAAACCAAAAGCCACCAACTAGGCATTCCATGGGAGACCTCAATTTTCTCCTCACTAGAACCCCCTTATGATGGTACGCAAACCACTTTCATAAAAACAACAACATAGCAATGACAACAATAATTGCAAGGCCACCAGATCAATTTCAATTCAAATATAATGAGTGAATATATTAAAATAAGATCAACCACCCCATCCAAACCACATAAACAACTTTGATACAAAATAAATCAGAAATCCAAGAAGATCAACTTCCCACAACTCATCAACAAAATACAAATTCCCAATTACATTGCAACAAAATTTAAATGACAAAGGATTCCTTGAATCAAAATTAATCTCCAACGGCATTCATACCAATACGGAAATGTCCAAAAACAATCCTTTAATAAAAGAGGTAAAAGCATGCAACTAGGCATCCAAGGGACCAAATTTAAAGAACACCTTAAATACTCAATCACTCACAACTCCACCAAACATTCGCATAATAAACAACAACCAAAAAATTCAAACAAGAACAATATTTAATAGCCAATCAATTAACAACCAGAACTAAATGACTTTACAACTTACCCATCGGAAGTACTCAATTAACTAAAACAATTCATGATAACCATCACAAGTATTCTAAAATACTTATTCATAAAGAGCACTTACCAATCAATCATTAAATAAATATAAAGGAAGTCAATTTTTAAAAGATTGCAATCCCATTTCACAAATAAACTATTCAATTTGAGAATATCCTAATCAATCTCTAGTCATGTCCATACATTTAAATTTCTCTTTTCATCTATCAACATAATTGAAAATTACTTAATAGTTGGATAGTTAACTTATTATTATTTCATAACTACTTATGTCCAAAACATTATTTCCATTTTTCTTTCATCATACTAATTTAACACTTACTTCCAATATTTAGATTAATTGTGAAAACCACTTAAGAACAATTGTTTATATTTTAAAAAGACAATAATAACAATACTCTAGATATTTAAACTACATATTAGAACTTACCACCTTAAAATCTTAAATCTATCTAAATAAATTTACACACAAAAATACCCTTTAAAACCACTACATCTTTATATATTTTAATTCTTTTTCGAGGAGGAAAAGTAGAAAGAGAATAGATCTTTTCTAGGAATCAACAAGTCTACCAGACTATAACTTCACAAAATAAGAATAAAAGATGACTTATTCAATTCTATATTAAATTCTATTTCCACCATATACACATTTAAAAATAAGAATTAAACAATCAATGGTGATATAAATATATATTCACAAATTTCCCTTCGATTATATTATCCTATCAAATTCCACAAATTAACAAATTAAAAGGAATTCTTTTCTATTCCAAAGTATTCACTCAAAACAAGAATTAAATAAATCAATGCTATCATATATTCGTAAATTGATTTTTTTTTAACTAACTTATCCTCTTATAGTTGGTAATTTAATAAATCAATAACAACTAACAGATTTCTTTCTATATTATTAATATTTCCTTTTTAGACAGATTCTGTTTTATTTTAATCAGAATAAGAAATAGAATGTTTTGTTTTGACAAAATTAAATAATCAGTGGAATCTGAGTAAGAAAGTTAATAACTATCTATATACAAATATAAATATATATATACATATATATATATATATAAATATTTGTAAAAGCAATTTCGCACATTAAATATAATTAGAAACTCACATTTTACAAAGTAAAAATAAATACAATTTTGAATGGGTATTTTAACCCATAGCATTCACAGGGCTAACGTCCGTTTGCGGACGGTCTGGTACGTTGCCGCGGTCCGGGGCTGTTGCGGATGGTCCGCAGTCTGCCAGTACCAACCCGTTTGGGTGGTGGGTGTCGAGGCCGAACTACCACTCAGTCGGTGTTTCTCAACAACCAAATGCAAGATTTTGATTGGAATCTTTGAATTTCAAAATAGTAAATTTACAGTAATGTTTATCAGCGTGTATACATATATATGGTTATATATATATGTATATCAAGTATTGTAGATATATATATATATTTATATATATATATATTATTTATATATCTATGCTTAAAATGAGATAGATATACGCTGCACATTTTTTTAGCATAAATGTAAACAAGAATATACACAACCCAGTTTTCCCAGTAAAAAGATTATTTTAAATTTATTAATTATATTTCCTAGCCAAAACTATAGTATTGTTGGTTATTTCCAGAATTTCAAATCTTAGTTTCATTATAACAAACAACAGCCCAAAACCCAACAAATAATTTCATTTAATCAACTAAAATCCTGACCCTTGGTAAAATTTTCTTGATTGAAACACAGCCCAAAACATTTATAAGGATTCGAGAGTTTTCTACATGCGTTTCAAATCCAGAACAATAATTCTTCTTTGATTTGATGCTAGAAGAGATAATTTAAAGAAGAAGGAGAACTTGGCGTCCTGTGCTTGTAGATAACTGTAGAAGCTTTATCTTCTTGCTAGCAATCCTTCAGTGGCTCAGATCCTCTCAGGTATAAATCTTCATTCTTCCATGCGTTCTGAAGAGTAAAAGAATGTAATACAATAGCAGAAGATAGTTGCCAAATTCATAAAATCTGTTGGAAGAAATACACCCCTTCCCAATCCAAAATAAATGGCTCCCACAAGAAGCCTCTTCTGTTTCCTCTTCCAAAGAATACCAATAGTCACATTTCAAGAAATAAATCAAAATAATATTTAATCCTTAATTCTTTTTGTTTCCTTTTCATGTATTTCTATTTCATTTTCTTTTATCATGCAGATTAAAACTCAATAAATTTAACTCCACAAAAATGAACTTTTATTTATATAAATATATATATATATATATATCATCATTCCCACAAAACTTTATTAAATAATTACTTCCACATTAAAATAATTAAAATCAACCATTTGCAAGATTCTAAATAAGTATCCATTAATTTTCTTATTATGATAATTATCTTTTCAAGATTATTTGTTCATTATTATTATTAACTCCAACAATTTAAATCAATTTATCTAATAATACCACTTTTACTTTTAACGAATTAGTTTAATTTGATCATTTGTTCTAAATTATTTGATTTGATTTAATTGATTATTATTTTAATTCCTAATTATATTTCAAATAACCTTGCAATTTCACTTATGATCTAATTAATTATTTAAACATGACTACTAACATATTATATTTTCCACAAAATCAAATAACACAGTAATCAATGAAGCACACACAATTACTCACACAAAAGTTTAGAACAACCGACACGGAGGGGTATTACACTTCTGGTCAATTGTACTATAGGTGCCCAATCTACATTAGTAAACCCCTTGAGCTTCACTCCATCCTGTTGAACATACTTCATCCCATAATCAACTATGCCTCAGAGATACCTCAAAACATGCTTCACAGCTATCCAGTGCACACGTTTAGGTTCCACCATAAAATGACTAAGTGAGTTCACTACAAAACAAATGTCTAGCCTGGTGTTGAACAAATACATAAGAGATCCTATCAACTATTTGTATAAAGTTGGGTCCACTATCTCTGATCTAGAAGCATCAATATTCTTCCAGTTGGTCACAAGTGGCGTGGACATGGGCTTACAATTCTCCATCCTGAATCACTTCAGGATATCAAGTAAGTACTTCCCTTGTCCAAGAAAGATTTATCCCTCTTTCTACTGTAACTCCAATCCCAGAAAGTAGTGCATCAACCCCAAGTCCTTCATCTCAAACTCTCTTGCAAGATCTTACTTACAGTGTGCTATGAGGTCCTTTGACCCTGTGAGAAACAAGTCATCAACATACAACACCAATATGAGAATTTTTCCCTTCACTTGAACAAAGTACAAGTTTGGATCTGCCTCACTCTTGACAAAGCCCACGTTCTACAAGTAACTATCAATACGTGAATACCACGCCTTGGGAGCCTACTTGAGCCCATACAGTGCTCTTTTCAACCTACATACATGAGAATCCCTCCCATGTGCTTCAAATCCTTCTGGTTCTATGTAAATCTCTTCCTCAATTACTCCATTGAGGAAGGTTGTCTTTACATCAGTTTGGTGAATTCTCCAACCCCTTTGTGTTGCTACAGAAATGATAGCTCTTATGGATGAGTACCTGGCTACCAGAGTGAAAGTCTCATCATAGTTTATCCCTTCCTTTTGAGAAAACCCCTTAGCCACAAACCGGGCTTTGAAATTTTCCACACTACCATTTGCAGTATGTGCTTAATCTTATACATTCATCTCGAGCCCACCACAGACTTACCTTCTGGTCATGGTACTACCTCCCACACGCTATTCTTCATGATGGAAGAATACTCTTCCACCATGGCATCCCTCCATACTTGGTGTTGGGACGCCTCCTGAAAGCTAGAAGGCTCTACTTCAATTAATTCACTCATAAGTGCCACATACTCAAAATAACATTTGGGAGCCTTTCTCTATCTGACTGAATCATGTGGATCACCAACATATTCCTGGGCCTCTCTCAATGTCTACTCAGCCACCTTGTTTCTTCTCCTCTCGCTAATAGGAATATGAGGCTGAGGAATTATTTGTTCCTCCTTCTAATTAGTCTGCTTGGCCTGCTTGCTCTGCTCTCCAGCTTGCGTGACTGAAGTTTGAGGAATTTTTGCTACCTCAATTGTGGGTGACTACTCCTCATTCATCAAGTTGCTAGACTTTTGAATAACCCTCTCTTCCTCGAATTTCACATCTCTCTAAACAATTGTTTTCCTAAGGGCAAGAATGTAAGCACGATAAGCATTAGAAGTTTCACTATACCCAACAAGGATACCCTTCTCTACAGTTGGTTCCAACTTGGTTCTCTTCTCCATAGGAGTGTGACAATATGCAAGGCATCCAAAGATGCGAATGTGCCCCAAATCTGGCTTCTTACCTATGAATGCCTCTTCTGGAGTCAATTTTCCCAACACTTTGTGAGGGCTCCTACTTTGCAAATACATAGTTGTATTGCAAGCTTCTACCCATAAGAACCAAGGCAGATCCTGATCATGAAGCATGGCCTTGGCTGCTCCAACTATAGCTCTATTTTTCCATTCAATAACCCCATTCTACTAAGGGTTGTACATAACTGTCAACTCTTTCTTGATACCTTCCTGAGCGTAGAAATCTTTGAAGGCATTTGAGGTATACTCACCTCCATTATTAGACCTCAATATCTTGATCTTCCTCCCAGTTTGGTTCTCCACAAGAGCCTTAAACTCTTTGAACCTACTGAAGATCTCATCTTTATTCTTCAGAAAATATATCCACGTCTTCCTGGAGAAGTCATCAATGAAAGTAACATAATATTCGTACCCATTCAAGGATATTGTTGTCATGGGCCCACACACATCTGAGTGTACAAGATCCAAAATCCCTTTGGATCTAGTGTCGTTGCTTGGAAAACTGGTATTGGCATATTTCCCAAGTGTACAGCCTTTGCACACCTCATGCTTTTCTATCTTCATCTCAGGCATCCCCGTCACTATTTCCTTGAGAATATTAAGTGCTCCATGGTGAAGGTGAGCCATCCTCCTGTGCCACAATTTTCCTAGCCCACTACAACTATTTACCAACACATGTGCTGGCTCAAATTGTAACCAAAACAAGCTATCATGCCTGACTCCAATCACTTTTGCAACCTTGGAATCCTTGGGAAAAATATAGACTTTTCCCCTTGTGTCGCCAAAAAATGTATGGTTGACATTTTTATGCTCACTTGAGTCTTTCTAATGGGCTTTGGCTTTATTTTTCCTAGGTATAATGTTGTAATGTGGTCAAAACATTCACATTAGGGCTTAAACATTCAAATTATGATGTCTTGTGAAGGTGTCGTAAAACATTTCTACACTTTTATAGACTCTACTCATTACAATTCACTTAAAAATCAGCTTTTTATCACTTATTAAGTCATATTTTGAAGTGTTGTAAAGTCTTGTAACAATATTTCATGCTTTTCTAGGCTTAATTTCACTAATTCAACCCTTTCTCATGTCTAAATGACCCCTTAATACACTTTTCAATCATTTTCAAGTGTGTTGTTAAGGATATTCCCATTGGACAACATTTAATGTCCCAAAATTCCCGACACCCACTTAATTTGCTTAAGTGGGACTAAGTCGCCAATAGGGGCGACTTAGTCCTTTTTTGGCACAAAACTCAAAATTGTTTTAAATTTCTAATGGGATTTTGTCCTCTAACCCTTGAGGTCGGCCTATGATGTGTTACTTTCAAGAAATTTTAGTAAAATCAAGTATAAATAAGGGTTTTTCACCTCATTTTACATCCTCTATAATCATATATCTCCAAATCACATACAATCTCTTGCACTCATTAAGCATTGAAGCAAATCAAGCATTATCAAGTCAAGCTATTGGAGTTCTCCATTGCACATATTCAAATTTGAGCATCAATGGTGGGGTAAGTTTATGACATTTACATTTGCATGTTATCTATTTATCACTCTCTTTTCATCTCATTTCATTGGTTTGGGTTTGATTACCAAAGTGGGGTTTGACCAAGGCAAACCCCTATTCTCTAACCCTCAACCATTTTTCCCCTCTTGCATGTGACTTTTGTATGCAGATTTTTCAAGCAATAGGTGTTGAAAAGTGATCAAAAAGTGTACAAAGTCAATCAAGTCAACATCACCTTATTTCAAGCTTGGAGAGACTTTCTGCCCAGTTTTCTATAGAATCAAGTACAAGCACCTATTAGAAAAGGAAGTGCAGACCTAAGACTACAAGATTCTATCCCGAATTTCTCAAAATCTGTAGGAGGACTAAGTTGCCACCAGGGGTGAATTAGTCCCACTTTCGAGCTTGAAAATTGATTTTGACATTTCTAGATACCCATTTGACAGATTCTCATTCCAACAAAGTTTCCCAAAACTGGGACTAAGTCGCCCAGACTAGCCTAAGTATC
This sequence comes from Sequoia sempervirens, assembly GCA_007258455.2. NCBI lineage: Eukaryota > Viridiplantae > Streptophyta > Pinopsida > Cupressales > Cupressaceae > Sequoia > Sequoia sempervirens. Next base: position 35,004,974 of record VDFB02000008.1, on the reverse strand, counting down.
TCGGTCAATATTCTAGTCAAATTTTCAGGATTCTAGAATCTTTCAACATTAAACTTATGATTCCAGGTGCATCTCTTTCATTATGTATTGTCATTTTAGTATTTAGTTACATTCTTAGGCATTTATGCATATCACATTGTGTTTTCCAACACTTCACATTTTCATAGTTTTGCATCATTAGATCACTTCAATTTCATATTAGAGCATTAGGACATCTTAATTAGGCATAATACATTTCATTAACATCTTGAGTGTAAACCCTTGCATTTTGGTCCCCCATCCAATCCCCTTTCTCCTTTTAGGTGAAAAATCCTAGGAGGAGCAAAGTATTGTGAGGGGTCAAACCAAAATCATCATTTACATTTTGGTGTTTTCCTTTTGGGGATGACGCAAAGCATAGAGATTCCCTATGTCTCTTCCATGTTGACCCAAAAGGTCCCTTTCCTTTTTGCCTTTTTTTTTTGTGTTTTCCTTTTGGGGATGCCGCAAAGCATAAAGACACCCTATGTCTCTTCCATGTTGACCCAAAAGGTCCCTTTCCTTTTTTGTTTTTTTTTGTTTTGTGTTTTCCTTTTGGGGATGATGCAAAATGTAGAGACACCCTATGTCTCTTCCATGTTGACTTAAAAGGTCCCTTTGCTTTTTGCCTTTTTTTTGTGTTTTCCTTTTGGGGATGATGCAAAGCGTTGAGACGCCCTATGTCTCTTCCATGTTGACCCAAAAGGTCATTTTTCTCTTTCATTTTCGCTTGTGTTTTCCTTTTGGGGACGATGCAAAGCATTGAGACCGCAATATCTCTTCCATGTTGACCCAAAATGGACTTTGTGTTTCCTATTGTTTTCTCTCTCTTTGTGTCATTCTTCCAGTTCTATGTGCTTTGGGGAATGATGATAGTTTTGAGCTCTTTTCATAATAACATTGTAGCAACAAACATACTAACCCCAAATCCATAGATCCCTTATGTGTTTGGTGTATTCCTTTCTAGGGGGCAACCCTTCTTTTCTTTTATGTTTACATGAGACAGTCTAACTTAGAAACATATGACTTGGCATAGGGGATTTCCAAGTTGGCTCTCATGTCTTGTTTTCTTTTTTGTATTTTTCCTTTGCTACTTTAAAGTAATTTCTCTCTTACTAGTGTGTAGCAATTCCTTTAAAGTGGGGGGCATACATTGGCATCATTTCATTTGCATTCTTGCATTCTAAGTATAGCCTTGTTACTTTATACGATGTGTTCATCACTTTGTGGATGACATTGGGTGTGATGTCTTTCATGAGTGTGATCTATCTTAGCACATTACGTTCCTCTTGGTGGCCTGATGTGACACATTGCATCCCCTAAGTTGTGAATATTCTATTCTTTGATTGGTCCTCACTTGGAGACACTAGACGCAATGTTCCCTAAGTGATAGACCTCGCATGAACCTAACAAGACTCCTTTGAACATCTTTTCCATTTTACACTTTTACATTTGACATTTTTGCACTTTTTACATTTTACATTTTGCATTTTTATCACCTTGCATAACACAGCTTGGATGCCTATGGTACCTTTCTCTTTATTCATGAGTTCTAAGCATACGAAGCTTTGCTTGTCTCATGAAGCATGAACCGACATTTTCCTTTGTGGCGCCTTGTTAAAGTTATTAGGAGGTATAACTTTGATATGGTTGAGTGGGAAGCCCATTCTGAGGCATGACTTTCCCCATAGCCACCTATATGTTTGTGAGTGCATACCAACTAGCGTATGTATCTTACCTTTTTGGGTCTTCTCACCTAGCGGACCACCATGAGTTCTATCGCCCTACAGTGAGTATGCATTCTTTTCTTTTTTTTTAACAATCAGACTAAATCTAATCCACAAAAAGTTGGACAAACGATTGAAGCTTCCATTCCTTTTCATCATCATGCACGTTCTTTTGTTCTTATGTTTGGTTTTCCATGATATCTTGAACTTGGGGGCTTGATCATCACTCTTGGTTATTGTTGTTTCATCTTACCAATGTAAGTACATTAGGATCCCTCTTGATGTACATGTTGGGCTACTTTAGCGAGTTTGAAGCAAGTTCACCCTCTCACTAAAGTGGGGGCTTAATGTGTCACCAAAAAATGTATAGTTGACATTTTTATGCTCACTTGAGTCTTTCTAATGGGATTTGGCTTGATTTTTCCTAGGTATAATATTGTAATGTAGTCAAAACATTCACATTAGGGCTTAAACATTCAAATTATGATGTCTTGTGAAGGTGTTGTGAAGTGTTGTAAAAATTTCTACACTTTTATAGACTCTACTCATTAGAATTCACTTAAAAATCACCCTTTTTATCACTTATTAAGTCATATTTTGAAGTGTTGTAAAGTCTAGTAACAAGATTTCATGCTTTTCTAGGCTTAATTTCACTAATTCAACCCTTATCATGTCTAAACTGTTATATACTTTCATTGTTTCGATGTTTGCTACGGATATTCTCGTTGGACATCATTTAGTGTCCTTGATTCCTAACACCCGTAATTTGCTTAAGTGGGACTAAGTCTCTAATAGGGCGACTTAGTCCTTTTTCACAAAACTCAAAATTGTTTTAAATTTCTGGTGGGATTTTCTTCTCTAACCCTTGAGGTCGGCCTGTGATGTGTTATTTTTGGGAAATTTAGTAAAATCAAGTATAAATAAGGGTTTTTCACCTCATTTTACATCCTCTACAATCATATATCTCCAAATCACATACAATCTCTTGCACTCATTAAGCATTGAATCAAATCAAGCATTATCAAGTCAATCTATTGGAGTTCTTCATTGCACATCTTCAGATTTGAGCATCAATGGTGTGGTAAGTTTATGACATTTGCATTTTCATGTTATCTATTTATCACTCTCTTTTCATCTCATTTCATTGTTTTGGATTTGATTACCAAAGTGGGGTTTGACCAAGGCAAACCCCTATTCTCTAACCCTCAACTATTTTTCCCCTTTTGCATGTGACTTTTGTATGCAAATTTAAATTTTTCAAGCAATAGGTGTTGAAAGTCATCAAAAAGTGTACAAATTCAATCAAGTAAACATCACCTTATTTCAAGCTTGGAGAGACTTTTTGCCCCATTTTCTGCAGAATCAAGTACGAACACCTGTTAGAAAAGGAAGTGTAGACCTGAGACTACAATATTTTGTCCCGAATTTCTTGAAATTTGTAGGAGGACTAAGTTTCCACCAGGGGTGAATTAGTCTCACTTCCGGGCCTAAAAATTTTATTTTGACATTTCTAGGTACCCATTTGATAGATTCTCGTTCCGACAAAGTTTCTCAAAGCTGGGACTAAGCTACCCAGATTGGCCTAAGTGTCTCGGTCAACATTCTAGTCAATTTTTTAGGATTCCAAAATCTTCCAACATCAAACTTCTAATTCAAAATGCATCTCTTTCATTATGTTTTGTCATTTCAGTATTTAGTTACATTCTTAGGCATTTCTTACATATCACATTGTGTTTTCCAACACTTCACATTTTCATAGTTTTGCATCATTAGATCACTTCAATTTCAAATCAGAGCATTAGGACATCTTAATTAGGAATAATACATTTCATTAAGATTAATTTTGAGTGTAAACCCTTGCATTTTGGTCCCCCATCCAATCCCCTTTCTCCTTTTAGGTGAAAAACCCTAGGAGGAGCAAAGTATTGTGAGGCATCAAACCAAAATCATCATTTACACCCATTTCAAAGGCCACTATGTAACCCTTTTCTTCCAAATTATAAATGGAGATTAAATTATTTATCATTCTAGGGACATACAACACATCCTCCACCAACAAAGGTTTGTCGGACTCCCTCTGAAACTTGATCGTGCCAACACCAGTTGCATGGTACTTGGCATTGTCTCCTAGGTCAATATAGAAATCCAACTTCTTCTCCTCCAACTTGGTGAAACATTCTTTGACTCCCATCATGTGGCAAGAAGCCCCACTATCAATATACCATATCCTGTTGGCAATTGAACTCGAGAGACGGGCAATGAGAGAAAATTCATTCTCAAATTGTGATGTAAACTCATCCACCTCTATTGTAGCAACAACTTGTGCACTTCTTCTGCTTGTCCTTATTTTTCTTATTTGTACATTGACTGGCATAGTGACCCAACTGATGGTAGCAAAAACATTTTATCTTGCTCAGATCTTTCTTCTTCCCACTCTTGGAAGAAGAACCTTTTGTTTTCTCTTTATTGGACTTCTTCTTACCCTTGCTTGCAAGAGCAATATTTTCTTTGTCTTGACCCTTCTTCATCTAATCTCCTCGATGAGCACTATCATGGATCTCCTCCTGAACAAAATCATCCCAATGCCTCATCCAGTCGGGTAGGCAATCTCTGTCGACAACACACTTGACAAACACTTCCTAGTGCTTCAAAAAACCATTCAAGGCTATACACACCAACTCATCTTCAGCAATAATCTCTCCAACAACATCCAACTCATCCCTGACCTGTGTCATCCTAGATAAGTAAGAGGTCATGCTCTCACCTTTGGACATCTTGGTGTTATGCAATTTTTCCTTGAGCATCATCTTATGACTCTAATAGTCACTCTAATAAAGTTTTGTGAGCATATCCCACATCTCCTTGGTGATTTGTTTCCCTAATAGATGAGGAATTAGATGATCTCTTACCCCATCAATAATAATCCTCTGAGCCTTGGCCTCCTTGAATTCATGCGAATCTAGGTAAATAAGATCATTTATTGGTGGTCCCACCTTTGTACTAGCATAGACCCACAACCTGTTCTCCTTGAGAAAGGATGTAATCTAAACCTTCCACTATAAGAAGTTAGACACACCCTCAATCCCATATTCATATCAAACACTAGTTGCCATAGTCACAGAAGAAATTGGAGACAAAATTCTATTTTTTTCTAGAAATTTACGTCACAAATCTTGGCTTCGTATTCAAAGTTTAGAGCTCTTATACCATGTTAATTTCTTATAGCCCAACTACAGATTAATTGCACAATAAATTCACATAATAGAATCAAAACAATTTCTCTATCTGATTTAAAACAATTAATACAACTAGGTTAATTAACAGTTAGTAACGGAAGAAAAAATAACAACAAGCCAATCACAAATAAATAATAACGCAGAGTTACAGAGGAAACCCCAGTGTGGGGAAAAACCTACAAATGTTGGATCTTCTATTCAACCTAACAACAAACTTTCTTTTCAAAAATACAATACTGATTTGCTACAATAATCTTACATATATAGCCTTAGCTATTTTAAATCAACGTGCAAGAAAATAAACTTTCCTTACATTACTCAGCTTTAAATCACACATAAAATCACTCTCGATCTTATCTCAACCTCACAAACCTGAAACATTCTATTAATGAATAAAAACAATTGTTGTTGCTAAAAATCCAACTTGAGTTGCTTTAAAGCAATTCCACATTTCACCTTTTGAACTATAAAAAAATCAACATAAACGACTTCATGTAAGGCCTAGCCTTACTTGTGACTCTTGTAGCACCCTTTTCCTATTGGTGGGCTTGACTTTTACCAACTAATTCAATCATTTGATAATCTTGGTGACCTTGGTTTTAGTAAATTGTTCAATGGTATTATTGACCTTCCAAGTGGACCGTGTGAATTATTATCACTCTCTTTCTAAAACATTGTGTTATAATTGTGTTTAATTATTAAGAACTAGATGTTTCCTTTTGATTGGACCTTATGGGAAAGGCCACTTGCTTTTATAATTTTGGTCACACTCTTTGTAATTTATGATGTTATTCTAATGATTATGTTCAAATCATGTGTCATATTTGGGTAAGTGCACCAAGATGGTTCCCAAAAAGGGGGCTTAAGTGGCCAACTTTTTCTAAAATCAAGAAATACTGACCTTGGACATGAAATTGAAATTTTGAGATTGAACAAAAACAAGGATCGAAGTGCTCCGAGTCTACTTTCTAAACTACTAATTTATTTTGAAAATGATTGAGATTAAGGGGTTCAAAAGAGGGATGTACACAAATTGGTGTTGTTTTTGTCAGAAAAACATAACATAGCAACTCTTGTACGACCCTAGTACAATGAAATTTTTTGTAGTATTTTTAAAATCGCTATAGTCAAAAGTTAGCTAACAGTATCTAGTTGATGCACGACTTTTCTGATAATTTTTTAATGAATATTTGATTTTTTACTAATTTTCTAAGTGGGCACTTCTTGAAAAGCAGAATTTTGGCCGTGCTCCACCTACAAATTTTGGAAAGTAATTGATTTTTTCAAAAAAAAAAATTGTAGAATGGAGTATAGTTTCTAAAAATGTAATTTATTTAAAATTTCGATGAACGATTAATTTATAACGAAAAAAAACCAAACACTGCTTTTTGGAAAAAAAGAGACATACAAACAAAAGAAATTATGGATGAAAGGCTTAACATTGTCAGAAAGTGAAAAAAAATACATTATTGGATAGCTAAGAGAGAACCTAAAATTACCCGTGTATTTGATTTTGTCGATATTGAACCAGATGCAATCCTGACAATGAGCACAAACCCGATTATGTGAAAAATTGTAGAATTTGCAAAAACACGTCTTTGGTCGTTGGGAATGCCCTCCAAGCCTTTGGGTTGGTATTCCAAGGAAAATACCAATGCTAAGGCTCGGGGATTCCCAAAGAAAAATATAATGCAAGCACGTTATAACACTCTCGCGTTATGTCTTAGTTTTGACATTTTTTTTGCTTCTCTGGGGTACATGTCAAGCAATACATAACACGAGCGCGTTATAATGCACTCACGTTATGTCTTCCTTTATGTTAAATGCCACTCTATTGAATGTTTGTTGATATATTTGTATGTACATGTATGCTGGTGTGTCATGTATGCATGTATGCCTGTATGTATCAGTGCATGTATATTGTATGTATGCCTATATGTATGTAAGATTGTATCTACACATGTGTGTATGTATGCTTGTATGGACGTAGGATTATATGTACATATGTATTATGCTTGTATGTATTTATGTATATCTTTATAGGGAGGGAGAATTTTAAGAGAGAGAGAGAGTTGTCTAGGTAGGGTGCGATGGGGAGAGGGAGAGAGAGAGTCTAGAGAGAGGGAGAGGGGGTGGAAGTGAGAGTTTAAGAGAGAGGGAGTGGGAGAGAAGGGGTTGGAGTGAGGGATACTTAGCTAGGTAGGGTGAGAAGGAGAGACTTAAGAGACAGGTAGGGAGATGGAGTGGGAGAGAGAGGGAGTATGAGTGAGAGACTTGAGAGAGGGAGAGGGTGTGGGAGGGAGTTCAACCTAAGAGAGGGAGAGAAAGAGGGGGTGGAGTGAGAGGGACTTATCTAGGTAGGTTTGGAGGGATAGATAGAGAGAGGGGAGAGAGAGAGT
>VDFB02000008.1:34568347-34996183 GCA_007258455.2 Sequoia sempervirens | reverse complement strand
TTTAAGGGCCCAAATTAGCCCACTTTTACAAAGGGACCACCTTCAAAAATTGTCCAAATCTCTTGAAACCTTGGGGAGGCACTTTATATCTATCAAAACTTCAAATTACAACATTATATTGTAGAGATTCAATCATTTACCACCCAAACCATAAAACCCTCTCTCTAGGCTTAGAAACCCTAGGTTTTATTGAAAGTAGCACTTGCCAAACACTACAAAACTTTAAAATTGTTCAAACAAGCCTAAAATACCCTACTCATGCTCAATCTAACATAAAATAACGCTTCCCAACTCAAAAAATCAATTTCACTCACCAAAACCTCATTTTTCTTAAGGAAAACTCAGCATTTCCTCATTTGGTTTGACACCCAATCCAAGGATCATCCTCCATTCAAGTTTCTCATGGCCTTTTATAATGTTTCCCTCCTAAAACAAACCAATTCAACTTCCAAAACTAACATTTGAAAGAGGTCACCGTTGGTCTCCCTCTTTAATAGACTTTTACAACCCTTCACTATTTGTTAATTTGACAACTTAGCACTTTTTGCACATTTTGAAAATTCTACTACCTAGACCCCTAAATACTATTGAAAAAATGACCAATTACATCACCACATGGTCTTATAGACCTTATGAAGACAAAATTACTCCAAAACTATAATCTAAACCTTATGACCTTAAATGGATTAACAACTTTTAATGTTTCTCCTGTACCAACTCCTCCCACATTGATAGCACTGATTTAAACTATTTTGGTTTTCATCTCTATTTCTAAATTACCTCATCAATAAATCTACCTCATCACCTATGTTGTCTATTTATGAAGCCTTGAATGACATATATTTCATTTATTTTAATGGATACATTTGTTTAGGAACTAATATTCATCTCATTACCATGCTATAGGTAAAATTATCCATCATGTCGAAGAAACGAACAAGGAAAAAACTAATAGACAAACAACTCCAAACCTTCAAATAAAATGAGAAACTACGGTTGAGGGAATATCATGAAAAGAATAAATTGGAAATGATTGACGAAAACAAGCCAATTGAAGAGGAACCTCAACCATCAAAAAGAGAACAAAAATTGGCAGCACAAAGGGAACGAATGTGAAAGCATTGTGCTAGGAAAGATTCAAATACCGTAGTTGGAGACACACCCTCTATCGCAAGTGACTACAAAGGGACACCATTAAGCACAAGAAAATATGGAGGGACACCATCTACCACAAGTGAATATGGTTGAACACCATCCACCACATCTCAAGTTGAGAGTACATCATCACTCGGATTTGATGAAGAAGGTATGCCATCATCCCCACATGAAGATCAAGGTATGTCTTCTACTCCACCCTCGATCAAAGGTACACAATATAGACCATCTCAATTAAATATTGATGAAATTGCTAATGTTGAGATGTATGTACCTAGGAGAACACCACCTAGAATTTTGCGTAGAAATCCAAAGTTTTTGATTAATATTGATGAGAATATTTTGCAGCAAATGGAAGGTAAGATTCCAAAACGCACTTGTAGAAGATATGCTAATAAGATTTGACAAATCTTCTTTGAAAGGATAAATGGGACCACAAGATGTCAATTATTTGTTCAAATGATGTGAGGTTTAAAGTACAAAAACATCATGAAGACTCTTGGGTTGAGAACATCGAATGCATCAAGTGAAAACACTATTGTGAAGAATCTAATGGATGCTTATAAGAGTGTGGGTAAGACCTCACGCTCAAAGGATAGTAATTTCACCCGACGTGTCATTACATCGACTTTGGTAAGCTATCAAACAAACAGAGCTCGACTCATTAAAAAGACAAGTGAACAAATGGGAATTAGTAGAAAAAATTTATCAAAAGTCATTCAAAGGCGGAAAAGAATTGAGGGCACCGATTCAAATGGATTATAGGCATTCTTGGGGAGACTGCCACATAAAGATAAAAAAAGTTGTTGAAGTATTGAGAACACTAATTGAAGAGTATTGGAAGAATAATACAAGGCCATCTCAGAATCAAAGGGATGTCGTAAGAAGGAGAATCGGTAGTTGGAACTGTGAGCCACATCCAAAGAATTTTTTGGATATGTCTCAAACTCAATTTTTTCGTAAATTTCAAAATGATTATCCTCAAATTAGTATTTTTCAAAGATATTTTGAAATTCTTAAACCTTTTTATGTCAAGATAAATCACACATGCACTACTTGTTGATGTAGACTACATATTGAATTCTCTAACCATTATGATGTTTATCATTCTATATGTTTAGATTTGTGTACTAACGATGTTTTGCAGGATTGTGGCATAGAAGCCCCACCAAAATCTTCAAGAGAGTTCTTATCAAAAATTTATGTGAAATAGAGGATGGCCAAATATTCTAGGACAACATGCTTGGATGGTTCATGCGAGCGTTGCGGTGGCTTGCAATGAATGCTAGTATGTCAACATATGGAAAGCACAGATGAGGTGGGACAAAAACTAGTAGAGTTCGGGAAGTATAGAACAGTGGCATACACTACAAAAGATGGGTCTCAAGAAAAAAGGTGTGATTTGGTTATTTAGAAGATTCTAGTGTATTAGTTTATGTCCATGTTTTGAGAATATAGTGTATGAGTATGCAAGGCATACCCATAGAGCCCGATGGCTAGACACACAATTCAAGCTATGCAAGGACACCTTTCCAGTTGGTAGCATAGTAACAGTGGTTGACTTTGCAGAGAACTACACTCTACAGCCACAGTGTGAGGTGCAGTCACAGTATTACAACTCCACACAAGTTTCGATCTTTGTGCACATAGCATTCATTCATGTAGCTGATAGTACAGAGGACCAAAGGAAGGTATTGAAGGAGTATCAATTTTATATTAGTGATGATCGCACACATTCTCCAGAGTTCATGCAAGGTTGCTTCCAGATTTTCTACGGTGATTTTGCTTAGAGGGGCATAGCATACAGTTGGCATATAATATGGTTGAATAATTGTGCAGCACAATTCAAGAACACGCGCATATTCTACTGGTTGTGCAGGATGCATCTCACTACAGGTGTTCAACATATGTGGAAATTTTGTGAGGTCGGGCATGGAAAGGGGGAGCATGATGGTGTAGGAGCATGCGTGAAAAGAGAATTAGTACGAGAAGAGTTAAACTATAAAGACAGTGCAAAGTTAACAGATGCAAGATCAATTGTCAAGTGGTGTAATGCTTCGATGGGTCTATGTAATGAAGGTACATCTTCAGTTCATAGATTTTTTTGGTGTGGATGATACTAACATTGCACCATATGAGGATTGTTGTACACTAACAAGATCAAGTGAGCTACACTCTTTCCTTAGCTCAAATGCGGGTTCATAGAGTATTGATACACGTAAGATGGCATGATTTTGTTCTTCATGTACAATGCAAGCCTAGAATGATTGTGAGTCAAGGGAGTGGGTTGACAAATGTTTGAAAAGTTATCTTAGCCCACTTCACACGTATCGCCCTCCAATGGCATTGGAACTAACATAGATGGAATCGTCGGTCAACTTTGACCACGTATCAGATCTAGTTCAACCAGGTAATATATCTACTCTCTTAGTTTTTGAAATTCCATATTGTTATCTTACTTTGTACTGTATTCGTAATGTTGACTAATTTTAAGAGATATGTCACATATATCAATGCAAGGCATGTTTATGCAATTATTGTAGATGAAGACAATGAAGAGGGAAAAGACTATTACTTGTTTCATTGTGTTTAGGCCAAAAATAAATTGGACCAGTTATAGATGGAGAAAACATCGAATACCCTACAGGCTCAATTGTTGTTACTGGAACGTGGCTTAGAAGGTACCCACATAAGAGTGTTAAACATTGGTTGTTTCAGGACTTTGACATGCATCGTAAGATTCTTCATTACTCAAACCTTGTTGTGGCATCCAATGTTTGTTTGACCAAATATGGGGGTAGACCTTTGAACAAGACCTTGTGGAAGGTCTGTTAGTTTGACCATGAGGCAATACTTGACACAATAAAGAGTAGAGCAGACCCAGATGGTTCATTGGATTAATTTGTAAGTATATGCACAATGGTTCTTATTAATTTATACTTGTATCCACATTAATTTGTTTGATGCCAATTCTATCATCTTATTTTAGTTTGCATATCTGTAAGTAACCCAATAAACATTGATTGGTGTCCCCTTGTAGAAAATGTAGATTTATGAGCCATCCAAGAGAATCTCAAGCAAAAAAGCAATGCAACATCCCTATTTTGATGATCTTGAAAAATATCAATTATTATTTTAAGCCATTACAAAAGTGTGTGTGAAGCTTGGTGAGGGATTTTCAAGTTATTCATTTGAAGTTAACCTTATCATGAGCACCTATGATGTAGACATTATAAGAGCATCTCAAATTTCAATCTATATTCTATTCATGAGAGGTGTTGTGTGCAATAGGTATCTTTGAACTCCCAATGAAGATGTATGACCAGGAGTGACTAAGTTGAGAGACTGCCATGCCTATCTGTAAGTTCGTTCCATCTATTTTCATTTCATTTCCATTTTGGATGAGTTGTTTCTTTTTATTCTTTTACTTTGCATATCTGTAACTAAACTAGTAAAAATTGATTGGTCTCTCCTTGCAGAAAATGCTGATTTTTGAGCCATCAAAGATAATCTCAGCCAAAAAAGCAATGCAACATCCTTATTTTGATGATCTTGAAAAATCTCAATTCTGATTTGAAGCCATTATAAAAGAGTGTGTGAAACTTTTCGAGGGAATCTCAAGTTACTCATTTGAAGTTAACCTCTAAATCGGAACCTATGATGTAGACATTATAAGAGAATCTCGAATGTATGAGTGACATTGTAAAATATTTGTGAGAAAAGAGTACCTAAGGCATTGTAATAAGATTTAGTTGTAATGATATTTACTGAAATATTGAAATTTAGTGCAGGGGCACCAAGGTTATTGAGCAAATTTGGTTCATGGAAGTCTTTTAAGTTAGTTTTGTGTTTTGAGTTTTGTCAATTGAATAAGGTCATATTAGACCAATTGATTTATAATGTAATAAGTAATGTTAGTTACAAAAAAAAAAATTAGACATGATTGGAAAGATGTAGAATCATTTGAAAAGGCTATTTAAAGCCTCTTGAAGGCTTAGACACAATGTAATTTTGGTGCAGGAACACCTAGTCTCCTAGTTGCAAAATTTCACTTTTTGAAGGTTGATAGGTGGTCAATAGACTATATTAAGGTATTTTGTGTTTATTTATGATAAATAAGGTCAATCAAGACCATTTAAGGTGTATTAGGGTGAGTTTTTGAGTCTCAGTGGTCAAATGTGCAAAAAATGCATTCTTGCTACAAAATTGTCTATATTTGAATTTGTAGCCTTTTAAAGGAAAATCTTTGAATTTGGTTGTAAATGTGCAAGAATGAGGTCTAAGAGGTTGTAATAGGATTAATTAAAGGTGTTTGAGTGAGTTAGGAGTCCTTAGGGGTCAAAATTTAAAAAAGGTACAAAATTCATGTAATGTTGTCATGTGTAAAAGGTCTAAAATGCAACTTAATGAAGATTAGAAGGTCTTAATGATTAAAAATAAGTTATGGGAATTGGAGGGAGCTGGAATGCAATCAAAAAAATTATAATAACCTTCAATTCCTCGAAGGAGATGTTGTTGGTTGATTTGTAACCCATTTTTATCAAGAAGAACATTATTTTCCATAAATTTACTAGTTTTTCTCACTTTTCTTGTTGTTGTACGGATGCTAAGATGATCTAAAACCTATTGGATGTTGTAGATTTATTAATTAGCTTTCATTTTCACCTATTTAGAGGTTCTAACTCTTTGTATATTGAAATTTATCTTGTTTTTACTGTTGCTACCTACTTTCACAGTGTTCTTGGATTGAAGGGTTTCATGATGTAATTCAACCCATTCCACTTTTTGTGCCTACTGTAACTTGTGGAATGGGTCCTCTAACTTGTAAAATACATGCCTAACCTATTTATAATGTTGTGGAGTCAAGGTTGGGTGTTTGGTATGATGTTCTAGGGTTGTAACGGGGTATTTTCATGATGAAAATGGGGGTTTCAAGTGTTGTTTTGACAAAATGTGGGAAGGACTATCCATTTAATGTATTATTCACCATATGCAGGGTCTAGTAAGTGTTTTTAGTCCTTTGTTTGGGTTTGGCAGGTCTGGGAGATAGGATTTTCATTAAAACCCCAAGTATTTTTCTTGAAATCAAGGGTTTGGTGTATTAGGGGTCTAGAGGTCTTGGACCTAGAAACAAATCATGGAATTGGAGGTTTTGACACATAACATACTATTGTTTGAGGAGTTTGAGTGAAGATCTAGTGTTTAAAAGGTCCTCTCTTTGTAAATAGGGCTAATTTAGTAGCTTTTGTGCAAGGTGGTCTATTGGATCTTAATGATGGTACAAAGAAACATGGTATGATCTCTTAGGAATTTTTCTTAGGGTCTGTGTTAAAGCTTGATTGATGTTTGGTTGGCCATTGGATAGTCTTCTCTAAAAGATAAGCCCATTTGATGAGATTTGGAGACTATAAGCCTTTGTTGTTAGTTGATTCAATTTGGGTGATTGTGATTTGAAGGTTGGTGTCTTTTTGAGGTCTAATTAGTTGATGTTGAAAAGAGTTCCTCCACCTTGAATTGCATCAACAATCCCTCTAACATAACAAACTCCAAAACCCTCTTCTTTCACAAGTTAGGAAAGGGTTTATTGAAACCCCATACTCGAAACCTTCCCACAGCCAACCAAAGCCTAAAACACCTTCAAAAATTTCTACAAAAGCTTAAAATTTCAAGAGATATCACTGCCCCCAAAGATTTCTTCAAACCCTAGCAGTAAACCACCATTTTCCACTAAAAAATGCACCATTTGACATCTAGGGCATCACCTAAAACCCCTCTATTCTCCTCTCTTGTGCAAAAAACTTTGCACACATGTTTTATAACCATAACTAAGCCTTTCCATTGAGTTATAGAAGCATACAATGGGTGAAAGGCTTAATATGACACTTTAATGCACTCAAAACCCTTAAAACAAGGTATACAAACCGACCCTTAGTAATTGGCTTCTAAAATTCACAAAATCACTTGAAATCCAACCAAACAAAAACTATAATGGAGTTAAGTCTGCTTCCCACTAAATTCCATTGAAAAGAGAGCACAATCACCCTGTACAGAACCGTACAGTTCAAGGAAACATTAGATCCCAAAGTGCAAAAGGGTAGCAATCTTTGACAGGGTATTACTCAGATACCATGGTGCTTAGGGAATCTTCATCTGAACCAAAGGGATAATTTTGGGGCCCTCTGCAATAACCTCTCTCAATTTTTGTTATCTCAGAGTGGTTTTTCTGTGGTGTCCAGTTTTCAGTTGATGGAAAAAGTGTCAAATGCAAGCAGTGGAAAGTTGCAAAGTGGTGCAACTTTTATTCTGCAACTTGTGTGACCAAACGAATTGTTCCAATGCATCTAAATAGGTATTTTTATGCTAGGAATGGTCCTCTTTCACACCCAAACATGTGAAATCGCTCTGAGCTACATTCAACCAGATCGACCCTTAAGGGTCCAAAGTGCAAAATGGTTGAAAACTTCAACATGTTGTTAATAAGATATCGTGATGATTAGAAACTTCTTGTCTAATCCTATGGGATCGTGTTGGGCCCCTCTACAATAACCTCTCTCAGTTTTTGTTATCTCAGAGTGGTTTTCCTGTGGTGTCCAATTTTTAGTTGATGGAAAAAGTGTCAAATGCAAGTAGTGGAAAGTTGCAAAGTGGTGCAACTTTCGTTCTGCAACTCGTGTGACCAAACGGATTGTTCCAATGCATCTGAATAGGTATCTTTACGCTAGGCATGATCCTCTTTCATACCCAAACACACGGAATCACTCTGAGCCACATTCAACCGGATCGATCCCTTAAGGGTCCAAAGTGCAAAATGGCAGAAAACTTCAGCATGTTGTTACTCGAATACCATGACACTTAGAAACTTCTCGTATAATCCTATGGGATTGTGTTGGGACCCTCTACAATAACCTCTCTCGGTTTTTGTTATCTCGGAGTGGTTTTCTCGTTGTGTCCAGTTTTCAGTTGATGGAAAAAGTGTCAAATGCAAGCAGTGGATAGTTGCAAAGTGGTGCAACTTTCGTTCTGCAACTCGTGTGACCAAACGGATTATTCCAACTCATCTTAATAGGTACGTTTATGCTAGGCATGGTCCTCTTTCGCACCCAAACACGCGGAATTGCTCTGAGCTACATTCAACCGGATCAATCCCTTAAGGGTCCAAAGTGCAAAATGGTTGCAAACTTCAGCATGTTGTTACTCGGATACCGTGACACTTAGAAACTTCTCGCCTGATCCTATGGGATTTCATTGGGTCCCTCTGCAATAACCTATCTCATTTTTTGTTATCTTAGAGTGGTTTTTTCTTGTGGTGTCCAATTTTTCAATTGATGGAAAAAGTGTCAAATGCAAGCAGTGGAAAGTTGCAAAGTGGTGCAACTTTCATTCTATAACTTGTGTGACCAAGCAGACTGTTCTAATGCATTTGAATAGGTATTTTTACACTAGGCATGGTCCTCTTTCGCACCCAAACACGCGGAATCGCTCCGAGCTACATTCAACCAGATCGATCTCTTAAGGGTCTAAAGTGCAAAATAGCTGCAAACTTTAGCATGTTGTTACTCAAATACTGTGATGCTTAGAAACTTCTCGTCTAATCCTATGGGATCGTGTTGGGCCCCTCTACAATAACCTCTCTCAGTTTTTGTTATCTTAGAGTGGTTTTCCCGTGGTGTCCATTTTTTAGTTGATGGAAAAAGTGTCAAATGCAAGTAGTGGAAAGTTGCAAAGTGGTGCAACTTTCGTTCGCAACTCGTGTGACCAAATGGATTGTTCCAACACGTCTAAATAGGTATTTTTATGCTAGGCATGGTCCTCTTTCACACCCAAACATGCGAAATCACTCTGAGCTACATTCAACCAGATCAATCCCTTAAGGGTCCAAAGTGCAAAATGGCAGAAAACTTCAGCATGCTGTTACTCGGATACCATGATGCTTAAAATTCTTGTATGATCCTATGAGATCATTTTTGGCCCCTCTGCAATAACCTCTCTCAGTTTTTGTTATCTTGGAGTGGTTTTCCTGTGGTGTCTAGTTTTCAATTGATGGAAAAAGTGTCAAATGCAAGTAGTGGAAAGTTGCAAAGTGGTGCAACTTTCGTTCTGCAACTCGTGTGACCAAATGGACTATTCCAACATGTCCAAATAGGTATGTTTATGCTAGGCATAGTCTTCTTTCATACCCAAACATGTGGAATTGCTCTGAGCTACATTCAACCAAATTGATCCCTTAAGGGTCTAAAGTGCAAAATGGCTACAAACTTCAGCATAATGTTACTCGGATACCATGATGCTTAGAAACTTCTCGTCTGATCCTATGGGATCATGTTGGACCCCTCTATAATATCCTCTCTCAGTTTTTGTTATCTTAGAGTGGTTTTCCTGTGGTGTCCATTTTTTAGTTGATGGAAAAAGTTTCAAATGCAAGCAGTGGAAAGTTGCAAAGTGGTGCAACTTTCGTTCTGCAACTCGTGTGACCAAACGAACTATTCCAACGCGTCTGAATAAGTATGTTTACGCTAGGCATGGTTCTCTTTCTCACCCAAACACATGGAATCGCTCTAAGCTACGTTCAACCGGATCAATCCCTTAAGGGTTTGAGTGTAATATGTTGAAATAGGCCATTCCACCTATTGTTCAAGTTGTGTCTCGGTGATATGGACCTGATGTAAGTAGGATAGGGAGTAGGAATAAGAAAATATCATTTTTAAAGGCATTGGAAGAGATTACTAACACTACCCCTGTTGAAAAATCAAAATTGAGGCCCCTTAAAAGCAAGGCTAGAAGAGGTGAAAAGAAGAAATTGCTTGAAAATAAGTTAGAATAAGTTGGAAATAGGGTGAGGTTGTGGAGTTTGATGTGTTCAAAATATTTGCAAGGATAGGGGAGGTCAGTATTTTATGGCATGATGCCCTAGTTGGGGAAACAAGGGTTTTGAATGAAAAAGAGAGGTTTGAGGGAGTGAAAGTGGGTAAAGTCAAGGGGCAACATAATTTGGTGGTCAATTAAGTTTGTGCAGGCAGAATGAAGAGTGTTGGAATAGGTTTTGAGGTTTGGGTTCAGGTTCGTGGGTTCGGTTCGGCCAATTTTTTTTGGAGGGGGGTTTGGTTCATTTTGGGTTCCTTCATACAAAAAACATGTAAAAACAAAATATATATATATAGATGCAGCCTAGAAGCATGAATTACGATTAGAATATCACATAACATCATATAAACAACAAAACCACCATAAACTTGAATGTCATTTAAAACATGCATGATAAATATTCATTGTTGAAACTTGAATTGTGGTAGCTTGATATATAGTCTATTGATGCTAGGGTTCATTTTGTATGATTTTGAAAAAAGAAGCCAACTGAGTAGAGTTATCAGCGTTCTTCATAAATCATAAGAATTTGTTTAGTACACTAGCCATTTTGATATCTTCTTGCAGTCTCAAACATTATTTTGTATCATTGTTACATTGGTCTTGAGAGTGGTAGCTTAATATAGCTCCACAATACAAAATCTGGTTTACTTGTGCAATGTAACAATGGCATAGGCAGATTTTTCTTTCAAAGAACCAAAGGGTGACTACACAATTGAAGTGTATAAATACATATCTTTTTGTTATATCAAGGATACTTTTTGAAACTTCCATGCATTGCTAATCTAAAAGGAAAAGTCTTTTGCCTAATCTATATGCAGCCATGCTTTTGACATTGTCAAAAAGAGAAAAAACTTCTTGAATGATGCAAAGACATGGCCAAGCAGTTCTAACTCTTTGCATGAGAGAAGAGAGATGTTGGAGAGTACATCAAGTTAGTGAGACAAAAGTGTAATGCGTTTTAGTTTGTAGTATTCCTCTATTTCTCTACAGATGTGTGATAAATTCTTAGTTCAATGATGTAGAACAATTTTTGAAAAAAGAAATTTGTGTCACAATCTGCTTTCAATCTAGCAAGCAAAAATGAAAGCTCAGCCTCTTGGAATGAAAATGATTGTTTGCAAAACAAATGAATAAGAATGAGGTAGTTAAGGTGTTTGAAGTGATTTAGAGCTCACTTTTAGGGTTCCATTGGGTGTGGTTCAAAGTCAAACTCCATAAAACATTAAAAAAATGTTCAAAAAAACACTTTTTTGGATGCCTAGGCACGCGGGTTTTGTCTTGGTTTGCCTGGGTTCTGTCTAGGTTCTGTCTAGGTTCTGCCCAGGTTCTCTTAGGTTCTGCCTGGGTGAACTAGACCCAAAAATGAAGGACCATGGTTGAACCCACAGGTGAACTGAACCAGGACCAGAACCAGGGCTAAAATAGAAGAACCCGGTAACATAGATAATGTGTCAAGAAGTTGACTACTTCATCTTCTCTGAATATTATGTTTTGCAAGTGTTGTGAAGATTATGTATCCTTTGCTTAATTGAGTTGTTCCAATCAAAGGATTAAATATATTGGAATATTTTTATCAATCATTTCATGGACTACCAATTGAAAATGTGTTTTTTTCTTTTAGATAAAGTTGTTTACCATCAATCAATTAATTTATTCAAGACAAACCATGAAGGACAACAATGATCAATGTTAGGGCTAACCAATTAATAAGTATACACGTGAATAATTCAAGCATGTACATGTGAATAAGGGAAGCATAAATAGTCACAAACACATAATCCTTGAAGTATACACACGAATACATAGTATACACAACTTAATACAAAGTATATGCATGAATACAAGGTATACGCATGAAAATGTGTAAGTTACAAAGTATACATTGGAACACACGTAAGTCACAAAGTATACACGTAAGTTGTAAAGTATACACTTCAATACACGTAACTCATATCTATTGAACCATGAATTTATAATGCAAATATGGACACCATCAATAAAAAATATTTGTATTAACCAAATAGCCATGTACGCATACATCAATATATGTCGATATAAGTATAAAATATAGGTACAAAATAGCCATATAGGCTTACGAGAATTTCATATAGGCATACAATGTCAAATATATCCAATACAAAATATGTACAAAACTGCCATGTAGGCATACAACAAAGGGCTCTGGAATCAAATTCATTTCTCTCCATGCTCTGAAATAAATTCTTTCCCTTTGTTTGTCAGTCTGATGGCGATAAGTCCGCCACTCGTTTCTGTTGTGCTCGAAGAGTGCTCCTCCTAGTACTGTTAAGTTCTTGGTGAAGTTTTAACTGTTACAATAAGAAGTACAAAGACATTAATATATAGAAATTACATTATAAAAAATGATATATTTAACAAAATAATCACTTACGGCCATCTCACGATCACTCTCCACAAGGGAAATATTCGCACACCGATGTTGAGGTGTGCTCAAGCCCTGTATGAACTATTCAAATAGAAATTAAACTACAAATCAATAATGGTTTGATTTTTTACTAGAACTAACATCTATAACAACGAATGTAAATTGAAATTTAGTAATTTGCCTCATACCTCTCCTGTCAAAGCCATCAGGGATTGTATAGTGGATGAAACACCAATATCCATTGCCCTCGTAGCATTTGGAGGTGTTTTTTCCTCCAACATCTGAAAATAAAACAACAAATTATTTAATCACAAAAAAGTTACAATAGCAATCCACGTCATGACTTATAATGTATGAGATCTACTGAACAAAATTTTGAGTACTTATTAAACTATATATTTTTTATTATCATGCTTACTATTTGCCCTATCCATATCTTGTTTGAAAGGACATTTTTTTAGGCTTTTACCCATAGCAGTAAGCCGTTGAACTGTTTGATTAAATGCTTTCGTAGACATGTACGATAATTGTGGTGGCATAGAGAAGGCAATGAACTGTTTGAAAAAATACCTCAAAATAAATGGGGTCTCATGGTGATGGAATGTCATTACAAACAAATGCACGTCATGGAATTCCATCACCATAAGACCGCATTTCTTTCGGGCATTTTTTCAAAAATTTCATTGCCTTCTCTATTGTATTATTGCTTACTATTATGCTTTGATAGATATTTTTCCAAGCATCCATAGTTTGTTGGAAAGCACCTATTTTAGGCTTTTAGCCATAGCAGCAAGGAAGTGAGTAGTTTGATAAAATGCTTTGGTGCACATGTATGAAAAATGTGGTATCATAGAAAAGGTGGTGAGCAGTTTGAAGAAATGTGGTCCCATGGTGATGGAATGGAATTCCATCACCATGAGACCACATTTCTTCGAGGAATTTTTTCAAACTACTAACTGCCTTGTCTATGTTATTGCTTACTATTATGGTTTCATAGATTTTTTCCAAGTATCCATAATTTGTCGTGCAGGTGCACCTTTGCAAGCACATGCCTCCATGTGAAGTAATTGCATCACTACTTATGTTGACTTTCTAAACAACTATATTGCAGTTGAAATTTTGTCATCTATCAACATCTATTTATTGGTTATGGAATGTGAAGTAATGCTTTGAGTTTGAATGATGTGCAATGCAACGTAACCAACAATATGAATATAAACTACACAAATCTATTAAGTACAATTCATTAGTTAAACTCTTTATTCTATTACATACGTGTAGGTTTGATTAAATCCACTGGCACTAGGAAGTGTTCCCTCGAAACCTCCAATATTACCCTGTTCAACATCCAAAATCACATATTAAAATACCATTTGTAAAACAATGCTATTAACATGTAGTAAATTTATAATTTTTTACTAGTTACATACCCCACCGATAGGTGTACTGTAGAAAAAAGTAGGTGGAGGGCCGGTGTATCCAATCTCAACACTGTGACCCTACAATTTTATTAAAATCATAAAAATAAATTAGTTAATCTTGCATTTCAAAATCAAAATTTAATAAATTAAATTCAATGAACATGTTAACTTTTACCTAAGTATCAATTCCATATGCATCATGCAAAATGTTAGCCACCCTCTCCATCTCCATAGTACAGATCTTGCGTAGCAGCCTCCTGAGTGTCGGTGGGGTCATATGAACAAGTCACCCCACAAGATTGAAACACATGGGTTCGAAGGCCACCAATTGAAGACACCCCTAGATGGCGCTATAGAATAGGGATAGTATGATGGATGACACTCTGGGTCAAAGTGTTGATCGCCTGCAATGTCTCTACGTCGGCACTCTCCTTCGCGACGGTAGGCATAACAACGTGCGCACGAGGCGGCCTAGCGAGATCTTATCTCCCTTGTCACGTAGGATTCGATTGTGCATTGGACCTATCCTAAGCCGACCCCCCACCTCTCCCTTGGAAGTCCCTAATCTCTTGGTGGTGGCACCAATGAATAGGAAACCTCTTCGCATTGAGGCTAAGATTTTGATTTGTGCGTGGGTCAGTGAATAATGAACACAAATCACCTTTTGTAATTTTTAAATCCTTTACTTGTTTATATGATAGTTTATCCGCATAATATGCCCTAGCTGTCTGCCTCCTATCTTGTCATCCAGTTATTTGTTTGCTAATTGAATCTACATTTTTTAACATATCTTTCAATGAATTTGTTAGGGTCATTCTTTCTCTGGTTGAACCATTTGGATCACTCAACCTACTAATAAAATCCTCAATTTGTTTTTTGTTGTTCTCAATTTCACTCATTAAATTTTGTTGAGTTCCAAGAGGGTTTTGAGTGATTGGTGGAGGAGGTTGTTGTTGAGGTTGATTTTCTTGTTGAGGATTTTGTTCTTGAGGATTTGGTTGCTCTTCTTGTTGAGGATTTTTAGGGTTTGCAGGTTCATTTGCATCTCCTACAAATTCAAAAAAAAAATATATCAAATATAACTTAAAACTAACAAAATCAACCTAAAACTAAGAAATTCAAAACAAACAGCAAACAATACTTACCTCTCCCACCTCTTCGTCATCGTGGAGCCATCCTTGCAAAGAAATAGCAACTGTTGTTGAAGATTTTTGCACAATACCTCCTCCTAGAACGCAAGCACAAAAGATGGGGGTTTTGGCCGTGAGTAGAACAAAAAAATAGTCAAAATGAAAATGAATGACTTTCACTTTTTTTTTTTGCTTTTAAGGTGAAATAACACGAGCGCATTATAACGCGCTCGCGCTATGAGTTTCCAAACTTTTTTTAAAAAGTGGCCACAAAATTGCTACCCAACTTCATGCACCCACCCATCTTTCAACTCTATAATTATACTATCTTATCAAATTTTAAAATATGACTATTTAAGTTAATTGGGATTCGATTTGTGGATTAGGGGTGATTTAATTGATTTAGAAAGTGGCATAAGCTTGATAGTAAAAGTTAATTTGAATAAAGAGTGGAAAATAGAATTTACACTAATATTGTTTTTAAATGAATTATTCATTGGCAAAGGAATTATCCATGAGTAGGATTAGGTCGAACATAATCCTTAAGAAGGGCTCATGAAGGTTGTAAAACTTATAGATCTGAATGACTCCAAGTGGTGGTGATTTAATTATCTTTTTAAAGGGAGGATATTGGTAAGTGGATTTGGTAAGTTATCAATGAATGATATATTGTTAGTTGTAACTAATTTTATTTACAATTATCCAAAGATGAATAGAATTATGTGATTAGATGTAAATTCTAACTCTAAAATTATATGATTGATGAGTTGATAATTGAATGGTTATTGTGAATTAATAGAACATAATCAAGATGAATTAACCTTGGTTGAGCTATGAATGTGATGTTAACTAACATGTAGAGGACCTATATTAATTATTATAATTGAACAATATATTTATTAATAATGGCACTTCAGTTATACACACTATTGGTATAATGTTTTAATCAATGCAAGTGAAATTTCCAATAGGGGAACAAGAGAACCATCAAGAACCTAAGTGCAACCTTAACAAACTTCCTTATGTAAGATTATGTTTTAAATTGTGTATTCCAACAAAATAATTTTCATGAATCTAATAATCTCTAAGATCCTAAAGGTTAACTATGTTACTTTAATTTCTTAAAGATTAATTTTGGAACTTGAGTTCAATGTGTTTGTGGTTAGATTTAATCCCTTGGGTCTAAAATTTTAAATGTATGGTATTGTGTGCAAACCTGTATAGAAAATTAGAGGTTATTTTTCATAGTCAACAAAAAGTGATTTTGGAGGAGGAAATGACATTTTTGTGACCCCAACCCAAGTACCTATGAGTAGGGAACTTGGGGAAGAGTGTGGATTGTGTTTTGGGGTTTGGAAAGGTACTTTTCAATACTCTTAAAAAGAACTCACATGTGTGAAGCCTTGGATACTTTGCTTAAGGAACAAAATCAACCTTTCTCTTTTAAAATAAGAAGAATTGGGAAGAGAACCCATGTGAACTCACATGAATGGTCACATCCTTGTGTAGTGAGTCCCATGTGAATTCAAGTATGTAGCCATGTAACCTTCTAGGAGAACACCATCCTAATGCCACACATGTATGAGAACATGAGAGTTATGTGACCCTGTTAAGGTTTGTGAGTTAAGGTAATAGGTTGAGTTGGAGGCCATGTGTTTCCATCTCATTTGGCGAGCGTATGGAACATGGTGCCCCTTATTTATAATTTTTGAGATAAAACCAAGAATATTAATTTCAAAGTTATGGTTGAAATTCAGGTTTACAACTTTAGTTTTCTCTTATGTCAATCTGGGGCATAAGCTTGTGAAAGGAACAACAACTATATGCTTAAGAGCTGAAGGTAATAGGTTGAGTAAAAATGAAGTGCAGTTTATCTTCAATCAATTATCTAAGCAGAAATCCTACTTAATGTTTGTGTCTTAGTTCTACGACAATAATAGAGGTGATCTACTATAGGAACAACAATATCCTTCTCAAGGAACAACAAGCAGTTTGCAACAGATAATAAATATGAAACTTACAATCATAGTGAAATGCAAACATAAAGTACGAAGAATAGTAATTATTAATTATTTTTTTTGCCATCAATCTCACAATTCATAACTAAGTTATAACAACAAATGCAAACATCACTTACAAACAACACAGAAGTAATTTAATCAAAATAATGATAAGAAACATATTGCTTAACGTAAAAGATAAAGATCAACAGGCTTTCCAAGAAGTGGACCTTTCCTCCTTAGTCGGCCAGGTAAAAAAATTAAAATGATTTTACTCTTGTTCAATGATCAGAGGAGATTTTTTGTATTGCTTCAAAAATTAGTTATATTGTTTATGTCCACAACATAGTCTACACCATGGTTTATATATTTAAAAACATATAATTATCGAGTCTATAAAAATATTAAAGTGTTTATTTTGGCTTGCAACCAACAAACCAAAATGTAATAGAGATTAAAAAAATTGGTCATTGACCACAAGTTTAAAACAATATACTAAATATACTTTCTTGTTTTTTAATAAAAAGATAATTTTAGAAAACAAAAGATCTTCAACCATCTTCTCCACACGACTTCTAAATGCATCACTATCATGAGATCATCGTAGATACTATAATTAGCCATCGAATATGGATTATTTTCCCTAAAAATTAGCAATACAAAGTATCGCTTATTCTTTCAACATATTAAATAATTTCTACTTCTTTATGGTAATTAGTGACAAGAAGGCTAAATGGAAGACAATGGAAATAGATATAGGGAAAGATATAGATATTGAAATATAGGAAAATAATAGGTGGGTTACCAAAATTGGATTGATGAACCACTTAGGGACCTATTTCTCACTCCATTTCATTCGGAAATGAGATCCACGCAATAAAATGGTTATCAACCCTTAGGTGAATCAAGTTAAAGTGTGAATTTGCAGATTTCCTTTTTGTGTTAGGACGGTGGTCCTCGTCAAACACTTTGGGGAGAAAAACTAAAAATATTAAATCAACACCAAATTGCAATCTTTAACACTTGGAATAGCAAGATTAAACTCAATACTGATAGAACCAGAAATTGAAATGCATATCAAAGAGGAGCAGATCTAAATGTACCTTTCACAAATATTCATTTTTTGAAATTGATCTAGGACTCATTTTCCCAGGGGCAAATGGATCCTGAGTTAGGGTTTGTTTGCAACTTTCAGGAGCTTCTTTTTCAGATCCAAGTTTTCCAATTTTCCTAGGTTTTAGGTTCGAAAAACCAAAAATAAATTCTATATATGAGTTTCCGTGAGATGACAACTTTTTGCAACTTTGACTTCTTCAATTTTTCTCTTCAAGAGATCTTCAAGATTTATTCCACCTAAATCTACAAACACAAATCAAGAGGGAAAAATGTTTTGTTTTTGGTGAATGGGGGTTTTCCTTGGTCAAACCCTATTTTGGTAATCAAACCTTGAAATGAAATATAACATGAAAGAGGGAATGAAGAATGAACAAATCTATGTTACCACTCAACAAACCCTTGCATAAACCTTGGAATGTAGATTTGCAACTTGCATGAAATGGCTTCAATGGATGTGGATATTCAACCTTGAATCTTGACTTGAAATAATGCTTTTAAGGCTTGAATGGATCATGAAACCTGCATCACCATATTAGCTCCAATAACATGCATTATACAAGAAGACTTTGATGTGACAATTGGATCTTGATTTCTACAATAAATCTTGAATAAATCTACCTTTGAATGACTTGAATTGCTCTTGATCTTCAATTTTTCTATAGGGAAGCTCACTTCAAAATTGCTAGGTGAAACATAGTGAAATAACCTTATATTTATAGATATGTATCCTCAATTTCTTAAAATTCAAATATCACAAGCCGGCATATGAATATAGATTTGAAAACATTAAAATACCACCAAAATAATAATTTAAATTTAGGTCCTAGGTCTAAGGGAGGACCCTAGGTCCCTAAACCTAGGACACACTTGTTCAATGAGAAGTGTTATGTTAAGGCATTAATGAATGTCGGGCTTCCTCTTCGAAAAAAGTAATAAAATAGGCTTGGTAAATGAATTAAACGGCCAATTAAGGAAAATTAAGCTCAATTAATTAAAGGAGCCCAAAATAAGTGTGAAAGTGTAAATAAATACATTTTACTACACTAAAATAAGGCACAATTAATTCCAAATTAACTAGGAAGGCCCAAACAAGTGTGAAAATGTAAAGGGATACATTTTTCTACACTACAGATATTCAAAAATAAGACAAATGTTTCCCTCATCATTTTCCCCTAGCTAAAGGGTTTACATTTCCTCATGCAAATGTTGGTTACGAACCATTTAATTCTTGGGAGCTGGATTTAAAAGCAATTTATGCATTGTGTTGGTAATATATCTACATCAAGTTGGCCTTAACTCCATGTTCCTAAACAGGAATGTGGAGTTCCCTATATTTGGTCAATTGGCCCAGGTTCCTCTTTCAATTTGTTAATTTCCACCCCTTATTGTTGATTAATTGCAATTGATTCATGTATCTTGCTTTGTAGTCCCTAGTTTTTAGCCTTGAGTTGGCTAACCAAATCTCTTTGATCCCAAATTTCTTCCCTTTTCTTGAGAAGCATGTCTTGTCTCTTTTGTTCTAGTGAAATAGACTATTCCAAACTCGGGGATCCATCTTCATGTTGATCTTCTAAATCAATAGTAGTATCAAGGTAAATTTGCTCATGACTCACAAGTGACTCGTTTTCCTCTTGTTGTTCAATTGTTTCTTTTGGTTCTAAGTTATGAGTCCTACATTGATTTTCCATATCAGTAAGTCCAATAACAACATTAGAGAAGACTCAATTATTTTGATGTGTTTCCCCAATTTTTCCTTCTATTTCTATTTGATTTTATTCATTTTTATCTGACCTAAATAATGGGAATTTATCTTCTTGTGGAGGGATGAAGTATTCTATAGAAATGTCTTCTTGTTCAAGGATATCTTCCTAGTTAGGGACATTTTTAGGTACACCTTATGGTGTAGAGATGTTTTCTTCTACATGGGTATCTTCATGTGTAGAGATACCTACTTGGTAAGAGATTCATACATTTTTATTGTGAATAGGGAATTCAGTTCTCCTTTGTCATTCTTTCTTTTTCTGTCTTATTTTCCTATGTTGTTTGCTTCTCATTCATTTTTTCTCTTCAAGAGGGTCATGGCTAGAATTTCTATGTTAGAATCATGTTCTTCCTATCCTTGAATATCCATTGAACTGGCTATACTTTCAAAATATTTTAACTTAACCTTCATATCAACTTCCCTTTTACATTTTATTTGGTTTTCCTTGTCACAATTTTGAGGGGTCATTCCTCCAGTAACTATTTTTCTATTCTCAGGGTATGTATGTACAATTTTATGAATTCTTGTGTCTTGGAGTTCCTCTAATTGATTCCCAACTATAGGAACTTCTTCTTTGAATTGTGTACTTTCAAGAGCACCAGGAGGGTTCTCATGGTTTTTAGAATCCAAACCACTAGAATCATCCTATTCTTCTGCATCATGGACAAAAGTGTCCCAATCTAAAAGAGGTATAACTATTTTTAGTCCATGAAACACAATTAATTTTATAAAGCCATGAATGGTGAGAAAATTTCCTCGCTTGTGCTAAACTTCATTACAAACACGTTACAAAGAATGAAAAAAAAAGTAGGGAACACTAACTAAAAGTATGTTGCACAGGTGTAACATTAACCTAAAATGGTGGGAAAAAACACGTGTACCTTCCTTCATAGGTGATATACTGAATAAGAAACTTAGCAACATCATTCTAGGGTTTAGGGAGAAAGGCTCATTTAGTACCCTACCTCTGCACCATTTCAACAAATTTTCCTCTTTGTAAAAATTGTTTACATATAGACTTGAGGTTCATACTCGACTGGATTCGATGGGAAAGAAGGCTTTTCTAGTCTACAATAGTTTGGTGACCTCTGCAATGGTGTGAATAGTCACTGGAAATGATGTGCCCCTTAAGGTTACCTACTTACGACAAAATCCCATGGTGAACTCCCTAGAAATGTCATCCTTGTACCCACATAGCTTCTTGTAGTAAAAATGCCACTTTTCTTGCTTAAATATTTTATTTTTATTAGCCATTAAATTTTCCATGAAGGTGGGTTCGCAGTGAGTATGACTTCTATTATTGTAGCAATAATTTTGTAAGTTGTAATAGGTAAAGGTTGGCTATGGTGGTTTTTAGGATAGAGAAAACAAAACAATTGTTGTAAAAGGTGATAAAGGTAGATTTAGGAAGATGGTTATAATGGACTAACGATTATTATTACAGATAATCAAGGTAGGTAGAGGGAGAGATATTGGTGTATGTAGATGGGACAATAGATTAGATACACATATCACATAATGACTGTAAATAAGGTAAAGGATCCCATTCAAGTATGAGTATGATGTACCTTCCCCCTAGCTTAATCATGAATCCATCCTGAGTCATGTCAAAAATCTCCATGAAAGAGAACAAAATCCATTTAATAAGCTAAAAGAAATAAAAATATTACATACTACCAATTGACAAGAAACAATGTGGTGTTGAGGTGGTTGTTTGGAAGAATCATGTGTTAAGCTATCAAAGGAGATGTAGCCAACTGGATGGAAGTGTGTAGATGAACGAATAGAAAGTGAAAACTACATGAAGTAGAAGGCAAGTGTCATACAGGTAAGATAATATCACCCAATATACTGCTCGAAGGAAGGAACCATTAAATGAAATGATGGTGATGGTGACATAAAAGTAACTCAAATTTTGATGTGGAAGAAGGTTGGAAAATCTCTAAAGGACCTATGGAAAGGAATTCACCATAGTCCACATGGCTGAAGTAGGAAGACATAGAGATTTTGAGGTCCAACATGAAGATTTCATCAAAGCTAGAGAATGTGATGTTGGGGCATTCACATGTATCATGATGTGCGACTAATTTGATAATCATGGGATTGCACCTAAGCCAAATGAAATGGAACTACTCTGAACAAGAATGCATCAAGGGACAACATGGAAAAGACAAATGTGGTGGACCAATTAGTCAGATGTGACAAGAGGAGTGTTGGAGGAGCCCAAATGGGGTAGAAAAGGTGAATGTCACAAAAGTACGAGCAAGGAAAATCTAACCGGTAGATCTCTACATAGAAGGCCATGTATAAAAGGACACATGGAAAAACCATTCATTTGGAGAGCCTGTTAGAAGAACTTGGATCAACAAGAATGATGAAGTTCCCCTAGCGACAAAAAGTAGAAAGTTTTTATCACATACAAACATTTTTTTTAGTTTTTGTCTTTTATTTTTTTATTTTTTAATGACAACAGACCGCTAGTGTCCTTTTTTAGTCTATTATCACTTAAAGGTGCCAAAAACCGGTTTTCATCTCTAATATTTTCTCTAGTTTTTTATTAGAGGTAAAATATGGGTTTTGATGGGGCCTAGAACCCAATACAAAGAAAGGCAGGCTGTAATTAAGATACATCATAAACCATCAGCAACCCCATAGTAGCCACAAAAGATAAGAAAGACTACATATGATGCAACTTATAAACAAGCAAGGGCCTGAGACCCTTAAACATCCTGGTTTTAACTGGGACCAGAAACCCTTGAGATACACATAAAACCCACCTGCATCCGCCGGCATCAACAAACCAGCCGCTCATGGAAAACACCATAGAGCCAAAAAAGATAAACTGCATAATGGCGTAACACACCATCAGACCCCTAATCAAAAACTTGAGAAAATCCAAACACCCCACCTCAATAGGGGAGATGGGGAGCACAACAAACCATTGGGCACAAAGCCGCTTCTCGAACCAGGAATGTAGTTTTGAATAAAACCACCCATCCTGCAACACAACAAGAAAGGACAAGGAGTCCAAAACATACAAGGATATCTCCAACATCACCAAATTCTTGGAAACATTCAGGCCCCATGAAACCAACTCCACAAACACCTCAAAAGGAGAGAGTTGCCCTCTAATGGAGAGGAAGCTACAAGCAGCAAGACCACCACAACTAGAGATCACCAACACCCTCCACCTCCACCTCTATAGGAGCACTACCAACCTCAATAAGAACATCTGAGGGGGGTCCACCTCCATAGGACCAAAGGAGACAGCTAACACTGTAGTCAAGAAAACAACCATAACATCCATTGGTAACTACCACTTCAGAGTTGTCATAGAAGGCCACAACAACTGAGCAAACAACAGCTCAGCCCAAGAGAAGACCTCACATCCCAGCAACGGCCACCCATCAACAAAAAGAACCCCATGCCAAAAGACCACCAAAATCAAGGTCTAAGTCTCAAAAAGAAAGAGAGCACCAAACCCCCAAGAGGAGCAGAGGAGCCAAAACAAGGAGGATAACAGGAGAAGAGCCAACAAGAAAGACCACCAAGCAACCCCAACACGCCAGTTAGAACCAAAGATAAGCCAAGACTCCCACCATCCAACTAGAAGGAAACACCACCACACCTCAAAGAGGGGACAAGAAGAACCTAAAACACTCCAAGAGCATAAACCCCCAAGGGAGAACCACCAATCAAGTAACAAGCAGAAGCAAGGGATGAACAAGAAGAGACCAGAAGCAGAAAAAACCAATAGGAAAAACCACCAAGCCTTCCTATTACGTCGAATAGGAACAAAAAGAGGTCCCTTCTACAACTGAACATCCTTAGAGAAACCCACACTCACCAATTGCTTAGAAGGTAGCCAAAAAACCCAACCCTTAGCCACCATATAAGGAGCCAAACCAAAAGCCATGGGAAACTTAAACACCAAACCCCAGCTCAATCCAAATGCCCCACACCAAACCCCTAAAAAAGGAAAGTCTGGAGGAAGGAACAGTCAAACGCGAAGGACCATTCCCCAACCAACCAAAAGGGGAGTCCACAGCCAAAGCCAGCAACTACCACAGGAGCAGAGCCCACCACAAACAAAACACTCCCATCTATAGCACATACTGCCATGACAGGAGATCTAGTCATTCCAAGCAAGCCACACATGACCATTCACAAATTTTTCCAGGTCAACATCACCAAAAATAACTCCATCTTTAGGCAGGTCGAAACCACCCATAAAATCAGGTGGAAAAGAGGGAACAAACCACACCACCAAAGAGCCAAAGAAACCAGCTCTAAACACAGCACCATTCCTATCGAGGGAAATGTGAAAGGAATAACAACCATAGAGAGGGATAGAATAAATTCCCACCATCACTGAAGGAACTCCCTCCCACGCACCCAGAGAACCCAGTGAAAGAAGCCCATCGAGGGCACACCAACCATTTGCCTCTCCATCTTCCTCTAACTGCTCCTCGCCATCAGATAATTCAAATGCTTCATTGCCACCTGCTCCTGCTCTGCTCCACTCCATTATATTGTCTTGGAAGGGGTATTTAGAGACTTCTAATGTTGCTTCTAATATTTTCTCTAGTTACAATCCATTGAAAAATCAATTTTCAAATGGTAACCATCTAGAAATGTCCAACGGTTTTCATTGTTAGATCTTATTTATTATTATTATTAAGAACCTAAAAGGTACTTGAAGAGGCAACATACTCTATTAATACATTGAGTTGCTTCTTTATACTAAAAATAAAGTTGTCTTTAGTGATAGGCTACTTGTACAACTTTAGATGATAGCCATTAACAATAAGGGTTGTACGATTGGAGTCCATAGTGTGAAACTTGACCGCACCATTGTAGACAACCTTAATCTCATAAGGTCCTAGCTACTTGGTGTGGAATTTTCCTTTAAAATATTGAAACCTGGAGTCATACAAAAGTGCCCAGTCTCCTGGCTGAAATGATTGCTTACGGATGAAATGATCATGCCAAAGATCATGTTGTTGTTGAACTACTTCTATATGAAAGAGATCTTATTGATGCTTTCGAGTTGCTCAATTCTCTACTTTTGAGCATCATTAATATTTAATACCAATTCTAAAGTAGTACACAAAGTTTTAATTTCAAACTCAATAGGCAATACAACCTTCTTACCAGAGACAAGTTCATAAGGTGTAAGACCAATGGTAGTCTTCCACGTTGTCTGGTAATCCCACACTATTTCAGGAAGTTGATCTACCCAATCTTTCTGATGAAGAGCTAAAATTTTGGTAAGGATATTTTAATGTTCCCTATTGGTTACCTAGGCCTAACCATTTTCTTTTGGATGGTAGACAGAAGACTTGTGATGTTGAATCTCATATTCATGAACTAGAGCAGAAATAATCTCAAATGTGAACTATGGTCCTTGATTTTTTATAATTTCCTTTGGTACACTGAACCTTGTGAAGATCTCTATGTACAAAAAATTGACTACTTTAAAATACCTTGCATTCTTGAGTGCTACAACGTCAACCCATTTGGTAACATAATCAGTGCAAACCAATATGCACTCTTTGATTCTGGATGGAGGGTTAATGGGCCTCACAAAGTATAAACCCCATTTTTTAAAGGGTTTGATAGATAGTTGGGGTTGCAAAGTCATTTCATCCAAACATGTGGGTCATCCCATACATTGACATTTGTCCTAATGTTGAACATATCACTTGCAATCCTTGTGAATTGTGGGCTAGTAATATCCAACAGTAAGAATATTTTTGGTGGTCCTTTGGGCTGCAAAATTTCCTCTACATGGTTTATTTTTACATGCATGAAGTATGTCAAAGACATCATCTTCAACTACATAACGATGCATGATATTATCAATGCTAGTGCAGAAGAGAATTCTATTGATCCATGTGTATTGTCCACTTAGTCCAACAAGTTTTTGACAATCTCTAAGAGAAATATGGGGGAAATCATAAATGACTAAATAGTTTGCAATATGTACAAACCATGGAATTTTAACTAAAATTACAAAAATATTTTCATCTGGAAAGGCATCATCAACTAGTATAGGTTCATCCTCACATTGTAACCTGGATAAGAAAACTGCAACAAAATTCTCTCGACTAGGCTTATCAAGTATAGTGATGTCAAATTCTTGTAATAACAATAACCATCTGATGTATCTTCCAGTAACAATAGGTTTATTCATTAAAAAATTATTTGTAAAATGATCACTATGAATAAACACTTTATAACCAATGATATAATGATGAAATTTATTCACTACATATACAATAGCTAAAAGTATTTTTCAATTATTGTATAATTTACCTCAACACCTATAAAAATTTGTTGATGTAGTATATAGTATAGAAGAGTGTGTCATCTTTATGGCCTAGTAAAACTCCCATTAAAATATATGAGGCATCAATATGAATATGAAATGGTAGTTCCCAATTCATCCCACATAATATTGGTGTTGTAATTAACTTTGCTTTGATTTCTTCAAAAGCTTATTGTCACTTTGTTGTCCATGAGAAGAAATTGTCTTTTCCTAACAAGACAAAAAGAGGTGAGGAAATTTTACTAAATTTTTTAATAAACCTTTGATAATATCGTACATGTCCTAAGAAACTACAAACATCTTTTTGACAAGTAGGTATAGGTAAATATTTAATTATTTTTACCTTTTTAGGATCAACTTCAATACCCTTAGAAGAAATGTAATGACCCAACACTATACCTTCTGTCATTAGAATAAAATATTTTTCATGACTAAGGGATAGATTAGTGTCTTCACATCATTAAAGAAATTTTCCAAGATTTCCTTTCGCTTCCTCATAAGTAATACCATATACAATAAAATCATCCATATATACTTCTACACAATCCTAAATAAGATCAACAAAAATACTTAAACTGCCCTTTCAATAGTTGTGAGGGCATTACATAAACAAAAAGATAGAAAATTGTATACAAATGTTCTCCAAGGAGAAGTAAAAGTAATTTTATCTTGACCTTCAAGTGTTATCTGGATTTGATTGTATCCGTTGAAACCATCCAAGAAATAAAAGAGTTTTTTACCTAAAAGAGTATCAAGAACTTGATCAATAAATGGTAATAAAAAATTATCCTTTTTAGTTGATTTATTGAGGGCTTGATAATCAACACAAATTCACCACTTACCATTCTTTTTAGGAACCACACTCAAAGGAGAGACCCATTGACTATCTGAGATTGGATAAATAAAGCCTACATTTAACATTTTTTTAATTCTTCTTTAATAATTAAATCACATAGAATGGGATTTAACCATCTTTGTGGTTGCTTGACCAGATGACTATCTTCTTCCATATAAATATGGTGTGTCTAAGTATATGGATGTATGCCACACATATCTTGATATTCCCATGCAAATGCAACTTTATGATTTCATAACATGGTAATTAAATTTCAAAGTTGTGTAGTGCTTAAGTGTGGATTGATATTGAGTGTATAACCTAGTAAAATTTTCATTGCTTGTGATTGTGTAGGTAGATCTATAGTGAGTTTTTGTGAAGTGGATGGTGATATATTTGGTATAGATGTTTCAGTAAGTAGGAATGGGTTGTACAAACAATCATGTGGTAAAAATTGGTGTAATGTGATTAAATGTTGGATAGAATGTGAATCACTTACCAAAGGAAAATTCACAAACAAATAATTATCATTCGTACCTGAGTGAAAAATTATTCTTTCCAAAATATCATTAGATGAATATAAATTTTGAAAAAATTAGCGAGAATGGTATCTTCAAGTGGTTCATCAATGTCAATACTTTGATCAATTGTTATAACAAGAAGTGATTCATCTAAGTCACTATAAGTCACTATTAATCCATAGAGGATCTTCAGTTTCCAAAAAATATTGTGTTGGTGGGTATAATGTTAACTGCTTTTTTTGTTCACCATTAGAGATAACCATGTTACCTGGTTGATAATTGATGAAAGCATCTACTACAACCAACCAATATCTTCCTAGAATCAAAGGGGGTCATCCCAAAATAATGGGTCCAAACTTGGGACATCCTGATTTTTGCCTAAAATCACTTATCCTTGAGAGATTTCATCTAAAGGGTTTTAATTGAAGAGGTTTAGATAAGATCCCCTTAGATCAAACCCCCTTGGATAGAACCCCTCTAGTATTAAATCACACCCACAATGGAGTCTCCTTTGCACCTATCAAAATGCTAGCAAAAAAAACTTTTTCTTTACCTTTTGAGGGATTAAATAAAGCCATTTAGAAATTATATTTTGCAAGATCGTAGCCCTTGAAATGATATTTCCAAGTATAATTTTGATATATTTTCATTTTATCATGTATTTAATTTTCAATTTTTACTGAACATATGCTTTTCACCAAACATCAAGGTCATTATTCTACACAGGTGGAAAAATAGTAAACCATTGTAAAAAATAATCAAAAAATACCTTTGCCCTAGGTATTTATGTCCTTGTTTCACCAAAAATAATAAAATTGAATTTCAATATATACTTAGCTATTATTTTTAATAGGAATGAATCTCTTTATAATATTGAAATAGTTCCTAGAAATAAAATGAGAATAGCAAAAATTTTACCCACCTTGTCAGAAGATTAATAATATTTACATCCTTGGCTCACATGCATATCTCTTAAAAAACCTTGTAATGGTGTTTATAAGCTCTACTAGAGCATCACAATCAAGTGTCACCCTCTCATTCCATAGATTATTTATTCACTCAGACACAAGATGCTTTATCAATTGATCAATGGCTAGCTCAACCAATATAGTAATATTTTTGTGTCCATCCAACATGTTTTTGATAAGATGTAGATGTAGCATTTCCAATTGAAGGGTATTTTATCCTAATGTCAAATAAGGTATAGCCAATTCCTTTCACTTGCTTTTGGAAGAGGAGTTACAAACAAAGATAAATCCTTTGGGACAACATATACCTATAAAACTTAGGGATATAAACATTTTGTAGATGATTTTGGGATTCTACTAATAAATATATTAAATAGAATTTTGGGCACTCACTCTTTGAATTCCACAGATGTTGAGAAGTCCAATAATGTCTTCCATAAGAAATTATTTATTTTATAATGTTGATCAAATTTACCAAGCCACTACCTATAAGTCACCAACTCATTCTTCAACAAGAACATGATCATATCTCCTCTCATTACTTGAGATGAGAAACAAGCAAGTGGTTAGATCTCCTCCCATTTCTTGAGAATGTTATGGTTTCATATTCTATTTCAATCCCCATTGGGGGGTTCTTTTCACCTTTCCCTCATGGTACTATTTCTTCTATCGATCACCCAAGAGTGCTTGAATATTTTATTTTCTAAAGGAATCATTTGATGATGCCACAAATATAAGGAAATTCACCCAATTGTAGCACATATAGACCTGCAACCAAGTCTTGTTAATTTATTATGAGAATAATAAGCTAAGATTAGAGAATGGAAGAATGAAAACCCATAGCTCTCTTAGCCCACTAAGGTTTGAAACTTGTAGTTTTTAATAACTTACAAATCTATTTCATCATTGTACACCAAAAAAGAAAATTTATAATATATGCATTGAAGAGGTATAGCGATTTGACTAGCCAAAATCTAGGAAAGTCTTAGAAGGGCATTGCAAAGTTTCAATCACATATAATAAAAGTAAAACCATTTCAAAATTTGTTAAATTTAGTAGCTTTAAAAACAATATTGGGCTTGGATATTGTCTTGCAATCAATGCTCTTAAAATCAAAAGTGTAATTGTGTCTCTTAGTTTAGTGATGCACACTACATAAAGTATTTTCACATCGATATTTAAATCTAGTAATACCAACACATTTATGGGAAGAAAATAAATAGTTAGGAGTTATAGGAGGAGGTATTGCAAAATAAGAGTTGAGAATGGCCTAACTAGATGAATTTTGTGATAAATGATGCATTTCAAATCATATCCATGACTCTCCTTCCTAGTCGCCATTAAAATTACCAATATAATGGCTAGTTCTATCATTCAGTAGTTCTATATTATTTTCCTTTAAGAAGTAAAATTTTCAATCAATTTGATTGATGATAATTCATTTTAAAAATACTAGTTATATTATTTGTAAATTTACTTACAAAACATAAATGTTTATTCACTACAAATAAATACTAAATTTTACTTTATTATCAAATACAATTATGGAAAAGATGTGATGGATGGAGATTGGTGGCATGAGGGTTTTAGTGAAGGTATGAACACAGGTTAGCACACTTGGGAACTGGTCTATGGAGGTTGATAGGCTTCTACAGTCTAAGCATAAGTGTGGGGGTGATGTTTGGAGTGGGTGCATTGGGTGTGGTGTGTAGGCCACCCAAAGGTAAATTTGGGGGCTTTTTTGTCCGATCTATGATGTGCTTTATTTTTTGTGTTCTTTTGTGGGGATCTGCTTAGAAGAAGGTTGCATGGCCTCCTTAGGGGGTTTGATGGATCCCCATTTGTTTTCCTTTAAGGAGATTATTGGTAGAATTTCTTCATCATCTATACATGAGGATGCAGTGAATTTCCTCTTGCATGTTGTAGAGAAATCCAAGAATAATCAATTTCAAGGGATGTGCTCAAAACCCAATGGGTGTTTGGAAATAAGAAAAGATCATGTGGTAGTGGTGATTAATCTAGATACTATTGCAAATGATGTGATGTATTTATCTAAGCATGCACTAATCTAGAAACTCATGGGAGTATGCATCTCTTTTCCTTTTTGGAGGCTTGGGCTTGTAATAATTAGAATCCAGAAGGGGGCATGTAAATCATACGAGGAGCTAATGGTTTCCCTTTTGTGGTATTTATATAATTAGCAAATCAAAACATGGTCTTCAAAGGAGGCTCATATTTCCATAATCAAGCAAGAATCAAACCATGGTATCTAGGGGATTTGGTGGAAGAGATTCTATCAAAGATTCCTATTTTGGATTTGGCTACCTCAACTTCTAATGGATTTTTAGTGTAAGGACATTTTGCATTATATTTTTGTGATTCTAGAGAAGTCGTTGGGTCCATCCTGTCAAACCTTCGACTATAGGATTACTTCTTTTTCTCGCCTTTGTGTGGAAATAAATTTAAATAATCCGCTACCAAAATCTCTTGAAATCATATTAGAGAGCATGGGTTGGATCCAACAGATCAACTATGAGGCCCTTCCATTTTTTTGTTGATCTTGTCATGAATATGGTCACTTAAAAAGAATTATCCTAAATTGGGATTTAAAACCCAACAACCTCCATCTAGAATTCATGCAACCAATTCTAAAGTAAAAGGAAAAACCCCAATTCAAAATGAGGAGCCTAATTCAAATGGATTCATACGCATGAAATATTGGTTAAAGGAAATGGTGTCAAATCATCAAAATAAAGCCATATATAGGGGATCTCTATATAGGGGATCTCTAGTAAGATATTTGATATTCTTGAAAATTTTGAGGAGTTAGATTTAATGGAACATGACCACACCTTTGGAACTTAGGTTTTTTAGGGAATGGACCTAGCTAGCCATCATCCTCAGAGTCCTATTTTAGGGTTTGATGTAGTTTAGGCTTCAAAGGAAAGAGATTCTCCTTCTTCACCTCTTATTGAGCCTATGGCTAATGATCAAGAGATTGTGGGGGATCCAGAGGTTGATTTGGTTTTTAACCCTTGAGTAATCCTCCTTGAGAGCATATAGTCATTGATGTGATAACTGATCTAGAGGTGGATTCTGGGATAAAGGATAATGGAAACAATAAAACACTACCCCTTGGAATCTACCAAAATAACTTAAAGAAAGGATTCATTGATAAAATGGCTAAGGTGGGAGGAAAAAGGACTTGAAGAAGATGAAGATTATGGGAGAGTCTTTAGTGGAATCTAGTGTGGTTAAGACACTAAACACTCACTTTGCATCCTCACATAAATAATTGTGATCTTTTGGAATATTAGGGGTTTGAATAGTATCCCTATAAAAAAGGATACTTGACACTTATTTTGTGATCACAAACCTGATATCTTATTCATTCAAGAAACTAAACCTCTTGTAGAAGATATGTTGAAGATTTACCCAAAATTTGGAGGGGTTTATGCAAGTGTGTGGGTTCTCTTGGATTGGCTAGAGGTGTTTCTTGTCTCTAGGAATCTTGCAATATCACACCTCTCTAGTGGATGGCTAGAAGGAATTCACTTTCTATGTTGGCATCTTGCTTTGATTTAGGTGCAGTTATTATTCTAACCAATATTTATGCACAGGTAATTTTTTTTGGGTAATATTTTTCTCTGGTTTCATATTACGTCTATTTGTGAACTCTTTCTCCTTCTTGTCCTTAGATTTTGGTATGAGACTTTAATTCTGTATGCAATTTAGGGGAAAAATTAGGGAGAGTTAGTCATTTGGGGCTTTCTTCCTTGCTCAATAACAACATTTCATTTCTTAATTTTGTGGATGCAAAACCCAATATTGGAACCTTCACCTAGAATAATTGAAGGTTTGGGAAGGGGTCTATTTTTTAGAGACTTGATAGGTTTCTTGTTCCAGATGCTTGGCTTGGTAATAGATGGACCTGTTTATCTAAAATCATGTGGTGGAAAGGTTTAGATCATTAGTCAATCAAGTTTACTTCTTTTTTCTACCTATCTAAACAGACTCCTTTTAAATTCCAACTAATTTGGTTCTATGTCCATAATTTACACCAACTTGTAGAGAAGTGGTGATCAAAAGGGAGGCCTACCTTTGGCACTAAAATTTTCTCATTTTTCAAGAGACTCCAATATGTTAAATACAAGCTTAAAAAAATGAATAGAATGGATTTTGGTAATCTCTTTCTTATGAAGAAATAATTGTAAGAATAGTTGGATAGTATCACTTTCAAAATTAAGGAAGAGGGAATGATAGTGGATTTGCTTCAGGAAGAAACTAGATGCTCCAGAGAACTTGTTGAATGGGAGCTACAAGAGGATATTTTTTGGAAGAAAAAATCTTGTATTGATTGGCTTCAAGAAGGGGATAAGAATACTGCCTTTTTTCATAATTTAATGGAGCATAAAAGTGGGAATAATATTGTTTCTCTCACATCAGCTCACAAAGACTAATTATACTTGCACCAATCCATTATGGATGAGTTGGTCAGGTCTTTCTCTTTTATTTTCATAGAAAATGGATCACATGCTCTAGATGAGGAGAATCTTGTTTTGGGTTTCATCCCTTTTTTGGTCTCTGACGATATGAATAATTATGTTCTTGCGCTTGTCTCTTTAGAGGAACTTGAAAATATTGTGTTCCAAATGAAGAAAGGTGAGGCCCCTAGCCCTAATGGTTTTCTCATAGAGCTTTTTCAGGATTTCTAGGATACTGTTGAATTTGATATGTTGAAAGTTTTTTGTGAATATCAAACTAACAAGCAAATGCCCAAAGCCATTAATTCCACCTTTCATGCTTGATTCCTAAAAAAGAGGGTTTCAATTATTTAGACTATTTTTGGCATTATTTCTTTGTGTAATGTTACCTTCAAGATTATCACTAAGCTAATTGTTGAAGTATTGAAGAATTGTTTGAGCCCCTAAATCTCCCTGGAACAAGGAGGTAGATTGTTGATGGCATACTGGAGGCATCCAATGCTATACACTTCATATCTTCTTCCAAGAAGAAGGTAATGTTTATTAAATTGGATATGTATAAATCCTATGATATGGTCTAATGGTCCTTCCTTTAGTGATTGCTATTATCTTTTGTATTTCATTCAGACTGGGTCTCTTGGGTCATGAGTTGTGTGACTTCTTCCTCTTTCTCTATTTTGGTTAATGGTTTTCCCTCACCTACCCTTTTTGCTTCTCAAGGACTTAGGTAAAGGGATCCTCTATCTCCTTATTTGTTTGTCTTAATGGCTAAGAGTCTTGGGAGGTTGTTGAAGTAGCATATAGAAATGGGTCTTATTCATGGATGGAGTTAGGCCCAAGATTTGGATTCTCAGTCGCATCTCCAGTTTGTTGATGATACTATTCTCATGGGTCTAGCTAGAATTGATGAGGCAGTTAACTTCAGGAAATTTTTAGATATATACATGGATGCATTTGTTCAACAAATATCGAGGATAAGTCTAATATTTTCTTTGTCAATACTCTTATTTTGATCCAGAATAGAATTGTCAACATTCTTCATTTTTCAGATTGGTAGACTCCCTATATATA
The DNA here is from genome assembly GCA_007258455.2 of Sequoia sempervirens. Lineage (NCBI taxonomy): Eukaryota > Viridiplantae > Streptophyta > Pinopsida > Cupressales > Cupressaceae > Sequoia > Sequoia sempervirens. Next base: position 34,962,120 of record VDFB02000008.1, on the reverse strand, counting down.
TTTGGGTATCCCCCAGGTGTTGGTGTTGGTGTTGGTGTGAATAAATGTTTTGTACCTATTTAATTCACTCACTATTAACTCCTTCATGGTTACATTGTTGTATGTTTGCAAAAAAAAGTGTCAATTTGTTTAGGACAAAGGGTTAATTGCTTGTATTGTGAAGGGAAATTTTTGTTCCTCTATTGTACTTTTTGATCTTATCCCCATATGTAAATTTATTGTTGTTGTGAATTAATGTCTTGTACCTAGTCAATTCACTCACTAGGTTTAATTAGGGGACATATTCACATGTTAAGTTTACTTAGGATATAAGATTCTTTCTATACTTAGTCTTAGTTCACTTTTTCTAGAACTTAGGTTATCTAGCTTGTAATCCTTGATTCCTAAGTAGTTAGGTTGTTAGTTGTCACATGTTATAGGATTAAGACACTTTTCATGATCTTTTATAATCCTTATATCTATCACCTTTCCTTTATAAGCAAGGTATCTCATGTACATTTACACATACAACCATTATTCAATAATATTTAATCTTACATTGTTGAAGCAAGCATTCTTGCCATTTTCTCTCCTATGGAAGATATTTTGGCCTAGAAACTATTCCTAGGGGTGTTGAGGAATCATCATTAACTCCTACATGAATATGGTTGAATAATGCTAATTTACATAATATGCCTTGCTTATAAAGGAAAGGTGAGAGATAGGATTATACAAGATCACGAAAAGTGTCTTAATCCTATAACATGTGACAACTAACAACCTAACTAACTAGGAATCATGCATTAAATCTAGATAAGATAAGTTATAGAAAAGAAAACTAAGACTTCTAGAAAGAATCTTATATCCTAAGTAAACTTAACGTGTGAATTTATATCCCCTAATTACCTAGTGAGTAAATTGACTAGGTACAAGACATTTATTCACACCTCAACACCATGAAGGAGTTAATGGTGACTCCTCAACACCCCCAAGAACAATATAAGGACTCAAGTACCAAATCTTGCTCTGAATCACAAGGAATCAAAAGAGTGGTCCTTAAAGAGAAGACGTATATCCTCAATAGTGTCATCTAGATCAAAGATGAGGGAATCTACAAAAAAATAAGAGATGTCTAGTAGAAATTGTTCCTATTGGACTGATTCCAAAAGACATAACTGATCTTGCTATAATGAATCACTTGAGGTCCTCAAAGAAGCATCTATAGATTCTAAAGTTGCAATAAGTGATGTTGACGTGATATCAACATGAGGATGAGAAGCAAGAAGAGAATTCTTTGTCATATGAACGTTCAAGATGTTCATAATACTTAAGCTCCTCTAAAGTAGCATCATCAAAGGTTATATTATCTACATCATCAAGTGGAATGAGGCAATATATAGTAGGATCATCTGGGAATGGAGAAACATGAGGGTTACAAACATCTTCCAAATCTTGGTCCAAAGTGTGCGGGGAGATTCAATGTCCACTATAGCCCACATAGTGTCATAATCAACATGAGAACCAATTAATCCTAATACATGATAAATTCTATTACCCCATACTCTTCATCCTTTTGTGGTATTTCGGATAAGGATAATTATGAGTCTTGGAAAAAAGGAATTCTAACCCATCTCAGATGGTTAAAAAAATTTCCTTACCTTTATGGGCTCATGCTTGAACCAGACACACCTAGAAGGAAATCGGTATAGGGTAATAGAATTGATCATGTATTAGGAGTAATTGCTTTTCATGTTGATTATGACACAATGTGGGCTATAGTGGACATTGAATGTCCCCACACATTTTGGAATAAGATTTGGGATATGTTTGGAAACCCTCGCGTTTCTCCATTCTCATATGATCCTGCTACACATTGTTTCAATCCACTTGATGATGTAGATAATATACCCTTTGATGATGCTACTTTAGAGGATCTTAAGTATTACATGCACGCCTTGAATTTTCAGATGACATAGATAATTCTCTTCTTGATTCTCATCCTAATTTTGAGATCTCATCGACATCACCTATTGTAGCTTCAGATTCTAGAGATGCTTCTTTGAGGCCCTCCAATGATTCATTGTAATAGGATCAGTTATGTCTTCTGGATTCAATCCATTGGCACCAATTTCTACCTGACATCTCTCTTTTTTTGTAGATTCCCTCATCTCTAATCTAGATGACACTATTGAGGATATACATCTTCTCTTTGAGGACCTCTCTTTTGGTTCCTTATGATTCAGTGCATCCGAACTCCAATATTTATGATTCTTGTGGCATCAGGAAGGTATTCAAGATCACTACAGTTCTATCCATGCATTTTTGTAGATTTTTTTTCAAAATTTCAAAATTTCAGTTTGAAGCTAATTTGGTACTTTTGGATACATTGTTGTAAATTTGCAAAAAAGTGAAAATTTGTTTAGGAAAAAAGGGTTAATTGCTTGTATTGTGAAGGGAATTTATTGTTCCTCTATTGTACTTTCTGATTTTATCGTGGATTTTCCAAAATTTGTACTTCTAACCCCATATAACTATCATGAATGGAAATCACAAATGGGGATGTTGTTGTTAAAATTGAAGTTGCAAAGAATCACATTTGGTCAAGATCCAAAACCCACAAAAGTTGCAGAAAGAAGAAAATGGTTTGATATAACAGATGAAGCACTTGGTACTCTTATTTTATCCATTTCTCTAGATCTTAGATATCATGTTGCATATTGCACACATCCTAATCAAGTTTAGACTATCTTAGAGGGTCTCTTTAGTAAGCCAGATAAAATGAAAAAATTTAAGTTGGAGAATGAACTAATGAGTCTAAATCCTTTATATTTTGACAATATCCAAGACTTATTCTCTAAGCTCAATTATTTAAGATTGCAATTATCTAATTGTGGGGTCATTGAAGAGGGTGAGCATTTGATTCTTTCTATTCTTGCTAAGCTTGGTATTGGTTATTTAATGTTTGTTTCTACATTCTATGCTACAATGTATTCCCTTGGAAATGCATACAAAATGTCTTCTCTTGATGAATTTGTAGCTCAACTCACAAGGGAACAAGAAAATTTGGTTCACATGGGCACATTGAATTCTTCTAGAACTCATGCTCTTCTTGCAAAAGATTCAAAGGCTTCAAGTGGCAAGAGTAAGAAGCAGAATAAGGATCCCAAGTCTAATGAGAAAGGTAAAGATTCTCCTTCACATAGCACTCTTGAGTCCACTCCCTCTTCTAATGAGGAATCATCTAGAAAGAAGAAGTTCAAATGTGCATATTGTAAAAGGCTAGGACATGATGAGCATAGATTTTATAATAAGAAGATTGATGAAATCACACACCTTCAAAAGAATAACATACAGCTACCCCCATCAGTGTCTTCTTCTACTTTAGCATCTCAATCGGCAACTCCTTCATCATCTCAATCAGAGAATACAAGATCTACAACTGGTTTGAAAAAAATAAATGGACAAGCACTCTTGGCCTCTACAAGTTTTGAGTATAATAGATGACTTCTTGATTCAAGGGCATCTCATCATATGGCATCCTCTATGGATATGTTCTCTTCTTTTGAGCCTTATAATTCACCTCATATTTTGATTGGTAGCAATACATTTATGAAGGTAATTCTGAAGGGTTCTATTGACATGGGAGAGGGCACTTTTAATGATGTACTTTATGTCCCTTATTTGTCCACTAATATCCTTTTTGTTTATCAAATTACCCATGGTGTTCAAGGTAAAATAGTTGAGTTCACTCCTGATAGATTGTACATAAGGTACTTGGAGACTAAGGATATTGTTTCTATCAAGTCGAATAATCATTCATCTCATTTTTATTCCTTTTCACATTTTTCTTCAAAAGAAGATAATGTTCCTTTGACTACATATCGCACTCCTTCATCGAGTGTGAATCATGTTTGTGAGGAGAATTTTGGTCATCTACACCTTGGTATTCTAGAGACCAATGTTGAGATTTCTACTCCACCTCCTACTTCTTCAGCCATTAGTGCTTCTATTCAGTAGGATGATCATAGTTTTTCAGATCTTACTTTGTGGGATGAATATTTGATAGGTATATCTAACTTGTTTGTGGAGTCTCAAACTACAAATTTGGAGGACACACTTGAGGGGTTTTCTCTCCTCTTTGATGGTAGTTTTAGCACAACTCTTATCCCATTTCTTTGTCTTTGGACATTGACATTCATGAGTATTCTCATTCTCTTGATTCATCATGTTTATTGTTCAATTTTGACCATAATTGTGTTTTGTCTTATTTAATATTGGAAACTCCTACTCAATTTTTAGAGGAATACATGTTGAGACTTCATTCTTCCTCATTTCAGTTTGACATGGAGTGGCTTCTTCATTAGCCTATAGATTTTTTTCTTCCTAAGGGAAGATGTGTTGCATGTAGACATTGGATCATATTTTGTTTTCAAGCATTCTTTATCAGAATTGGAGCTTCTTCATTATGGGGGGATATCTTGTATTTTTTTCCCTCTTATGGGGGGTCATTTATTGTATATACATGATGTATATATTCCTTGGGGCTATCATCGAGTCCTCCATACATCATCTTGTTTGTTTCTTTTCTCTCTTTTGGAGAGGAGTTTTGTCCCACTGGGTTTTCTCCTTTTCTTTGTTTGTGGCAGATTAAATTGATTGCATTTTCTTTATAAATGGGTATCTAACATGGCCTAGTAGTTGAGACCCATCTTCATCTTCATATTTGCATATTTTGTATAATAAGCTTCTCCCTAAGTTGCACTTAAGGGTGGTTTTGGTGTGAATAAATGTCTTGTACCTAGGTAATTCACTTACTAGGAATTATGGGACATATTCACATGTTAATTTTACTTCGGATATAATATTCCTTCTAGAAGTCTTAGTTGGATTTTCTAGAACTTATCTTATCTATCTTGTAATGCATGATTCCTAGGTAGTTAGGTTGTTAGTTGTCACATGTTATAGGATTAAGAAACTTGTCATGATCTTTTCTAATCTTATCTCTAACCTTTCCTTTATAAGCAAGGCATCTTATGTACATTAGCATTATTCAACCATATTCAATCAATATTCAACTTGTATTGTTGAAGAAAGTATTCTTTCCATTTTCTATCTTATGGAAGATATTTTGTATAATAATCTTCTCCATAAGTTGCACTTAAAGGGGGTGTTGGTGTGAATAAATTTCTTGAGCATACCTAGTCAATTCACTCACTAGGTAATTAGGGGACATATTCACATTTTAAGTTTACTTAGGATATAAGATTCTTTCTAGAAGTCTTAGTTGGATTTTTCTAGAACTTATCTTATCTAGCTTGTAATACTTGATTCCTAGGTAGTTAGGTTATTATTTGTCACATGTTATAGGATTAAGACACTTTTCATGATCTTATCTAATCCTATCTATCACCTTGCCTTCATAAGTAACACATCTCATGTAAATTTGCATATTCAACCTGAAACATAGGGAAAAATGTAAGTGGATGATCCAAAATGGAATGATTAAATGGATATATGATGCACCTACATTTTCTCTATTTTCATTAGGAAATGAGATCCCAAAAGGTAGGATTGAATTTCAACCCTTAAGTGAATCAACCCTATTGGAGATCTTATTGTTTTCCTTATGACAAAAAATGGTAAAATATGCTTGAAATGCATTTTTGGGAGATGAAAATAAAATACCAAATGATCTCAATTATGTGGAGTAAAACTTGAAATGAAAATTTAAAACATAATACTAATGGAAACCACAATCTTTTGGAAGATCTAAGAAGGTTAAAATATTGTGCACCTGTCACCAAAAATGTCGCAAAGCATCCTGCCAAGACTCATTTTCCCAAGGGTGAATGGGTCTGTGTACATTGTTTTTCCTCAACTTTTGGGGTCCTCTGGAGATGGATCTGAGATGTTGTTTGCCCCAAGTTTTACTACTAGAAATTCATAAATAAATTTGAGATCTAAGTTTTCATGGCTTGACAAATTTGACAACTTTGCAAAATTGCACTTTTGATCAATCTTCAATCCTTCACCTACAAATTTGCACATACACCAAGAGAGGTAAACATGTTTGTTTTTGGGTGAATAGGGTTTTTCCTTGTTCAAACCCCAATTTGGTAATTAAACCTTGATAATGAAATAATGATAAAATGAAGAAATGGATGAATGAACATTTAGCTTATTATAAATTACCAAACCCTTTAATGACTGCCCTTAGAGGACAAAAGTCTAACACATCACTTTAAGGTCTTGATCCTACATGAAATGGCTTGATTGCTTGGTAGATCTTGATGCTTGAATATTTTCTTGAAACTTGAAACCTACATCACAATGTTAGCTCCAAAAACATGCATGAATGCAAATATCTTTAACATGATGATGTGATCTTGATTTTTGTTGTTGTAGATGACTGATAAATCCACTCTTCAATTCTCTTAACAATAATATTTTCTCTTGTGAAATTTTCCTTAATGTTGCTTAGTTTGAGTTGATAAAACAACCTTGTATTTATAGGTGATTTTTTTATTTCTCGATAATTAAACATCAAAAGCTGAAAAAAGAAATTTGAATTTTAAATATTAAGATGCCACCAAAAACATATTAAAAATTGGGACCTAAGACTTAAGGAGGGCCCATTCCTAAGCCCTAAATCTAGGACACTAAATTTCCAAGGTGTTTAATTTTATGTTTGCAATTGTTTAATGTAGGTTCCCCTTTCAAAAAATGAAATTAAGTAGGCTTTTACATGCATAATTGGGTCAATTAGAGGCTTAATTAAGTACAATTAATTAAGGGGATGCAAACATTGTGTGAAAATGTAAAGGTGTACATTTTTCTACACTACATTTAGCCCCCACTTTAGTGAGAGTATGAACTTGTGCTCAAACTCACACTAAAGTAGACAAATATATGTCAAGAGGGGTCCAAGTGCACAATATTGATGGAATAGGATGACAAGGATCAAGGATGTTGTGCAAGCCCCCAGGTTCTAAGATCCCATGGAAAATCAACATAAGTACAAAGGGACACACACATGATATGAAGCAACAAGACAAGATACACAAACATACACTATCAAAATTAATGCAAAAAGAAAGAAAAGAAAGGATGGAATATCCGCAATTGCATTGTTGTCCATAAAAAAAATGTTTAAAAGTGAAAACACATTGTCCACTATGCAAACAAAATATACTCACGAGGGCTAGTGAAATCTGGTTTCCACTAGGTGAGCCCCAAAAAGGTGGTTGATGGGAAAGTCATGCCAGGTCTATTAGCTCCCATATGTCAACCATACCAAAAGTTATTCCTTTTGATAACTTTGATAAGGCACCACAAAAAAAAAGGTTTTGTGAGGCTATCAAGTTGCATTATGCTAGAAACTCATGAAAAACAAAAAGGCACCATTGGCAAGCAATTTGTGTTATGCTTGGTGGCCATGACAAATTTTTAAATATAATAGGATAGGATAGTCAAAGAGGTTTTTCTTAGTTCATGAAATGTCTTACTTTAGGGAACATCGTGCTTAATGTCACCAAGAGAGGACTAATCAAGAGATAAAAGATTTGCACCTTAGGGAATGCAAGCGATAGCATTACTACTAAAAGGAATGTCATAAGCCAAGAAAGGTCATGCTCTCAAAGGAAATTAACCTAATGTCACTACCAAGAAGAAACATCACATGAACTAAGAAGACCACAATTTGAATAAAAATTTCACACTTCCTAGGAGATTTTTGCTATCATCACTAAGAAGGGAACATGCAAACAATGACCAAGGGAAAATATGCCCCCCACTTAAAATGTCAACATACTTGCTATGTTGGTATTTTAAGTAGATAGATAGGAAGGGGGATCCTTGAAAAGAATACACACATCCAAAAACTAGTTATCCTTTCCCCCCAATCATAGAGATAGACAACCACCAAGAACTATCATGTTGTTGCCAAGAGAAATATGGTTGCACCTAAAATTGTACCACCATGAATGGAAATGAGCAAGACACACAAAGCTACTAATGGAACATAGTGATGAGCAACATGATAGGATGAAAATCATTATCAATTAGAGGAAAAAGGTGCATCAATACAAGGAAGAGCACCACAATCCTTAAGATGTTTAAATTTTATTACTAAAATTCATACATTCATTGGTAGAATGACCATGAACTCGATGATATGCACAAAATAAAATTTTGTTGTAAAATTTATTTCGTGTTCTTGGAGGAAGAGTAATCAAGTAGGGTTGGAGAAGACTTGACAAGGTATTCTCTTACTCAATGGTAGAAGATGTTCCTTTCTTTTGTGATAGAGATATTTCCTGCTTACTAAAAGGTGTCATACATACACAAGACTCTCTAGATTCTAATATTTTGTACTCTCCCTTAGAGGAGGGTGTAAAATCTAATGAAACCCAATCATCACTAAGACATGTGTTTGAAGATGCAACCATATTTGTCCTAGGAGTTTTTTGTGTGATGACATTAATATTAAGCAAAGGTTTATTTGATGCTTTTGTTTCTTTTGAAACACAATAACCAAGACCACTAGTTGTTTCTTGTGTGTAAGGCTCTATAGGGACACAGATACCTTGTTCTCTAGTACCACATCCTTTTCCATTATAGCCAAGTTGCTTCAAAAGCTCATAACCTCTTTCATAATTTTTTTCCATTTCTTTTGGATTTGGTGGTTTCTCATGATCACACTCATCATATGTGGATGTATAATTTATTTTTTTCTCTTCTTTGCTAAAATTTATGGATTCACATGCTTTTGATGACTCAGCTTATGTTGATACTATAGTATCCTTTTACTCCTTTGTTGACTTTAACTGTATAATCTTTGGTTTCCCATAAAATTTAGGTGTAAAATCTAATGATCCCCAATCATCTTCTGATAATATTGTTATAGGCACGAAAGGAACTTATCCTTATCCTCAACTTGTAAAGGTTCTACTTTTGTAGTTGGTGTCAATGTTGTAAGAAAATTTGTCATTCTATTAAATTAGTTTGCAAACAATTGTAATATGATTTTGTGTTGGATTTTATCATGTAGACTTTGTTTTGATAAGTGTACTTCACTAGACGATGTAGTGTGGAAGGCACCACGTTCATTGCATGAATCCAAGGTCTACCTAGGAGGATATTACATGATATTTCTTGAGGCATAACATGAATAGGAGCTTGCAATGTAATCTTTCCCACTTTAACAAGTAGTGTTATCACACCAAGCAGTTGTTTCCCCACATTATCAAATCCACAGACAAATAAAGAATCTGGTTGAATTTCACTCTTATCCACTCCAATATTATCAAGAAGGATTACACTACAAAAATTGAGTGTTGAACCATTATCAATGAGAGTATGCCTAATGCCATATTTATTAATGATAGTTTGTATCATCAAGGCATCATATTTTTTTTCACACTTCTAATGGAGGTAACTCATCTTGATGAAAGGTAATGGCTAAGTTGAATGATTTCATACCTTGGATTAGGGTTGCTACATCATTGGGTTGCACACTAGAAGGGATAACAACTTTTTGTAAATCACTTTTAAGAATGCTATGATAATTAGGTGAAGCTTGAATAAGATCCCATAAAGAAATCTTAGCAGGAGTGTTTCTAAGTTGTTCCAAAAGATCATACTCCTTTCCACTATGCAAAGGAAAATGGGGAGCACTAGGAAAGATAGGTTGAGGAAGTGGTAATGAAGTAGGTATAGTTTATGGTTTCCTATTGTTCCTTGTGTTATATGTATGAGAAATGGTATAATAACTAGGTTGCAAAATATTTTTACTAGTGAGTTGTCTTGCAAAATTCAAGATAACTCTTGGAGGTTTTTGTTGGTGTTGAAGTGGTACTATGATAAGAAGTGGCTTAGGAGGTGACTTTGGAGGTCCAATAATTAGAGGACTCTTAGGAGTTTCTAAAGGAATCTTAGGTTGTCCAATGATTAGAGGACTCTTAGGAGGTCCAAGAGGAGGTTTTGGAGGTCCTATAATCAAGGGAGATCTAATGGATACGTGTTTTTCCATAACCTCAATAGATGCGACTTCTTGTTGATGATTTTCTAATGAGGGGGGATAAAATCTTGACTTAGCCTCTTCATCTATACCATATTTTGAAAGAGATATATCTATGATATCATATTCACTTGGAAAAATATCTTCCCAAGTGGGAGAATAATTGGAATAGGGACAAACAAGATCCTCATGATTCTCGATGATTGTATCTCCTTTAACCAAAATACCTTCATCACAAGTAGGAGAGGTATTGTGAGAAGAACAATTATGGTTTTCATGATTATCCATGATTGCACTCTCTTGCACTGAAGTATTCTCACAAGTGGGAGAGATGTTGGGAGATAAATGAAGACTAGGAAAGGTTATGTTAAGAAATGTGTCAATGATCTCATCCTCTTATACCATAATATCCTTCCCAAATGGATGGGGTAGGGGGAGAGGTACAAACAATATTCTCATGATGCTCAAAGATTGTGTCTCCTTTCACTAAAATACCTTCGTCACAAGTAGGAGAGGTATCAAGATAAGAACAACTATGATTTCCATGATTGTCTATGCTTGCATCCTCTTGTGTTATTAAATTCTTACAAATTCGATAGATATTAGTAGGGTAACTAACATGCTTTTCAAAGGTTTATTTTTCCTAAATTATGCTCACGAGTAGGGAAAATAGAATCATATAATCTATGTGATACTTTATGAAAACTAAATGTTTGAAAAGGAAACATTATTTTATGAGAACTAATCTATCCAAAATATGCAATGTTTTAGAATTATAAACAATTATCCTTCTTATCTGACAATTTTCAATATTGAAATGCAATATTTTTTCCCCAATTTTGCAATAAACTAGGCAAAAATGATAGTTTTCTTACACATGCAATAACAGGAAGTCAAAACAAAGACAATAATGTATGAGGTGAGTCAATCCAACCTTGGATCTCAGTTCCTTATGATAGTAGGAAAGATCAAAGATAAATTTGGAATGATTAAAAATTCCTAAACTAAATGGATGATTAGACCTAATGCATAAATTAGAAATTCCCAAAAATTGACAGACTTAAACAGTAGTTTACCAGCGGATCTAGGAAGTGCAGAGGACTACAAAAATGTTCAAAAAATTTGGTTTTGATATTCCCTCAAGGACTCATTCACCCAAGCATGAATGGGTCCTTGTATAGGGTTTTTAAAAATGAAAAATGCAAATTCTAAATTATTGTTTATGTTCTCTGTTCCAGGTTGCAAACTGTGAAAAACTATGAATTCTATGACAAATTTTTCCATATTTTGGCATCTAAATGCAAGTGCAATAAAGGACAAAAATTGAAAAACTATGACACTTTTTTAATGCAATTTTGACTAATTTTTCTAATGTAAATGACTAAAATTACACTAATATGCAAGTACTATGCAAAATCAATGTGATATGTATGCAATTTTTTGGAATTTTTAGATTTTAAACAATACAAAATGCAAATTTAAAACCCTAGATGAAATTCAAACTAATGCAATTTTGAAAACCCTAGATGAAATGCAAACTAATGAAATGTAATGTAAACTAATACAAATCCTAGATCTAGGGTTTGAATGACCTCCAATTTTAGAATTTTAGTTGTACAATGTCAGGTTCACCAAAATGAAACATAGAAAAATGTAAGTGGGTGATCCAAAATGGAATGATTAAATGGATGTATGATGCACCTACACTTTCTCTATTTTCATTGGGAATTAAGATCCCCAAAGGTAGGATTGAATTTTAACCCTTAAGTGAGTCAACCCTATTAGATATCTTCTTTCTTTCCTTATGACAGAAAATGGTAAAATATGCCTAAAATGCACTTTTGGGAGATGAAAATAAAATACAAAATGAACTCAATTATGTGAAGTAAAACTTGAAATACAAATTTAAAACATAATACTAACAAAAACCACAATCTTCTGGTAGATCTGAGAAGGTTAAAATATTGTGCACCTGTCATCAAAAATGTCGCAAAGCGTCCTACCAAAACTCATTCACCCAAGGGTGAACAATTCTTTTTACAAGGTTTTTCCTCAACTTTTAGGGTCCTCTGAAGATGGATCTGAGATGTTTTCCTTAGATTTCATTACCAGAAAGTTGGAAATAAATTCAGGATCTGAGTTTATGTGGCTTGACAACTTTGACAACTTTATAAAATTAAACTTTTGATCAATCTTCAATCCTTCTTCACCTAAAAATCTGCACATACACCAAGAGAGGGGGAAATGTGTGTTTTTGGGTGAATAGTGATTTTCCTTGGTCAAACCCCAATTTGGTAATTAAACCTTGATAATGAAATAATGATAAAATGAAGAAATGGAAGAATGAACAAAGCTTGTTGCAACTCACCAAAGCCTTTAATGGCTGCCCTTAGAGGACTAAATTCTAACACATCACTCTAAGGTCTTGATCTTGCATGAAATGGCTTGATTGCTTGATAGATCTTGATGCTTGAATATTTTCTTGAAACTTGAAACCTACATCACAATGTTAGCTCCAAAAACATGCATGAATGTAAATAACTTTGACATGATGATATGAGCCTGATTGTTTTTGTAGATGACTGATAAATCCACTCTTCAATGCTCTTGACAGTAATATTTTCTCTTGTGAAATTTTCCTTAATGTTTCTTAGTTTGAATTGATAAAATAACCTTGTATTTATAGGTGATTTTATGATTTCCTGATAATTAAACGTCAAAAGCTAACAATTGCAATTTGAATTTTAAACATTAAGATGTCACCAAAAACATATTAAAAATTGGAACCTGGGAATTAAGGAGGACTCATTAGCCCTTGGGAAAATGGGTCCTAGGCCCTAAATCTAGGGCGCTCAATTTCCAAGGTGTTTAATTTGATGTTTGCAATTGTTTAATGTAGGTTCTCCTTTCATAAAATGAGATTAATTTTATGCTTTAAAATGCATAATTGGGTCAATTAGAGGCTAAATTAAGTCCAATTAATTAAGGGATGCAAACATTGTGTGAAAATGTAAAGGTGTACATTTTTCTACACTACACAACCATTATTCAATAATATTCAATCTTGCATTGTTGAAGCAAGCATTCTTGCCATTTTATCTCTTGTGGAAGATATTTTGGTCTAGGAACTGTTCCTGAGGATGTTGAGGAGTCACCATTAACTCCTTGAGTTGGTACCTTGAAGAAGAGTCATTGGAAAAAGTTCCTTGAAAAATTAGATCAAAGGTGAACCACTAGACCTTCAGGTGATTATCCTTTGCTAGAAGATTGACTCTTTTATCCTCTATTTTACAGGATATCCCTTTGTCTAAGTTCATGACCCTTTATGCCCCCAAAAGCATCCTCAAGAAGCTTGATTCCCTTGTCAGAAATTTTTTTTAGGCATGAAATATTGAAAATCAAAAATGGAGTTTGGTGAATTGGGACCAAGTTAGCAAACCAAAGGAGAACAGAGGCCTTGGTCTTAGGTAGTTGGAGTTGAGTAGTCAAGCTTTAGCTCCAAAATTATATTGGGGTGGTGTAAGTTTTTGTAACATCCCTAGGCCTACATCCTGAAATATAAATATTTAGGAGTTACTAATGAGGACATTCTGCGAATGGATTTGACTGGTAAGGGATCTATGATCTAGAACACTATTAAAAGGGGTTTTGTTATCATTAAATAAGGTCTATTTTAGATTATTCAGAAGGGTGAGTGTGTTATCTTCAAGACTAATACTTGGGACAACCATCCTCCTATTCTTTCTTCTTTTCCCTAGCTCTGACCCTTAAGTGAGATTTTTGCGATTATCAATTGGTCCAGTGTAGATAGGTTTAAATTCTCTTCTTCTTTAGGGGGATCTTTCATTTATCAATGATGAAGTCTAAAAAGTTATCCTGGAGGGGGATCTCAGGAAGAAAGAAGAATTTTAGCTTCTATCCTTGTGGTGCGGCCTTTTTGCCCTTCTGAGGATATGGATTTACTTGCTTGGAGATGTGATTCTAAGGGTATTTACTTGGTCGCTCAAGGGTATGTTGTTTTGAAGTCTCAGTAGGTTAACCTAAGAAAGTACCCTTAGTGGAACATATTTAGAATAAGTTTGGGTAGCCTAAGTGCAATATCGTCATATGGTTGTTGAGTCATAACAAATACCTCACTTAGGAAAATATTAGGAAAAGAGATTTTTTTTTGTCCATCTCTTTGCTTCATATGTGGGTGTAGTAAAGAAAGTACTAATCATGTCTTTTTTCAATGTACTTTTTTGATGAAAATTTGGAGGCTTTGGTGGAAGAGTTGGAGACCTTTTAGGCATGCTTTATCTTTGCATGACTTTTGGGAGAACTTGGGCCCTCCCCAAGCTTTTATTTCCTTTTTGGTGGTTTCTTGGGAGCTAGGACCTTCCCTTATTATTTGGCAGGTCTGGTTGGAGAGAAATTGATGCATCTTCCAAGAGTTTCGACAAGTGGTTCTTCAAGTGTGGTATAAGGCTAAGAGGATGCTCAAAGAAACTATAGAGTCTAATTCAACTTGGGGGAATCTTTGTCTTCATTAGAAGTGCATACTACTACTCTCCTTTAGATTTATCTCCCCTTGGCTTCCCAAGCTTATTTGGAAAATAGGTAGAAACCTTCAAAGAAGATGGATCAATTAGGTAAGTGGAGTCCTAATAGTTTCTTCAAAACTAACACTGATTGTTCTTCTCATGGAAATCCTGGCGTTGTTGGATCAGAGGAGTTGGTCATGATAGTAGAGGATCTATTCAATTTTTCTTTTCCATTTATATGGGGCCGGTGCACTCTAATAATCATATGGAGGTAAGGCTATTATTAAGGATTTAGAGAAAGCCTATGAGTTGGGTTGGAAGAAAGTGATTTGTGAGTCAAATTTCATGATTTTGGTCTCTCTGCTTAACAAGCGTGACTTCAAGGATTCTTCATGGATATTGGTTTTGATTCAAATCAAATTTTCCATCTTGCTTTGAACTTTGAATCTATCTCTTTTGTCCATATCCCTAGGGAATGGAACAAAGTTGTAGACTTTTGGCTAAATGGGCCTCTGAAGGAAGGGGATATGGAATGTGATGGATCAGGGTCAGTTAGATCAAGATAAAAGTCAAATTTTGCTCCAATCTATTCATGAGGATCAGAATGGTTAGCTTCAAGTTATGTTTGGATAGTTTTTTTTTGGTTGTGGTGGTTGTAGGTTGGGTTGTACCTTGTACCCTCTTTGTGTGCACTCTAATTGGGATCCAATTATGATGTATTTCTTGATGACTATGGCTATCTGACATTCTTATTATACTTGATAGTTTTCGTAAATAAAATTTTTCACCCCTTTAAATAAAAAAATACAATTATTAATAACTAATTAAATAATACTCATTACAATAATATTAACTCACGAAAAGTATTAATTAAGCTAAGAAGCTTCTTATAGTCACATTATGCAACTCATAAATTTGTTTAAACAAAATCATCTTTCATACATCATTTAAATCACCATCATTTATTATTTCAAATATGCCATTTAATATTTAATATAAATCATGTTAATCGTGACAATCCTCATAAATATTTAAATAGTTTTACTAAAAATAACAATAACATGCGTTGAAAATCTTTACATTCCATTTTCTATTTTAAAAGCTTATGAAAATCATGAACATTCTATTTTTTCTTGGAATATTCTTTTTCTATTAAATTCGCCATAATCATAGGAAGAGCAAACACTGGGGAATTTGTCATTTATTTAAAATTTTAATCAAAATTACATTATATGTATATATCAAATAGGATTCAATTAGCCATATGATATATGTATATATCAAATAGGATTCAATTAGCCATATGATATAATATAATATAAAAATAATAGTATAATACTTAAATAATAATATAATATAACATAATAAAAATATAAAAATAATATAATAATATTAGCATAATAATAATAAAATAGTAATATTAATAATATAACATAATAATTTAATATTTTTAACATAATAATAAGATTAATATCTTATTAATAAAAGTAATATAATATAATAATTTAATACTAATATTAATAATAATATAATACGAAGGATAATAATATTTTATTGATTAGAATTTATAAAAAATTAATATTATTAATAATATAATAGTGTGAATAATTTAATAATAAGAATAATAAAATATATTATAATAACTAGAATGATATAATAGTAATATATAAATAATAATCTAATATTAAGAGTACGATGTCTTTGCACTCTACAAAATTTTATATTGTGTGAAACCCTAGTAAAATTTCTCCTCGTAAATCCTTTGTCGACAATGGAGTGTAGGTTGACTCAAGTGATGGAGGAGGCCTTGTGATGGTACTGGCCTACATGGATGGTGGAGAAAATGTGGACTATGGTAAATGCACAGAGAATAACCCTGCACGACCCAGAAAACCCCTACTAGGATGAATACCTATAACTGATTTTGTTGAAGGAAACTATGGAATTCCAGATCCACCAAGATTAAAGGGATGCATGCATCGTTCAAGGAGGCATTAAAAAATGGAGTGTGGGATTCAAACAATGAGGGTTTGTAAAAAAAATCATCTAAATATTAGGATTCTCCTTTCGAAACTTTTATTTCAAAGGAGCACTAGAAGAATCCCCTCCCGATTTGATATTTAAGGTACGTTGTTATAGTATTATTTTTGGATTTCATTGTGTTTTTGTTTCTTTTTCAAGACATATTTTTGTTTTGAATATGATATTCAAGGCATGTTCCTAAGATTTGCATGGATGGATGCATCTATGATAGGGAAGAATATCTTCAAAAGAATGCCCTCATATGTAGATTTACAAAGCCATGGCCAAAGTTGTGCAATCTTCACTCTTGGATCACCAAAAGCTAGAAAGACAATATGGAGGAAGAGGTATGCATTTATCCCTATGCAAGGGGTTTTTTCATCCTAGAATTCGACTCTTTCAATGATAAGGAATAGGTGCTAAAATTTGGACCCTGGTTTCTCCAAGGGGACTTCCTATGTATTAAACCCTAGTTTCCATCTATTGATCCTATATAGGAGCGAATTTTCACCCATTGTGTAAATTCCCCTTTTGCATCCCTTCACCTTAGAAATCAAACCCGAAGGTGAAATTCCACATCACCCACCTGCATTCCATCCACTTGGCGTTTGTCTTGTGTTTCGGTAGGGGAATATTTTTTGGGGACGCGAGCGCAGGGTGTGGACGTCTATGCGGCATGTTGTCATCCCTAAAATATCCATGCCTATGGTGTTCACAGGGATGTTACGCTCTCCATTGTGCATGAAGCGTAACGCCCCTGTGTCGACCAACCAACCCGAAAATGGATCCTTCTCTCCTATTTTGATCTTGAAATGCCTATCTTTCACTATCACTTCATCTCTTGAGAATCTCTTGAACATTTTGCTTGATCTTCTTCACAATTCTAGCAATTTTCACAACTCCATTGAGCATTGCAGCAGCTTGTTACTCCATCAACTTCATCTCTATACATGTTGTGCTACCATAGAAGCTATGATTTTGGAGTCTTGCGAGACCTCCCTTCATCACTGTTGCGGCAGTGTCAACTTTTCCAAGCTCATTGTCTTGCATTCTCCCTTCATTGGCCTTGAGAACCTTTGGGTGGAGGTGGTATCACTTCACTCTCCTTTTCCTATTGTGGTTTGATAGAGTAGCATTGTATCTTTTTTAGTGTTCAATATTCTCCTTTGTATTTCCTTTATCACATTTTCTACTTCGTGGCTTTTCTGGCTATTCATGGAGGTGGAAACGCCAAAGTAGGGGTTTGACTGAGGCAAATAGCCCAACATTTTTCCCTCTCTTGGATGTGTGTAGGTGAACATGTGTGTGGAGCTCGTTGGCGAACTAGAGCTTTAGTGAGTTGATATTCATCACCCTTATCTTCATCTATCTTCTTTATCATTTACGTAGCTATTTTTCTTATTTCATTATTTTGTTTATTTCGTTGAAATTAGTCAGCTAGGAAGTTAGTAGGTTTTTCTTGCTTTCCATATATTATTTCATGTTTTCTGGTCGTACGGATTCCAGCGCGCTAGAGAGATTCCAACACATCACATTGTCATCCCAAACCCGTGTTGTCGTCCTTGGACAGAGAGTTGTCTGTGGTGTAGTTTGGACTCCAGAAATTGGCTTGTCTAGCCTCATTTAGACTTTCGGATCTGTAGAGTGACAAAAGCACTTAAGAGTTCTCTTCATTCTCAATTCTTGTCTTAAACACCCAGTAGCTTGAGGTAAGATAGGGCAGCCCTCCACTCTCAACTCTTTGTGACCTGGATCCTTAGTGTGGTTGGTCCCCCTACCTTACATTTTTGGTGAACCCGATGTGAACAACATCTACCCATTTGTTTGTGTTGATACTTTCTCCTTCGCACCTAGTGACTGTTGTAAACTTGAGTGTTGTGAAGGTTTAGGAGCATCACAACCCAGTCCATGATTTTTGGGTACATTTTTAGGAGAAGTGTGTGACACCTACCTATGGAAAAGATGAAGGTCACTTCTAGTTTCACCTCTAGTTTTTCCACTAATCTAGCTACTGACTTTACCAATGGTTTTCCCATAGGTTTTACTAACGAGATGGGTTTCATAGATGAGACCACTCGTGCTCGTACTCCTCCAGCGTCCCCTATGGCTTTGTCCATAGACGAGAATGATGTTGTGCATATTCTTGTGGAAAACCTTTTTGCATTAGATAAAAGATTATTAGACCTTGTGAATCACTTCGAGAAAGTACCACACATGGAAAAAGCCACTAGACTTGCTAGCGAGGTGAGATATTTGTTAGGAAAGGATTGGACAAGCATAGAGTTCTTACACGGCCTCACTGACCTAACCGAAGCCTATATCCCCTCGTATAAGACTAGACTAGGTACTACTTGAGGGGAGGTACTTGATGCCTATGAAAGAAAAATAGGCATTTTGATGTCTACCACATCTATATATATGGCCAAAACATGCCCTTCAATTAGCGTTTCTTCTGCTTCTCAAAAGCCTAACACTATCATGGCGAGTAGAATACCCCTTGGTTTTAGCTTCACCCCTCCTATTGCCCCTAGCGGTGGAGGCTCCGGTGGAATGAGTGGTGGCGGCTTTGGTAGCAGAGGTGGTGTTGGTGGAGGCCATGGTGGTGGCTTCGGTAGTGGAGGTGGCTCCAGTGGAGGCCCTACTGGTGGTGGTGGCTCCAGTGGTGGTCATGGTAGTGGCTCTAGAGGAGGTTTTGGTATTGGTGGTTTTGGAGGTTCCACTAAGCCTTTGTCATCCTCTGGCCCTATTCTGAATTCTCTTCTTTAGAACATGGGTCAGAAGCAAAACCAGTTGGCGAACCTTTCCCAGGCCTCCACCCAACCTATATTTCAACCTTTTTTCTAACATAGTCCATTGTTGGTGGCAATTTTGAGTACTCCTTTCCCTCAAGGAATAAAGATTCCTAAGTTTGAAAAGTATGGTGGTAAAGGTGATCCACAGACACATGTGTCAACTTTCAACGCCATGTGTAGGGATTTTTTTCATCACAATGCTTTGATGGAAAAACTCTTTCCTCGATCTCTCAAGGACACAACACTCAAATGATACTATTCCTTGCTTGATAATTTTATATTCTCATTTGATCAGCTTGTGAATCAATTTCTCCATCAGTTCTATGCTAACATCAATTCGAAGATGACCTTCTCGGATCTTGTCTGATGTAAGCAGGGAGATAACGAGAAGATAATTGATTTCATAGCGCGATACCAAGCACTCTTTTCACAGATCTTGTACCTGTTGCTCAACTATGATGTGCAGAAGGTGTTCATAAGCAACCTACAGTGAGCCTGGAAGGAAAAATTTTCCTTAATGAAATACCCTTCCTTTGCACATCTATGTGACACGTTGCGAGAGTAACAGAAAATGGTAGTTCAGTTCAGGGGACCTTCCTTGCGCTCCTATTCAAAAGGAAAATCTATTGTGTCCATCTCAGGAAAAGGAAAGGTTGTTGTGAATTTAGTTTCCACAACTAATGATCACGGCCTCAGACACAACATGAAGTTTACAAAGTTAGCATAACCTTATTATTTCATCTTGCAAAAGTTGTTGAAGGATAAGATCATAACTTTGGAAAAACCTCGACCTCTAAAGGAACCATATACTGATTGGTATGATGTGAATACTTTTTCTAGTACCATCGTGTCAACGGACATGATACCAGGTGTTGTATGTGCCTGCGACATCAAATATAGGATCGCATCGACAACGATACCATTCATCTCAATGGGATGAAACAAAGCACAAATAAATTAGTAGCGAAGGCCAATAGGAAGTTGCAGATTTACACAGACCCATTTTCGTCTCATTCTATGAACTTAATCATTGACCCCTCTGATGCTTCTCCCTAACCCTTGGCATACGTTAACATGGTCTTGGTTACTCCTCCCCTTTAGCCTACGATTGGTTCATCAAATGTGGCATTCACCTCGCAAGACTTTCCCTTGAATAATAAGCCCTATCCCCTATACATTCCTGCTTGCCTCAATGGGAACATTGTGACAGGAGTCTTAGTTGACTCCGCAAGCCAAGTGAATGTTATTATGGAGGAGAAATTATGATTAAATTCTTTACAAAGGGATAAATATGAAGAAACAAATTCTACCATACATATGCACGATGGTCTCTCTCTTAAGCCATATGGCTCCATATCCCTTTCCATCCTAGTTGGACCTAGGGATGTGGATATAACCTTTGATGTTATTCTGGAATCCAATCTATTCAAGATGAGGTTGGGCATCTCGTGGCTAGTTTCCATGAACGAAATTGCTTATGTTATTCATAAATTTTTTAAGTTATCTCATGAAGGTGATGTCCACATCATGTATGACATTGGATATCATCCATTGGTATCCCATGGGGGTTATTCATTGGATCATTTTTGGCCCGCCTCAATTGGTTCGTTTCCCCCTAGAATAGACCTGCTTTACTGAAACTATGTAAAGTATAAAACTGGGGGCAAGGGACAATCAAAAGTGACCCCTCTAATAGTGCAGCAACAAGTTGCCTCCTCTTGAAAGGGAAAGGAGAGGCCTACTCATCCTCAGGGCATTGCTTCTTCCCCACTTTTTGAAGAAGATTTTTGGATGACTACTCCTAGATTTCGCATAAGAAGCTTGATGGTGCCTACTTGGCATAAAGCCAAGATTCAAATATCAGACCTTCCTACTTTGCCTCATGGACCTTGGCCCTACCTATATGGTAGAAGGAAGGGTCCCCATGGGGAATCTTTTATGTCTCGGCCTCCACAGCCTCCTATCGCTCCTGCTCCCAAGGCAGTGAATGGGAAGAGGCACGTTGTCGAAGCATTAGAGATGAATCCCCTCGATGCTACTCCAACCTCTTCTCAATATCTCCCTCCTACTCTCGTCTAGAAGTCCCTCCCTCCACCAGAAACGGCTGTGATGGACACTCTGATGGTCGAGCAGAAGCCTTCTGTCGCATCTCAACTTCCAGCATCTAGCTCTTGGAGTCACATAAACCACCTTGCACATGAGCAAAAGCATTAGTGAGTCGCTTTGCAGAGGAAGGAAGGGGAGTTGACCAACCCTATTTCAGGGTCTGCTATTGTGTCCTCCTCTCCTGTCCCCTCTGCTTCAGTTCAATCAACCTCAGTGTTTCTTCCAATTCCTATTGCAATCATAAACACCCCTAACCCTAAAAATATGCAGGTGTTTATTGCTCCTTTGGTCAAACCCCCTCTCTTGATGTCCCTTCAGGACATCCCACCATTCTCTAAGCTCATGGACAAGCCAAACATCTTGGTGGTATCCACCATGGTTTTCTCCTGCTCCTCTACGCCTTCTACCTCGTATGTGGGGGTCTCACACCCTTCAACGAAGCGGAAGGTGCAGGATGGCCCTGCTAGAAATGGGGATCGAAAGAGGATTCCACCCTCTTTAAAGGGTGGTTTTGCATTAGCATGCATCATCCTTGTGATGGGAGAAGCTCCAACATCCCCTAAGTTCGTGTCACTACTCCCAAGTCACTCGGTGATCCTAGCAATGAATCTCAGGTGCCACCTCCCTCGCCTGTTGAGGTAACACATGGCACTCCTATGAAGTGCATGTTTAACTCTTTCGATGAGGTCCTGGCCCTGTCAACGATCTTTGCAAAGTTGCTAACCTTTGATCCATAAGAACTGAGTGGAGGAGACCCCAAGGAGTCTCCTTCCTTGGCTCTTGTATTGGGAGGTTTGAAGGGTTCCCCCCTTAACATTGTGCCCTTGTAGGCTCGTCTGCCTTCCCCGTATAATGATCTAGATTTGGAGGTCGATGAACTCTTGGTTGATGAGTATTAGGGAGGCACCTCTTCTTTATCTATAGTGTAGATTTTGTGTGTGTGATTGTGTTCCCCCGTGCTTGCATTATGTGTTCTTGGATGACCCTTGTCACCCTTGTAAGTGCTTGGATACAGGAGTTATTATGTGTCGTAAAACTTCCTCTATTATGTGTATTGATTTTTGATAAATTGGGGATGATGCAAACTGTTGGGGGCATTTAGGCTTCCCTTCCATGTTGACCCAATTTTTTATTTTTACTTTATTTTCTTGTGAATTCTTCATATGGTATGATATAGTAGGGAGTTGATGACAGTTCATTAAATATCATATTATTATACTTATATATATTTATGAGCAGCTCTGACCCCAAAATATCAGATCGGCCTTGTTTCCCTTGTTCATGATGTTATTGTTTCTTTTTATGGTTTCGTTATCTTTCTCTCTTATTTTCTTGAGTTGTGAAGTTGTGGCACTCATGTGTTGTCCCTTGTGTGTGCAACAACATTACCATGGTGACATCTCGCTATGTCCCATGAGCCACAAAATCAATTTTTCATTCTTTCTTTTCTCTCCTTAGGATACCATGTGCCTTGTGTTTGGCACACACCATCCTAAGGGGGGGCTATTAGGTCAACTTTGATTTTCAGAAAATGCATTCAATTTCCAATGAATCTTTTCTCGAAAATATTTGCAATTTTTTTCAAAAATCACATTCTCAACTTGGACCCCTAGCAGAACGTGTTTCCTTCATCATGGGTTCACAAAGAAAGAGCTTGAAGAACTTTCCTCCGAGGAGGGAGCAACTTTTCCTGTGGGAGAAGCCTCAACCTTCCCCTCGCAAGGGGGCATTTTCTTCCTTTTGAATTCCTTGATAAAGTAAACATCTTTCGAAAGGTTTCCTTGATGTTGAATTGATTTGTAAAAAATTCTCTCACTTTCAAACAACACGTCCCTTGAGTGGGACCCTCTTCTTTTGAAGGGTTCTTGAGAGACCCCTTTCAAAGCTCTTCCTTCAACTTTTTGACTATCTGCTTGCTTGCCTGCATGGTTGCTTTTCGTTTTCTAACATGTTGCTTTGCAGGTGCACTTGTGAAGCTACTTTCCAATCCAACTCTATGGATTCCCCTTACACTAGGCTTCCTTCAGGAGAGAGTACCTAGGAGGCACCTTCTTTGCAGGTCTGAGGGCCTGTGAAGCACTTGCATCCTACAAGATTTTTCCATCATTGGTCTGCGGGCCTTCAGTGTACTTTTTTCAACTTCGTAGTTTTGCGGAGCTATGGAGTCCTTTTGTTTGAGCCTCCTCAAGAGAGAGTACCTATGGATTCCTTTTCCTACCCTGCGCTTTTGAGCTCACCAAATCACGATCTACTTCCTCGATGGTTCAGGTATACATTTCTAACTCTTTGATCTACTTTACTGAACACTCATTGATACTCGTTCTCCTAAAGTGGGGCAAAAATGTATAGGAGCTAATTTACACTCCTTGTCTAAATTCCCCTTTTGCATCCCTTTACCTTAGAAAATCAAACCCGAAGGAAAAATTCCACATCACCCACCTGCCTTCCATCCACATAGAATTTGTTTTGTGTGTCGATAGGGGAATATTTTTTAGGGACACAAGTGTGGCGTGTTGTCATCCCTGACAAATTCTTGCCTCTAGTGTCCACAGGGACGTTACACTCTCCATTGGGTAGGAAGCGTAACGCCCCTATGTTGACTAGCCGGCCCAAAAATGACTCCTCTCCCATTTTGATCTTGAAATGCCTATCTTTCACTATCACTTCATCTCTTAAGCATCTCTTGAGCATTATGCTTGATCTTCTTCACAATTCTATCAATTTTCACAACTCCATTGAGCATTGCAGTGGCTTGTTACTCCATCAACTTCATCTTTGTACGTGTTGTTCTACCATAGAAGCTACGAGTTTGGAGTCTTGTGAAACCTCCCTTCCTCATTGTTGCAGTTGTATCGAATTTTCCAAGCTCGTTGCCTTGCATTCTCCCTTCATTGGCCTTGAGAGGCTTCAGGTGGAGGTGTTATCACTTCACTCTCCTTTTCCTATTATGGTTTGATAAAGTAGCTTTGTATCTTTTGTAGTGTTCAATATTCTCCTTTCTATTTCCTTTATCGCATTTTCTACTTTGTGGCTTTTTTGGCTATCTATGGAGGTGGAAACACCAAATTAGGGGTTTGATTGAGGAAAACCCCTATACAACCCAACATTTTTCCCTCTCTTAGTTGTGTGTGGAGCTTGCTGGTGAATTGGAGCTTTAGTGAGTTGATATTCATCACCCTTATCTTCATCTATCTTCTTTATCATTTATGTAGCTATTTTTTTTGTATTTCACTATTATATTCATTTCGTTGAAATTAGTCAACTAGGAAGTTAGTAGGTTTTTCTTGCTTTCCATACTGTATTTCACATTTTTTGGTTGTACGGATGCCAGCGTGCCAGAGAGATGCCAATGCATCACACTGTCTTCCCAGACCTGCACTGCCATCCTCGAATAGAGAATTGTATGAGGTATAGTTTGGACTCCAGAAACTAGCTTGTCTAGCCTCATTTAGACTTTCAAATCTGTAGAGTGACAGAAGCACTTGAGATTTCTCTTCATTCTCAATTCTTGTCCTAAACACCCAATAGCTTGAGGTAAGATAGGACAGCCCTCTGCTCTCAGCTCTCTGTGACCTGGAGCCTTGGTGTGGTTGGTCTGCCTACCTTATAGACCCTTAGGCTAATACCTTCTCTTAAGAATTTCTCTAGGTATGACTACCTTATCTCCCTCTACAATTTTGGGAATTAGAGAGTTTGCAAGTCATCGATAATTGTTTAGGTGAGTATTATTGCACATTGGAATAAACAATTAATTATGCAAGTTCCACTTGTGTATTCTTATGTATTGAAATGGACCCATCCAAAGGTATTCCTACATAGATACAAAAGTTGAAGACAACCAATAGACTACAAAAAAATTGCATTCAAATATAAGAAATTATTTTCTATTGAGCATTCTACTTCCCAATGTCAAAAGAAACAAATTTATGAGAAGGGATCTCATGAACTAAGTGGAAGGCCCACTTGGTGGATAGGGGTAGAGACCCATCACTATGTCATCCCACCAGGAACTCCAAAAGATACACATTCATGCCAAGAGCTTTTGGAGGGCTTGGCGAAGCTAATCATATCCCCTACACATATCTTGCACAACTCACTCACAAAAGTCACACAAGATATTTTTAATGAAGAGGTTTTCACATAAGTTTCATCAATTACACAAGAGAGAGAAATATATAAGAAATTAGAGGAAATGTAAATGGTTTTCAAAACACCTAAGATTGTAGTTGTTGAAGAAAAAAAGTCATTTCAAAAGAAAAATGGTACAAAACTCTGCTTTCTTGTCTAAGGAAGATATTGAATGGACAAAAGTAAAGAGGAAGAAGACACCCTCCTCAAAAGTAGAGCACCAAATGATGTTAAGATCAAAAAAAAAAGGAAAAAATAATTAAAAATATGTAATTATGATGTGTCCCTGTTAAAGGGCTGATGCATTTTTAAAAAAAAATCATTGATATATATTCAAGGGAGTGGACCCCATGTCCACAACTCACCTAGCGAAAAATAATAATATAATATTAAGAATGATACAATATAATAGTAAATATATAAAAAATAATAATAATATAATACTTACCTAATTTCAACCCTAAACCTAAACATAAGTAAAGAATAAACCTTACATATATATCACCTCTTGTTGACCCATAATTTGAATCCTTAACCTAACTGATTCAATTAAAATATGATTAAAATATAAAAAATAATAGTATACTCAAATAATAATATCATAATAATAATAAATTATAATATAATATAATACCTAGCCCAGTCATTAATTATATAATAATAATGTAACATAATTTGAACCCTTAACCTAACCTAATATTAATAGTAAATAATAATATTTTTTCTTTTTGATCCGTAATAAGATGTGGACATGGGATCCACTCCCATGAAAAAATAAAAGAGAGAGGTGCATCAACCCTAAAAAAGGGGTGCAAATATAGAGTTATTGTTGCCACTTACAATAACAAAGCACAAGAAAAAACACCTATGCCTAAGCCTGAGCCAGAACAAAACCACCCAGCCCAAAGCTTGTAAAAGAAATCCATGTTGCCATCTCGTTCCCGCTCTTGGAGGACCTAAGAGACATCTTGTGAGGAGAGATAAATTTCTTCCTCTTAACCTCCATCCAACCTTGATGATGAGAATAATTGTTCTCATCTGGATTACGTTCACCCTCCACTCCATTTGAGGTTTTTGAAGTCACTTCCACATTTTGGGACCACATAGCCAATGTAGGAGAGCTCGAGGATTGGTTAATTGTTGTTTAAGAAGAGTCAATATGTGAGGGCCTCAAAGAACTTTTTGCCTTTTCCTAGAAGCTTGGGTCACTTGGATGGAGCATCTTATCAATTGTCTTTGGCACTAGAGATCTTTCCTTGACCAAATCTACATTTTATTTCTTGGCTTCTAATTTTTGAAGGGGAGAGATTCTCTTCGGGAGGGTCCAAAATAGAATAATGCTTGGGGAAAGAGTCCTTCCACCAAGAAGCCACTCGATTTGGCTGAGTCTTGATAGTTGGGCACTCTGCATCGATGTGATTGGTTTGATAGCATCTTCTACATCTAAAGATCAAACCTTCATAGTTCAATGGCTGATTCCAACAATTTCCATTGGCCCTCAAGATAATTTCAACCAGAAGATCCTTTAAGATGTCCAATTCCACCAAGATCCTGGTATAAGTTGTATGAATAAAATTTCTTGAGTTTCCATCCATGTACACAAATTTTTCCAATGAGTTCTTGACTGTAGCAAAACATGATTCAAACCAGAAGTGAAGGGGTAGATTTGGGAGATGAACCCAGATCGACAAAACTTAAAATGATTCCATAGACGGATCAAACTCTGGGTGCCAAGATTTTACCTGTAGCAAATTTCCTTCCCACTGCCAAACATAATTGAGAATGGTGTTTTTGTCTTTCTTACCATCAAAAACCACAATGAAAAAACCCCTCGTGTAGGTGATAGGTCTAGATAATAGCTTGTTTTTTATTAGTTTTATGCAGTCTTTAAGATACTTTTAAACACACTTTCTAAACAATATTCCATATCATACTATCCTTTTTGTATCCATTATGTAGAACTAAACCCAAAAACATGGTGATGGAATTATGGTTTAATTTATTAACATTAAATGGTATATATGAATATGTGTATGGAAATGTTGATGGAATGCCATGTTTAATTATGGTGGTTATCCTTGTGTATGTGTTTTGTGAAACTAACTTGTTTGCGGCTAAAGGAGGAACCATGATACATAGCAGTTGCAGAATGAACCCATAGAAAAAGGGGTGTTGGATGCCAAAATAGGGGAAATTGCAGAAAGAGTTAAATGTGATGATCATTGGTTGAAGGCACTTAATGAAGATAGAACGTGCATTATTACAATCAATTAGTAAACACTAAAGAAGAGGTCTTTCTTACATGGGACTTTGACAAATGGGTGTATGGTTGTACACATTCTGTTTTGACAGAAGTCTAGTTTCAATAGGATTCTCCTTCTTTTTCAGTTATAGGTTGAATAATTCCAAGTCTTAATTCTACGCTCTAAATATCTAGAAGTGGAATTAATGATTTTGGTTAAGCAGTTGTTTTTAATAATGATTCCCTCAGTTTGTATATAATTGTTGGTTGAGTCCATAGGTTAGTTTGTTTGTTTTTTAACAATTTTATGTTATCTGTTACTTTCAGTTTGAAACATGAATCTTCAGAATGATTGAGTACGATTTGTGCAAGAATATTTTGCAATCTTTCATCTTACGCAATAAATGGAGAAAAATTCATGGAATGCATGAAATCTAGTAGTTAGATTGAGTTCAGTTAAAGTGGGAACAGTTGCTTGAGCATGCCACTCAAGGTATTTTTCTTCACTTCACCTTTTTCAATTATTTATTTCTATTGATAGGTGTCATTAGTTTATTATTATTCATAAATCATACGCAAGTTAAATGGGATTTCATTTCTTGTTTATTATAAATGAATGCTTAGGAACATGCATGTAAAAATCATTGATAATACTTTGGAGGATAGTTCAGTTGAGTTAGTAGTTTTTATTAAGTTTTTAGTTAATATAGTTTCATTTCATTAGCAAAATTTCAGTCATATCCTTTACTGTAGGTACCCGTAGCAACTAGTTTCAGTTTATATTTTTACTATTTTATAGTTTTGTTCATTTCCAGCAATTAGAATGACTTTATTAGGATAGTCTAGGTAGTTTGATCCCATGAAGGAATATATAATGTTGCACCATCATAAGCTTGTGCACCTTGGTTGATAATTTAATGTAGTCTTAAGTAGTGTTAAATGGACTGTTCAGTTAGTTGACCCTCTGAATTGAGTGGATCTCACCAAGTTTACAAACATTAGCTTAGACTTTACATTTTTGGCATCGTCGGGGATGGTGCTATCTTCATAGACCTTTTTTTATAGTTTTCATAGTTAAATTTCTCTTTTCAAGCATAGGACTATTAGATACCATGTTTTTCAACACCAACCTACTAACATTGTGCAAGCCCGCTGAATTTAAAATCAAATTTTTATGTATGCGGAGGCAGAAAGACCCCTTGGGTAGGTTCCTTCCCTCTACATGCTAGGAAGCTATCACAAAAATTGGTGAACCTAGTACTCAGAGTGAAGGTACCACTGAAGAAGAAATTTCCTTTTCACCAACTTCTAGCACACATATAGAAGGAACATACTGCACCATGGGTGATGTAGATGATGATGATGATGCTCGACCAACATTTGGATTTCCCATTACTAACTAGGAAAGATCCACAGACCTTGCCAATTTTCTATGGGTTAATAACTGAAGACCCAGATACATTTATCTTTGAATTTGATGTCTTGTGCAGAAGCTACAACTATACTTCTGATGCACATAGGCTAAAGCTCTTTCCTACCACCCTCAAAGATGCAGCTTTGAGATGGTTCATGGGATTAGGTAGTGATGTTGTTCCTAACTGGGGCACAATTAAGACACTATTCTTGGAGAAGTATCAGGACTAATGTAGAGGACCTAATAAAAGGAAGGATAACATATTCCAAATGACACAAAAGGATGATGATCCTTTAGAGGATTATGTTGAAATATTTCAGTTTGTTCTCAAGAAAAACCCCCAAAACAAGTTGTCAGAAGAGTCTCTCAAGCTATTCTTTTTGAGAAGGGTTAATGAAGACTGTATGGATGCCTTGAACCTCATTGGCCAAGGATGTATTTCTCATCAATCATTTGCAGACATTTGTAAGGTCTTTAGAAATTATTCCAAGACCTTTACAAGGAGGCCAAGAGATAATAGGACATCGGTTCTTGGTAAATCATCTACTGGGGTTTCAAAAGTTGAGTTGAGTAGTCTGTTATCCAACATGAAAGAGGATATAATCAATCATTTGGAAACATGGTTGGATACTCTACACATTAATAAAAAGCAAGAGTAAGTTGAGGCTATGCTTAATGAATATTGTCCAAGCTGTAGGCAAAGAAAAGCAAATTACAAATGCAAGCGAGTGGCTAGCATCTAGCAGGATAAGGTTGAGAAGCTTGAATTTCAACCCATTGAAGGAGATGATGGACAAATATTTTATATAGCACAAAGGAGACCATGGCAGAAAAGACAAGGTATGCTACAAGACCCCTTAGCTTTAATTCTTCTTTTCCTATTGGCAACCAAAAAATTTCTGCTTGGAACTCCCAGCCCTGGAAAGTAAATCAAAACCAATCGCAAAATCCTCAATGGAAAAACCCTCAACCTACTTGGAACCAACAACAAAATCCTTGGCCACAACAAAAATTTCAAGGTTCCAATTACAATCCGCAATGGCCAACCCAATAGAATCAATGGCAGCCTCAATGGCAGAAAGGCTAGCAATGGCAACAGCAAAATATGAACTATTAGCAGCCTATGCTCCCTCCTCCACAGCAGCAACAAGCACTAATTCCACCATCAAATCCTGCATCCCATCCACCCAAGCCACAAATACCTACCCAACCTACACCTAACCCTAACACTAATCCTGTTCAGCAAGCTTTTACTAACGAAGCTATGTAGTACCCCACTTATGGGGTAGAGGTGAGTGATGTCCACCTCAAATCAGGAAAACAACTTGATGGACCTTCCTCCCCTAAATTACAAAAATGGAGGATGAGGAACTTGTAGTTGAGGCTTTTGATAAACCACCTTTGGAGCCTGAAAAAAATTAGGTACACCAAACTACCTCAAATCCCAAGCCATCTTTTCCTAAATGCCTAGTTTTGCAAAAGCATCACACACAAGCTAAGACATACCTTCTAGGGTAGTTGATAAATTTTAACATCAAAATCCCACTTATTCAAGCTATCAAGGACATCCCTATCTATACCAAAATAGTAAGGGATCTCTATCTTAAGAAACCAGGTCGTAAAAGGAAAGATCCACAAATAGTTCATGTCTTGGGGAATCTTGCAGATATCATGCTGGGGAACATTACAGTCCCTAAGTATAATTATCCTGGTAGTCCAGTTGTGAGCATTAAGATTAATGGGACCCTCATTAAAAACACTTTGATAGACTTGGGAGCAACCATCAATGTCATGACAAAAGAAAAAATGTAGTTGCTTCAGTTGATCAACCTCAGGCCCACACAAACTATCTTGCAATCAGTTGATAGGTCCATTGTTAAGCCTGAAGGAGTTATTGAAGACCTAGTTATTGCATTGAATTCTTGGGAATACCCTATAGACTTCATAGTACTGCAACCAAAAGTTAATCTTGTAGGTTACCCACTCATCCTAGGTAGGTCTTGGCTAGCAACAGTCGATGCATTTATAGGCTGCAGATTTGGTAAAATGATAATATCTAATGGGACAATCACAAAGAACTTGGTTCTTTATCCACCTACCCAACCATATGTAGACCTTGAGCACACCATTTGGCCTAATTTGGGTGAGGAGGAAGAAGATAATTATTCTCTTCAAACACTAATGACTATAGAGCGCAACCCCTTATTGGATGACCAGGATGAAGATGAGATTATTGCTCATATAATCCAAAATGACTATGGTAGGAGCCTACAGCAGCAAGATTGTCTCATATGCCTACAAGACCCCTTCCAAAGTATTGTACCTACTAATTCTATAGAAGAGATATCACAGCTACTTCATTCATTACTCCCTCAACAATGTTTACCTATTATACCAAGCCTTCATATCTCATCAGTTCAATATTCATCAAAGGAGTTGGAAATTATGTCAGGGAGGATGATAAATATTAATAATGCCTTAACTAAGGAACAAAAAAATTATCTGCAATCAGTGTTGCAAGCACACTTAGCCACATATGCATGGGATTACCATGATATGAGGGGCATTGATCTTGATCTTTGCATGCACATGATTTAGATTCATGATGGCTATAGGCCTATCAAATAGCCACAAAGATGCATGAATCCAACTCTAAGAGATATAGTGAAATTTGAATTGCAAAAGCTTTTAGATGCAAGTTTTATATACCCTATATCAAACAGTGAATGGGTTTCAGCATTGGTAATAGTTCCCAAGAAAGGTGGGAAATGGAGAGTTTGTGTTGATTATACGGAATTAAATGCTGCGACAAGGAAAGATCACTTCCCACTATCATTTATTGACCAAGTTCTTGATTCTTTGGTAGGAAAGAAATATTTCTCATTTCTTGATGGATTTAGTGGTTATAACCAGATCAAGATTGCACCAGAAGATCAAGATAAGACTACATTCACCTACCCCTAGGGAACCTATGCATATTCTATCTTACCTTTTGGTTTGTGTAATGCTCCAACTACCTTTCAAAGGGAAATACTCAACATATTTTTTTATTTTGCACAAACTGCATGGAGATATACATGGATGACTTCACCACTTATGGTGAAAGTTATGAGGAAGCTCTTAGTAACCTGAAGAAAGTGTTAAAAAGATGTAAGGAACATAATCTATCACTTAGAAATGGGAAGTGTTTCATGATGATGACACAAGGAATTATGTTAGGACACTTTATATCCAGTGAAGGTATACAAGTTGACCCAAAGAAGACTGAAATTATATCTACCCTACCTATACCACAGAAACAAAGAGATGTCAGGAGCTTCCTTGGACATGCAGGTTATTATAGGTGATTCATCTAATATTTTAGCAAAAAAATTTCCCCTTTGTTTATTCTATTGACAAAGGATAGTGAGTTTGATTGGACTAGATCCTGTCAAAGTTCATTTGAGAAATTAAAGGTAGCTTTAACTCATGCACTAGTTCTAAGAGGTCCAAATTGGACATTTCCATTTCACATTCACACTAATGCATTAGAATTTTCTATTGGAGCAGTCCTAGGGCAGAAATAAGGGAATAAGGAGTATACAATATATTATATCAGCAAAAACCTACAAGGAGCAGAGTTAAATTACATTGTGATAGAAAAAGAAATTCTTGTAGTTGTCTATGCCATTAACAAGTTCAGACACTATATAACTAGCTATCAATTGTTCATACATACAAATCATACAACCATTAGGTACTTCAAAGATAATAAGTTTCCACAATCCATATTGTTAATTGCAAAATATTTCTAGATTTGATTGTGTGTTAATTTTTTGCATCAACTTTTTGGATCACACTCTGTGATCCATCATCAGGATGAAAATGAGAGCACCAAGAGAAAAATGATAAGATGTAGACCAAGAAATGCCTAAAAAGGTTTGATAAGGGAAGGAGGAAGGATGGGTTGCACGGTAAATAAGGCATAAGGCAATGACTTGACAGGAGGAAAAATTCAAAACATGCAAACTATAAACAACCTTTCAAAAACTCAAAAAATCAACAAAATAAGGTGCTTGGAATTTTTGTGGATTTTTTAAGTTTTTGAAAGGTTGTTTATAGTTTGCATGTTTTGAATTTTTCCTCCTGCCAAGTCATTTCCTTGTGCCTTATTTACCATGCAACCCATCCTTCCTCCTTCCCTTCTCAAACCTTTTTAGGAATTTCTTGGTCTGCATCTTATCATTTTTCTCTTGGTGCTCTCATTTTCATCCTGATGATGGATCACAGAGCGTGATCTAAATTGTTGATGTAAAAAATTAACACACAATTGAATCCAAAAATATTTTGTATTAGGTACTTGATGAATAAACTAGTAGTAGGTGGAAGACTTGTAAGGTGGTTGTTGTAACTGCAAGAATTTGACATAACAATAGTTGATAAACCTAGCAAAGCTAATGTGGTTGTTGATTTCCTGTCTAGATTTCCTACCCAATTAGCAAAAGGGGTGGTTGATGATTCTTTTCCTAATGAGCATCTATTTTCTCTTAATGTACACACTCCATGGTTTTCCCACTATAGCTAACTATTTGGTTGCAGGGCAGATTCTAGGTTACTTTTCTCTAAGAGAGAAAAGATAGTTCACAAATGTTGTCCTTATTCTTGGATTTTTGAATTCTTATTATACACTGGGCCATATAACATTATGAGGAGATGTATCAAGGAGGATGAAGTGTTCGATATATTGAAAGCATGACATGATGAACCCTATGGTGTGCATTTTGCAGCCAAGAGAATAGCCTTCAAAATTGTCACAACAAGATATTACTGGCCAACCCTATATAGACTCTGTTAAGTATACTAGAAGCTATGGCCAATTCCAAAGAATGGGAAGACCTACACAAAGTGATGAAATTCCTTTACAGCCCTAGCTAGCACTAGCTCCTTTTGATAAATGGGGGCTAGATTTTATTGGACCTATCTCTCCTAGTTCAAATAACAAGGAATACATATTGGTATGCACTAACTACTTAACCAAGTGGGTAGAGGTAAAAGCATTATAGTTTTCCAGAGATGGCAATGTAGCAAAAAAATTGTGTGAGATCTTCACTAGGTATGGTGTACCCAAGGAGATAGAGACTGATCAAGGACCACAATTTACATCAGAACTAATTTCCAAATTGGTGGAAGAGTATCATATTAGGCACAAGAAATCTACCCCATACCATCCTCAAGCTAATGGTCAAGTAGAGGTCACCAACAGGGAGATTAAAAATATAATGGCAAAAACATTGCAATTTCATAGGAGAGATTGGGTGTCTAGATTACCAAAAGTTGTTTGGGTATATAGAACCACATGGAAGACAACTAGAGGTTTTACCCCTTATGAACTAGTTTATGGAAAAACAACAATGTTGCCTATTGAATTTGAATATAAAACACTAAGGACAGTAGTAGACTTAGTCATGGATTTAAAAAAGGCACAAAAGGAAAGGTTACATTCTCTGAATGGGTTGGATGAGATAAGAATGGAAGCAGTCCATCATACAGAAGTGATACAGTAGCCGAGAATGAAATGATGAATAGATAAAGAAAAAAGAATTCACTGAAGGAGATTGGGCTCTGTTATATAACTCAAGGTATAAAGATTTCAAAGGAAAATTCCAGTCTAGATGGTTGGGCCCTTATGATATTAGTAAGTTTTATCCTAATGGAGAAGTACAATTGCATACCATTGATGAAGTTTGATTCTCACTTCTTGTTAATGGACATGGATTGAAGTTATACAAGAAACCAATGCAACATGATGACTTCATCTTTTCATTGATTCAACAATATGGTTCTCATAGTGAACCTGAAACAAAAACCGATTCATGGAGTCGTACATTAGTACTACCAGATATACCTAGCACGTTTGGTGATCTAGAGGTTGAGTTACACAACTTAGCCCACTCAGCCCCTGAAATCACTTGGGCATAGTTTCTCATGCTTTAAACACCACATGCACACACAACACATTATTCATGCACACACTACATGATTACAATAATACTTAGGATATCTTCAAAAGTTACATGTTAACAATATTTCCAGGGGACCTAATGTCATTGGGACCTGTAGCTTCACACTTCCCACACGCTGATTGGGACCTGACACTGCAAGCACCCATCACAACATTTGATGATTGAAAGACTATTCAACTCATTTGGGACTATATTTATTGCAAGGTTATGTGCATTCATTTCCACATTATCCACATATTTTATCCATCACTTCATGCTAAGTATCACAGCATAATTACTTTATTGCCCGCATTCATTTCAAATTTTTGAAGTTGTCAAATCGCCAGCTCACATCCATGTAATTGTATCCAAGATACTCATTACCTTGCAGTTAATATATGTCCCATAAAAATAAATAACCACATATGTTCTTTCAATTTCCATGCGCCATCGATGGTTATTTTTGCACAATCGTACTTGAGGTATACTATTATGATTATTCAAATTTTCTTTAAACTTTTTATGCACTTTTCATTTAAATTCCATGCATGTGAAATATTAAATTATTCATTTCCATCAACTCACATTTATACCACCTCCAATTCACCATCGTGAAGTGAGGTCACTTCACCAATTAAGTTGGGGGGAGGGTACACTTACTCTATCTTTTAGCCAATCTTTTTGAGTTTTCCACCCTAAACCGAATTTAATGAAAATCATTACATGCAAAGCCCTAAGTCATATTTTATATTTATGACTATTTTCGTTGCCATTTTTGCAATTCCTAAAACTTGAAACCCTGTAGAATTTTTGAGAAATTTAGCTTGGTTTGTACCATATCTCAATTTGAAGAGAGGAATTTGCAATTATAGTGTGGTGTGGTAGTAGGAATATATATGGAAACTGAGGTTTTGAAGTCATAAAAGAAGTTGAAGGTGGTAGGAAGAGATTGAGTTGAATCTCCAGAACTAAATTCGGAATATTGAGCAATAAAGGGAACTAATATGGGAGATGTCATAAGGAGAGAGTCAGCAGCTCATCAACATATTTTGGAGGATGCAATTGTCCTTCCTATATTCACAAGGGTTGGATGGCTCGAGTATTTTATGAAATTAACAGAGTATAGTGATGATTTAACAAGAAGATTTGTAGAAACTCTGCAATATGACGAATCCATGGTAAAAGGAATTTATGTGGATGCTTCAGAGATCGCCATTGCTCAAGTGACTAGATTTCCAAGGATAGGAGCAGAATTTCTAGCTCGGTTTCATGCAGTCGCAGCTCATGAGAAATTATGCACAAGAGGAGAGGAACTAGATTCCTCGTCACAAGGTACAAAAAGAATGTCTCTACACTAGTTATGGGAAAGGTGTCCCTCTTATATTTTTATATATATTACATGCGATGGAAAACAAAATATTTTATATGCTGCCCATTTTAAGCAATCTACTACCATGAGTCAATCAGATGAGTTTCTTAAAAAAATTAAAAGTTCCACATTTGAAGACTAGGATCAATTATGTGAATTTTATCTACATAATTATGTGATTCATGATGAAATAGAATGGAATCCATTAATGTTTGTGGGGGATCTTCAAGTTTAAGTGCTTATCTCTTACTACAGGAATGAACAACTTAGAGGAGAAATTATGGAAGAATATGATGAAAAAGAGAAATCTATTGCACTTCAAGTAAGAAGAGAGGCTAAGGATTCAGAAGCGATTATTGATGAGTGGATGAAACTTCTCGGGCATAAAGGAGTTGACAAGACAATAATGAAACTCTAGAAGGAAGACTATGAGAGAATGAAAGTGTTAGTTGTAGGTATTTTACAATAGTGTTATAAGTACATACAACATAGATGGAATGAACTAACCCCTGAATTGAAAAAGAAGGAGCCATATTTTGTATACAATTTTACTGCTATGCTCCAAAGGGTGCAGAAATATATGGCAGTCAATATCAGCAAAGGATTTCACTACATACCTCTCACATTTCAACCACCTATTCTCCTTTGTCCAATTCCACATTGGACTGGAGATAAAAAGTGAAGAATATGAGAGGGAAGGAACTATCAGGATGAGGCAACTTTCAACATACCAAGGTTTTTATCTACAACAAGATCAGGGTTGCTAGTACAGTCATGGACCTAAGGAAAATTGCTCTCTAGTATAATCAAGACCCTTGGTATCTTGCTTGGGGAGAAGCAAAAAGTTAAGTTGGGGGGAAATGATAGGTCTAGATAATAGCTTGTTTTATGTTAGTTTTGTGCAGACTTTAAGATACTTTTAAACACACTTTATAAACAATATTCCATATCATATTGTCCTTTTTGTATCCATTATGCAAAACTAAACCGAAAAACATGGTGATGGAATTATGGTTTAATATATTAACATTAAATGGTTTATATGAATATGTGTATGGAAATGTTGATGGAATGTCATGTTTAATT
This sequence comes from Sequoia sempervirens, assembly GCA_007258455.2. Lineage (NCBI taxonomy): Eukaryota > Viridiplantae > Streptophyta > Pinopsida > Cupressales > Cupressaceae > Sequoia > Sequoia sempervirens. The sequence goes on along the minus strand of VDFB02000008.1, from coordinate 34,924,460 downwards.
ATGATGGTTATCCTTGTGTATGTGTTTTGTGAAACTAACTTGATTGTAGCTAAAGGAGGAACCATGATACACAACAGTTGCAGAATGAACCCATAGTGAAAGGGGTGTTGGACACCAAAACAGGGGAAATTGCAGAAACAGTTAAATGTGATGATCATTGGTTAAAGGCACTTAATGAAGATAGAACACACGTTATTACAATCAATTAGTAAACGTTGAAGAAGAGGTCTTTCTTACATGGGACTTTGATAGATGGGCATATGGTTGTATACGTTTTGTTTTGACAGAAGTCTACTTTCAATAGGATTCTCCTTTTTCAGTTATAGGTTGAATAATTCCAAGTCTTAATTCTATGCTCTAAATATCTAGAAGTGGAATTAATGATTTCATTTAAGCAATTGTTTTCAATAATGATTCCCTCAGTTTGTATATAGTTGTTGGTTGAGTCCATAAGTTAGTTAGTTGGTTTTTTCATAGTTTTATGTTATCTATTGCTTTCAGTTTGAAACATGAATCTTCATAATGATTGAGTACGATTTGTGCAAGAATATCTTGTAATCTTTCATCTTACGCAATAAATGGAGAAAAATTCATGGAATGCGTGAAATCTAGTAGTTAGATTGAGTTTAGTTAAAGTGGGAATAGTTGCTTGAGTAGGCCACTCAAGGTATTGTTCTTCACTTCACCTTTTTCAATTATTTATTTTTGTTGATAGTCGTCATTAGTTTATTATTATTCATAAATCATATGCAAGTTAAATGGGATTTCGTTTCTTATTTATTATGAATGAATGCTTAGGAACATGCATGTAACAATCATTGATAATACTCTGGAAGATAGTTCAGTTGGGTTAGTAGTTTTTATTAATTTTTTAGTTAATACAATTTCATTTCATTAGAAAAAGTTCAATCATAACCTTTATTGTAGGAACCCGTAGCAACTAGTTTCAGTTTATATTTTTACTGTTTTAAAATTTTGTACATTTCTAGCAATTAGAATGACTTTAGTAGGATAGTATAGGTAGTTTGAGTCCATGAAGGCATATATAATGTTGAACCATCATAAGCTTACACACCTTGGTTGATAATTTAATGTAGTCTTAAGCAGTATCAAGTGGAGTGTTCAATTAGTTGACCCTCTGAATTGAGTGGATCTCACCAAGTTTACAAAACATTAGCTTAGAATTTACAATAGGGGTAAATCTCTAATCCTCCATCCATGATAGGAAGCCAAGCTTTTGTTATCTAGTCGTGAAGATCTGGGAGGTTGGGCCAGAAGTGGTTGAATCTTCTGATTAAACTGTTCGCTGAGAAAAAGGTTGCATTTTCCTGCATCTCTTTGATAGAGTGTCATTGAAGTCCAATGTTATGGGTTTCACAGAGCACTCAATGATTCTCTTGTTGCTTCTATAATTTTTTGAAAATTGTGGTAATCTTGAAGATGCATGGGAACCTGGCATTGCTGCATCCAAATGCGTGGTGACATTTTTTGTTGTCCCTGCCCTGGAGGTGAGATCCTACAAGCCCCCCCGAGATCAAACTAAGCAACAACACAAGTAGTAGATGTCAAGGTCATGAAGGAGGCCAATCTCATTAGGTTCTGCAAAGCAATTCTACCCACATGAAAATATTTAACTATGCCAAAACCTCTGTCCAATTTTGCAGCCCTAGCCATCCAATAATCTGAATGTTCTTTTGAATTCTTACGAATAACCAACGCAAAATGGGAAGTGCCTTTCCCATCATCTAGATCACGTGCCAACACTGCCTACTGGTGTGTCTTCAAAGGAGACAGGATTGACCCTTTTTGAACAGAATCCTCACCCAACTCCCCATGAATAAGCCAAGGAGGGGAACCAAGGGGAGATTTGTTTGATACCCTAATCAAAGCGTCAAAAAACAAATATGAGGCCAAGGAAGAGGATGAAACCCCAAGCGCATCATCCAAATTGCCCTACAAATCTAAGCAGTCTGGAGATCCTAGACCATCGATAGCCATCAGAGTGTAATCCTTGCCTAAGGTAGCCACAAGGGAGCTAGCACCAATTGTCGTATCATCCTGCTTAGAAGCCCTAGGGCAGAAATCCTTCGGCAGAGTTAGAATTTTGGCATCTTCATTAAAATAATAATAATTTAATAATATAATAGTAAGTATAATAATTTTAATTTAACATTTTATAAATTAATAATAATAAATTAGTAACAATTCCCCCTTTTTATAAGGTTGGATGGGTTGATCTAATTTCAAGGAACAGAGCTAAAATTAAATGGAATCCACCTGAGGAGGGATGGATCAAAGTCAATTTTGATGGTGTTGCTAGAGTAATCTTGAAATATTAGGGTTAGGGTGTGTGGGGAGACACAAGGATCAGAATATCTTGGAAGTGAAAAGTAAGAAGTTGATGAAAGGTGTACAACCTCTCTAATGTCTAATTAACTTGGTGCTACTAGGTATACACACAGCTCAGAGGCCCTGAAAATCCCTAACTGAATAGTTCATCTTTCATAAGAGGGTTGCATTTAATTATCAACCAAGGAGTCATAAACTTTAGATAGTGCTAGAAAAAAATATGTGTTCACAAATCCTAGACAGATCCTACATCAATGGAGTATAGACAAATACACATGTATAAAAGATTGTAAAAGTTGGAAAGTGAAACGAATTGCTAATTCACAAAATAGGGGAAATGAATATAAATTGCTACCTTATGCTATGGGTACCTAATCCTTAAGACTAACTATCAACTGTTAAAACTATTTTGTCCTATCCTAGCTAATTCTTCTAAAGTATGAAAACAAACATGAAGCTATAGAATTCAATTCATGAATTACAACACATGCATATAACTGGAAACTACGAACTAAATTCAATAATGTATTATCTAATCTAACAATATAAATTGAAGTGGGTTAGCAGTACCTCAAGTGGCCCTTACTTGAGTTGTTACTTCCATGAAAGTTTTAAAACACCCACTTACTTACTTACCAAATCATGATATTAAACCAATTTCCTTTATTGCATTCGAACACTGAACTCTTACATAAAATCCAATAGGAATCTATTGAAGATATTTTATTCAATAACACACATTCTATTACTGCAACTAATGAGTGATAATGGAAAATAGATAAACAGCTAACTAGCAACTATTAACTAGGTTTCCTCCTTGATAGAAGATCCCACTATATAGGGTCTATGAGGAGTTTCATTATTCACAGAATGAAAAAAAACTCATAATGCAACCATCAACTCTTCGTCAAAGATAGGAAGAGGACTTAGTTTGAAACAAAAAATAATAACTATAAAGGAGTAGAGAATCCACATTCAAATTCTATGCCCAATAGTTTAAATACTTTAACAAAGACATTTTCCTAAGAACATTCTTGTCATAAATTAGTCCTATTGAGAGTAAACTCCTTCCCCTGGCTGTCTTATTTGGTGAGCAAGAGTGTTATGTGGTGACTCACAGCTGATCAATAAATGATCACCTTTATTTCCTTCTGAAAGTGTCATTCCTTGGTTGTTTGAATTCTTATCTACAACCATTCATAGTCCTTATGTTGTGGGTTGAGAAACATGTTGTTGTAGGTTGACAACTCTTGTTGAAAGGTGTTACTCTATTCCTAAGGCGTCATAAATTAAATTTAGAATCATACTAAATTTCATATGCATCCATGCATTCATACATACATATATCAACATAACATATTTACATTTCCACATACTTACAACTTCTTAAAAGTGTATAAAAGTCATATAAAAGGTATGTAAGGTCTCAATAAGGTCTTTGAAACTTAGCAAAAAAAATAATAAGAGCATAAAACAATAAAAGGAAAACTAGCCAATGATTGAGCCCATCATTCCCCCCAACTAAAGTTACTTCTTGTCCTCAAGCAACTTTAAGGTTGAAGGTTGTACTACAAGGCCATTTCTATAAAATCCACAACACAGTCCACTCCTTTACCTTGCTTCAAGTAGTAACCTTGTTGATCTGAGAGCTTTTCCAATATTTGTTTTCTATAGTAGAACAAGAGGATAGGAGAATGGAAGGTGAGAGGGAACCAAGCGTCTCCATTCCTTAGAGCAATTGAAATATATTTGTGTGACCTATGAATCATTGCTACATAATTGTAAATAGAATGGAGTTCCTTCTTCTTTAGTTCTTGTGTGAGCTTGTTCCATCTACCTTGGGTAAATTTAAAAGATTTTGTGATGGTGTCTTTTTCTAGTCCCTTCATTCGCGTATAATATTTTGCTATAAAATCCATAATCTTTGCTTTTACTCCCTTGTGTTGTATAAGTTCTAACCATTTGTCTACTACTACATTAGGGTTTGTTACCTCCTCTCTTAGCTGTAGGGGGGAGATTTCTCTCTCTCTCATTATATTCCTATAGTAGCTCTCCCTTTGATGTTCATTTATGACATAAGAAGATAAAGCCCTGAACTAGAGATCTCCCCCAAACATTTTGATTTATAACAAAAGGGTTACCCATGACAATAATTATTTCACCTGGTCTAATTATAGATTTGGGGATGAAAGGAAGCTTAATAGACTTGATTTAATTTTCTATATCTCCAGATCCTTTTCTTGTTCAAGATCCCTTAGCTTTTGGTTAGAGTTGATTATTCCTCAACTCTTTTAGATCATTTCCCTATAATTTGCACTATTTCAGGAGTTGAAAACAACAAAATGGACTCTAAGTTACCTTACAAACTCAACATTTCTCATTTAAAAAACCCTTCTTGTGTGAGAGTGTTGGTTGGCCTTTGCAATTCCTTTCTAAAGCCAAATGAAGGGGATTCTTTTAGACAATGGTGGTACAATGCTACTTCTAAATGTGTTGATTTCCTTCATGCATTTGGTAAAAGATTAGCATGGTAACATAAACAGAAACAAAAACCCCTTTAAGGGAAGTTTGAAAACACCAAGAAATTACTTAATTCCAATCCTCATAATTTTAATTTATAAAATTTGGTGGCTGCCTTGGAAGTTCAAATTTGCAAAATAGATAACTGTAAGGGGTAAGGAGCTAAAATAAGGGCCTTGTTACACTGGGTTAAGGGGGAAATAGAGGCTCTAAGTATTTATTTAAGTATCTTAATTATAAGCACAAGAAATAATTTATTGGATCTATTCAAGATGATACTAGACTGATTCACACCAAACAAGAAGAGATCAAAGGATTATTTCAGAAATACTATATGAGGAGTTGTTTAGAGAATATCATCATTGGCAAGATGCTTAATCAACTTTGGAAGATATGATTAAAGATATTATTCCTAAGAATGTTGGTTCAAAGTATAGATAATTTATAGAGCATAATCTCTCCATAGAATACTTATAACATGTGTTTTCTATGCCTTCTAATAAAAGTTTTGGATTTGATGGGCTTTAAGTGGAATTCTATAAAAAAATGTGGCATCATATTAAAGATGATTTCTAGTTGGTTTACTTGGAGGCTTTTGAGAAAGGTTCTTTAGGGCATAATATAAATAAAAGCTTAATTAAACTCCTTCCAAAAGGAAAAAATGAGGATACTTCTCAGGCTGGCACCCCATCACCTTACTTAACACTTCTTACAAAATCATTAGTTAAGTTATAGCTGTAATAATTTGATGTAGGAGCATCCGTGTGCATGGGAGATCCTACACACCAAAAATATTTAAATTTTATCTTTTGATTTTTTGTTTTGGCTTGTTGGTGGTATTTTGCGAGTGATAAATTATTTATTTTAAAAACTCCTCAAAATTAAAATCTTTTGGGCAAATTTGAATTTAATTCCAATTCAAATTGGAATTGTTGGAAGTGGGAAGTAATGAAAACTTGAGAGTTACAAAATCCCACACCCATACATGAGGGAGCTATTCCTAAGATATGTAATTCCATGTTTCATTTTTAAAAAAATCAACATTGAATGGTGAATGTGGTGGCAGGCATTTAGGAGGAGTGGTGGAGTGGGATTGTGTGGAGCAAGAATTTGGAAAAAATAATTTATTTTTCTAGGAGACTTGGCAAAGAAGATTTTTCAATTCCCAAGAAGGAAAGAGGAAGTGTTAATGTTGCTCGGAGGTGGAAAAATCCAACACCTAGTTTGGAGAAGAGTGCCAAGAGGTGAAAATTAAGGAAAATCAAGAAAATTGTGAGGAGAATTTACCTATGAGATCAAGGGGGGTGCCCAAGAGTGGAATTGGAGAAATTCGAGATTCCTTTTTTTTTGTTGTAATTTTTTAGAGATGTCTTGTTGCAAAAAAAATTATGTTGAAGGAAATAAACATATTTGTTGATTTTTTGTGTTTTTTTTTGCTCATAGCTTGTTGTTTCCAGCTATTGGAGATTGTATTGAATAAAATCAACATATTGTTGTGAAATTATTGTCATTATCTATGTTGGAGAATTGTATTTGAGTTTTCAAATAATTGATTGTTTCATTTTCCAAGCTTTGTTTTCCTGTGTTGTGTGAAGGGGACGCAATAACCAACAATCTATTAGGATTCTTGGTTATTTTTCTACATCAATTGGTATTATAGTAGGTTTATTGAAGAGAGCATGGCATATAGAGGATGGGGTAGTGGAAGATCCCCACAAGGAGAAGAAAATTTGGCAATGGTGGAGATGTTGAGAGGAATAACAACACGATTAGAAGCCATAGAAATAACACAATGAATATGAGTGTATATAGAGGATGTTAGTGAAGATGAATTTGAAGAACATAAGGATGCAAGAGGAAGAATGGATGAGCAAGAAGATAGATTTATATAGATTATACCAAAATTAGGAAGCAAGCCTAGAATGGATCCACCAAGCTTCAATGGGAGTTTGAATCCAGAAGAACTCATTGACTAGACTATAAGGATGGAAAAATATTTTAATTTGGAATCCATAGAATATGTAAGTAAGATGAATTACGCTTGTACAAGGTTGAAGAGGCATGCATCTTTATGATGGGATAAATTTTAAATTTAAAGGCAAAGAAAAGATATTTATTCATGGGATAAAATGGTGATTAAATTGAAAGCCATTTTTTTCTAGTGGATTATCATATCAGCTTGTTTAGGAGACTAAAATTTTTGAAACAAAACGGTTAAAGTGTTATGGAATACACTAAAGAGTTTTACATGCTTAGCATTCAAGTTGGACATGTTGAATATGATGAGGATAAAGTTGCAAGTTATGCCAATAGATTACAAGATTCAATCCAAGATGAACTCAGTTTGGTTATTATGAGAACGGTAGAAGAAACCTACCAATATGCTCTCAAGGAAAAATAAAAGTTGGAAAGAAAGCAACAAGGTAATTCTAGAGGTAGAGGAGAACCTTAAAGAGGTAGAGAACAAACAAATAGTAGAAGAGAACAACCATTAAAGGAAGAAGAAGCAAGTTGATCTCAAGCAAATTATAGCTCAAATGCAAGGGGAAGAGGATATTTTTCAAGAAGAGGAGTTGAAACTTCAAGGGGAAGAGGAGAATATGGAAGAGCAAGGGGATTTTTAGGGAAATGTTTCAATTATGTAGATGAAGGTCATAGGACATTTGAATTCCCACAAATACAACAAGGTGGAAAAACAAAATTTGGAGTAACTTTTACTATAGAGGCTAAAGAAGAAGAAAAAATGGACCCAAAAGATGGAGAAATCCTTATGTTAAATTAAGTGCTACTAAAACTAGAGAAGGAGCAACAAGAACCTATACAAAGGAGGAATTTATTCGAGACCATTTGTAGATCCCAAGGAAAGTGTTGCACCATAATTGTGGAAATGGTAGCACAAACAATTTGGTGTCACAAGAGATGGTTAAGAAGCTAAAATTAGAGAAAACAAGGCACTTGAATCCATACAAGGTTACTTGGTTACAAAAGGTACATCAACTCATGGTAAGTGAGCAATGCTTGGTGAGTTTTCATATTGGTAATTATAGAGATGAGGTAACATGTGATCTGATGCCCATGGATGCTTGCCATATCCTCTTGCGTAGGCCATGAAAATATGATCAAAAATCTATGCATGATGGTGAATCAAACACTTACACTATAGTCAAGGACAAGAAAAGGTATTTTATGAATCCACTGAAGAACCAACAAAAGAAAGAGGGTAGTGATACATGGGTATGTGTAATCCCAAGAAAGCTATTCTTGAAATAATTATAGGAAGAAATATGTTATGCATCTATTCCTAGTCCCAAGGAATTTAAGATAACAAAGGAAGAGCAAGAAGCACCCATCGAGATCAAAGGTATGTTGTAAAAATTTGGTGATATTTTGAAGAATAAAGCACAAAAGGTATTCCTTGGTAAGTTTGCAATTTCTTTAGATGAAATTTCAGACCATTTAAAGCAAATGAGAAATATTGTACAAAATTTAAAGGAAGAGAAGTTGTTGGTTAACCTTAAGAAATATAGTTTTGTGAAGGAGAAGTTAGAAACAAGCACCAAGAGGTATGAAGGGCACGTTTATTTGAAAGGGAGAAAAGAAGAATTTAATGCTTCATAAATTTTTAATGTGGTTGATTTATACCATTTTCATGAAGGAGATCTTAGTAGAAAGGAGGATGTTGTTTCAAATTTTTAACACTCAAAGGACTAGGGGGCAACAGATACCAAAGAAGAAGAAAAATGAAATTGATAAAGTGGTGGATTCAAGAACAACTAGGAAGGCACTAGGAAAGGAATATACGGAGTATTTGATCAAATGGAAAGGGAAAAATATGGAAAAGGCAATATGGGTTGTAGCTTCAAAACTTTAAAGGCTTTGAATTCCAAATCCAAGTGAATTTTCATGAGCCTACACTCATGAAACATTAATTTTTACACGAGTTGTTTGATGCAGGAGCATCTAGATGCACAGGCAATCTTGCACACCAAAAAATATTTAAATTTTGTCCTTTGACTTTTTGTTTAAGTTTGTTGGTGGTGTCTTGTAGGTGAGAAATTCTTTATTTTAAAAACTCCTCAAAATTCAAACCTTCTGGGTGAATTTGAATTTAATTTCAATTTAAATTGGAATTGTTGGAAGTGGGAATTAATGAATGTTGGAAGTATGTGTTGTCATTGATGTCAATGGATCTTTTTGTGGCATTGATGTCAACCTATGGAAATTCTTTCATTGGTTGCATTATGTTGCCATTAGTAGTATTGTTGGTGTCAACCTCTAGTGTTGCTTTGATGAGCATATGATTGTGGATATTCAATATCTTGTGTGGTTGAGAAGGTGTTGCAGATGTTGAGATGATGTTTTTGGTACTTGTTTTCCAAGTGCTTTTGATAAAATTTGAATAAAAGAGGAAATAGTGTGGTAAAGAGTGTTTAATGTGGTGGAGTAGTGTTCAGTATTTTGCTTTGCATTTCTTCATGGTTGAAGATATGCTTGTGTGGTTTGGATATGTTGTTCAGAGGTGTTATATCAATAGTTCTTAGTTTTGGATCGTTTGGCAGAAGAAGTCGTGTTCACCAGTGTGTGAACTAAGATGCAGCCTTGTCTAGGAGAAATGATTTTGCTCCAGATTTCTCCATGTGGTGGTTTTTGGTCTTGCAAATATAGAAGTGTGCTTATATTACTCATATCTATCTTTAGCCTGAGTTGTTTGAGTTTTGGTGCTCTACAAGGTTGGATTAATCAATTACATTATGTGGAAGGTTAACTCATTATACATAATGAGTATGTTCTTCAGGTGTATAATGTTGCGAAGTATTTTTGGATTTTAGGATGTTGATGGAATATTCTAGATTATGTTAAGTTTTCTATGTGGTCCATGAGTCATCTTTGGATTTGAATAAGTGTGTACTTAATTGTTTAATGGTGTTAACACATGTTTGACCGACCTTGGGTGTTTACAATAATTGTGGATATGATTCGGTGTTTGTGGGAGCATGGTGTGGAATTTATATGTGGATTTAGGTCTAAGGTAAGGTGTGATGTGTTTTTCCTTCATTCCTCTCCATTGTGAGAATGTTTTAGTGCCAACCTAATTTGAATTTGCACATTTGAGGTGCGTAGCCAACCTTGTAGATTATTTTCAAGATTGAGGATGGTATATATGTGTGTGTGTGTGTGTTGAGTTGATGAAGGATTATGGTGTGAAGTGTGTGTGATACAAATTATGATTTGAAGTGTGAAATTGTGAAGTGTAGTGTGAGCTTTAACGACTAAGACTATTGGAAGCAGTGAGTAGAACGTGTCTACATTCTATAGAGAGAGTGCAAATGTTCAGGTGAAGCAATAGTGGAACTCTTCTATTTTTTATAAGGAAAAACAGGTTTTGAAGGGACCCCAAAACCCTTTACAAAGATGAAAAGTTGCAAAAGAAATTAAACACTAAACCCAACAGCCCAAAAAACCAAAAAGCTGACAAAAGATGTAACAAAAGCAACTCGTCAACAATCCCAATAGCAAAAAACATCAGCAAACCCGTTGAACCAAAAAAGGAAGCACCAGCTACAGTAACTTATCTAAAACATTAGCTGAGGCCATATTCTCCTTAATGACCTCCTCATGCATACTGATAACATCCTTCAGCTCTTCAACATCAACAATAGCCCTCTTTTTTGTCGTACTTCTCGTCCTAAGGCACGAACTACCCTGCAAGTCTTTATCCAGCACAGGACTAGAAGCCTTCACTTTCTCCACCAGGTAAGAGCCACTAACCTCTTCAATCATATTCTCCATATCACCCATATCAAGAGGTTTACCCATCCAATTCAACACTTTCTCATTCAGAACAAAAAGACCCCCATAGTGGTCTTCAAAGAATTATTACTGATATTGACCACTATTTTTAAGTCCTCCAACATCTTTCCAATTTTTATCCTCTAGACTTGCAACTCTGTCTTCCAACATTTTATTAACAATACCTTCCAAAGAGGAAATCCTTTCCTTGTGTGTAGCCCCCAAATGACCAACATCCACCAAAAGCTTATCAAGCTTAACATGCATTGATTTAACTTTTCCTTTTATTTCCCACTCCTTTCGATTGCCCCTAAGAATAGCAACACAAACATCCTACCAATTTTTCATCTGAAGATTGAGCTCCTTTACCTCAGTAAATAACCACTTAACCAAAGAAAGCAAGTTTCTTGTCCCATCTTCAGCCATCCTACAAAACATATTCATGTCAATTTCATCCCAGTTAATCAAAGGCTGATCATTCTGCTCCAAGTCATCAAGGGCATCAAAACAATCCCTATTGTGGTCGTCCTCTTCTTCGGCGGGGGAATCCTCGACCTCCACAATGTCCACCTTGATCATCTCCTTGTCTGGAAAGTTAGCCAAATCAGCTAACACTTCCAGACGCTCCTTCTTCACTTCCCTCTTAGCCGAAGAAAAAACCTGAGAACAATTAACCACTTCAATCCCCTACATTTCAACAAGACTAGTCTTAATTGGCATATCCTCCATCATAGAATTATCCAAAACAGCAGGATCATTCGACTGATCACCCACATTTTTTGGAACCTTAAGCCCTAACACAGGGGAGCTCTCCAGCAGACCAATCTTACCAGGAACAGGGTTCCCCAATAAGGCATTTTGAACACCATCAACATTTGAAGGAGCCACTTCACCCTTAGGAAGACATCCCTTCAAACCCTCATTACCTGAAGACAACGCAAGATTCACATTCAGACCAAGGGCTTTTGCTTCATCACTTATCTCAAGCTTCCTTTTGGCCGAAGCTTTAACTTTCTTTGGGCCTTTGGTTTTCCCCTTTGAATAATTTCTGACAAAATTGGCCAAAGTCTCTCACAACTCCACATCAGTCTCATAACCCTTACCCCACTCTTTTGAATCCTCTTCCCCTTCCTCAGAGCCTTCTTCGTCAATAGATATCCTCATATTCTGACTCCTCCTCCTTAGAACTACCAACCAATTCATCGACAGAGTCCCCAGTATCATAACCATCATTTTTAACCCCCTTCTTACCAAGATTTTTAGGGGAAACCAAAATAAATTTAAACTTGATATGAGCAAATAACAAACTCATAATCCCTTCATGAAGAACTGCCTTCTTAGGGTTATTCCTATGGTCTTCAATACTCTTCTCCATAGAGAGTAACATGTAAAAAGGAAAGGAGATAGAAACCTTATGCCTAAAATGGTTCAAGAGCACAAAATGATAAGAGTAAACCATAGAGAATCTACCTTCAAGGGTGAAGTAGTACATAATGGCCTTCACGAGGTCCCTCCAAAGCGACTTCAAGGATTTCCTAGCATAACATCCACTTCCAATTTCCCTAAGCTTTTTCCTCTCATCATTTTTGAAAAAGTTCGCAAAAGCCTTCTTGGCCACACCCCTGTCTCTGAAAAACTTCCTCCCAGTAACCGAAAGACCAATTACCTCCACAATGAAATCCTCATCAATACGATACTCAACACCTTTGTACCATAGAGACCTCACATTCCAGCCTTTCATGAAGAAATTAGTAGCATCAGGGTCCGGGCCTTGAATTCTCTACATAAATTGTGAAACCCCCCCCCCCCAATTCTAAATGCTTCCACATAGTAGAATTATTCTAAAACTCTTTATAAGAACTCAGCTCAATTCTGCAATGGTCACCACCCATGGTAACAAGCAACAACCCAAAACACAACAACACTTGGAAGAAATGTAATAGAAAAAATAACCAGGCACTTTTCAAAACGATACAACAAACACCCATAATATGTGTGGGGTTATCATTCCAAGTACTTCCCTGCCAGAACTGCCAGTCCATCCATCTACAAAAACCAAGGAAAAAATAATTAATCAAATAGGGCAAAGGTTCGAAGTTCCAAACCCAACTCAAAATCATGATGAAAAACCTTTCCCCAAGGATGCCACCCCTATAAACAATCCATCTAGTCATTATTAGAAATACACTTCAAAACAATAGGTAGCGATTCAAAAGAATCCCACTCAGATTTCTCCAACACTCCCACATTGGCAACACATCAGCCAGCATGTTTGCTTCACGAAAAACATGTGTGATTTTGATCTCCTCAAAATATTTTATAATGGTGATAGAATCATTAATAAAGTGGGAAATAGACCATGAAGGGGGGAACTTCATTAAGATACAATTTCTCACATTAAGAGAGTCCCCCTCCAACCAAAGCTTAGAAACCCCTTGTGACTTAGCTAAAACAAGGCCATGGTAAGCTGTTGCAGCCTCCGCAAAATGGTTTGTCTAGATTCCCAAGGGGAGTGCCATAGCAAAGACAAACTTACCATTTTCATCGCGTAACACTCCCCCACAAACAATTGGCTCCATATTTCCTTAGATGCTCCATCAAAATTGACTTTGCACCACCCTACAGCAGAAGCCTTCCATCTAACCCCCTCCCTTTGATCTTTCAACTTTTTCACAGGATTGGAGAGGTCACAAGGGAGATTCCATCTTTTCCCCACAAGGGAATCAAAGGGGGACACCACCACTTTCAAATTATGGGTCGGAATCATCAAAAATTCTAACAAAAAATTTTCCTTGATGGCATCACAAATTTTGAAAGCCAATCTGGAAGGTGGCAATTCTTGCTGACGGAAAACCCTGTTGTTTCGTTCCTTCCAAACACCCCAAGCAACATGAGGTAGAATAAGAGACCACAACAAAGAGAGCGTCAGGTTAGAGGAAGGGGAAAATCATTGAGAACATAATTCAAAGAAAGAAGTCGGAAACACCCAAGCCAAGTCCCACATATTAAAAATATGTGACCAAACTCTCCAAGTAAAACTGCAACCAGTCAGTAAATGGAGACAATCCTCAGCATCAGTTTTACATAAAAAGAACCTATTCGGAAAAGTTATACCCCTCTTCACCAAATTATTCAAAGTAAGAATCTTGTCCTGACACATCATCCAAAATAAAATACCAACTTTGGGCAACAACCTCTTATTCCACACCCGACCCCAGAAGGGTAGAGGACCAACCAACGGAGTCTGGAAAGAAAAAGTAGAAGAAACTGAGAACTTCCCATTAGCAGTTAGATTCCAAATAACAAAGTCCTCACGAGCAACCGAAGGAATATGAATCAAGGATAGGAACTCCACAAGGGGCTTCAAATCCTTGTTCACCAAATCAAGATTAATCCAATTGCCTTGCCTAATATAATCAGCAACATAGACACCCCATTCCCTGATGAAAAAAGCCTTGAAAGGAGCCACCCAAGGTTCATCCTTCAAAGGCCCATGCTCAATCCACCAATCATCCCAAAAAATAATCCTTCTACCATTACCCAAACACCATCTCAAACCATCAACCATAGACAATCGAACTCGGCACATACAGTTCCAAAGGACCGACCCTTGCGAAGGAACAAAGTTCTCCTTGAACAAATCTCTAACCTTATGTACATCCCTCAAGTACTTAGACTCAAAAATAGCCACCCATTCATTGTCACTCACAAGGAGATTCCAAAACTGTTTAGCCATAAGAGCATAACTAAAATCCTTCAGCTTTCGTAGACCTAACCCACCTTGAGATTTCGATCTACAAACTTCTTCCCAAGAAAACAAATGAAGCCTCTTTTTCTCCTCCACACTAGACCATAAGAATCTCTTATTAATTCCCTCAATTTTTTCCCAAAATCTTTGAGGAATCTGGAACAAGCTCAAAGCATAAACCGGAAAGTTTTGAAGAGTAGACTTAATTAACTGAATTTTACCAGCTTGACTAAGCAAGGCTCCCTTCCAACCAACAAGTTTTGAATTGAACTTATCATTGATGTCATTCTAAAAGAAGTTAGGGACACCATTAGAACATAAAGGAAGCCCCAAATAAGAAGAAGGAAGTTCACCAATACCACAACCAAGAATCCCAGAAATCCTCAATTGATGAAGCTCTAGAGTATTAAGAAAAAAAGTAGTAATTTTAGGAAAACTAACCTTTTGACCCGACGCAGCCTCGTAGTTCTAAAGAATAAGATGGATGGGTTTTTCCGTAGCCACAGACACCTCCACAAGAATAAGAGTATCATCAACAAACTGTTGATGAGAGCAAAAAATTTGACAAGAAGAGGGAAAAAGGCCTTTGAAGGCCCAATTAGCCACAGCCTGGAGAAAAAACCTCCCCAGAGATTCCACCATAATGATAAACAAAAAGGGGGAAATAGGGTCCCCTTGGCGCAAACCACGAAATCTCTTAAAGAAAGCCGATGGAGAACCATTAATAAGCACCACAAACGAAGGGGAAGAAATCAATTGCCACACCAATTGAAGCACACGATCCGAGAACCCAAAATCCTTGAGAATACTACAAAGGAAACTCTAATTCACACGATCATAAGCCTTAACCAATTCAAGCTTCAAAATAAGACCAGGCTTCTTATTGACTTTAAGGGAATGAATTTTCTCATGCACCGTGATAATAGAATCTAGAATCTATCGCCCTGGCACAAACCCATTCTGTTGAGGAGAGATAATCTTAGATAAAACCCTTTGCAACATAGAAGCAAGAACCTTTGAAAAAATCTTATAAATGGAGTTACACAGACTAATAGGCCTGAAATCACCAAATTTATTAGCCCTCAGCTTCTTAGGAATCAGAACAATAAAAGTGGAATTCAACTCCTTCAATAGTTGTCTACTCCCAAAAAAATCCTTAGTAGCATTGATAACATCCTTAGAGATAATGTCCCAAAAACTATGAAAGAACAAGAAAGGAAAACCATTTGGCCCCAGGGACTTATTTCCTTCAAAAGAAAACACAACCCTTCTTATTTCTTCCTCCAACAGAATAGCAAACAAAAAGCCATTCTCCTCCTCTGAAATCAAACTAGGAATAACATTAAGAAAACCTTGTTGACAGACAAGATCCAATAGGCCTTCCTCATAAAGGAGAGACTCAAAGAAAGATCAAGCTGCCAATCTAATCTCACTATCATCCTCAAGAGAAACATTATCCACCACCATTTTAGAAATTCTATTAGAAGACCTATGTTTCAAGGTTGTTAGATGGAAAACTGAGTGTTTTTATCACCACTATGAAGCCAAATAGCACACAATCTCTACTTCCAAAATTCCTCCTCTCTAGCCACAATATTGTGCAGTCTAGACAACAACATACTCTCCTCTTGAAGTAACACAGAATTAGAACCAGAAGCATGCAGATTATGATGCACAACTTCCAATTTAGACTTCACAACCGACTTCTCCTCAAAAATGTTTCCAAAAGAATCCCTATTCCATTGAATCAAATTATGCTTAACTGAAGCCAATTTCTTAGCAACTTTAAACATGGATGAAACATCAACCTTAATATTCCACCATTGAGCAATTTTAAGACATAGATCAGGATGTTCAATCCACATCTTCTCAAATCTGAAAGGGAAAGCCTTTTTACAGCCAAAAGGTTTAGTAATCAAAGAAATAGGGAAGTGATCTGAGCCAACCCTCACAAGAGTCAACAAGGAACACGCATACGAATGCAACCAGTCTAGACATATCAGTGCCCTATCCAATTTAACCTTAATTAGAGAATCCCCAGCACACCTATTAGACCAAGTATAAGTAGCACCTCCCAAATCCAAGTCAAGCAAAAGATTATCATTAATGAAATTCATAAGGTCGGGTCTACTTTCATCATCAATCTAAGCACCCCCTTTTTTATCAGCCTCATTCAGCAGGGTATTAAATTCCCCCATCACTTGCCAATTGTGTAAAGAGAATTTAGCCTTAAAAGAATTCAATCTATCCCAAAAATGCTTACGGGAGCTTTTATTATTGGGAGCGTAAATATTGGACAGCACCCAGGAAAACTTGTCCCTCAAACACACAAACGAGGTAGTCACATGATTATCAAAAGCAAACAACTCAGAACCAGACACCACTTTAGGGTTCCAAAAGGAGGCCAAACCACCAAAGGCCCCATCCGAGTCAATAGCTTGACAACCACAATCTTTAAAAAATCAGTTCTTAATATTCATCACTTTCTCAGCACTCATCTTAGTTTCCTGAATCAAAATAATATCAGGCCTATGATCTCTAACCATATTGGCCAGAAGATCCTGTTTATGAGGATTATTCAATCCTCTAATATTCCATGAAAGAATTTTTATAAAATATTCTACGAAGGACCATTTAGGCCCATCTCAAGCAGATTAATTTACGACCCGTCAGCAATATCACACTTGCTAACCCTCTCCTTGATCTTCTGTGCAGAGGGCCTCCCTCTGCCCCTTAGTTCCAAACCACAATCCAACTTTAAATGGTTTTGAGTAGTCATCCCCAAACCAGAAGGACTAGTCTTCTTCTTGCTCTTAGACTTAGCTAAGAGAACAACAGTCCAGGGCTCCTCATTCTGAGTAGCCTCATCAAACCAAAGCATGACAAAAGAGGTGAGCACTAATTTCTCAACTACTGATTCCACTAGAGGTTCAACAAAGGGAGAAACCTCCATTGTGTCCTCCTCCTCTAGAAAGGGTGAAACTGAAACATCATCCTTAGAAGAGAGAAAAAGCTCCTTAGTTAGCATCTTTAGAGGAGTCACCTTTTCTGACTCAACAACCACCAAAGCCAAAGAATCACCACCACCATTCACCAGCAATGCCAACAACCTATTAGTTAAACACTCATCCTTCCCCCTTCCTCCTCCATGAGAGCTTCCTTGACTAAATCAGAAAGGTCCTCAGAAACCACACCACCCTCAACCGGTTCCTTAAGGCCTTTAACAGGGCCAACATTACCACATTGACCAACTTCCTTCCAGATTTTTGACTCCTTGGGCTCACCTGGGTTCCTTTTAGGAGGAGGCACTGGTTTCAACGGACACTTCTTTTCCTAGTGCCCCACCTTTTTGCAATGGAAATAGGAAAAGGGGATAGATTCAAACTCCACATCCTGCTCCCACACACCAAGCTTAGAATTAATCTTGATTTTCGATGGAAGATTTGTAGCTTGGTCCAGAATCACATAAAGCCTTGCATAAACCAACCTTCGCCTTGAGGCATTCAAACTATCAATCGAAAGAAAATGTCCAAAAGTAGATGCTATACCCTTAAAAACCTGCTCATCCCAAAACTCTAGAGGGAGCCCTGGTAACCGAACCCAGACAAGGGCTAAATCAAAAGAGCAAGAACTAGGGGAGAAACCAGCTTCCCATTTTTTCAATATCAAAGTTGACTTCCCAATGATTTGCGACCCTCCCACCAGAACCCTCAACAAATCCTCATCACAGGAAAAATAAAAGGAGAAAACCCCCTTTACAAGAGCCACAATCTCTACTTGCCCTTTCAAAAACCAACGATTTTTAGCAAGCATCCTCACTAATTCAATATTAGGCCATGGACCCAGAAACTTTCCCACTAGTGCTTGCTCCATGGAGAGTAAACCTTTATCAATAATGCAATCAGGCACCGAAATTGAATACGCTCCCTTCTCCGAGTTAGAAAAGAAGTCCACATGAGAAGAAGAACTTTTCTCCTTAATTTTTGCACCAAGAAGAGAGGACCACAACTTTCCATCCGCAGATGACAAAATAGCTTTAGAGGCTTCAGGGATGACAACTTCAGAAGTGACAGCTACCTCAGGGGCCACATCCTTAGACCCCACCTTGCCACAAGTAGTACCATCCTAACCCAAACCGTTAGAAGAAGGTAAAACAACATCACGCAGCAAGGACCCACTTGGCGTCCCTTCCAAAGACCCACCATCAGCCTGCTTCCTAACGTCATCCTGACCTCCGCCATTAATGCCAGCCCTTGGAGCAAGGCTTCCTGCCTTGTCCAAATTTGAAAAATCCTTACCTAAAACCGCACCACCCGACGATGCTCCCATTCTCATTGTAACAATCTTCTATCTTCTTCTTTCTATTCTGACAGTGATCCCTTATTTTTTGGGGGAAGTGAACCCTCTAATAGTGAGCCTATTGTATTCAATGTTGCAATTAATTTATATTGTGAGATAATCCTCACTGTGGGTTTTCCCTTCTTGGTTTTTCTACATAAATCTAGTGTTCTCATGTGTTTGCATTATTGTTTCTCATGTTTATTCTCTACTAATGCATGATAAGGGTTTAATGGTTGTTAAGGGTTTAAGGATTAGTGCAGATTTGAATGTTAATGAGTGTTTGATGTTTTAATGTATGACTAATTCACCCCCCCTCTTAGCTATCTTGTTCATTCAACAATTGGTATCAAAGCAAGGTTCCTTGGAAGAAATCTTAACTGCTTGAGGTAGATCTAGGATGGCACACAATAAGGAGGCTCCTCTATTTGATGGATCTGATTATTCATTTTGGAAAACCAAGATGGAAGGTTTCCTTATTGCTCTAGGGTTTTGATTTTGGAAGTCTTTTAAAACTAGATATACAATGCTTGTAAATGGTCTGAGTATTGATGGTGAGATTAAGGCATATGAGAACAATGAAAAAGGAAGGTATGCTCTCTTGAGTGGTGTTAGCTCTCAAAAACGTAGACGGGATGCCTCAAGAGGCTGCCAATCTCTTGATACGTTTCAGGGTAACAAACAAGGTCAAGAGGACTCAACCTTCTACTCTTCAGGTGCTGCCAGACCTAGGCGGGTGTACCTATCTGAATGAAGCAGACTTGACTTATGATTGTTCTTCTTACAATGATTTGTCCACAATGGCAGATGGAAGTGAACAAATGAAATCAAACTTGATAGCAATAGCAATCTTCTGATCTAAATCCTAAAATGCTCAATTAATAGATATAAAAAAATTGAATGAATTCAAAATGATGAAGTTGCAGAGACCAGTGCCTTATTGGGTATGCAGAGTCGAATGAAACAGAAGTGGGCAACTTATTCTGGCAGAAACTCAAATTGCTAGCATATATTTCTTTTGTAACTTGTACAAACATGCAAGATTATGACTACTAAGCTCTACTTTAATAACCCAGATGAATCTTCCTGATTACTGTGATCAACCAAAAGGATTTAATCTCTCCTTGAAAGAACCAATAGATTAATCACACAGAAACAGCAAATGTGCACTAATAAACTAAAAATAAACTTGTTATATCAATTTAAACAACCAGAAAGAATCAACTTGGAGATAGCTTAGCAATACTTTTCAATAAACTCAACATACAATTGACACCAGAAATAACTTGCCACACCAACTGATTTTCATTGAAATCACCATTTGAAAACATGCATCATAGTCTCTAATATGAGAACTTTATTCTACTAAAGTCATTCCTAATCTACCTACTGAAATCTGATCTAAGATCTCCTCTTTCAATTACAATCGGGAGTGCATATTTATACACCAGCATCAAGAAACATATCGCTTCATATTCCATGTCGACCAACTGCAGTATTCAAGCCAATCCCATGTCAGCCACAGTGTTAGAGTTTTGTTAATTGAGACATCCAGAAAGTATGCTGAAGGAAATTATATCGCTAGTCATCTACCCCATGTTCTTTGCGCTTCGTTGTGACCCTGTGATGTCGGGAAGACCTCTTGTAGACAGGACTTTGTTTTTCTGAGAGCCCCGGTGATCAAAATTGTCGCCGTAACTTATCGCTCTCAGGAAGACATCACATAGATAATACTTCGTTATACCGAAAGTCACCCACCATCTTGTGTGTCACTGAGACAAGTTAGATCCTATGCCGACAAGGTCCCCTTTTGTGTTCCATTGGTGAGACTGGAGGTCACTCGTCGAGACCTCACGCCGATATCGCTTACTCTTATCGAGATGTTCTTTTAGTTGCAAGTTGGTGTGACAAAATGAAATCGCCATGACCTTGCACCGAAAGCAACATGTTAGGCCGAAGTGAATCCTTAATGTGTTTGTCGGTGAGACCCCAAGAATTCGCCAGGACATTATATCGACGACCAAACTCCTGCCGAAATGTGTATCATCCTCTGTCACCGAGACCGTGAAGAAGTCTTGTCGAACGGTGCTAGTGAGTGAAAATCAAATCACCGTGATAGAAGAAATGTCTTGCCGATAAGCAACATAGACGTTTATAAGAAAAATGGATCGGGGAGACCCAGAAATTGTCACGCCGATACAGACCATGATATGAATTATGCAAGACCCGATGGAAATAATGAGACCATATGGCAAGAAATGGGCAGAATGTTATGAAGACAGACCCATGTGTTTATGATGAGGACAATATGGAAACTTAGGGTTATGCAAAACATGTGGAATCATCAAAAATTAACAGTTCCAAAAAGTGGTCTTTCTAATTCAAAACTTGTGAAATTTATGAGTCTTAAATCTATTGGTGAGATCTGGAAAAAGCTAGAAAGTGTCTATGAAGGAGATGATAAGGTCAAGCATGCAAAGATGTAGAATCTAAAGACTAAATTTGAGGCCCTAAGGATGACTGAAGATGAAGATATTATAGGCTACATGCATAGAGTGGATGAAGTTGTCAATTCCATCAAAGGCCTTTGAGGAAAAATTGAATAATATGAGATGGTAAAGAAGGTATTAAGAACCCTTCCTAAGTTACCTTATTTTCATAAGGTTTTTACTATTGAAGAAGCTCAGAATTTAGATCACTATTCTAGAGATCAGTTGTTTGGTGATTTAACTAATTTTGAATTGAGAGTTTGGTCCAAGTGATTCAAGAAAAGAGACTACTTTTAAAGTTGGAAAAGCATAGAAGAATGAGGAATTTAATCTGGATGAGTTTGATGAGCTAGAAGCAAATTTTGTGAGGATATTGAAAAAGGGAATTGGAAAATACAAAGGTAAGTTTCCTTTCAAATGTTTAAATTGTGGAAAGATAGGTCATTATGCTTCATTATGTCTAGTCAAAGCTTTAATGACATATTTAAGGAAAATAAAGGTAAACCAATTAAGATAATTTATTATTTAAAGAAGATGCTAGTGTATTTGATGATGAACATGATTACCCTGATGATGAAAATGATGAATTCTTGTTCATGGTTCTAAATGTTAGAACTAATTCTGCTAAATCTAAGAGATGTGTGAAGGAAGTTGCTCTGGAAGAAGGTCATAATGGAAATATGGTGACTGCTTTTCATGCTAGAGAGGACAAAAACTACTGGATTGTTGATAGCAGAAGCTCAAATCACATGACAGATGATAAGAGTAAGTTTGTTAAACTTAAGAAGTTTGAAGGAGGTCTTGTTAAGTTTGGTGATGACACATCTGCTAAGATATGTAGAAAAGGTTCAATCAGTTTTAATGGAAAGCATAATACAGATGATGGTATTTAAGTTAAGGGTCTCCAACATAATCTTATAAGTGTAGGGAAAATGTGTAGCAAAGGATATAATCTTGTATTTCAGGATGGTGGTTGTGAGATCAGAAAAGGATTTTAAACTTTGGTTGTTATAGGAAGAAGGATGGATGGAAATGTTTGTTAGCTTAAGGGTGCTAATGGTATGTGCTTTATGACTCAAATCAATTAAACTTGGTTATAGCATAGAAGAATATGTCACATCAATTTTGACAGCCTAGTTAGAATCAACTTTGCTCAAGCTGTGAGAGATCTACCAAAGATTACAAAGCCTAAAAATGTAGTTTGTAAGGAATGTCAAGTTGGGAAGCAAACAAGAAAAAGGTTCAATGTCAAAGAATATTATATTGTAGAACCTTTGGAGCTAGTGCATGTAGACTTTTTGGACCTACAAAAACAAGAAGTTTTCAAGGTGACAAGTATTGCATGTTGTTGATTGATGATTACTCTAGAATGACTTGGCTAACTTTTCTAAAATAAAAATTAGAAGCTCTAAATTCTTTTAAGGAATTTCAATCTATGGTTGAGAATGAAATGGATATGAAAATCAAATGTTTAAGATATGACAGAGGTGGAGAGTTCACCTCTAATGAGTTTAACAATTTTTGTGAAGATAATGGAATAAAAAGGAAATTGTCATCTCCTAGAACTCCGCAGCAAAATGGAGTGGTGGAAAGAAATAATAGGACTATTTGGGAAGTAGCAAGGACAATGATGAAGGAAGGAAATCTACTCGATGTCTATTGGAGAGAATTAATTCATACCGTAGTCTATACACTTAATAGAGTGCAAGCAAGGACAAACAATTCAAAGACTCCCTATGAGTTGTGATATGGAAGAACTCCTACTGTCAAAATTTTTGGAGTGTTTGGAAGCAAATGCTATATTAGAAGAGACGAAGAAAACTTAGGAAAGCTTGATGCAAGATTTGATGAAGGAATATTCCTTGGATATTCTATAAAGAGCAAGGCCTACCCATGCTACAACAAGAGGCTAAAAGGATTTTTAAAAGTGAAAATGTCAAAGTAGATGAAGACTTACATAAAAGCTCAATGTTGATAGATGGATATGAATCAAATGAGTCCTCTTGCGGAGAAGAAGAAAAGGATGAAGGTAAGGAAAAATAAGTGCAAGTTAAAAAGGAAGAAGCTTTGGAAAAGATCCCTAAGACCCCTAAGTATGTGGAGAAGAATCATTCAGAAGATAAGATCATTGGTGACAAAAATAGAGGTGTATTGACAAGAAAAAAAGATTGCTATGATAGAAGAGCAGGAAAATTTATGTTTACTTTCCAAAGTTGAACCTAAAATAGTGATTGAGGCATGCAAAGATGAGTATTGGATCAAGGATATGGAAGAAGAACTGATGTAGATTGAGAAGAATCAAACTTGGGAACTTGTCCCAAGACTAGTAAACAAGAATGTGATTGGAACTAAGTGGGTATTCTGGAATAAACTAAATGATAGTGGAGAAGTTGGTAGGAATAAGGAAAGACTTATGTCTAAAGATCACTAACAAGTAGAAGAAATAGACTCTGAGGATAAATTTTCTCCAGTGGGAAGGATGGAGGCTATTAGGATGTTTTTAGCTTTTGTAACACATAAGGATTTCAAATTTTATCAGATGGATGTGAAGTCTGCATTCTTGAATTTAATGAGTTGGAAGAAGAAGTATACATTGAACAACTAGAAGGCTTTTAGCTATCCGATAATCCTAATATGGTCTACAGATTGAAGACAGCTCTATATGGACTCAAGCAAGCTCCCAGAGCTTAGTATGGAAGGTTGGATAGGTAATTGTTACAACAAAGATTCAATAAAGGTACCACAAATAGCAATCTTTACTTAAAGAAGAAAGATCAAATCTTGATTGTGGTTGTCTATGTTGATATAATATTTGGAGGAAATGAAAGTATGTGCAAGAAATTTATAGAAGAGATGCAAAAAGAGTTTTAGATGTCTATGTTTAGGTAGATGAATTTTTTCCTTGGACTTGAAATCAATTAGATAGAGAAAGGTAATTTATTTCACAATCAAAGTATGTCAAGGAAATGTTGAAGAAGTCTAGAATGGAAGACTCTAAACTGGTATGTACTCATATTGTTACTAATTGCAAGCTGAGTAAGAATGAAGAATCTTTGAAGGTTGATCAGAGCAAGTATAGATCAATGATTGGAGGACTACTATATATAACTGCTACTAGACCATATATCATGCATGCAGTTTTTCTTGTGGCTAAATTTCAAGAAGATCCTAGAGAGTCACACATGGAAATAGTAAAAAGAATATTCAGATACTTGAAAGGCACTTTGGAACATGGTTTATGGTATCCAAAGGATATTGATTTCTCTCTGAGTGCCTGTACACATGCAGATTGGGTAGGTTGTGTGGATGATAGGAAAAGTACAAGCGGTGGTTCTTTCTTTCTTGGAAGTGGGTTGGTGTCTTGGTTAAGCAAGAAGTAGGATTCAGTTTCATTATCTACTACAAATGCGGAATACTGTAAAATGCCCAATGTTCTACCCATTGAATTTTTACTATATTTAACCCTCAAGTGAATAGTTTATGATACCAGCAATAAGCAATAGAAATTTTCTTTTCTATTTCAATAACAAGATGGACATTTGAAACAATCCTATTTCAAACTTTCCCATTGCATTACAAAGAAACATTACTAATTCCCAAGTAATGATTCCATATTACATAATTTCATGATAACATTTTCCATTTATAATTTCTCAATAAAGATAGAGAAACATGATTACATATATAACTTCCATAAGCTTAATGATATAGACATATAAAAGGAACATAATGATCCAAATGTCCCCAATGTTGGTGCATACCTCCTAGATGTCCCCATTACTTGTGCATACATTCTAGGTGTCCCCAAAATTGATGCTTACATCCTCAAATCCCGACCACCAATTTTATGATGAAGAGCATCACTCAAGCATTTTTCTGCCAAGCACGGACTTATTGTGGTCCCCCGCACATCTACCTAACTGGTAAGATGGCCCTACCATTTGACGAAGATATTGGTCTGGTAACCTCATAATACTAGCCTTCCTAATCATGGTGTTGTTTCCTACATATCTATAGCTACCATACATTGGCAACAACCTATACATATATGTTGTTCCCTGCCTAGTATGCAAACCTGGATCACAGTGAACCGACAGTGTAAACAATGGCTACTTACACTACTTTGGCCAAAGAATTCAACACCCAGTACTTCGAGTGTAGGTCATATGTTCACCCACCCTTAGCTCGATTTGGTATTTGACCATTCATACTTTTTCAATCATAACATATATTTAATCTAAAAGGTGATGACATAACAAACTGACTAACTAGGTTACTCCCATTCTCATGGATTATTCTGACCCCAAGAATAACCAAGATAACCATACATGTACACATACTAAGTGACCAACTAGGTTACTCCCTTTCCCATAACCTAACCCAAAGAACAACCAAGTTAACCACCCAAGTTTGAACTAACATTTCCATTAAATTACTTCAAGCCAATAACACAACTCATACTTCACAATTCATACAACATACATATAGTCTTGACAAATTAAGTATAGCTCCAATAACAACATAACCACACAAATTCCAATATAGAGTATATATATATATGTCAAACAAAAGGGTTTCACCAAAACAAGACTCTACCAAGGATCATGCAAGCTTATTCAAAATAAGAAATAAACTAATTGCATACAAGAAAGCTTAACATGCATTTAAATCATCCTTTCCACAAACAATGGCATTTATAGAAAAATAACATTTCAACATAAAATAATAGAGTAATAAAAATCAACATGCCTAGAATTATAGCTCCAAATGAAAATACTACTTCCCTAGTTCAACTTCCACAATCACGCTTGTTGCTCCTTCTAAGCTCAACCTATCTTTAATTATAGCCTCTCACAAAACTCTCAACAAATGCAAATTCACAAAACAAACTCTCTTTCTCACTAAGCTCTCAAAAACACACTTGCATAGAAAACTACAATTGAATTACGAATGAAGAAATCTGAATGAATGAGTGTAACAAAAGGTAGAGAATTTTCCTCTATTTATACTTAAATCTGAGCAACTCAATGCTACAAACAAGCCACTAAATCTTCCACCTTTTCTCTTCTTGTTTCCACCACTCAATAGTAAGACTAATTCCTCCTCTAAATGCATCAATTCAACCATTTATAATGATATGTAGTTCCTTTAAACTCATAATTTGTAACACATAAACAGTCCTCTCATTTCTAGCTTCTTAAAATAAATGAGTCACCCTTTTCAAATGACAAAAATGACTCTTTTACTGAGTCAAAACACAACAATGCAAATCTTTAGGTTTCCTAATTGTTATGCAAGTCAACTACCTTCTTAAGCTTCTACCAACTTTGGTTTTGACAAAGTCTACATACTAATATATAGTTGTGTGTTGATCATTCTAGCATTTAACTTTTATTTGGTTTATTCTACCTATTAAGGTGTTGCATACTTTCCACACCATCATGTTGTGTGTGGTTATTATTTATAGAAACTTTTATCATATTTCATTGTTCACTATAGTGTTGGCTTATGTGCTTTATTGTACTTATTTTTTTTGTATTCACTCAGCAATATATGTGTTTCCTTTATTCATTCATATATGTGCACTTTATGTGCTACGTAATGCTAACATAATGTTGGCTTTTATTTAATCCAAGCTCTATAATATAGTTTGCGTTATATATGTGCCCAATTTTACCTTAAAACATTTCAAAATACTTTTAAATGTATCAATATATATATTATTAATATATATGTAATATATCTATTCCAAGTATTTGGCACAAGCAAAGTGTGTCCTTTTACATAGCGTCATTGCAATGGTGGAGAGGAGGAACGATGGAGGTTTTTTTGGGTCGCAGGGTATTCGAAGGCATGGTAGTTCTCATAATGGAGGTAACTATAGTAGAAGAAATGGAGGGCAGGCGTAGCTCCCACTATGGAGAGCTCCACAACAAGCATGGAAGGCTCTGACAAACAATTGAAGGGTTATGCACAGTAGGAAGAATGACAATCCCGATCAAATGGGCATTGGTCCAAGGAATATATGGGGGTATGCAAGTATGAGGTTAATTGAACTGATAGACTTCAAGAAGGTTGAAAAAAAAAATTGGAAGCCGAAGCGGCAAGGTGACCAACAGACAGCTGAAAAGGTAAACCCTTCCTTTGAACATACTACGATTGTTTATCTTACGATTGAAGGTCAAGCATGGAATGATTTTGTTAGCGAGTTTAAATAAAAATATTTCTTTGTGAAGTGGAGTGGCCCATGGCCGGCTTTCAAAAGGGTCAGGGAATGGTGTGATGAGCACTGGGGGAAAGCAACTATTTTGAAAACTATACCCAATGGTTTATATCTAGTTATTTTTCCAAGTCCTATAGATAAATAATGGATTCTTAATAGTGGCCCTTTTTTAATGGGGAGTAAATGCTTTTACATTAAATACTGGACACCCAACTTTAATCCAAAAAATGAAACCATTTTAGAGGTGTCAATTTGGATTCGCTTGCATAATCTACCCCATGAGTACTGGAATCTAGAAACCCTAAAGCATATTGGTAATAAAATTGGCACCTTTGTTAAAGCAGACGAAGCCATTGCCAATAAAGATTACAGTATGTATGCACACATTTGTATCCTTTGGCATACGATTCACCCTTTACCGGCAATGGTAGAGCTAAAAATAAGGGAGGGCATCTAGAAGCAGTTGATAGAGGTTGAGGAAAAGATTGAAATGTGCTATGTGTGTAAAGGGATAGGACATCTTGTAGGGGAATGTAGGCATCTAGAAAAAGGAAAGGGTTTGGATCAAAATTCTATAACATACCTTTTGTTGTCAAAAGAAAGTACTTTTATTGCTAAGGACAATGACTATCTGAAAGCTATGCTGAAAGATTGGGAACAACCGTTAGGGAATGAGTGGGCTTCAAAAATATTTGTAATAGACCTTGGGTTGTGGACAAGGTCTCAGAATGAGGACAAGTTGAATGAAGTTGATTGTAAGGGTGATAAAGGTGAGGTATGGGCTAGTGCCACTAATTCTGAAATGATTCCAGAATGGAAAGGAAGTGAATCTCCAAAAGAAAGAGAGGAGGGTGAGGTCAATTAAATTGAAGCTCTTGGAATGGGGAATACTAGAGAGCATAATGAAAAGATAAGAGAAGATGGTCATGAGGTGGTAGCGGATTTGGTTCAAGAATTTTGTTTAGAAAAGTTATCATGGTCAGCAGGGAACAATACAAATGTAGGAAAAGATAGGGTTCATAATGTTTTAGAAGGAGAAATCCCATCGCCAAGTCCAGGAAACTCAGGAAAGGTTAATAGGGACCTTTTAAAAAATATGAGAGGGGAAAAACCTAGGGAGGAGGTAACGAACGGTGTGAATTTTCCCAAAAAAATTCCTTTAGCTGGGAATCAGAATGTGGATGAGAGTATTGAAGATGAGGAACCACTCTTCAAAGATATTCAAATCTCACCTATAAGAAATCTAGAGAGCTCCTTGGAAGAAGCCAGAGAAGATGGAAGTTTCTTTGCAAATTCAAATTCAGAGCCACCAACAGAAGATTAAGTAGGTGGTGGGGATGAATTGGGTTTAAGCTTAGAGGTGGGTATTATGGAGAAAATAACTTTGGTGTAGACATTGGAAAAACAAGCAAAGCTAAAGGTATGGGAAAAGAAGAAACGAGGACGAAAATCAATAAGGGTAAAATTGGAAATAGCAGGAAGCACAGTAGGTCAAAAAAAGTTGAGCCCGAGAGCAATAAAGGTCCTTTCATGGAATTTCAGGGGCTGTAATTCCCCTGAAAAGATTCATTTGATCAAAAGATGTCTTGATCAAACGAGGCTGAATATTGTTTTATTGCAAGAGATGAAACTTAGTGCTGTTGAAGTAGTTACTTTTAGTAAGAAATTATGTATGTGGAAATGTCTTATAGTGGAAGTGGAGGGAGCCTCAGGAGGTTTAGGTATACTATATAAAGAGGAAAACAATGAGGTTTAGATAATGAGATCAAAAAAGTCATGGCAGTGGGTGAATATTTCTTCTAAGCAGTTGGCTGCTAGTTTCTATTTATTAAATGTTTATGGCCCGAATAATATCCCTGAAATGAGAGGTGTATGGGGAGAAATCTTGGAGGTGTTGGCCTTAAAGGGTGATCGTCTGTTTCTTCTAGGTGGGGACTTTAATCCAATACTTCAGCCATCGGATAAGTAAGGTGGTCTTGGTTGGTTAAACCAGAAGCAAAGATATTTTAGTGACTTTGTGAATAACAATGGTCTCTTTTAAGTTCAATTTAAAAGTGATGATTTTACCTAGACAAATAGGAGATTGGGATTTCTAAATATTGTAGAAAAATTAGACAGGTTCTTTATTACTAGGAATTGGGTGGACTTCCAGTGGACATTTCAAGCTGACATCCTCCCTATCATAGGCTCAAATCATTATCCGATAAGTGTGAGAATTTGAGAAAATCATGTACCTAATAGATGTACGTTTAAATTTGAAAAAATGTGGTTGTGAGAGGATGGTTTTTAGGAATTAGTGTAAGGATGGTGGAAAAATGCACCACAGCGTAGTGGAAACAAAGCTTATCTCTTTTTCAAAAAATTGCAATTTGTTAAGGAATAGTTAAAGAAATGGAATCGAGAGGTATTTAAGAATATCTTCTCGAATAATTTTAGAATTGAAAAATATTTGGAGGAGTTGCATTCAAAATTCATCGAAGGTGGTATGAGTGAGGATGATTTTCAAACAGAAAAAGAGCTCAATAAGGAGTATGTGGAGGTTTTGGCAAGAGAAGAAATTTATTGGAGGCAAAAATTGCAAGAAATGTGGCTTAAAGAGGGGGACCGAAACCCAAAGGTCTTCCACAATGCAGTTAAAGTAAGGAGATCGTCCAATAAAAAAATTTCAATCCAGGATAAACATGGAAACATGCTCATAGATAGGGATGACATAAATAAAGAATGTGTGAGATTCTTTTCAGAAGCTTTTAGAAATAGCCAAACTGAACCTTCTCTAGAGAATGAAGTGTTGGAGGTTATCCCAAGGTGTGTCTTAGAAGCTCAAAATGAAATGTTCTCAGGGACTGTAACTATGGAAGAAGTCAAGACAGCGCTATTTAGCCTTGGTGGAGACAAAGCTCCTAGTCCCGATGGATTCCCGACACTGTTCTTGCAAAAATTGTGGGATTTTTTAGCTACAGATTTGTGGGAGGTGGTTGAAGAGTCAAGAAAGGGGGGTTTTTTTCTGAGAGATTTCAATAATACTTTTATTTCTTTAGTCCCCAAGAAGGAGGAAACGCTTTCTTTCAATGATTTTAGACCCATAGCTCTTGTAATACCATCTACAAAATCATCTTGAAGGTGATGGAAAATAGATTAAAGAATGTTCTTGATATAGTGATCTCTACTGAACAAAGTGGCTTCTCACCAAACCGGTCCATTTATGAAGGTATAATTATTGCTCATGAGGTAATACATTCAATACGAATAGCCCGAACGGAAATAAATCTAGTTAAACTAGACATTAGGAAAGTGTATGATGAGGTGAATAGAAGCTTCCTTTTAAAAGTGCTCAGAAGATTTGGTTTTTGTGAGGCATGGGTGAAATGGGTTGAAGGATGTATAAACACCCCACGCTTTTCAATGCTTCTAAATGGCAGCCCATAGGGTTTTTTTTATTCTGAAAAGAGAATAAGACAGGGGGATCCAATTTCTCCTTTCTTATTTATAATAATGGCAGAAGCTTTGGGAAGATTGATTTCTAAAAAAAGGGTAGATGGTTCTTGGAAAGGTATACAAGTTGCAAAAGGCATAGAACCCTTATCCCATTTATAGTTTGTTGATGACACCCTATTGATGGGTGAAGCTTCGTTCAGGGAAGCTAGGGTGATGAAAGGAATTCTAGATAAGTACAAAAAAGCTTTTGGGTAGTGTATAAACTAGACAAAATCTGAAAATTTCTTTTTTAATACATGCTGCCAGAAGCAAAGGGAAATATGTGTTATTTTGGGTATGAAAGTGGGTGCTCTGCTTGGAAAATATCTGGGCATTCCACTTTTTAGAGGAGCAAGTAAGTCGGCCATTTGGAAGGAGTTGGTAGAGTGTTGTCTGAAGCACATGGATGGATGGAAAAGTAGGTGGTTAACTTCTGTTGGTAGGATTTTAATGTTAAAGTTTGTCATTTTTGTCATTCCAATTTTTTCAATGATGTGTTTAAAAATTCCAAAGAAAATAATTAAGGTTTCGGGGCAAAGAATGAGAATTTTTTATGGAACGGAGCTAATGATCAAGATAAGATCCCTCTCTTTGTGTGGGAGAAGATTTGTAGGGCGAAAAAGAAAGGGGGTGCAGGAATGCGAGATTGGAATATCATGAATGAGGCCTTGGGTGCAAAATTAGTGTGGAACATTTATTCCCAACCTACCCAATTATGGGTGTAGATTCTAAAAGCAAAATATTTAGACTCAATGGAGGATAGTAGATTCTTTACATTGTGAAACCCCCTGTTGGATCAGCAATTTGGAACTTCATTATATACTGTCGTCAGGTCATAATTGATCACATAAGTTAGCAGATTGGGAATGGCCTGAAGGCTAAATTCTGGGAAGATTCATGCGAAGGATTACTAGCGCTGAAAGAGAAAAATGTGTTGCAGGACCTGAAAATTTGGTTCACTCAAAATTGGGGTGAAAGGGTAAGTGTTTACCTAGAATTCAGAGGAGATGCTTTGGGTGGCGAATGGGGATGGAAATCTCTTGAAACTGTAGAGTTACCAGAACATCAATGGGATTTAATGCAAGAGATTTTCAATATGAGGAAGATCTTGAGGATGAATAAGGAAGACAAAGTGGTCTAGTGTGGTGTAGTGGATGGTAAGTACTTTGTAAAACTTGGCTACTAATTTTTAGACACAGTGGTAGGGGGTGAGAATTGGCCAACCAATTTATGTTGGGGAAAGGAATTCCTACCTAAGGCAAGGGCTTTTGCATGGTTGGATGTTAGAGGTCGAATCCTGACAGGTGAAAGAAGGAAACGCTTAGGTTTTTGTGGACCAACTAAATGTGTGATGTGTGGAGAGGCAGAGGAGACAGGGGATCATTTCCTACTTCACTGCAAAATGGCTTCATCTTGTTGGGAAATGTTTAGGAAGTCTTTGGGATGGCAAGGTCCTGCTCCAGATATGCTAAAGCGGGCTTTTGAGGGATGGTCGATGGCAAGGAAAAATTTAACTCTGTCATGTGTTTGGAAGATCATCCCTTCTATTGTAGTATGGGAAGTTTGGAAAGAAAGGAATAGGAGAATTTTTTTAGACAAAGAAGAATCCTTAGAAAGGTTAAAATTGTGAATTAATCATGCGATAGAGGAAGTGGCTGGAGCATCAGCATCTCATTATTTCAATCCAAGAGTTCCCTTTACACTAGAAGACAAACGATTTTAGGCACAATGGTCAGGGATTCATCTTCGGCCAGTTAAGGGGCCTTGTTGGGTTAAACCAACTAATAAGGTGGCCATGGTGGTTGCATGGGAAAATCCAAGGGAGGTTTGGTGGAAAGTGAACTTTGACGGAGCACCAAAAGGGAATTTGGGACCATTAGGAGCAGGATTCATCATCCGAGATTGGGAAGGGAATGTAGTTGTTTCTGGAGCAAAGAAGTTGAGGGAGGGAACAAATAACATAGTAGAAGCTACAACAACATTGTTAGCTATTAAACTGGGTAAGAAATTGGGAGCTTCAAGATTACATTTAGAAGGGGATTCACTTGTCATAGTACAAGCCATAATGAAAGGAGAAATAGGGGCATGGCACATTTAGAATACAATAGTAAGAATTAGAGAAGAATTAAATTATTTTGAAGATTTTATTGTAAGCCACATAAGGAGAGTTGGTAATTCAAAGGTGAACACCCTATCGAAGTGGGCTATGAATTTTAGAAAGGTCGAGGAATTGAGAATTGAGGACTTGAGAAATATAGTTTTAAAAGATTAATTTAAAAAAAGGTGGTGAGGACATAGTTTTAATGAGGGGAGAGAGTGGGTAGATAGTAGTATGCTGAAATGACTGGTGAAGCAATGCAGATGATAGAAGTGGAAAAGCAAGTACGAAGGAAATTTAAGTTTGAAGTGTGCAGAGTTAAGGATTTAATCCCTATCGACCCTTGAAAAGTTGTGAAATCATTTGTGTTTGGAATAAGGAAGAAGTTAGAAGGAGAGAGTGGTGGTGGTGGCAGCGGTGTTGCAAGGAAATTCAATGGAGGTTGGTTTCACACTCCTTTCAAAGAGGCAATTGAATCCTTTTCACAGTGATGCCTCTGATCAAAGGCTAATGGAAATGTTTTTATTTACAGATGGGAGGCTAGTGCAAAGTGTGAGGATGATCACTGGAAATTCCTTTGAGAATCTGAGACACAGATATAGGACTAACATGGATGTTTATTCGCTAATAGTTGCATGGGGTCTGGACCTGGGTGAACCGGTAAACACAATCAGAGAAGTGATGAAAACAATTATGCATGAAGATTTCTTGGATGGACTGGAGTCTTTTTTAGAATGGGTCATTCCTAGCGTAGGATTAGACATCCGGGAGGGATTTGAAAATGAAGAACTGGAAAGAGCAGTTAGTTGTATCCCTTTCATCCGCGGGTCGGAAGATGCAATAAAAAATCACTGCAGGGAGGAGGCACGTCTAGGATGGCAAGCTCTAAATCTCTTCATAGAGTTGATGAAGGTGTAAGTCGTCATTGAACAGGAAAAAGTGGAAGTGAGGCAAATGGAGGCGAAAGGAAAGAAAGTGAGGCAATGGAAGGTGAAAGGAAGAAAGAAACGGGGTGCTACAACAGGTAGAGCAATCTAAGCTTAGGTTTTGTTAAGTTTTTGTAGATGAAGAAAGACTGTTACATTAGCTTTTTGGTTTTTTGGGGGTTGATCCCTGTTGTTGGTATGTAGGGTAATTTATGAAGTATGGTTAAAAATGTATGTAATTATGTGATGCATGCAAGACAATTACAGTGGGTGTGTAAACTTTCAGTTGGGAAGGGTAAGTTTTTAGAAAATCAGCATGTTAAGATGCTTTTTGTAAGATATATGTTAGTTGTAGCGGTATTTTGAAATGTAGCAGAAATGATGAAGAAAATGATGTAATCTATTTTTTATCAAGCAATACAAATCCTATTACTGACCAAAATATATATATATGTAATATAACTTCCATTGTTATTATTATTATTATTATGATTATTATATATTAATATATATACATGTTTATTAAATCATTATTTTCTAATCACATAAATATATATATGCTAACAATTATATATACATATATTAATATGTATGTATTTGATATATTCACATACATATATATTAATATATATATACTATATACATATAATGTTATTTTAATCATCCATACAAACACATTAAATATCCATTGATCAATATATACATACATAATGTATATCTATATATATGTCGCATATGTCCAATTGATATTCTCATGCATATGGTATATCCGTACATGAGTATGCGTAGATACATCTACCTATGTATGTGCATGCACATTTATGCTCACATGTATGATTTATCATTTATATGTACATATATACATTATATGTATATACTCATCGATTACTACATAAATATGAACACACGAAGAACTTACACTTAACACAAAGACATAATCACATATTCCCAATCAAGAACACTCAAAGAGTAAAACCATAAACCAATACAAAACATTCTCAAACCATGACTAAAGGTTGTTTACCATTTCCCGAACTAACTTGACTCAACTTGACCAAACTAGGATGTGAGTATCTGATAGCTCAATAGGGACATTAAGGGTTACCAAACCAAGCTATTCTCTTGAGTGATACTCCCCCTCTCTTCCAGAGGCTTGATTTTATTCTTGCATCCAACTTAGTGTATCACAACAGTAGTTAACTAATAACATTACATTTATATACATCATATATCATTGCATTATCAAAGCATTGAAAATATTTATATTGAATTTCACATTCATTCATCATATTTTCCATCAAGATATATATAAAAAAATTTAAAAAAAACATATTAAAGCATTTTAACTCAACAAAGTAACAGTAAATAGGTAATAACACAATGGGGTGTAACATATTCCTCCCTTGTGAATCATCGTCCCCAATGATTTTAAGTAACAAACATGAACATAAAACATAAAACGTAAAACATAACAACATTGTTTCTCAATAATTTTCAAAGTCTAGCAAAACATGAGGAAACTTTTGATTCATCTTAGCATAGTCCTCCCAAGTGGCAGAATCTTCTACATACTAATCCCACTAGACCTTGCATTGTAGAACCTCTCTATTATGTAAGTGAAGCTTATGTGTTATGAGCACTTTGAAAGGCTCTATTGTTACCATTCCAAGGTCATATACTTATAAAGCATTCCAATCAATAACATAATTATCCCCTAGCATGTACTTCTTAAGGTATGACACATGAACGATATTGTGCATCCTAGCAAGAGTTGGTGACAAAGAAATTCTATACATAACATGGTTAACTTCTTTGAGAACCTCAAAAGGACCTATGTAACATGGAGCTAGTTTGGATGAATTTCCAAACTTTATAGAACTCTTGTGAGGTTTAACTCTTAACAAAACCTCTCCCCTACTGAGAAATGTCTGGGTACCCACTTGAAATCTGTATAACTCTTTTTCCTATCATTAGCTTCTACTAGCCTTTGCTTAATTATACCAACTTGCTCCTTCATTTTTGATAGCATTTCTAGCCTAAGGATTATCCTATCCTCTAGCTTATCCTAGCTTATAGGAGTTTGACACTTCCTGCCATACAATGCTTCAAATGAAGCCATCTTCATTGTGAACTGATACGAGTTGTTATTTGCAAATTCTACCAAAGGAAGGTAATCCTCCCACTTGTATTGTTGATCCATGCAATAAATTCTCAATAGATCCTCTAACACTTGGTTCACCCTTCCAGTTTTCCCATCATTTTTTGGATGATATGTTGAACTTATGTTCAACTATGTCTCAAGTGAAGAAAAAAAGGTTTTCCAAAACCTAGATGTCACACTTGAGCATCCCTGTCAGAAATAATCTTCTCAAGAATTCCATGGAACCTAAATACCTCTTGAATAAAATTTTGAGCTATAATAGGAGCTATGTCCATTAGATTCCCTGGAATAAAGTGAGGCACCTTTGTAAGCTTATCCACCACTACCAAAAATGGCATTATGCTTATTCCTCAACATTAGAAGACCTTGTATAAAATCCATGCTAATGACTTGACATTTCCTTTATGGAACTTTATGATGATACAAAAGTCGTGCGGAGTGATGATGTTCTTCCTTCACCCTCTGACATTCTAAACAACTTGCTTCATTCCTTTCCAAAAATACAATGGCTTCACATCATCCAATGTCTTAGTCACTTCGAGATGTCCAGAATATGGTGTGGTATGAACTTATTTCCGCACTAAATTCCTTAATTCCATAGAGTCAAGTACATAGATTCTTCCCTTAAACCTTAATAAACCATCAAGTTCAAAGTGAAATCCTTCATACCTTGGGTCTTGCAAATTATCTGAGAGTGCTTGCTTGACTTGCTCATAATACTTGTCACCCTCAAATTTTTGTAACACTTGACCCTTGAAATTAGTTTCAATTTTAATATCATTGAGGAGATATGCCTCATATGAATTAGGGCATATGTAACCCAATTCTCCTTCCCCCTTGGTATAGTTGATATTAAAATCATAATCATATATCAAATCCAACCATCTTATTTTTCATGCATTCAAATTTAGTTGAGTAAACAAATACTTCAGACTGTGATGATCGCTCTTCAGTTCAAAAGGTTTCCCCAATAGATAGTGTCTTTGCATCTGTAATGTATGGACAACTGTTGCTAATTGTAAATCATGTGAAGCATAATTTTTCTCATAAGGCTTCAGCTTCCTCGACTTATAGGCTATTAATTGCCCATCTTGCATCAACACTCCACCCAAATCTTATCTTGAAGTATCTATGATGACAATAAAATCACCATCTAAATCTGGTACTTTTAGTATCAAAGTTGTAGTCAACTTTTCATTGAGTTGGTCAAATTTCGCTTGACATTTCTCTGACCATTCAAACTTCTTCCCTTTTCTTTGTAATGAAGTAATGGGAAAAGCTATTCTAGAAAATCTCGCTACAAATTTCGATAATAACCAACCATACCCATAAAGCTTCAAACCTCAGGCACATTCTTAGGCACTAGCCATTCAAGCACTGTTGGATCAACTGCAATCCCATCAACTAAAATCACATGACCCAAATACTACACTTTCTTATGAAATAAGGTAAACTTAGAGATTTTTCCATACATCTTATGCTCTCTTAAACATTGGAGAATAATCTATAGATGTTGGAGATGTTCCTCTTCATTCTTGGAGTAGATAAGAATATCATCCAAGAAGACCAACACAAACTTATCCAACCAGTCCCTGAACACATTATTCATCAAGTTCATGAATGTTGCAGGTTCATTCGTTAGTCCAAAAGGTAGGACTTTGAACTCATAATGACCATACCTAGTCCTAAAATTTGTTTTGAAAATGTCTTCATCCTTGATCCTCAATTGATGATAACTTGGTCGTAAATCATTTTTTTAACATATGATCAAAGAGATCATCGATAGGTGGTAACAGATACTTATTCTTTATCTTTTCCTTGTTAAGCAAGCAATAATTAATACACAAGTGTAGTGTACAATCTTTCCTCTATACAAAGATCACTAGCTCTCCCCAGGGTGAAACACTGGGTCTAATCAGCCCCTTGGACAATAATTCCTCCAATTGAGCTTTTAGCTCCATTAACTTTTTCGTGGTCATCCCATATGGAACTTTTGATATAAGCTCTGACCCTAGAACAATGTCGATGGATAAATCAAACACTCTTTTGGGAGGTAATCCAGGTAATTCATCTGGAAATACATCAGCAAAGTTCCATAGGATAGGATAATTCTCCATATCCATTTTCATGGATTCCACCACCTCGCCATCTTCAACTTCCTAGAGGTCTTGAGGTCCATAGTACACTACATCATCTTGAGAAATGAACTCATTACATTCCTCAAGTTTCTCCATTTTCACAATTAAGAGTTGATAGCCTTTCTTCTTCACTCTATGCATTTGTACAGTGAAGATCTATTGCAGCTTAACTTCTCTAGGTGTTCCTTGCAAGAACACCCAGTTTCCAAGATCATCTAAACATTCTACTATTTTTACATGACGATCTACTTCGGCTCTATGCTTCCATAGTCAATTCATCCCTAAAATGACATCATATGAACCTAGGAGGGCTACATACAAATTCACTTCCGTAGAGAAACTCAGAAGTTCAACCCTTGCTTTGAATAAGCATTGCTCCACCTTAGCTCTTGTTTGGTTTGCATATTCAACAATCCAAGACTTTTCCATATAGCCAGCTTTTCTAGATTTTTTTTTATAGGTGAACACTTTTGACTAGAGCTATGAACCAGTGAGGCCACATTTGAGGGACCTCATCCCCATCACTTCTCCTCCAACTCTGCTCTCCCTCTCCTCTCTATTGGCTCCTTCATCTTCATTCCTCTCCTTATCTCCTCCATCTCCTCTCCATCTCTCCTCCAACTCCTCTATCTCCACTCCTCTCCTCCATCTCCTTCATCTCCATTCCTCTCCTCCATCTCTCCCCTCCTCCTTGCTCCTTCTCCTCTAGCTCTTTTTCCTCCATCCCTCACATACTTGTTTCTCTTCCTCCTTTCTTCATGCAACATCCTTCCTTCTCCCCACACCGTTGTCACCTATAACATCCTACTACCATGCCTCAACTCCTCCATCCTCTCTCCTTCACTACTATTCTCCTCCACCAACTCCACCTGTAGTCTACTAGGTGCCATCACATCCTCCTTGATTGTTGGGCAACCATTCTCCATCATACCTTCCAACTTTGACCTCACGGTAACACCAGATCTTCCTCCTTCCTCTATCTTCTGTGTACAGTCCACTATCCTCCATTCTCCATCCTTCGGCCAATGATTGATCTTCCTACCATCCACTAGCAGGATTCAAACACCTAACATCAGCGAAACTACTACTTTCAAATTACTGTTGCACTAAGAAGGTCATCCCCAACTTTTCTAGAAATTTTACTAGCTATACTAGGAGAAACAAAAAAAATTGTAGCACCAATATCAATTAAAATTAAGATGGGTGTACCAAACAAAGTACTTAATATTTCCAAAGGAGTAACCTAGTACTCCACTTGCCAGTTGTCTAACACTGTATCGATCTTCTATTGAAACATTGCTTGTTGAGGAGGTAGAGGGTTCCCA
This sequence comes from Sequoia sempervirens, assembly GCA_007258455.2. Taxonomy (NCBI): domain Eukaryota; kingdom Viridiplantae; phylum Streptophyta; class Pinopsida; order Cupressales; family Cupressaceae; genus Sequoia; species Sequoia sempervirens. The sequence continues at coordinate 34,884,881 of VDFB02000008.1, read as the reverse complement.
TGTGGTTGTGTCCCTAGTGGTTTGTTGGGACACTAATTTGCAAAGTGATCCCCTCCACATGTGAAACATCCTCTCAATGAACCATGCCTTGATGTAGGCCTTCTAGAACTACCTTCGTTCCTACTAGCATTGTTGTTGTTCCCCCTATGGTCCCTTCTTGATGCATTCTAATTATTAATGAATCCCTTGTCCCCTTTTCTTTGAAAATCATGTCCATCACTAGGCTTCTTCGAAGCTTGATGGGATTGCGACCAATTAAACTTCTTCTTATTCTTTTCATGGGAGTTCGAGATAGATTTAAGCCTTTGCTCTTACTTAATGGATTTCTCGTACACTAAGTCCATGGTAGCAGGACCGTGCACATCTACCTCTCCTCTAATTTGGGTATTGAGGCCCATGATGAACTTCCTTATGCGAAATCAGTTTTTGGTACATGGGAATGTACCTTAGGAGATGAGTAAATTTCTCCCAATATTCATTTATCGAGGAATCTCCTTGCCTCAGGTTTTGAAAGTCAGAAAGCTTTTGATCATAAAAAAGTTGAGGTAGCCACTGCTTTCAAAAAAATTCCATGAATTCATTCCAATTAATACTTAAGGAACTTAACCCAAGCTCCATCTTTTTGTTCATCTAGACCAATTGGATGCTTCTCTAGCCAACTAAAAATCTCCCCAAGTGGTCGTGGTTATCTTAAATTAATTTCTAATTTCAAAATAATTTTCCATTTCTATGAGTCATGCCTCAGTCGCATCCCCACTGGTGCTTCCTTCAAACTTCGAAGGGGTGATCTTTCTCATATCTCAAGATAGCTCGCTTGCAATTCATTTCCTTTTTCTTCCCTTCAATCTAGACTATGATTCATCATCCTCATGTTAACCTAACTAAGTATGATCATGAGAATTTTCCCCTTATTCTCCATTAGGAACTTCTTGTTCTTGCATTATTGTTCCTCTTACCTCTTGCTTGAGGTTCCCAATTATTTCTCTTGTCTCATTCATCATTGCCAAAATACGATCCAATTTAGCCTCTAAATTTTCTGCACCTTGGCCTACTTCTTGGCTTCCCCCAAGGTTGGTTCTTGTTCTAACCATTTTTCCAGAAAAATTACACCTAGAGGTTTCATTTTTAATTAGATCCTAAGAATGTTTACTTTGCATTCTAAAACATTTCCAAAAACAAGCATTCATACATAAGAAATTTAAAAGAAGAACTCATACACAAGTTTTTCCATTACTTCTTTTTTTATTAAGATCAAAAGGATTTCAATATCCTTGTATTTACATGGAATGACTATTCAAATAGTCTAGGGGAGAGTATCCCTCAAATTCACTCTTTGATACATAGTTAAGTGGGGTATACCCCTCAGATTTTTGTTCACATACATTGTCGAAAGGTACATACCCTTTAGACTCATTCTCAGATACATAGTTTTGGGGGACGTATCCCTCTGATTCACCACTAGAGGCTTTTACAATAATTTCCAATGTTGGAAAAATATGAGGGTCCCTAAAGATCATGGTAGGACTAACACTCCATTCCAAGGGAATATCCCTAGAAAGTGGTAAAGAATCTGACTTGGAAGGAGAGACAGGAGATACAAAGTTAGTAGCCTCACACATCCTCTTTCTTTCTTGACTGATGTGAGATAGGGTATGGCTAAAAGTCTCAGTGTCACTCAACTAAATTGTGTTGTCATAATTGGTCCCCTCTATGCTTCGAATAATGGATTCCCTTTCTTTCTTGGCCTTTAGGTAGTGCTCATTACCAATTACTTACTTCCTTGCAGTCATCTTGAGACACACCATCTTGGCACAAGAATTCCAACCATTAGACTCATATAATGTTGGATGAAAGCATAGTGAGTGCATAGGTTCTAGAGTTGAACCTAGTAGCTCTAATACCACGTGTAACATGCCCAATGTTCTACCCATTGAGTTTTTACTATGTTTAACCCTCAAGCGAATAGTTTATGATACCAACAATAAGCAATAAAAAAATTATTTTCTATTTCAATAACAAGATACACATTTGAAACAATCCTATTTCAAACTTTCACATTGCATTACAAAGAAACATTACTGATTCCCAAGTAAGGATTCCATATTACATAATTGCATGATAACATTTTCCATTTACAATTTCTCAATAAAGATAAAGAAACATGATTATATACATAGCTTCCATGAGCTCAATGATATAGACATATAAATAAAATATAATGATTTATATGTCCCCGATGTTGGTGCATACCTCCTAGATGTCCCCATTACTAGTGCATACATTCTAGGTGTCCCCAAAACTGGCGCTTACATCCTCAAATCCTGGCCACCAACTGTATGAGGGAGAGCATCATTCAAGAACTTTTCTGTCAACCACGGACTTACTGCGGTCCCCCACACATCTACCTAACTGGTAAGATGGCCCTACCCTTCAATGAAGAGATTGGTCTACTAACCTCATAATACTAGCCTTCTTGAGCATAGTATTGTGTCCTACATATCTAGAGCTACCATGCCATGTATGATGTATCCTGCCTCGTATGCAAACTTGGATCACAATGAACTAACAATGTAAATAGTGGCTACTTACACTACTATTGCCAAAGAATTCAACACCCAATACTTTGAGTTAGGTCGTATGTTCACCCACCCTCAGCTCAATTTGGAATTTGACCATTCATACTCTTTTCAATCATAACATACATTCAATCTAAAAGGTGATGACATAACAAACTAACTAACTAGGTTACTCCCTTTCCCATGGATTATTCTAACCCCAGGAATAAAGATAACCATACATGCACACATACTAGGTAACCAACTAGGTTACTCCCTTTCCCATGAATTAACCTAACCCTAGGAACAACCAAGTTAACCACCCATGTTCAAACTAACATTTCCATTCAAGTACTTCAAGCCAATAACACGACTCATACTTCAAAATTCATGCAACATACATATAGTCTTGAAAAACTAAGTATAGTTCCAATAACAACATAACCACACAAATTCCAATGTAGAGTATATATATGCCAAACAAAAGGGTTTCACCAAAACAAGACTCTATCAAGGATCATTTATTCAAAATAAGAAATAAACTAAGTTCATACAAGCAAGCTTAACATTCATTTAAATCATCCTTTCCACAAACAATGGAATTTATAAACAAATAACATTTCAACATAAAATAATAGTAATAAAAATCAGCATGCCTGGAATTATAGCTCCAAATGAAAATATTGCTTCCCTAGCTCAACTTCCACAATCATGCTTGCTGCTCCTTCTAAGCTCATCCTATCTTCAATTCTAGCCTCTCACAAAACTCTCAAAAAATTTAAATTCACAAAACAAACTCTCTTTCTCACTAATCTCTCAAAAACACACTTGCATAGAAAACTACAACATAATTACAAATGAAGAAATCAAAATGAATGAGTCTAACAAAAGGTAGAGAAGCTTCCTCTATTTATACTTAAATCTAAGCAACTCAATGCTACAAACAAGCTACTAAATCTGCCACCTTTTCTCTTCTTGCTACCACCACTCAATAGTAAGACTAATTCCTTCTCTAAATACATCGACTCATCCATTTAGAATGAAATGTGAGTACTTTAAACTCATAATTCGTAATACATAAATAGTCCTCTCATTTCGAGCTTCTTGAAATGGATGAGTTTCCCTTTTCAAGTGACAAAAATGACTCTTTTACTAAGTCAAAACATAACAATGCATATCTACAAGTTTCCTAATTGTTATTCAAGTCGACTACCTTCTTAAGCTTCAACCAACTTTGGATTTGACAAAGTCTACATACCAATATATAACTGTGTGTTGGTCATTCCAACGTTTGACTTTTATTTGGTTTATTCTACCTATTAAGGCGTTGCATACTTTCCACATCATCATATTGTGCATGGTTATTATTTGCAGCAGCTTTTATCATATTTCATTTTTCACTATAGCACTGTCTTATGCGCTTTACATACTTCTTTTGTTTGTATTCACTTAGCAATATATGTGTTTCCTTTATTTATTCAGATATGTGTACATTTTATGTGCTACATAATGCTAACATAATGTTGGCTTTTATTTAAGCCAAGCTCTATAATATAGTTTGTGCTATATATGCACCAAAATTTACTTTAAAACATTTCAAAATACTTTTAAATACATATAAATATATATAATATATATATTCATGTTTATTAAATCATTATTTACCAATCACATACATATATATACTAATGATTATATATATACATATATTAATATGTATGTATTTAACATATTCACATACATATATATTAATATATGTATATACTATATACATATATCGTTATTTTAATTATCCATACATGAGTATGCGTAGATATGTCTACCTATGTATATGCATGCACGTTTATACTCACATGTATGAGTTATCGTAAACATGTACATATATGCATATATACATTTTATGTATATAATCATCGATTAATACATAAATATGAACACACAAAGAAGAACTTACACTTAACACAAAGACATAATCACATATTCCCAATCACGAACACTCAAAGACTAAAACCATAAACCAATACAAAACATTCCCAAGCCATGACTAAAGGTTGCTTATCATTTCCCGAACTAACTTGACTCGACTTGAACAAACTAGGATGTGAGTGTGTGATAGCTCAATAGGCACATTAAGGGTTACCAAACCAAGTTATTCTCCTGAGTGATACTCCCCCTCTCTTCTGGAGGCTTGATTTTGTTCCTGCATCCAGCTTAGTGCATCACAACAATAGTTAGCTGATAACATTACATTTATATGCATCATATATCATTACATTATCAAATCATTGAAATCATTCATATTGAATTGCACATTCATTCATCATATTTTCAATCAAATATATATATACACAAAACACAATCAAGTATTAAAGCATTTTAACTCAACAAAGTAACAGTAAATAGGTAATAAAACAATGGGGTGTAATAAATACATTGTTGCAGCATCATGTTGCACATAGGTGTTGTGGATGAAACAAACCTTGATGGATATCAGAGTGTCATATGATGAACCAATTCCTATCTTATGTGACAATACAAGTGCTATCAATATTTCAAATAATCCGGTAATGCATTCAAGGACAAAGCATATCTCAATCTAGTATCACTTTCTAAGGGAGATGGTTGTAGAGAATGAGGTGAAGGAATATGTGCCTACAAAGGATCAAGTTGCAAATATCTTCACTAAGGCTCTTCCTAAGGATAATTTTGAGTATCTTCGGGAGAAGTTAGGGGTTATTTCCCCTCCTTATTTCAATTAGATGCATAAGGTTATGCATCAGTCTAGTGGATTTCATGATTCGTTCCTTGTTCTAGACTGGTGTTGGTGGCTACCTCTCAAGGGGATTAGGTAGTGGCATTTTGGTTGTTGTAGCCAAGGGGAGTAAGTGTTTTCATGCTATGGAATACATGTATTTTCCTTTTTCAGCTATGTCAAAGGATATGTGCAGTAGTTGTTGGTTGGTGCAATATGTTGTGTGTAGAGAAGGTGTGAAGAAAATAGAGTGTAGTAAAAGAAAAGGTAGTTGCAGAGTAGATACAAGTGTGATCGATGTCAAAGGGGAAGCAAAGAAAATAAGATATATGTTTCCCCTTTCCATTGATGTCAAAGGGGAGGAGAGTTAACTAAAAAACCTTATGAAGAAAGGGGGGAAAGAGATAGTGTTGGAAAAATTTGATAATGGTGTAAGGGAGAGCAGTGTGCTCTAATGTGAAGCACATAAGTTGGTGATCAGAGCAGTTGTTATTGATGATGGTTTTTCATATCATGTGTTTCCATCAATGATAAAGGGGGAGATTATTGGAAGTATGTGTTGTCATTGATGTCAACAGATCTTTGTTGTGGCATTGATGTCAACCTATGGAAATGCTTTGATTGGTTGCATTATGTTGTCAATAGTAGTATCATTGATGTCAACCTCTAGTGTTTATTTGATGATAATATGATTGTGGATGTTCAATCTCTTGTGTGGTTGAGAAGGTGTTGAAAATGTTGAGATGATTTTTTTGGTGCTTGTTTTCCAAGTGATTTTGAGAAAATTTGAATAAAAGAGAAACAGTGTGGTAAAGAGTGTTCACTGTGGCAGAGTAGTGTTCAGTGTTTTTCTTCTCATTTCTTCATGGTTGAATATTTCCTTGTGTGGTTCAGATATATTGATTAGATGTGTTCAGAGGTATTATATCTAGAGTTTCAAGTTCTGGATCATTCAGGAGAAGACGTTGTGTTCACTAGTGTGTGAACTGTAATGCAGTGTTGTCTGGGAGAAATAGTTTTGCTCCACATTTCTTCACATGGTGGTTTTTGGTCTTGCAAATTTGGAAGTATGCTTATATTTCTCATATCTATCTTCAATTTGAGTTATTTGAATTTTGGTGCTCCACAAGGTTGAATTCATCATTTACATTATGTGGAAGGTTAACTGGTTGTACAAAATGAGTATGTTCTTCAGGTGTATGATGTTGTGAAGGATTTGTTGGATTTTAGGGTGTTGATGGAATATTCCAAATTGTGTTTAAGTGTTGTATGTGGTTCATGAGTCATCTTTGGATTTGAAGAAGCATGTACTTAATTGTTTAATGGTGTTAAAATAGGTTCGACCGACCTTGGGTGTTTACACTAATTGCGAACATGCTTCGGTGTTTGTGGGAGCATGGCATGGTGTGTATGTATGGATTTAGGCCTAAGGTAAGGTGTGATGTGGTCTGCCTTCATTCCTCTTGACTATGGGAATGTTTTGGTGCCGACCTAATTTGAATTTGCATGTTTAAGGTGCATATACGACTTTTTAGATTGTTTTCAAGGTTGAGGATGGTATATATATGTGTTGAGTTGATGAAGGATTGTGATGTGAAGTGTGTGTGATGTGAATTATGATGTGAAGTGAGAAAGTGTGAAGTTTAGTGTGATCTTTAATGACTAAGACTACTGGAAGTAGTAAGTAGAAGGTGTCTACATTCTATAGAGAGTGTGAATGTTCTGGTGAAGTAGTGGTGGAACTCTTCTATTGCTCTAAGATGGATTTCTCATTGTAACAATTTCTATCTTCTTCTTTCTATTATGGCAGTGAGCCCTTCTTTCTTTTTAAAAGTGAGCCTATTGTATTCAGTGTTGCAATTAATTTATATTGTGAGTTATTCCTCACTGTGGTTTTTCCCTTCTTGGGTTTTCCATTTAAATTTGGTGTTCTCATGTGTTTGGATGTGTTTGCATTATTTTTTCTCATGTTTATGTTCTGCTAATGTATGATAAGGGTTTAATGGTTGTTAAGGGTTTAAGGATTAGTGTAGATCTTAATTTTAATGAGTTTTTGATGTTTTAATGTACAACTAATTCACCCCCCCTCTTAGATGTCTTGTGCATTCAACAATGAAATCTTGGGAGTTAAAAAATACCATGCCTAGGAATGAGGGAGCTATTCCTATGATATGGAATTCCATGTTTCATTTTTAAAAAATCAGCATTGAATGGTGAATGTGGTGGCAGGCACCTGGGAGGAGTGGTGGAGTGGGATTGTGTGGAGGAAGAATTTGGAAAAAAAGAGTTGATTTTTCCAAGAGACTTTGTAGAGAATATTTTCCAATGCCTAGGAAGAAAGAGGAAGTGTTAATGCTACTTGGATGTGGAAAAATCCAATGCCCAGTTTGGAGAAGAGTGTCGAGAGGTAAAAATTAAGGAAAATCAAAGAAATTGTTAGGAGTATTTACCTATGAGATCAAGGGGGACACACAAGAGTGGAGTTGGAGAAGTTTGATATGCTTTTTGTTGCTACTGTAATTTTTTAGAGATGTCTTGTTGCAGAAAATTTGATGTTGAAGGAAATAAACATGTTTGTAGTTGATTTCATGTGCTTTGTTTTGCTCATAGCTTGTTGTTTCCAGCTCTTGGAGATTGTATTAAATAAAATCAACATATTGTTGCAAAATTATTATCATTATCTATGTTGGAGAATTGTATTTGATTTTTCAAATAGTTGGTTTTGTCATTTCCAAGCTTTTTTTTCTTGTCTTGTGTGAAGGGGTTGCAATAACCAACAATCCAATAGGATTCTTGGTTATTGTTTTGCATCATAATTACACCAATTGTGAAAGGAATTATCAGGCCAAAAGAAATTGGGTTTTTGGGAAAAAGGTTCATCTTGGATAACCTTATCTATGCTTGGGAAACATTAGAATGGGTACAACAATCGAGCCAAAAATCCCTTTTGGTCAAGTTGGATTTTGATAAAGCATATGATAGAATGTGTTGGAGCTTTATACTTGAGATGTTACAGTGGTTGGATTTTGGCCCTAAACTTTGTATACATGTTCAAATCTTGTTTAAATATACCAATGCGTAGTTCATAATTAATAAAGAGTCGTATGATATCTTTCCCTTACAACATTCAATTAGACAAGTTTTCCCTTTGTCTCCTTTCCTATATGTTCTTGTTGCTAACACTATGGGATATATATTGTAAAAATACAATAAAATGAATATAATATTTATTGTGTATTATTAGGATCAAAGTTGGCCCATCATAAAATTGAATTCCCAATGGTGCAATCAGATACTCCTCCTAGGTGGATTCCTAAAGACTGGAAACAAATAAAACATGGGCAGATTACTTGGGTTCTTGGCATGCCCTTTGGGCTAGGTGTTTCCCTTTTTGAGATGTGGAACTGGTATTTAAATAAATTAAAAAATAAATTGTGTACTTGGGGAAATCATTTTTTATCTTTAGCTAGCAAATTTCAAGTGGTGAACTAAATTTTCTTGGCATCTCACGTGTATAATTCCTATTGTTGGATGTTGTCAAAAAAAGGATATGAAGACCCTAAAAAAATTGTTCACAATTTTTTATGGGCTAATTGGAGTGGTAAGGCAGGCTTTAAATCCACTTCTTGGTTGCATTTCATCCAACCCAAAGCTAAAGTTGGACTGGGTCTGTTGGACCCTAAGACACAAGGGGCTTGCCTGGCTGTGAAATGGATTGTTAGAACAATTAATGGAGATGAACCATGGAAATCCTTGGTGCATTTTCAAATTTTATAAGCTATTGTTAAAAGGAAATGCCAATCAGTTAGCTAGGAAGATAAAATTATTTTGGCTCTTTTCTTCCATCTTAAAGCTTCCTTTCGTTTACTTGCATTGTGGAAGGCAAGACAAAAGGCCTACAAATTCTTATATTGGAAAATCTCTCTACAACATGGGTTCAACTTTGCATCCTCATCTATATGGTGGAATAAAATGGTACAATATCATGGTCAAACCCTTGTTGTTTTCCAAGGAAAGCATATTTTTTATTTAGAAAAGGAGTTCAACAATTTGGGGACTTGTGGGACTTTAAATCTCAAGATTAGGTTAATTAGCAATATCTTAAGAATAACTTAAAAATATAAAGGTTTCATTATCTTTGTTAAGTCATTGGTTCCCTTTGATGTAGTTATGAAGAGATGTATTCCCCTACAATGTAATCATTTTAAGGATCGGTGATGGTTATCCAAGTGTCAATTCATGCATTTTCCTCTTTAAAAGGTCTACTTGAATATGCTTCTACACTTGACCTTAAATCATAGATTGAATTAGAAGTGGATCTATAGGTTTCAGGAAAAACTTGGAGCAAACTGAGTGCTTAAGTCTAGCATACTAAAACTAAAGCTAACGTTCAAATTTTGGCTTGGAAAATCTTACATTGCAAGCTTCCCATTGGTGACAGGTTGGTATATATGAGAATCCATTCAGTTAAAAGTCCTTTTTGTAAACACATTGAAAATTTGAAACATATCTTTTGAGACTGATCTTTGATTAAAAGGAAATAGAAGGTTGTCTTTGCTTATCTGCTAACTATTTTTTTTATCATGTTTTAGGTTGGAAAGAAGTCATTTTGGGCTTGGGCCTACAAATTAACACTGGCTGATTTAATGAGGCAAATTATTTTGTTTAATACATGGAAAAGTAGATGCATGGCTATTTTTTAAACCATAATGTTCATGTGGAAACATAAATGCTAAGGTTTTACTTTGATATCATTTTCAAACTATTTTCCTATGTTCTCAATTGTAGGGAGTCCCCAAAGAAAACATAAAATTAGCAAGCACTTGGACAAAATTAAATGAAATATCCTACAATTACACAAAGATGATGTAATATGTTCCAAACAAGTACATCATATGTTAAAGTTTAGGATCTGAAATTTGCAATTCCTTCAACTGCTCGGTGATGTTATAATATGATCTAAACTTATACAACTTATGTTTGTGTTTAGATTATGTTCTCTTTGGTGTTTTGTCTAGTTATTTTGGTTTGTTGGACTTTTGTAATGTTTTATTTCCCTCTTGGCAACCTATTGGTAACCTTCTTTATTATATTATTAGATTTGTTTCAATATAAAAGAATTATTTAGCACTTACTATTAATTATTTTAAGTTTTTAGAATAAAATATCAAAAAGATATTGAAGATAAACATTGCAATTAATATGTTGATAATGACAATAATTAACCAAAATCTTATGATATCTAGTATTATTAAAATCAATATTGAAAATTTCAATGGGTAAAAGCACAAACCAGTGTCGCTCTTTCAACCAACTAAATAGTTCTAAGCAAAACAATTTTGCCCGAAACTATGTCGCCTATACATGGCACATACAGTTTTGGGTGAAACACTTTCACTCGAAACTATACAATAAAAAATTTCCCTTTATAAATGCACCTCAATTTCCATATAAAGTTTTGGTCGAAGCATTTTTGAATGGAAGCCTTTTGACCAAAAATATTTTGATCAAAACCATCTATGTGGCATCCTTGTAGGTAGCTAGCTCATCTTTTTTCGGAAATTTTTGAAACTTTCCACTTCAAAGTGATATTTCTTCAATCAGAATGATTTTTTTCAAAAAATAAAAAATATTGTTTTGTAGATTTTGGAGTCAAGAATCCAAATATATATATATATAGATTGGTTTTAACATTTTTTTTAAATAATGCAAGTAGGTTATTATAATTAAAAATGAGGCTGATTAAAAATTTAAAAAATACTAAAATATATATTTTTTAAAATACTAGTGTATATATATATATATATATATACGGTGCACTAGAGGAGAGAATTCTCTCGAAAAGGGTATAACCTTTTTTTTTTTTAAATGATAAAAAAGAAAAAAGTTGATATCAAATGGAAACTACCAAATTCTGGTAAGTTTCACTTTAAAATTTGTTATTACAAGGGAAGTATACATCAATATTTTTTTCCATGCACTAGATATTGAAGTTATCTATTAAAAAAAATAGGGAAAAATAAAATTGTTTTCTCTTTTTTTTGTGGCGTTGACTCAACATCGCTTTTTTCTTAAAATTTTCAATAATTCAAAATTTGCAATTAAATTTTCCCATCGTTAGTGTTTTGGGAATTATGGAAAGAGTGTAATAAGAGAGTATTCATGGACATAGAAAGAGATTTGCTGACATTCCTTAATAGAGTGGAGGTCGCAATCGTCGAAGTGGCAAACAACATGGTTGCTCTTAGGGATCAAGGCAAGTGGTCCTTCTCGGATTGGGATGGAAAAATGAGGAAGGTTTGGTTTGGGTTGAAAATCCCCAAACTTGGGGTACATCCACACAGGGAGAATGAAAGAAAAAGGGTGGGAGTTGCTTGGTCTCCTTCGAAGGTGGGATGATATAAGATGAATTTTGATGGTTCCTCTTGGGGCAACTCGTATAGCTCTGGGGATGGATGCATCTGTAGAGACTAGTAGGGCAGAACGGTGGATGTGCGATCTCTCCCACTTCTGGAGGGCAATAATCTTATTGTTGAGCTCAGAGCACTCATTAGTGGGCTACAAATGTGTAGGGATCTAAGGTTGAAATGCATTGAAATTGAAGGATATTTCATAGTTGTTGTGCAGGCAGTGAAAACGGGCCAAATGTCTAATTGGAAATTCAAACCTTTGGTGGAGGTTAGTTAGTTGATCGACTCTTTTGAAGGTTGCATAGTGAAGCACATTTACAAGGATGAAAATTCAAAGGTGGATAAGGTGGCTAATGAAGGGGTGGATGGTGTCACGATGAATAAAAAAATTGATATACAGTAGGTGGTTAGTTGGGCATTGATGGTCCCTTTCCGCAACAACGTGGTGGGGGTGACAAGGCTTCCTCATGTCGTTGAGTTGCGCTCAAGACATCTCCCTGGTTGGCATGGTACAAGGAAAGGGTGGAATTTATGTTGTCTGATATTTTGCTTTGTGTGTTCATGATGGCACCGTAGGTGTCCTTGAGGTTACTGCATTTGTAGAACGAAATTCTTGCATTTACAATCACATGTTTTGTGGGTATTATAAGCCACACTGTGTGATTCATTTGGCATGTCAATGGTGTTTGAGAGAATATGGAGACTTTGGTTAGGCTCACTGCTACAAGGAAGCTTTGGGTGTTCTTGGGAAGGATTACAACGGTTGCAGTTTGTCTTCATTGAGTGGGATTCTTTGGCAATTGAAGCTTATAAATTGATACTGGGGTAGGAGTTTCCAATATCTATAGAACGCTATCACATGAACGTGGATATTTTTTCTCACTTCATGGCATCGCTCCTGGATTTTGACCTCCCTAAGGTAATGATTCTTCTAATTTCTCGCAAAATGGTTATGGTTGATCTTCTTGGTGGTGTGGAGGTGTTGATCATTGTTGAGTTGGTTGTTGGTTTGCCTCAACCACAAGACATGAACAAGGTTTGCATTCCAAAAAGCCATGTGAAGCGATATCCCTTTCTTCTTGATATCAAAGAGAATGCATTAAAATAACACAGGGTTCTTGGTTCATGTGGGTGATTTTCCTTAAACATCTCTTGTATCTGGAATCGACTAATGGGGCTAACTAGAGGGGCCTTCTCTGTGAACATCTGCAAGTTGTGCCTGTGTTGCTCGACTGATGGCGTTGAGGGGTTCCTTTATGGTATGATTTTTTTGTTTCCAACATTAATGTATGGCCTCTCCTTTGGTGTGAACATGTCAATTTCATATGGATGGTTTTTCATGTTGTGCTCCTTGGTGTTGGTGGTATGAGTTGGGTTGGTATGTAATGCAATCTGTAGTGTCTCGATGTTTGGGTTATGGGTGGTCCTTTTTGTTTTCAATGGGATTGAAAATGTATGGGGTTTCTCTGATCTAGGAAAGCATGAATATCTTCCATGGTCACACTATGTAAATCCTTTTTTGCATATTGCTCGTGGGGTACAAATAGAGAGGGACCCAATAGCAGGAAATGACTTCTTTGCTCGTGGTAGGCATTTTCAGGAGGAGACTGAAACTCAAGATGAGAATTCGGTTCAGGTGGAGTGTATGGAGGAGTAGCATGTTTGGATGCTAGTAAATAATAAATTTTGGTATTATGTATGTAGTCCAAATTTTGTGGAAGCAGTGAAGTTGTTTACTCAGGAGTTATCTACAGGGTCTGCACTTACTCGGTCTTGCTCGATCTTGGCATGTTATTGCTGAATTTTGTTTTGTAAACTTTCATATCTGCATTGTGATTAAACTATAATCATCAGAAAGGCAAATTGGGTAGTAATATTGGCATTTTTTGCCTTATTAGAAATGAACTAATGTAAAAACTTTTATATAATATATATATAGGCCATGTGCCTTTTATTTAAAAAAAACAAATATGTTTACATATAAAAAAATTACTATTAAATTTATAAAAATTATCAAAATGGTTTTTTAGAAAATTGAAAAATTACAAGCATAAACTTCATCAAGAGTTCATTTCATTATTTTACATCATTTCAAAATTTAAAACATAAAAATTACTTTTATGCGGTTAAAGTTAAAAAAATTATTTGTGTTGGACATTTTTTTATAAAATTGTGCCACGGTTTTTTACCCCATTGTGTGTGACATCAAAATTTTCTCTAATGATGTCACTCATCTCGAAACTCATTTATAATGAATAAATAATTATTACACTTAGAATGTTGCATAATTTTTTATTAGTACATATAAATTCAATTATAGACCTACTTTCGTGCAAGTGCCAATATACTAAGTTTAATAATTTTAATATAACATTTTACAAATTTATAATAATATTAATTAAAATTCAATTTATCTCTTATTAAATTATGATTTTTTGTTTTTTAATTAAAATTTAAATAAACACCTCATAATGATGTATCTCGTATTTTTTATATTATTACGTCGAGAGGCATATTACAATGACATCAACGAGTATGTGTACATTTTTATTCTCCCCATTTAAATTGACGTCTATTAGCTCATCGCAAAGTAAAGTATTTATCAATAGATTTATGCTTTTAAATCATATTTTAAAGCAGTTTACATAATGTGGAAATTTCCTTGTTTTAGCTTTGGTTTCTTAGGGTTGAATGCCTATGGCATCTTATCCTTAGCTTTGTTTTTTCTTCTTTCCTTTATTAAGCTTTGCTTTTGTAGCTTTCTCTATTTTAAATGTAGTAGTTGCAGACGCCTTTGTAACCATGCATGCAAAATATTTTTGATCACAAAGATAAATCAATCAAAAAATAAAATTAGAGAATGATAACTCTCGACATATTTTATATATATTAATATTTAATATATGTATGCTAGTATTATAATATACTCTACTTCATCTCTTATTAGTACAGGTATAGTACTATTGCAATCAATTTTTCAACTCATTTTGTTAATTAGTTTTTAATAAGTTGGTTTTGAACCAATTAAAAACTAGAATTTTATGCTCTTCAAATATAATTTAATTTTTTTAAAGTGAACATGTTAAATACTTAACTTTAAAAATGTAAAAAATATTTTTCTTGAACATAATTGGCTAAGAAGTTTGGGGTGTTATAGGCGAATTTGTAGGGAAAGCAAGGCAAACTATTTTTTTAACATTTTTTAAAATGATTTTTTATTTTTTACTTTATAAAGTCATTTCATTAAATCTTTCTAAAATAAATAAATGTTACTTATTTTTACATTTTTTTTAAAGAATGATTTTTTTAATGTATGTAATTGTTATTTTTTATTAAAAAAATCTCACAAAAATCAATTAGCTATTTATAGAAATTTGGATTCACACTATTGAAATAATAAAATAAAACTTAAATTAAAGCACATCCATAAATTTAGCATATAAAGATAATCTTCCTAGGGATTTGATTTTACACAATTAAAATACAAATTTAAATTAAATCTTAAACTATTTGACATTGCTGACTATTTTGGAGGGGGGATGGAATGAAAGTTAAGGGCACACAAATGGTTTTGTGCAAGTCAGCGGCCCTCCTAGTCGCGACCTGCATGTAAGTTGTCGCTGGTGCATGCTCTTGGGCGGGGTTTATGTGCTAAGTGTTGTGTGCTCTATGTGTTGGGGTGGAGTTTTTTTCGATGTTCGGGGGTTTTCTTCTTGTTTCTAGTGGTTCTCTACTTTGGGTCAGGGTTTGGGTTTTATGTAAGGTTCTTGTGTCTTAGTTTTTTATGGAATCAGAGGCTTTTCGTGTCAGATCTACCTTCGTGTATTTTTCAGATGTTGTTATGGGGATTGATTTCTCCCTAACTAGACAAACTATGGATGCTAATCTCAAGCATATTGCTTCAAATGGTGTGGGTTCATCTCATGGTGGATTGTCTCAGATTTTGAAAGCGAATCGTTGCCTGGCCAAGAGTGAGACTCACCCAGTTTTGGTTATCCAACCAGAATTTGTTGTTGAGGATGTTGCTTACTAGATAAATCATGCTCTAATTTGCAAGCTCATGGGAATTAGGGTTTCTCTCCTGCTTCTAGAGTATTGGTCTTGGCGTACCTAGAACCTGAAGGGAGACATGGAGGTTTTGCAAGTGGAAAACGAGTATTTCATGTTAGTTTTCTCATGTATTGTTGATTGTAATAAGGATTTTGAAGGAGGGACCTACTTTTACAATCAATTGGGGATGTTCTTGAAACCTTGGCACACTGGATTTAATCTAGCTGAAGAGCTTCAGTTGCAAGTTCTGGTTTGGGTAAGACTTCCTTAGCTTCCAATTGAATACTGGAGGAATGATATTTTTCATAGTATTGTACTTTTTCTTGGTAAGTCGGTGGGGCCATCACAACAGACATTAGAATAGAGGGCTCTTTCTTTGGATCATATTTGTGTGGAGATTGATCTAAACAATCTGCTACCTGATTCACTGGAACTTAAAGTTGGGTCCACATCATGGATTCAACAGTTAGACTATGAAACTTTACCTTTTCGATGAAGAATTTGTCATGAATATGGTCACCTATAGCGAAAGTGTCCTAAACTCAAGGCCTCTGGTGCTCTTTCTGGTGGGGTTTCTGCTAGGGTTCCTCCTTGCTCAGACCCTTCAAAGGAGAAAGGAAAATCCCCTATGTTTGAAGGGGAAATGGATAAGGAGGGTTTTGTCTTAGTAAAATATTGCAATAAGGGAAGAGGAAAAAAAGAACCCTTAAGGATAGACAAGATGATGCAAGTTTCAACCATTTTGAGGCCCTAGAAGACTTGGACTAGCAAGTGATGAGCTCGAATAAGGTTGTTTCTATTGATAATATCTATGAGGTGGAGCAGTTGGTCTCTCATAAGGATGGGAGTGGCAATCTCAACATGGATCCAAGTGTTATGGTTCCTCTTGGTCATGCCTCAGAATCTTCTATTTTACCAGTCATTCTAGTAGGGTTAGAGGAGGAGTCTATCCCCTCTAATGATTGTATAGACTCACAATCTTTGGGTACAGTTTAGGATTCAAGTAAGGGCCTCTAGGTTTCTTCTTCTTTGGGTCTTCACCAGAAAAACTTTAAGAAGGGGAACTCAAAGAAGCCTTCCAAGGCTAGGAGGAAGAAACATCAACACAAGATCAAGGTTATGGGTGAGAATTTGGTGGAGTCAGACTCTGTTAAACCTCTTGAATCCCAATTTTTTAAACCCCATAAATGATTGTTCTCTCTTGGAATGTAAGGGGTTTGAACAACATCCATCGATAAAAGGCTATTTAGGAAATGATTAAGGCTCATTCCCTTAAAAAAAAATTATCCAAGAATCTAAGTTGTCTATAGAGGGTATAGACAAGATTTCATCCAAGATTTGGTGGCATGGTCAATGTTAAAGCATTGGTGCTTAGGGCAGTGTAGGAGGGATTGTTTGCTCCTGGGACATGCATAAGATCTCCCCCTTGTGGTGGATTGTGAGTAGATCTTCTCTATCCATGGTTGCTTCAAGCTTTGAATCTAGAGAAATCTTGTTGTTTTCTAATATTTATGCTCCTACTGATCTACCTAGTAAGGCTCATTTATGGGATCATTTAAGATATGTGAGATCTTTAGTTCCATTGCTTCCTTGGGTTATAGTTGGGGATTTTAATTATATTCTTAATCTTGAGGAGGAGGTGGATTGGATCAATTGGATCCCTCTTCATCTCTATTTAACTTTAATATAACTCGGCTGAATTTGATTGGTATAAATCCTCTCAATGGTTTGTTTACTTGGAGTAATAGGAGATGTGGTGAGGACTCTATTTTTGAAAGGTTGCACAGGTTTTTGGTTTCTAGTTTTTGGTTAGGAAACTAATGGATTTCTAATTCTAAAATCATTGATTGGTGTGGCTTAGATCACTGGCCCATAAAATTTTATGCGCAAGGTTGAGAAAATGTCAAGAGCCCCTCCTTTAAACTTTAGTTAATGGGGTTGTGAGACCCTCCTCTGCAAGACCTTGTCAAAGTTTGGTGGTCTGATGGTCTACCTTCACATGGGACAGCCATGTACACTTTTTTTAAAAGGCTCCATTTTGTGAAATTTCAGCTAAAGAAGTGGAACATGGAATGCTTTGGGAATGTCTTTAAGTAAAAATCAATAGCTCAAAACTAGTTTGATATCATTTATAGGGAAAATAGAGACCAAGGTATCACTTAGGAGTCCCTTAAGGCTAAAGCAAAAGCTTTGGAGAAGTTGTCTGAATAGGAATTACAAGAGGAGATGTTTTGGAAGAAAAAATCAAGAATTGATTGGTTGAAGGAGGGAGACAGGAATACTGCTTTCTTTTTCAACTTCATCAAGGCCAGGGGACATGGGAATTTAATTTCCTCTATTGTGTCCTCTTAGGGTGCTCAACTATCTTCTTTTCATGATCTTTCCCGAGAGGCCATTTGGTACTTCTCTACTTTATTCTCAGAGGATGCTCAAGAGGATTTAGAAAAAGTGGATCAGGTTTTGGCTTGTACCCCTTCTGTGGTCTCCTATGATGCTAATGTTGAACTTTCTTGGCCATTTCTCTTGATGAGTTGGAGGAGGTTGTTTTCAGCATGAAAAAAGGCAAGGCTCCGAGCCTGGATGGATTTCCTGTTGAGTTTTTTCAGGAGTATTAAGAGATTATCAAATGGGATCTTTTGGAGGTGGTGCAAGAATCTCATAATAGTAAATAAATGTTGAAATATCTTAACTCAACTTTTCTAGCTCTTATTCCTAAATGTGAGGGTGCTAACTCTTTTGATATTTTTCTGCCAATCGCTCTATGTAATGTTGTTTATAAGATCATTACAAAGCTGATTGTTGAGAGATTAAATCCCTGGATAAATAATCTTATCTTAGAGGAGTAGGGGGGTTTTGTGGCTGGTAGACATATTCAAGATGGAGTTATGATTGTAGTTGAGGCTATCCACTCCATGGAGGTTTCTAAATAGAAGGATATGTTTGTCAAACTGGATATGGCTAAGGCTTATGATTGGGTCAGATGGTCCTTTCTTTGCAATATTTTATGTGTGCTTGAGTTTTTTGAGGATTGGATTAATTGGGTGATGAGTTGTGTCATGTCGATGTCATATTCTATGTTGATTAATGGTGTGCCCTCTTCTTTGTTTGGTGCTTCTAAAGGCCTTAGACAGGGTGACCCCTTGTCTCATTTTTTTATTATTATGGCTGAGGGTTTGGGCAGAATTCTTAAAGCCTATTTGAGTCGAGGGCTGATTTAGGGTTGGTCTTGGGGAGATGGCTTAGCTCCACAAACTCATCTACAGTTTTTGGATGATATTTCCCTTTTGGGTATGGCTAGAATCAGGGAAGTGAGCAATTTCAGGCAAGCTCTGGACATTTAGCTTGCTACTTCAGGTTAGAAGATTAATGAAGGGAAGTCATTTATCTTTTTCTTCAACACTCATCTACTTATTCAATCTCGGATTTCTCACATTCTCATATTTCATATTGGTAATATTCCTTTTGTGTATTTAGGGGTTCCCCTCTCTGTGTCCCCTCTGCCAAGGACTTGGTAGCATATTATGGACAAGTTTAGAGGTTATGTAAATCACTGGACTTGTCGGTGGCTATCCTTTGTTGGGAGGATTATCCTTCTAAAGGTTATGGTTCAAGTGCTTCCTCTCTACAGGTGTATGGTTCAAGTTGCTCCAATGAGCTTCATTAGAGAGCTTGATGCACTCTCTAGATAGTTTCTTTGGTCTGGCAGTTTGGATTTTAAGAAGTGGAGCCTGGTTAAGTGGGACTCTATTTGTCACCCTATCCAACAAGGGGGCTTGGGTATTCTGCATACAATCATTACTGGTCAAGTTTTGGCAACCAAGCTTTACTAGTATTGGTGTATCAATCAAGATCAAAGTTGGGCTAAAATCCTCAAGGCCCAATATTTGTGGGGTGCTAGTTTGATCAAGCAGGGCCTTTTTTGGATTTGTCACAAGGGGGATGATGCTCCTTTTTGGCTTGATTCTTGGGATGGCTACCCCTCATTATTCACTTCTCATCCTCATCTACAGAATTTTGGCTCTCTTTTTATGGATGTTGGATGGATGAAAGTTAGTGATTTTAAAGTTGGTGAGAGGTTGGGATAGGGGGAGGTGCTCAAATGGAAAGGGTAAAACCTTTGGCCTCCTGGGGGTTCAGATGTGGATTGTGTTGAGCTAGGTAAGATTTACTAGAGATAATTTGTTGCTCTTTATAGTAAAGGGATGTCTTGGCTTGGGCCCAAAATCCTAAAGGGGTTTATTCAGTGGCAGTAGGGTATCGAGAATTGGATAGAAGGAAGTATGGGGGGACGAAATCCCTTGGTGGAAATATGCATGAAACAAGTTTGTGTGGCCCAAATGCAACTTCTTCCTTTGGTTAGTAGCTCAGGAAAAATGTCTTGCTTGGGACAATCTTCTGAAGAGGTTTTTCAAGGGCCATCTATATGTTTTCTATGTGGTAGTAGTGAGGAGTCTTCTTCACATCTTTTCTTCCAATGCTCCTTCTCTAGAGCTATTTAGCATTTATGATAGGTGGTTTGGAGGCACCCATGTGTGCATGCTCTATCCCTTTCTAAGTTTTGGAGGTCTTTGGGGAGACCCCCTACTATAGCATTCCCTCTCCAAACAGTGTGGTTTGTGGGGCCTTCGTGCATTCTTTGCCAGATTTGACAAGAGCAGAATCATAGGATTTTCCAAGATAAAAAGTTGGTTTCCCTTGAGTTTGACAACATATTCTCAGTATGCTTTAGGAGACTATTTCAGCTAAGTGTGATGTTGGTGTTCCTCTAAATGTTGGGGAGGATGAGGTGTTTTTGGGTCTAGGTCTGAGTGGTCTCAATTTGAAGAAGCCTTGTTCCATTGGAAGAAGACGCCCCAAAAGGAAAATTCAGAGAGAAGGTAGATGGTCTCCACCTCCTGCTAGGATTTTGAAAATTAATATTGATGGCTCTTCTAGGGGAATTTTTGGTTATGCTAGTGTGGGAGGTTTAGTGAGGGATAGTTCTAGGGATGTCCTCTTCTTCTTCTCCAAGTATCATGGTATCTAGTCTAATAACCTTATGGAGGCTTTGTCTATTCTTGTTGCACTAGAAAAAACCTATGCCCTTGGCTAGCACATGATCATTTGTAATTCTGATTCACAAATCATGATTAACTTGTTCAACAGGCAAAACATTGATGGGGTGAACTAGCAATTGTCTTCTATTGTGCTACAGATTCACCAGCTGTGTAGCATGCTTGAGATGGTGTCTTTTGTTCATATTCATGGGGAATGGAACAATGTGGTTGATTGCTTATCTAAATGGGATTAAGAGTTTAGGAATGACTGGAGGATGGATCAGTGGGAGTAGCTTCCTAGTGAATGTGCTCATAAACTACAAAGTTTGCTTTAGGAGGATATGGGTGGTCCTTGACTAGGTTATGGTTTTCTTGGGTGGGTGGTCTATTGTTCACTAGTTCTTGGTGGTTGGATGCGCCTTGTTGCTTCTAGATTTTGTTTCCTGTTGCTTGTATTCCAAAACTTTCTCTAATTGAATAAATCTTTACCCTTTTATTATATAAAAAAAACTATTTGACATTGCCACTTTTTTATTTTCCAAATTTTATTAACTTCAAAACATATATAAATACAAATTAAAATTAAAATTAAAATAACTAAAATTATTATAATTATTAATTAAATTATAATTTTATTGATATTATTATTAATTAATACAATCCTAAAAGTATTATAATTAGGATTAGGATTAGAATTAAGAATAAGGTAAAAATTATGAATAGAACTATTAAAAAATTAAAATAAATTAAAAATAAAATATTACTAATAAAAATCACTAAAATATGATTAATAGATATAATGCTCCAGAAATTTATTCATCTGATATCCTTATTCCAAATCTTATTCCCAATATTAATTCATAGATTTCTTTTTGTAATGTCACTCTACAATTCTTTATTGTTATAGTTAGGGTTACGACCATAGTTATGGATAGTGTTATGACCATAGTTAGGATTAGAGATAGGTCTAGGATTAGAATAATGGTTTAGAATTTATTGTTAGGGTTAGGGTTAGGGTTAGGGTTAGGATTAGGGTGTGAGTTAGGATTAGGGTTAGGTCATGCAAAAAATTAATTAATAATACTAAAACACTATAATTAACAAAACTTACATTTGTTTTTCAAATTAAAAAAATAATAATTACAATATTATAAAGGCAATTACTAGCCACTACATGGTACTTCTTAAATTATGATTTTTTTTTAATTTTTTAGATTAAATTTTAAATAAACACCTCATAATGATTGTGTGTGAGAAAATATGTGAATTATAATAATCAATAACACACAACAAATGCAATGTATTACATTAAGGAAATCTAAATTAACAACATAATTTGATAAAATGATTTCTTAAAGACATTCCATCTTCCTCTATTCCTAAGGATCCTGTATTAGTGCTCTCAGATCTTAATTATGCACTGAATTACCGGGATGACACCTAAGAAATGAGAATCCATTAATTCTAGAATGCAAATACTATGTCTACACCTACATGATCTGATGATTTGGCTGGATGATGAACTAAATGATATGGTGGATGATAAAATATTGTATACATAATGCTAATGAAATGATGCAATGCTAAATTAAACTAATGGAGATGCTATGAAAACAATTCTAAATGTTGTAAGTAAACTAAGACACATCTAACAAAGAAGCCATGATTCAAATTTACTTGCTAAACTATTCTAAATGCTAAGCTAGAATGTAAACTAAGCTCTCAAATGCTAAGATGATTTATGCAAAGTAATTGTATGCAATTCTCTCTTCTACAAAAGTTGTAAATGAGCCTCTATTTATAGGTTTCACCAAGGCATCAGGTGAGTTGGCAGCAATGGACGATTAGGATTTAGTTTGGAGAGATCAACGGTGAGAAACGAGGAGGTTAGAGAGAAATAAGGAAGTTGTCCCCTTTAATAGAACAAGCTTGCCAAGTGTAGAAAAGAATAAATGGAAAGGAGAAGCCATGTGTCTCTGAGTTTGTTGAGATTGTTGAGGATAAATTCCCATTTTAGAAATTAGGAATAATTAATTTCATGTGACACATGGTGAGATGGAAGATGATGTGGAAGGAGGTTAGAAGAATATGGAGAAATGTGAAAAAATTCAAATTTAATGAGGGAATTAATCAAATAAAATAAATTAGTTAAATTTGTTTATTTAATTAAATCATGAAGAAAGTGGTTTAGATAGGAGGAAATAAGCAATATGAACTATATAAATAAACTTTGCATTTTATTTATATAGTAGAGGAAATAAAGATTTTTATTAATTAAATAACCAGTATTTAATTAATATTCTCTAGACCAATTTTGGATGTATACATTTTTCCCCTCTTTGAAGTGATGTGTTTACACATTACTTCAAAGAAAAATTTACCAGTGCTGTTAAAATTTTGACGATGTCTCATATGGCAATTTTCAGAAGATAACGAATGTATGCCCCCTCAGGAGATAAATCGAGGAATTTTTTATGATTAAAAGATTGTTGATGATTTTTGAAAATTTTCAATGATTTATGATGATGTCGATGATGAAGTCCTGATTTGATGATATTCCAACGATTTATCTCCCGATATGGAAGAAATGAGTTGCCCCGATTAATTGATCCTTAAAAAAATTAAAATATCCCACCAAACTCACACTCTTAATTACCCTTTATTAAGAGGTAAAAAGTGAAAAATAGTTCATTTGCGTATTTGTGATTTTGGAAATTGTGGAGTGAGAGAGCAACCCTTAGCATTTGAGTGAAGATGGTGATCCCCTACGAGACTCATCGATTCGAGCGGGTGTGGCGACATAACTGACCAGTGGCATACAGACCTCCAGTATGAATTTCAAAAACTTTCCTTGTGAATTTTGAATCATTTTTCCAACATTTTTAATTTTGAATTTTAGTTTTTCATTCTTTTGATGCATACGCAACCTATTTTGGTGCATAGGTTAGATTCTTTTATCAACCTAAAGTTTTAGCGCATAGGTTAGATTTAGCGGCACATTAACATTCTGTAATAGCGCATAGGTTAGATAAGTGATTGTGTGATGTTTGATTGTTTTGTTGATTTGATTCATTGATTGATGTGTTGATTGTGATATGTTATAATGATAGGAGACAGATTTAGATAACCTTCAATCACGAGAGTGATTCCCATGGACTTGGGAGTTGATTCCACATCTATCACAGGCTGATAGGGATATCATTGAGCAATGCGGGTTATCCTCGCTGATTGACATTCCCTGGATTAGGATTAATCGGGGATTGCTGACTACGCTAGCAAAGAGGTGGCATAGCAACCACAACACTTTTCATCTAGCCACCGAAGAGATGACTGTGACGCCAGAGGATGTCTATAGGATCTTGTGAATTCCTGTGATGGGTGACATTGTGACATATGACCACACCGAGCAAGGAGGTATAGATGCCTTATGTCGGATATTCCATGATGACCATATTAACGAGTATGAGATTCCTTGGTAGGAGATGTTTGAGAGCTATGCCCCTTTTCCTTTCGTGCTTGTGGGATTTTTCGGTGGCTTCCTATGTCCCAACAAGAGGGCAAAGGGATTGTCCATCGGTTGGGGTCGAACACTGGAGCAGATGATTCAGTTTGGGACCCGTTTCGCCTGGGGTTCATGCATGCTCACACAATTATATCATGATTTGCATCAGGTAGTTTACCTTAGAGGAGCTAGTCTATCCGTTGGTGTGACCCTATTATAGACATGGACTTGGAAGCATATAGTGGTGACACATCCAGAGACAGATAGGTTTTGGCCATTTGGGAGACCCTACGTCTATGGTTATGCAGGCCCAATTGTCCAACATAAGTTGGGAAATTTGGAGTATTGGAGACGTGTATTGGATGACCTAGATTTTATTACATGGTGGCCATATGTAGATTGTGAGCAGTGGGTCGAGGATCATTTCGAGATGCCTTATGTTATCGTAGCCAGGTATCTTATTGGACAGACACGCTACATTGTCGAGAGATTCTTATTGATGAGGGTGCTCAGACAGTACGGAAAAGTGTAGGGGATACCACAGGGATTGGCCATGTATGCGTGAAGACAACAAGATGCTACCGAGTGGGGGCCCATCTTATCTTATGATGCCACATGCGATGAGTATCACATATTACAGTCAGTGATTTCAGACTATCATCCGAAGATTGTTGAGGGGTACATGACTGAGGAGTACTCATAGTATTTTAGTGGGCATCCATTTACGAGGATCTTGAGGCCTGATGAGCCAGTGCCGACATTAGAGGATGATGAGGACAAAGCACCTAGACGGAGGAGGGGCTAGAGGTGGTGGAGATGAGGAGGAGGGAGATGGCAGTGATGATGGTGGGGATGGTGGTGGTGGTGGAGATGGAGGAGGGGGTGCCCACCCAGTGCTAGATGTCAGAGTGCCTCGCAGGAGGTGATCCTTAGTGGTGGCAGCACAATAGCGCGTACAGATACAATTTCCTTCCCAGCAGTAGCAGTCATAGATTGTTGCCTTACATGCTCAGGTCCAGACAGTTTAGGGCTAGTTGACACAGGTTCAAGGGCAGTTACAGGCGCAAACACAAGTGTTGACATAGGTACAAGCACAACTCTCACAGGCCCAGGAGCAGATACAGACTTTGACGGTTGAGAGGGATGTTGCTAGGTAGCAAAATTACATAGATGCAGGCCCAAGGACAGATACAAGTTCAAGTTAGCATGTTGACTACAGAGAGAGATGCATTAAGATGATGGGCAGAGCAGGCAGAGGTTATCACCGAGAGACTACAGTAGGTTGCGACAGCTATTGGGACATAAGATTATTTCAAGGAAATACGTCGCACTTCCCAGGAGGTCGAGTTCTATAGAGGTCAGTATCATGAGTTGGTCCCTCCAAAGCGGTGGGAGAGCTTTGCTCAGTCTCAGTCTAGTAGGTCGTAGGCTCGAATGGTTAGTGTGGATGTTACACAACCATTGCTTGGAGATCAGAGAGATCCTACTGCGGGTCCGTCGGGTGTAGGGGGAGGTACCGATCCAGGGATTCCAGCACCATCTGGGGGGAGCACTACATAGCTCTGACACTTGATGTTTATTGTGATTTGGACATGTATACATTGCTACTTGATGAGTTACCACCATTTTTGATGATGTATCTCTTCATATTCAAATATCCTTGTACATTTGACATCATTTTGAGATATATATGTAGCAATGATGATGATTAACCTATGTGCTTATGTGTTGATTATGATGGATGCATTTAATTTCCTATTATCTATGCTATGTGATGTTTTATATGTAATAGTGATATGATATGTTATGGATGCAACATGTGTTATGATTTTATGATGCTTTTCGAATGATGTCTATATGCCCTTATGATGAATCTTATTATGTGAATGGAATGTGCTAAATGCTATGTTTTTGTATTTATTTGATGCAAATGATGAAATGGATGGATGGATGATATCATTAATGTAGAGATAGATGAATGGAATGATTAAATAATGATGGATAATTCTACATGTGCTTATGGATCGTTCTATTATGATGTATGATATGCATGGTACTCTACGTTTTTTATATTTTTTTGGTGCAAATGTATGAATGCATGTATGAGATGGATGAATGGAAATGTTTCATTGTGGATGTTTTTGTGATGCAAATGTATGATTAAATGTGTATGGATGAAAATGATATGATCAATTCTTTGTTTTTGGATTTTTCATAATGCAAATATATGACCTAATGAAAAATGAATGCTTAGAAAATGACATCATAATGCTTTATTTTTGGAATTTTCATGATGCAAATATATGACCTAATGACTAGATGAATGACGAAATGATATGATAATTATGAATGATGTCCTAATGCTTATGCGACTAAAATGTGAATGATCTTTTTGGTAATGTCAAATGTACTCAATCTGTTAATGATAGAAATAACATCACTTGTAATATTGTACCAGCCTTGGAGAAATCTATAAATACCACTACAACACCTAATATGATTGTAGCCTAAACATACAAACCTAACAATGCAATGTTGTCATCCCAGTAGCTAATTTATTGTGCTCGGTATCATCATTGAGCTTTTAAAATGTTGAAAGTGAGTACAAACATCAATGGTATAATTAGACCATGATGACCTAAGTACTACTTTCATGATGTTTGATAGTGCAAGTAACACAAGCATCTAGGTATAATTGGACAGAGATGTCCTGAGCATTTCTTGCGTAAACAGACAAGAGTTAACTGTTTTCCTATGTGAATCCGGAATGTCATCAATGATACTTTGTAGAGCACATCCCACAATGATTCACATAGTATTAATTATCAACTCACAAACATCAGACAAAGAAAAATATCATTCTCAATCATAACTTCTCTAGTTCTTGACATCCTTGAGTTGCTCCCGAGGAATGGTAACAACAATCATGATGCAAATAATTTGAACATTTGTGTTAAAGTGATAAAACCATGATTCAGAGGATCGTCACCAAATGAAATTTGTTTTCAATTGATCTTGTTGTTGTTAGTTCAGATGGTTGTTTTTGGTGCGTCTGATTGATGTTCAATGTTGCAGCTTGCTTGATTGTTGTGTTTTTACCAAGTTGTCATAGTGTTGTTTGTCTGTCATTTTTAAGCTCAAAGATGGATTGCCCCCAGTGAGTTCAGTATTTTTCCCCTAGTGGAAACAAACCAATTTATTATGGATATGTACAATGATTGACAAGCCAAAGTGAGACACAACCAACACAATAGAATATGTACATGAGGCTCAAATGAAGGATGTGGATAGTGATAGCGAAGAGCCAATGATCGACACACGTTCCAAATAGAGGAAGAAGCCAGCCTGTCACAAATAGCGCATGTTGTCAGGTTTTCACTACTTGCTTTTATTGCACTTTTTTCATATTTTAGGATTTTATTTTTATTTTTGGATTTTTGGATTTTTTTGTATTTTTGTATTTTTGTATTTTTTCTTTTTTTTGTTTTTTTTTTGTATTTTTTTTTTGTATTTTTCCCTTTTTTTTTTGTATTTTTTCCTTTTTTGATTTTTTTGTTGTCACCAAGATGCCTGTTTGCTAGGTTTTCACCATGGTGACCATTTTTTCATGACATTTTTCTGATGTTTTTGGATTTTTTTAGGAATTTTACTGATGCAGTAGATGAATCATGTGTAGAATTTCTTGAGATGGAGACTGTTCATGGGCTCTTCAAATAGGTCTCCTTCTGGCATGGATAGTTGGTATGCTCATGATCCATAGACTGACACAATGACAAAGGGGCCCAACCAATTCGATTCAAACTTTCCTTTCTTCTCCCTATCATTTTGGTTGTGTGTGTTCTCCTTCAATACCAGGTCACCAACTTGAAATTTTCTTGGTTTGACTTTGTGATTATAACCTCTGGACATCTGTTGTTGGTAGGCTTTGAGGTGGTTCGTTGCATGTTGGTGTCGTTCATCTAATAGTTCCAGTTCTTGCAATCTAGATACCTGGTAATCCTCATCAAGATGATACCCTTCAATGAAACCTAGAGTGATGGTAATTCAACCTCAATGGGTACAATGGCCTTAGATCCATACACAAGAGCATATGGTGTGGCTCTTATTGGTGTGTAAATACTGGTGCAGTATGCCCATAGAGCAGGGTTTAATTGGATGTGCCAATCGCGTCCTGCGTCATTGACCATTTTCTTTAAGATTTTCATAATAGTTTTGTTGGAGGCCTCTACTTGACCGTTTCCCTGAGGGTAGTATGGTGTAGAGAAGCGATGTTGGATGTTGAACTTCTCACACAATTCTTACATGTCTTGATTTTTAAATGGTCTTCCATTGTCAGTGACAATAGATTGAGGGATGTCGTACCGACAGATGATGTAATTGAGGATGAACGATGAAATTTGCTTTCCTATAATGGTGATTAGAGGAATGACTTCAATCCACTAAATCATGAAGTATTTTGTAGCTGTGATGATAAACTTGTGTCCATTGGACAAAGATGGATGGGTTTTACCAACAAGATCTAGTCCCCACTGACAAAAGGGCCACGTGGATGCAAATGGTTGAAGTTCTTGGGCCGGTGCATGAATGAGGTTGCCATGAATTTGACATTTTTAGCATTTCTTGACAAACTGGAAAGACCCTTCTCCATGTTTGGCCAGTAATATCCTAAACGAAGGAGTTTCTTAGCTAAAATTAAATCGCTTGAATGAGTTTCACAAACACCCTCATGAACTTCCCATAAAGCCATTTCAGACTCATCATGTTCTAGACATCGGAGGAGAGTTCCGTCAAGACCTTGTTGATATAGTACATCCACAATAAGAGTATTTTGGGCGGCTCAGCGAATGAAATTTTGTTTTTGATTTCTAGATAGGTTGGGTGGAAGGGTGTTATCTTTTAGATAGGTATAAATTTCACCATAGATTGAGGTATTAGTATCAACTAGGTGACATATAACTTGGGACTCGATATCATCATAAGCAGGGGAAAATAGTTGTTCCACCAAGATCTCGTAATGGCTTCTCCTCTCTAGAATTTGTAACAAGGAAGCAATAGTGGCCATGGCGTCAACAACTTTATTATCTACTCTTGAAATTTGTTCAAATTTGATATCCATAAAGTATTTCTTAAAATCATCAATCATTCTTTTGTAGGGCATTAGTTTGTCCTCCTTTGTTTGATAATCATCATTGACTTGGTTAATGACCAACTGAGAATCTTCGTAGACTTGCAACTCTAGAATTTTCCATTCTACAGTTGTTTTAATGCTAATGATTAATACTTCATACTCTGCCATGTTATTGGTACAAGGGAACATCAATCTGAATGATTTTGGTATGGTATGTCCTTGGGGAGTGACAAATAGGATTCCGACCCCTGATCCATGTTGGGTGTGTGATCCATCAAAGTATAATGTCCACTATTTTGTAGCCAAGGTGAGGACATTAGCATCTGGAAATTCAATGTGTAAAGGATGATCATCTGGTAGAGGTGCTTCAGCTAACTAGTCAGCGATTGCTTGTCCTTTTATTTCTTTCCTATCCACATATTGGATGTAAAATTCACTTAATATCATAACCCACTTGGCTAGTCTTCCAATTAGGTTAGCTTTGTTGAGGAGGTATTTTAGTGGATCTATTTTGGCTATTAACTTGATGGTATGAGTTAGCATGTAGTGTCATAGTTGTTGGGTGGAGAAAACTACTACCAAGCAAGCCTTTTCAATGCATGTATAATTGATTTCATAGCCATTTAGCGTCCCGCTAATGTAGTAAATTTCCCTCTCTTTTCATGTTGAATCCTCTTGTGCTAACAGGGCTCCCAATGATATCTCAGTTGTTGCAATGTATAACAAGAGTGGTTTTCCTTCTGCTGGTGGTACTAAGATAGGTGGAATCATTAGATATTATTTCAATTGGTTGAAGGCTCCTTCACATTTCTCATCCCATCGGAAAGAAACATTTTTGTGTAGCAAGTGAGTAAAAGGATGGGTCTTGTCTACCAGTTGTGAAATAAATCTTCGGATTGATTGGAACCTTCCTTGTAGAGATTGTAGTTGAATGATTTTTTTGGGTGGTGGAATTTCCATGATAGCTTTAACTTTTGTCGGGTCTACCTCAATGCCTTTTTCTGAAACTATGTATCCCAGGAGCTTGGTTGAAGTCACCCCAAACACACATTTCTTTGGATTCAATCATACATTGAATTTCTCCAGTCTAGTGAAGATTTTGTCTAAGATCTCTAAGTGTCCCTCTCTGGTATATGATTTAGCTAACAGATCATCCACATAGTCTTCCATGAAGGTATGCATCATATCATGAAAAATTGTTGTCATGGCGTGTTGATAAGTAGCTCCTACATTCTTTAATCCAAATGGCATGACGTTCCAACAGAATGTTCCCCATGGACATGTAAAGGTTGTCTTATCCTGATCCTCTGGAGCTATCTTGATTTGATTATAACCGGAAAAACCGTCCATAAGTGATAACATGCCATGTCCTATCGTTAAGTCCACTATGATGTTTATGTTAGGTAAAGGAAAATCATCTTTGGGGCAAGCCTTATTGAGATCTCAGAAATCCATGCAAATACGAATGTTGTTATTAGGTTTTGAGACTGGTACAATATTGGAGATCCACTCAGCATAGTCAATGGGTCTGATGAATCCTGCATCTAACAACTTCTTCAGTTCTGCTTTTACCTGTAAGGCAATATGTGGATGCATTTTCCTTAGTTTCTGCTTGACTGATTTTATTCCCGATGGTGAGGATAGGTCATGCATGATGAGTTCTGGATCAATCCCTGGCATGTCGGCATATGACCAAGCAAATTTGACTTGTTTTTCTATGAAATATTTGAGGAAGCTTGGTTTTTCTTAGTCTATCAAAGATGTTGCTAGATGAATAGTCTTCATTGTCTCTGCACTGCCAATATTGACAGACTGTGTGGGTTCAATCAATACCTTTGATCTTTCCTAAAAGTGTTCTGGGAGAGTATCAAATCTTCCATCCTTCAACACCTCAGAGAGGTTTTCACCATTGGATGCACTCTTTGTTTTTACTTTTTATGGATTTTATACTACCATTGAATGGTTTTCACCATTAGATCTATTTCCTGTATTATTCATTTTGCAGTTGGAGGATTTGCTACTCCCCAGTTTAGAAGCCCCGTTACAATGTTCAATGGTGGAATATGTTTTGGGATTGTTGGCATAGAAGAAATTAATGATGACATCATCATTTAAAAATGTAGGGGTATCAAATGGCTCAGTTTTGTCCCAGTCTATGAGTTCGGGATGTACTAGGGGTAACAAATTACCAGACTGGTTAAGGTCGGAGATGGTAAGAGTCCTGATGGTGGTATCTTCAATTTTTCCAATAGAAAAATTGAGGTCTATAAGGTAACTTTCCTCTTAATTATTTGTTTCACTCTTAGTTGAATCGTCTTCGCTAGAATCATCAATGTGTTGCGATCCTAATTCAAGTGGTCTAGAACCTGAACCTTGTCCCTCTTCGAGTAAAGGTACATACTTGTATACCACATCAATGTCCTTTTCATGACAAGACTCTTTTGATAGTGAATCCCACTCATATTCATTAGAATCAGTTTCATGATCATCACTATCTTGTAATTGCAAGATTCTTTCAACCACCTTCAGAGTTATCTCTTCTTTTGTCTCCTCTTTATAACCTATCCCAGTCTTATCTTTTGGATTGATTAAGAGGGGTTGAATTGGTTCTACAATTCCTTCCTTTCTTTTTCCTGCAGGGCCTTTTCCCTCGTATCCCATTTTTTCCAAGATAGTGAAGCCTTTTCCATATTATGTTGTTTGTACATTTGCAGTTGTTGCTTGAGATTCTTCTTCATCCTTATAGAGCCAGTTTAGAACATCTTTGTCTTCTACTTCATCAACTATGTTGCTTGCTTTTATAAACCAAACATCAAAGAGAATAACTAGTTGTGATGTCTGTTATGTTGATGTTGAGGGTTGCCCATATGACTTTGGGGAAGAGAAATTTGAAAGACATAGGGATCGCTCAATGAAATATTCACCCACACCTTTATCTTTGACTTGGACTTTTTTTCTCAAATTGTTTCGATGGAGCATTTAATTGGGCTTCATGATTTGAGGATGTAGAAGGAGCAACTTCTTCTTTCTTCTCAGACTATTTAGACATGGAACTAGATTGACCTTCATCATTTGAGGAAATGACCAACAGTTTGGATGAGGAACTTGATTGGATTTTCTCATTGGAAGGGATGGAAGTGGAAGCTTCTTTGTTATGAGGCACAAAGATATCTTGGACTGATTTTAGGGTGTTACAATACTGAGGACTATTTGAATCAGCCGAGATGGTGATTTCTTGGCCACCACAAGGGAATTTCAAACATTGGTGGTATGTTGACGGGACCGCTTGCATTTCATGGATACATGGGTGACCCACTAGTATGTTGTAGGTAAAATCCTTGTCTAAGACTTGCTAGATTACATCTTTCTGAATCGGTCCTACTTGAATAGGTAAGACAATCAGTCCCTATGAATATCTTTCCTCATCATCATATTCTTTTATTGTAATCTTTTTCTTTGAATCAATTGCATTCTTAGAGAATCCCAAGGCACGAACAAGCTTTAAAGTACATATATTCAAGTCGGCTCCTCCATCTATTAGGACGTGTTTGACATGATGTTTATGAATTAGAACTTCAATATGGAGAGCGACATTGTGGGGAGGAAAAATAGATGCATCATCATTTTCTGAGAAGGATAAGCAATGCGGCACGGTCAAATGTCCCACCATGGCTTCAAATTTACAAACTTCCAGATTTGTTAGTACTTTGTGTCCACTAGGGCTTTTTCCAAAATCTATTTATGGGCGAGTGAAATCTTGAGCAATTCCAATATTGATATTTGTGTAGGGATATTTTGTAACTGGTCCACTATGTTGTATTGATTGGATGAGGTAGCGGGTGTTTTAGATGAACTCCCTTTCAAGACATATTTGGCTTACGCTCTCATGGTTGCATTTACTAGCATGTTGTCTTGTTTCCCATTGATTTTAATGGCATTGACTTGAGTATCCATTGTAGCTATATCCGGTTTGATGTCATTAATTTTATTTTCAAGGATAATGATGTCTTATTCTTGTTCAATTGGAGTGTCATAGATTGGATTATTGGATGCAATAATGTCTTGATTGTCATTGGTTTCAATGGTATTCATTTGATCCTCCATTGCTGAAATATGATTTATGACAGTATCATGGACATAGTTTACGTTCTTTCCCTTGTTTGTTGTAGAGGACTTCCCCTTTTCATAATTCGGTAAAGTATTTTTAAATGCTCAGTGATCGGAATTTGTTTGGGGTCCTTCTATTCGTATGACCTTGTCATCTATTAAATCTTGTATCTTATATTTAAATTGCATGCAGCTATTTGTTTGAATGCCTTTGCACAGATGAAATTCACAGTAATAGGCATCATTCCACCATGACAATTTTACTTTTGGTTCAAAGCCTCGAGTGTCAGGTAGTGTTATGAGGTTATTTTCAAGAAGTTCCCTCAATGCAGATTCATGTGATTGACCCAAAGGCATAAATTTTATGCTATTTGATTGTGTTTGATGGGGTGGAGGTTAGGACATGGTGTTACTTTGATGATGGATGTTTTGATTATTGTGTTGGTTGACATTTTGATTAGTGCCTTGATTGATGTTTTGATCGGTCTTAGTTGTGGTTCCCAATAGATTAAAGACCAGTTTAGCATTATGTGTTTCGGCAGCACCATTGTCAAAATTCTTGTTCCTTGTCCAAAATTTAGATTTCTCATTGTTGTTGTAATGGTTGGAAGAGCTAGCATTGTTTGATCCTTCATTGTGAATTTTCAATACCCCTCTTTTGACTAAAGCTTCTTCAATTTTGACATTGTTTTCTACCATCTTCTCAAAGCTAGGGGGACATTGTAATTGTAGCCTATAACTCATTTCACTGTTAAGGTTATCAATAAAAATATCCATATTTTCTTGTTTGGGTATGGGACGAGAGTATCAAGCGAATAACCTTCTTCACCTTTGTAAGAATATGAGAAAATATTCTCCTTGTTTTTGTTTGGTATTACAAAGATCCTTCATGGTTATCTCATGTGAAATGTTCTATGAATATTGAGTGATAAATTTGTTGAAAATTTCTTCAAAGGATTTTATGCCTGGTTGTAGTTTCAAAAACCATTCCATACAATGGCCTCCCAAGGTGCGAGGAAAAAGTCTCATCAAGTATGTGTCTTCATGAGAAAACCAAGACTCATGGTTTGAAATTCTCTCACATGGTCTATGGGGTTAGATTTTCCATTGTATTTGTCGTATTTTGGTAGGTCACAATTTGGGGGAAATGGTATCATGTTTAACTTTCTATCAAAGGGGTAGGGACAAATATCTTGCAACAAGTATCTTTTGGTAGTCCCTCTTTGCATGTCTTGCAATTGTTGTTGAAGGTTCTTCATTTGATGTGTTAGGGCAGCCATTTGATCTATATTTGGTGTTTCAATTTCAATTTTCTTTGGGGTTCCCTTCAATTTATTGACATCAAAATCACTTGGTAATTTGACCCATTGGTTTGCTAACATTAGAAGGTATTTTTCTCCATCCTTTTCAAAGATTATTTCTAAGAATTTGTGAAATTTGGGATCTTGGTTTGCTTGTTCTATTTCCTCTTATGTTATTTCTTCTATTTCATTTTGAGGAATTTTGTGAAAGGGATTTTCTTTTGGTTCACCCATGGTATTTTGAGGTTCAAATTCCTTATCCTTAAGTTTTTCTTTTGGGACCTTGTTAAAACGGGCATGCAAGTGATGAAGGTTTTCTAAATTTTTATCGTTATTTAGGAGTGCCAAAGGAATACCTAGGTCGAATAGAATAATGAATCATATTGATGGGACTAAGGTAATAAAATTTGATGTAAAGTGTGTTGTTTTTGGATAAAGGATAGTAAATCTTGATGGGGAAACTCAACTTGATGATCAAATTTGGGTTTTGATGATGATTGGGCACTTTTAAATGTTTGATCAAAGTTTAGGTAAAGGATTTCACTTGTAAATACTAGTTTTTCCAAGTTTACAGCAATGTTGGGATGAGGAAAGAAATTCTCTATGGAAAAGATCCCTAAATCTGGTTTCAAAATGTCAGATTGGAGTCAAATTCAGCTCTTTAGTTATAAATTTTGGTGGATGCGCCATAACAGTCAGTGTATGTGCTAAAAGGAAAATGTGTTATAGCATGGCTTGGATGCGCCATAGAAAGGTTTATATTCGATGTAGAATCAGGTTTATGCACTAGGGAATAGCTCAAATGTGCCAAAGTTTCAAGTGTATGCACTACAGAATTTGGTAAATGTGTCACAGAATGCAAGGGATGCGCTGGTAAAAGTGGTGAATGCGCTATAACAGAGGGCATATGCGCTGGAAAAAATGGTGAATGTGTCGTAACATAAGGTATATGCACTGGAAAAAGTAGTAAATGCACCAAAATGAGCAGTGGATGTGTTGAACCGGGGAATATAACAATTTCTTGCCAGTTTATTTGATTTTTCTAGTTTTTAGTCAGAGAATGGTTTGTTTCAAATGATGTTTTCTGAATCACAGTTTTGCACTTCCAATGTGTAAGGTTTTTTTTTAAGTTTGTTTAAAAACACTTTGGTAAACACATCAAGCATGTACAATCCTAAGGTTGTGTAAGACTGTATTTGTTGGATTCCCACTTAGATTTTACTCCAGTTGCGCCTTCTTTTAGCGGATGATTAGATGCTTGACCCCACTGGCTCCCCTCCATGACACTCACTTCTACGGGGCAGCCAAGCATCAGTACCCATGAATCTCCCATGGCATACTTCTCATTTGTACTAAAAGCCGCAAAAATGTGGGATGACTTCAAAGGTTAGACCTTTTGCACTAGCAAATAGATAAAGAATTTTGGCCTTTCTATAACAAGGGTTCTAGTAGGGGCGTTCCATTCATGGGGGATCATCCATGCAGCAAGAGACCATTGTTTCCCTTCTTGTCAGAACAATCCTTGTGATACTTGAACTTTCCTCAAGTACCCACATTTATATACCGGTTGGAAGTTGCTCAGGTTCAGTGTGTTACCGGTTGGGTTGTTCCCTTGGGTGATTAGTTTTTCCCACAAGGTAGGCCCTCTATGGATAAACAAAAGCGAGCAAGTACATCTGTAGTTCAATCAATATTTGTTCACGTGAACAAAGAGAGAACACACACGATATACTAAACTCACACTCGCAAATAAATGCAAATGGGTTTGGCTTTTTGGTCACCCAATTAAGGGGAGAGCATATGCCTACCATTAATTAAACACAACAGACATGGTGTTTTTTCCTTCCTAATTAGTCTAGATTCCTAAATTAAGCAAAAGGAAATAAATCACTCTAGCCCCTGCATCAAATTCATCAGTAGTTTGCAATAAATGTTTCTTTGACAACGTTCAAGAGTTTCAGTAGAGTCTCTGACAGCGTTTATGAAGCCTGCACAACAGAAAAAACATTTATTAGTTTTCAGACTCGGGAGAAATTTGCAAAGAAAATCAAATGTGCCATTACAGTAAGTTGATGCGCTAAAAAGGTATATGCGCTGCAGAAAGAAGTGAATGTGCCATAGAAAATAATAAATGTGCTATAGGAAGTGGTAAACGTGCTATAGAAACCACCTGATGCGCCATAGAATGGCGTGGATGCGCCGAAGAAACCTGTTGTTGCACCGAAATAGTCGGTGAATGCACCGAAGAATGTTTTGGGTGCGCTAGAAGAATTAGTGGTTGCGCCAAAGAAATTCACATCTAAACCTGCAAAGGATACTTTCCAAAAAAATATTAAAATAATAGGGGCTAGGCCCCACGATGGGTGCCAATTTATGTGTGTGAGAAAATATGTGAATTATAATAATCAATAACACACAACAAATGCAATGTATTACATTAAGGAAATCTAAATTAACAACATAATTTGATAAAACGATTCCTTAAAGACATTCCATCTTCCTCTATTCCTAAGGATCCTGTATTAGTGCTCTCAAATCTTAATTATGCATTGAATTACTAGGATGACACCTAAGAAATGAGAAGCCATTAATTGTAGAATGCAGATACTATGTCTACACCTACATGATCTGATGATTTGGCTAGATGATGAACTAAATGATATGGTGGATGATAAAATGTTGTATACAAAATGCTAATGAAATGATGCAATGTTGAATTAAACTAATGGAGATGCTATCAAAATGATTCTAAATGTTGTAAGTAAACTAAGATACATCTAACAAAGAAGCCATGATTCTAATTTACTTGTTAAACTATTCTAAATGCTAAGCTAGAATGTAAACTAAGCTCTCAAATTCTAAGATGATTTATGCAGATTAATTGCATGCAATGCTCTCTTTTGCAAAATTTGTAAATGAGCCTCTATTTATAGATTTCACCAAGGCATCAGGTGAGTTGGTAGCAATGGACGATTAGGATTCAGTCTAGAGAGATCAACGGTGAGAAACGAGGAGGTTAGAGAGAAATAAGGAAGTTGTCCCCTTTAATAGAACAAGCTTGCCAAGTGTAGAAAAAAATAAATGGAAAGGAGAAGCCATGTGTCTCTGAGTTTGTTGATATTGTTGAGGATAAATGCCCATTTTAGAAATTAGGAATAATTAATTTCATGTGACGCATGGTGAGATGGAAGATGATGTGGAAGGAGGTTAGAAGAATATGGAGAAATGTGACAAAATTCAAATTAAAAATTCAAATTTAATGAGAGGGAATTAATCAAATAAAAAAAAGAGTTAAATTTGTTTATTTAATTAAATCATGAAGAAAGTGGTTTAGATAGGAGGAAATAAGCAATACAAACTATATAAATAAACTTTGCAATTTATTTATACAATAGAGGAAATAAATATTTTTATTAATTAAATAACCAGTATTTAATTAATATTCTCCAGACCAATTTTGGATGTATACAATGATATATCTCATATTTTATATTATATTACAATATACTCTATTAATATAACATTGTTTTGAATATATTGGAAAAACAGGTTTTGAAGGGACCTGAAACCCTTTACATCACATTACATCAAAATGCAGCTATGAAAGAGAAAACACATTAAAGCATAAACAGCAACCATCAAACAAATAACAACCAAACAATAGAAAAGTAGAAATAGAAAAAACAACACAAACACATAAATCACTTCATATTCTCCAGGGTATTGGCTACCTCAATCTCCTGATTATAGTGCAAGTTAACCATGTCCACCAGCTCTTATTTTTCTTCTGCAAATGTCTTCCTTAGGCTCCCCCTTGTTCTAGTACTAGGGCCTGTAGCCTCCTCTTTTGCAATCTTCTTCCCCTTCCCCTTGGAAGTCTAATCCTTCTCAAGCATGTCTATAAAGTACATTTGATCCTCATGAAGCTGACTAATCTTACCAAAGGGAACCTTGAAAGATTCCACACTATTCTTTACAAAACTATGACTAACCTGTAGTAGCATTTTGATGTCCTCATTCGTTTCCTTGATATTTTTCCCCATTACTCCAAGGCAACTTTCACACTGGGCTTTGAAATAAGAAAACGAACATTCCAAATCCACCAACCTTTCAATTAGCAAGTCTAAGGAAGATCCCTTCAGTTGGTTAGACATATTCTCCTTCAAGCCCCTCATTTTAATGTTGACCTTGTTGAATTCTTACAACACCCATTTAGCAAGTTTAAAGGTGCAAGTAGCACCAAACCAAGCCATATCCAACAACATACATGGTAGTATTATCATCATCAAGATAAGAAAAAACCCCAGACTATTAATAGTTATACTATATTATAATATATTAATAGTTATACTATATTATAATATATTAATAGTTATAATATATTAATATAACTATTAATTTGCTTGTTGTTTTTTGTTTATTTAATAAATTAATTAATATATAATAGTTTATCATATTTATATATTAATATAATTAATATTATTCTTAATAATTTATATTATAAAATTATAAAATATTTGTTAGTGTGCTTATTTGTTTGTTTATAATGATATATTAATATAAAACATTATAATAGTATAACCCTAATCTTTATTAATATATTATAATAATATATCCCTAATACCTAATATATTACTATAATTATATTATAACAATAAATATACTATAATATTATCATATATTATTTAATAATAAATATATCATAACATTATAAAATATATTATGAATAATATTAATTATATTAATATATAAATACAATAAACTATTATATATTAATTAATTTATTAAATAAAAGAAAATCAACACACAAATTAATAGTTATATTATATAATATAACTATCCATATATTAGTAAATAAATTACTATAACTATTAATATATTATAATATAATAATATCATATAATAATAAATCCTAATAAGGCAAGATGTGCAAAAGCAATTCGAGCGTGCAACAGGATGGCAGCAAGGAGAAGCAGATCGTGCGCGACGGTAGGAAATCATGAAAGTCTGTAGCCAAGGTTAATGTGAGGTAGTGAAAGTCTGGTTTGGATGGCCACTACATTGAGCTTGGGGATGGGTGTCATCGGTATGCCCTTAGATTTGACGTTCACGTGGATCACTCTTGCCTCCTCGAGAAAACCCTAGGTGTTGATCCTTCTGGGAATTCTGTTGCAATTCCCGAGGATGCCTCTGCCCCCCTACATTGGACCCTTCGGTGTTCGCTACTTGAAAAAATAGGTCTAATCCATTTCATGTATGCTCTACATTCTGTTTGGAGTAGATCAAGCAATCCTCTCCTTGCAAGCCTCCCTCCAACTCACCGACGGCTTCATATTCTTCTCCCACTATTGTGCCAAAACCTCAGTTTGGTAGCCCTACCTTTCGCTTGGGGATATTATGGTGACTCTTTCTGAGTAACCTAAGGAATTTTGCATTACCGACAACTACATAAATGAGATTGCTCAAGATACAGGAAAGCGTTCCCTGATTCTATGATGTTTGTGTAGGCTCTCGTCTACTGCATCACTCTTGGAATGGATCCAAATCATCTGGGGAAACTTGCCCACTCTATCAATTGAATCATTGGATTTTAGTTTTTTTCCTAATCACCTTCTTCTTTGTTGCAAACTACGAATTTGTTTTCCAGAATGGTCCTTGGTTCTTTTCTCATTTTGGGCTCTTCATTTCCCTGTGGTCCCCTTTCTTTGACCCAGGCTCTGTCAAAATCACTTATGCCCCGGTCTGGATTAGGCCTTTACAATCTACCACTGGTGTTGTGAAATAAAGACTTAATCTATGAGTTGATTAATCAAATTGGCTCATTCTTCATGCTTGACTCTGAAGGGGTTTCTCCTTAAATTGTAGATTTTATAGGGTTTACGCTTTGATTGACATCTCTAAACCTCTTTCTCACTCTATTTGTGTTCATTCTTCTCATGGAATTTGGACTCAATATCTCAATTTTGAAGGGTTTCCCTTTCACTTCTTTCGCTGTAATAAATTGGGTCATAAAAATGAGGCCTGCACCATCCAATGATAACCTAGGGTTGGGTTTGTTAGTCTCAAAAAATAGGTAATGAAGGATGGAACCCCAAATGTCAATTTCATTTGGCAAAATCATGGTCAGTCTCTGGACCCCCATCAAACTTCTAGGTAGGCTCCTACTCCTTCCCTAGAGCCTTCTCCTCTTCCTATTATTGTTGTCTGAGATCCTTTGACGAATGCTTCTCCCGGTCTGGATAGGGATGGTTCTGAGTCAGATGGAACATTCTCTTTTATGGATGACTTGGATAATCCACATAATGACTGTTTTGAGGATGGAATGGTCTTGGAGCCACCTCAAAAACTTGGAATTGCTTAGACAGCTAGCAGAAAACTCAAGCCAAACTGTGGTGTGAGGAGGAAGAAGGGGTGGAAGACTAATGCTGAAAAAAATCGTATTGAAGGCATGGAAGCTATGGAGGGGGAACCCAATGGACAATGGACACTCTCTTCTCCTGAAACAATAAAAAATCCTAAGGGCTCTTGATTGGATCGTGATCTTTTGTTGTGCTTTCGAGTCTTGTACTAGCTCTTTGTTGATGCAATATTTTCTTTACCTCTGTTGTTGGGACCTTTTATCCTATCTAGTTCCTCCTGGGTTTTTTCTGCCCTTTGGTTCTTGTCTAGCAGATTCTCTGACTTCTA
This sequence comes from Sequoia sempervirens, assembly GCA_007258455.2. Taxonomy (NCBI): domain Eukaryota; kingdom Viridiplantae; phylum Streptophyta; class Pinopsida; order Cupressales; family Cupressaceae; genus Sequoia; species Sequoia sempervirens. Next base: position 34,843,353 of record VDFB02000008.1, on the reverse strand, counting down.
TTTCTATATGTTTTAATAAAAGGGTGTGGGCCCTCTTCCCATTGCTTGTGAATTAAAAAAAAATACTAATATATAATAATATTTACGTCCAAGGTGTTCCCTATGTGAACATTAGCAACTGACTTTAATAATCGACATTGAGAATGTGGTAGAATGATGGTTGACCATTGAAAAAAATTTGGCCATTCGATGAAACCAATATAAAATAAATAAAAATAATTTTAAAATAATAAAACACTTTATACAATGAAAGAAAGCAAAGAATCAATATTCTTTCTACATTTCCCCTAAAAAACAAAAAACCCATAATTATTATATTTACAAAAACATTTTACTACAATGAATTTACCTTATCCAATTAATCATTGTGCTTTATACAAAGAAAGAAATCAAAGAATTAGATATTGTTTGTAATTTTACACTAATATTAAAAAAAACCATAATTATTATATTTTATAAATTAAAATAAAAACAATTATATTTTAGAAAAGTATATTTAAATACACTGAATTTAGCTTATCAAATTAATCATTGCACTTTATACAAAGAAAGAAAGTAAAGAATTAAATATTGTTTCTAAATTTCTACTAATATTCACAGTTTATAAACTAGCAATTGCACCATGGTGTGCAATGGGTATGCCGAAGAGGTGTGGAAGGTTGATTAGGGAAAAAAATGGTCTATTTTTTTTAATACATTTTGTGCAATACATGAGGTCAACTGGTAGGTAATTTAGCAAATGATGTTATTTATGCAACAAAGGTCTTACTGGAGAAGTGATATATTCAAATCAACTATGCATCCACTTATAGGGATCCAAACATGATTAAAATAAAGCCTTTAATTCATTAAGGTAATCAAGATTCATTACCATTAGAATTGTGTTATGTTTGCAATAGGGTAATCAAGATTCATTACCATTAGAAGTTATGTTTGCAGATCAACGGTTAGGAGATAGAGATGGAGATGGAGATGGACAGGGGTATGGAGATAAGGAGAGGGAGAGTTAAAGAGAGATGACAGGAGGTATAGAAATATGGAAGAGATAAATATATAGAGAGAGGGAGAGAATGAGAGAGGGAGAGATAGAAAGATAAAGATAGAGATAGGAAGTGATGTATAGAGACGAAAATAGAGGGATAGATATAGGGGTAGAGAGAGACATAGAGATAACAAGATAGATATTGAGGGAGAGATGGAAGAATAAATATGGATGGATATAGATATAGAGGCAAAGATATATAGGTCTATGAAGAAGGAAAGGGAGAGAGAGAGAGTGAGATATATAGATGGATAGAGAGAGGGAGATAGGTCTAGATATAGAGGGGAGAAAATATAGAGGTCGAGATAAAGATAGAGCAAGAGAGGAAGAGGGATACAAATATATAGAGAGATAAAGAGAGGTAGAGGGGGAGATAAATATATAGATAGATATGTAGATAGAGAGGAAGAGATAGAAAAACATAGAGGAAGAGGGAGAGATAGATAGAGATAGAGAGATATATAAATGGTGAGATAGAGTGATAGAGAGATAGAGATAGAGGATATATAGAGAGAGAAAAAAAAAGATGGGGAGAGGGGATACAAACAAAGATAACTAGAGATAAATAAATAGAGAGGGAGAGAGAAATAGGGGGAGCCAAAGAGAGGGAGAGGTAGAGATATATGGAAATAGAAAGAGAGAGATAGGCATATATGGGAAGAGAAAGGGAGAGAGAGGTAGAGATAGAGAGGGATATGGAGAGAGGGAGGGAGAGAAATGGAGAGAGGTAGGTAGAGGAAGGAAAGAGAGAAGAGGGGAGAGAGGAATAGAGATAGGTAGGGGAAAGAAGAAGAGAGATAGGTAGAGGAAGAGGGATAGGTAGAGTAGGAGAGAGAAAAAGTGAGAGAGAGGGATATATAGCTCAATATGTAGAGAGGGAGAGGGAGAGATATGTAGAGAGGGAGAGGGAGAGAGATATAGATAGAGGGTGACATAGAGAGGTAGAGAGGGATATGGAAAGAGATAGAGAGATCAAGAGATCTAGGTAGAGAAAGATATGGATAGAAAGAGATATAGAGAGGAGGAAGAGGAAGATAGAGATATATAGAGATAGAGATAAGAAGTAGGAGAGATGGAGGGATATATGGAATGACTAAGAGAGAGAGGGTGGGAGAGAGGTAGAGAGAGAGAGAGAGAGAAGGGAAGAGATTATTTACCTCTCTTCACACCTATTTCAACACATTCAACTCATTAATTGGCCCAAATTCCCATGTATCCATTCCCAATTCCTAGATAGACCATTTCCATGACATGTAGGAATGATCTTGTACCCCATAGATCTGGCATAAAATTCAAAAAAAAATCAAAAATTATAAAATCTTGCTCTTTTCTACTAACTATTGAGAACTAACTTGGTATCCATTTGTGTGACAATTTGTTATGTATTAGTATTTAAAGTCATACATGTGGACATCCTAGAATCACTAGATAATCATTTGAATCCCTAGAGCATATATTAATAATTTATTAGAGGAAAACTTCAATTGGTTCACTAAAAAGAACGACATTAATAATCATTTAAAGAAATTATGTGTCCATATGACTATCAATATTTAGAACAATTGTAAATTTGATCGTTTTCCAGAAGGTTGATCTAAGAGAGCTTGCCCCTAGTGTTTTGACAACTTCTTTAAGGTATTTTTAAATACCACCATTTCCTAACAACTAATTAGAAGCAAAGGACACAATGAGTTAAAGAATAAAGGTATGAAATCAATAGGATTATATCTACATAACACAAAATAGATTTACACAGTATAAAAATAGTCTAAAGCCATAAATTCAATTCATAAAAAGAGAATTCTACATAAAATTCTAGACAATAAATATATTTAGATTACTTCTTTTTCTATACCAAAAAACTAATTTTACAAATTATCAAATTTTATTCATCATTATATAAAATTAAATAATCTAAACCTTAACATTCACATTTCTTAAATTTAAGTTAATTATTTTGATTATCACTTCCAATAACTATCATTAATTATTAATTCATAAAACTATATTAAAACAAATAATAATAATAAAATTAATGTTTATTAAAAATAATGATAGCTTATTAGTATTAAGAATTGCCTTTACTCCTTAATGTTGAATAGCACTATCATAACATCACTATGAGAGAAGAAAAAAAATTACTCTATTTTTGAATATTTATTTTATTATTACTTGTAATTTTACTTTGTTATGCATTTAGTATGATTCTCATGGAATATCAAAAGTGTTAAATGTAAATTGAAATTAATTTATTAGCTGATTAAATTTGGGAAAAGGTTATTGCCCATTACAAGTATGTGGGTTGTGAGTAAGCCTATGTCTCAACCAGCCTTCTCTAACAACCGAATATGTATAACAATGGTAACCTGCTTCCTTATTTTAATAATAAAACAATGAATTAAAAATAAAAATAATCGTATATGTACAATATGTTATCCTCCAATCTAATTGCGCTAGATTCACGGGATAACCCCTACGAAACTTGTCTATTTCATAGTTTTGTGTACTTCAAGCATGCCAAACGAGGCACATTTCGATTGGCCTTGACGTGTGGTCCTAAACCTCAAATCATCCATTTGAGCATTTGTCCTTGTTCGTCTTTCGAAAATCTTCGAAATGAATATATTGGTTAACTCTCATTTTTTGGGAGTTAGAATATTTTCACTCATGTAAGAGTGTTGATTTTCAGTGCTCCTACATGAGCCATGTGTTTGAAATCTCCTCTAGGTGTTGGAGTGGTGATTTTCACCGCTCCTACACTTTGCTTTCACCTTGTCATGTCTAAGTGTTGTTTTTTAGCGCTCTGACATATTTCCTCTTAGCAAGTTTTATAGACATAAGAGCAGTGTTTTTCAACACTCTTATATCCTCCAATGCTTTGAAAATGTTGGAGCGGTGAATTTCACCGCTCCTAAATTTTCCCTCCCTTTTTGTACGTGCATCATAAATGAACTTCGAGTTTATTAATGATCGACCAAATAACTTATTAAAGTCATTTTAAGTTTATTTCTTCTCATTTTAATCTATTTTCTTCCTTCTCCTTCACGCTAATCATCTTGCAACTTCTAGCAAATTTGTGAAGGCGGATTCCACGGGTGTTCAAGTTAGGGTTTTTGTGTTTTCTCTTTTGCTTTCACCAGGTGTGTTTTGTTTTCTTTTTCTCCTTTCTTCACTATTTGTTGTAAACTACTTCGCCATTCTCTTATTCATGTTTTTTTCCCTAGCTTGGTTCTCTTTTAGGTTTTTCCCTTATTCTTTGTTTTGTGCATCATTTTCTTGATGATTTGCTTATAATTTTTGCCGCCTAATCATTCATCTTTGGCATGGTGTCTTTAAAATGTGTTTGCATTATTTTTCACCAAGCATCTTTTAGAGATGTTTGAGCGGGAGTATTTACCACTCTTGCATACCGAAACTTCCCATCTTTCAAGTTGCTCGTAGTGGTAAAAAACTCCTGCTCCCATATCTACAAACTTCCACATCATTTAGGATGTAGGAGTGGTGAAAATCACTGCTCCTACACGAAGTGAGCTTCCCTTCAATTCTCGTAGCAATAAAAAAACCCACTTTTGAATTTGACTCCACTATGCAAAGACATGCTCGAGCGGTCATTTTTAGCGCTCAAGCACGAAATGGTCTTCCACTAGATGTCAAACCATTGTTTTTCAGTGCCCTGACATATTTTCTATGCAAAAGCTAAAGGAATGTAGGAGCGTTGTTTTTCAACGCTATTACATGCAAAAGAATTTCTATCAGATGTAGAAGTGCTATTTTTCAGCGCTCCTACACAAAAAGTAGTTTTTCACTTGAACACTTAGAAATCATTCCATTTGCTCTTCGAACTTCGTTTCATCATTGATGCTCCATTTTATGTGCTTCATAGCTCATTTGCACTCACTCCAAATTGCCTGCTTGCTTCATCATTCCAACTCACTCTCATAAAACTTTTGCTCCTAACATCTCCTAATCCATTTTTTTGCAGTTCCTTTCAAATTCTTATCAGGTGATCTCTAAAGGTGACATTCCTTGATCTTTGGCACTCTTAGATGACATTAGAAGAGCCTCCATCATCTTCTAAGAAGTAGGGAAAGATCTCTTCAAGATCAAGCTCATATCGTTCAAGTACAAATACCAAGGTGTCTTTCTGCCTACTGATTGTTCATTGCACAGAGTTTTGGGGAAGATTGAGGGCTCCTCAAAGAATGTGCAACCTATGGCCATGGTGAATTTCGAGGAACCAACAGTGCAAAAAGTGGAGAAGTTAGTCTCCAAGGGTAAGGTGTTTTATGATTTCATTGATGAGATAATAGAACAAGGCTCGCAGCTCATAGTTTTAGTAGATGAAAAGACTGCTCAAATAGCTAAGATGAAATTGGAGCTTGAAAAAGAAGAAAACATACTTTCCAAAGAGTAGAAAAAAATGGAACGATGTCTCTCATTTTGGTCACAAATGAAAGAGATAAAACTGAGAAAATTAGTGGAAGTTGGGGTAATTCCTGACAAAGAGAAGTATGTGGAAATAAGAGAATCTCTTAAGAGCCGCATACAAGTAACCAAATCTCTCATCGAGGACATACAAGTAAAAGAAGATGTCAAAGGAAATCATGTTGTCATGGTGAATGGAATTGAGGAGTTACTGGGTGAAATCCTTGATGATGATCATACTTTCCTCCCGGTCAGTAAGATTGCTCAAATCTTCAAAGAAGCTATCATGAAGTAGGTGGAAGATGAAGGCTTTTCAAAGACTTCAATGTATGCCATATGTGATGTACGACTTTCTCTCAACAATCTCAAGACGCATCTAGATAGATGCAAGAAAATTCTCATCTGCAAGAAGTTCAATCACAAGGATTCATACCATTATTGACTATACAGTTGGTCCAGATGAGGTATTCATGCAAGAGATAAAGAAGAAATATAAACACTTTCGAGCCAAGAGCAAGGAACCATAAAGACTTTTTATATCTCCTGAGTTAAATAGTTTATATGCTTTCTTCTATGCTTTTTGTAAATAGGCTTCGACATTTACATGTCATTTCGAAAAATGTAATTACATGTAAACAAATATGTTCTCCTCTAATTCTGGACAACATTTTTGAATAAGTCAACTAGTTAGTTAGGATTTTCCTAGATTTGCTCTCAGGATTTTCCTAGATTTTCTCTCCTTATTTTCCTAGATTTTCTCTCCTCTCCCATCTATAAATAAGAGAGGATTCTATTGTAATTGTTACCTTTTATCTTTTGCAATGAAGTGTTGCCCACTTGTGAAATGAATATTGAAACTTTGAGTTCAATTTTGTGAATCTAATTTGATCAATAAAGAAGTGAAGTTGCATACCAAACTTTGTGTTGGGAATAATTATCTTATTGTTTGATTGAATTGACAGTATTAAGTAATTGAGATTGAAAGGGCTTTTGAGTAAATTTGACAAAACTTTGAGTTACACCTATTACTTGAAATTGTGATATCGATGATACTATTAGTGAATTCTCTATAAGACTTTGTGCTTATATTTATTCATGTTGTTCGTGGGATTTATTGTGGAGTATATAGAATACTTTGTGCTTATTTTACAACGCTGGTTACTATCTTGAAGGATTCTTTATCGGAAGCTACTTAATGACTTTGTGCCTCTGTGAGATTTTCTTATTGGTTACTTATCATCATCATGTTGGTATTCCTAAGCTTTGCTTTGTCAAGACAAGAATATTGGAATTATTGCTTAATTTTAGTTTGAAGTTGTATTGCATCAAGAACCTAAAATTGTGAAACATTGTAAAACATATTCTCTAAAAAAAGAGAATCATGAATGTGACACACCCCCATATCATTATTGCAAATATTTAATTGGTTTTCCTTAGTTTCAATAAGCAGTAAGAAGGATGCCTTCCCTTTTTGAGAGGAGAGATTTTATCTCACATAACTATGGTTAAATCAAGGTTTTGTAATCTATTAAAAGGGATTACAGAATTTTCACCCAACAGTTTTTTGGTGACTCTGCTAGGGAACGAAAAATAGTCAAAGCCTTGCACTTTTGATTGAAGTGAATAAGCACTCCAGTATCTTATTGTGATCTTGTGTATTGTTATTATGAATATCTCTCTTGTTTCAAGTCTACATTTTGGCTGGTAGAAGCTATACATGAGGTTTGAGGGCTCAAGGAGTGGTGGATCCATTTTTTGAATTGTTGCAATAACATAACATCCTTCTTGCTCCTCCGTGAGCAAGGTCACTGTTGCAACGCACGGCAAGTTATCCTCCACGAAGACTAAGATCTCCTCTTCCAAGTGAATCTTCTATTTTCCATAGAGTTCTAGTTCAAGTACCTGTTGTAAAACATATTATGGTTGCACCACCTATAGGACCTTGGGGAAATGAATCCAGTCCCCTCAATTTGGCCACACCTTTGCATGAACTTCCACATGTCTTAAGAAAGCATATTCTGAAGTTTCAAGGTAACAAAAAACAACATCCCGATGAGCACATTGTTTCCTTTTACATTGTTTGTGGCATTCTTAGCGTGGAACATGAAGATGTTGCTGTGATATTATTCATTGAATCTCTACAAGGAGTTGTTGATGAATGGTTTTATACTCTTCTATCTGCTTCAATCACTAATTGGAACACTCTTCGCACCAAGTTTGAAGAAAGGTTCAAACCTGCTGAAGATGCACACACCTTGTTGGCGTAGCTTACAACCATGTGAAAAGAGGCCCATGAACCCATGCATGAGTTTGTGGCTAAGTTTAACAAGCTGGTGACAAGGATCCCAACGGTGGGAAAACCAACAGATCATAATTTAAAGTGTTTTTTCATCAATACGCAACTTCCCAAAGTAAGTTTTTTCTTGTGTAGGGTAGTTGTCGCCAATGTTGAAGGAGCTCAACAGTTAGCTACAAGTCTTGAAGATGACATGATCCTTGCTGGAGAAATAAGAATGAATACCAACAAGAAAGTGCAAGTGTCTGAATCTTCAACTTCTAATGCTAATTCTAATTTTGTTGATCCTATGGTTCAAAGGTTGGCAAATGAAATCTTGGCTTTGAAAAAACAAGTTTCAAACAATAATACTTACAAGGATGTTCCAAGAAGGACTTTTCCTAACTATTTTGGGAATAGAAATCAGAATCATCTTCCAGCACCACCAAGAGACTCGCACTTGAAGCTCCACCTACTAATATTGTAGCGAGATACTATGAGGTTGAACAAGATGAATATGCACAACCAAACTATCCCAAAGAAGAAAATGTTAATCTTTTTCAAGATGAAGAAATAGAATCAGCCGGCGACTCCAATATTGGCTATTAATAAATGGTAAATGAATCTGATGATGAGGACTTAGTGACAAATACATATGTTGTCTTTACGCGATCACAACAAAATCAGCTTGATCAAGCTCAAGCTACTGCTCCACCAACGAAGGATAAGCTGCTAGTTACCATTGCAAAAAGAGGGTCTCCTTTGCCTTGGCAACCAAAAAATACAACAAATAAACAAGTGCTCTTCATCCTCCTACAGTTCTCGTTGTTCCAAAAGCCAATGTCCAGGTTTCAAAGACTAGTGTACCTTTTGTTAAGCCTATTAGTGAAGTTACCACATCCACTTTGCAAAGTTCCTTCCAAGATTTTAACATCATTGATCATGCTGAGAAAACAAAAATCCAAATGTCTGAAGCCAGATACCTTAAAGAAAATCTTGACCAATTTGACAGGCTTGTCAAGTTCGTAAAGGATAAAGGAATTACTCCAAGTAAGGATTCATCTCCTGATATTCCTGTTGCCCCAAAGCCTGAGACACCACAAAATAACCTTGTTTCTACTCCTCTAGCTACCTCTAGATGTATTGATCCATTCTTAATTTCTTTACTTGTTAATGGATTTAAGTTAAGCAATTGTGTCATAGATTTTGGTGCATCAGAAAATGTGATGCCAGCCAAGGTAGCTACTACCCTGGGTTTGAATCTAACAAAAACTTTTAGCCATTGTTTTTCCATGGAGAACAAGCAAGTGCCTCTAATTCATCATATCAAAGATGCACAGTTTGCATTTGTTGCATATCATAAAAAGAAGATCAAGATGATGACAGTTCTAGTAGCTGATGTGCCAGCATCTTATGGAATTCTCCTTGGACGTAATTTCTATAAAGATGTTGGAGGTGAGTTGAACATGGACATGTATGAAGCCAAAATACCTGTGAAAGGCTTAATGCAGAAATTGGTTCCTGAAAGGGAGTCAAAATTCTTAGTAACACAGTCCAATGATCCAAGAGCTAAAATTTTGTTTGAGTCTTCGGGTGTTAAAACATATTATTTGCAAACATAAGAAGTTGTTGAATCTTCAACAAGACATGAGTTGGAGAGTGTTGATTCTTTTTCATCATCAAATGAGTCATCATCAGATAATTTGTCTATTTCAGATTATGAAGCTTCATCAGGTGATGAAGCTATAGATTTTGATACTATCAGTCTTGGTGATCCAAATGGTGTTTGGCTATTTGAGTTTGATGGCAGTTGTTCTTCCACCGGTTCTAGAGCTGGAATTGTTTTTATTTCTCCCAAAGGAAAATTTTTTCCTTTCTCTTTCAAATTGCAGTTTGATAATACTAATAACACTGTTGAATATGAAGCTTTGTTATTAGGAATGCAAGTTGCACGTAAGAAAGGTATCAAGAATCTTCATGCACAAGGTGATGTCGAGTTGAGAGTTGTTGGTATATGGAGCCTAATCAGACTCAGAGGTTAAATTTTCCCCACTTTTATCGGTTTCCCCCCAAATTATTTAACGGGGATTTGGGGGCAACACCCCCAAGGCAGGGTCAAGGGGCAACGCCCCTTGCGGGGTCTAGGGGTAGCGCCCCCGAAACCTCTCACGATTTTTTATTATTTTATAAAGGCATTAGGTTTTATTTTTCTATTGGCCAACATAAAAAAAAACCCTATTTTTGTAACCGACATAAGTCTTGATAAAAGGCTAAGGGTTTGGGTCTTTGTTGACATTGTATTGTAGCATTTGCAGTGGTATTGAGTTGCAAGGATTACTGGTTGTAATCGGTTCAATTTACAGGATAATAATATTGGACTCTTTGTTGGTGGACGTAGCCCAAGTTTGGGTGAACCACGTTAAATATTGTCTCTTGCTGTTATTATTTATGTGTTTTTCATTACTCTGTTTAATATTTATTTTCATTTAATTGATATCTTTTGCATACAATTCCTAATGAGTGGTATCAGAGCGGGTTGTTTTCCATTATCGCCTGCAAGAAAGTTTCACGATTGAGTGGGAGTCTCACGGTTAAGTGGGAGTAATGGCGGACGAGGGTAAATTGAAGGTAGATAAATTCAATGGGAAGAACTATCAGTTATGGAAGATGTAGATGGAGGATTATCTCTATTAGAAGGATTTATGGAGGTCATTGGAAGGAACAAACAAGAAACTGACAGGAATGAGTGATGAGGAATGGAATCTTTTAGACAGAAAGGCACTAGGAGCCATTTGTTTATGCCTAGCACAATCGGTGGCATTCAATATTATAACAACAAAGACAACTCAAGTGATCTGATTTATGGATCTATGATATTTGCTTCGAATGCTTACGTTAACAATTACAAACCAAAAGTGCTTAATTATAATTAAACACACAAACGAAATTTAAATAACAGAATTACAAAGTAATTAAAGAAAGAACAAAACGAGAGATAAAGAAAGTGCAAAAGAAGATTGATAACGGAGTTCGTCGTTTAGAATGACTACGTCTCCGGGCCCCTCTCCAATGAGTGGACCGATCCAATTATTCCTCTAGAAATTTGGTTACATTCATTGGCAGAACCTCCCCTTGGTTTACAAAGAAATTTACAAATGCACTTCCAAAGTGTGTGGAAACAAGCTTCTCCAAAAGCACGAAAATACAATAATTTCTCCAAGGAAAACAATCTCTCACACTTGCAAAATTCTTCCAAAATCACTTGCCTTCACACCCCCATTCTACCCCTTTTTATATTACATTTTTTGCCAAAATTGGTGTAAAACCAATTAACTACCCAATCTCCCTTACATAGAGAAAATTCCAATAATATCCCCTTCTTATGATTCCCGAAAGGATAATATCCCCTCAAGATAATTTCTTTTTCCATTTGAATGGTTACGAAGGGATTTATTCCCTATTAATTTGGGGATGTAGTTTGAATAGGCTCCTTAATTTAGGAATAATATTCCTAATATTCCCAAATAGAAGGGTATAAAATTTCCATGGTTTAAAAATTTATGAAATAGCCTTATTTTAAGGCATTTTATGGCAAAAATTAATTAAGTTTTAGAGAGAATGGGGAGTGGTGGTCCCAACACACTCCCCTCCTCTTTATTTCCTCCTTTAAGTGGGAGATGCGTTCCCCATTAAGGTGGGTCGCCCCCCATACCATGGGTGGTGCCCCACTTAATGTGGGCTGCCCCTCATGGATGGGTGGGGCCCATCTTAATTTTTCCTAAAATATATACTTTATTTTTATTTAAAATTTATATTTTTTTATATATATTTTTTAATTTGATTTTTAATTATTTTTTTGCCAAAATAATTTTTGCCACATGGAGGGATGAGGTATTGCCATATGTCAAAGGCTAATTGGTCGTTGGGTTGACTGGGCGCTGACGTCATCGAGTTGACCCAATCTTTGACCTTCCATAACTTTGTCATACGGACTCCGTTTTTTGTGAAACGAACTCTGTTGGAATCGTGATGATGAGCACTTCGCAATGGTGCTGACTTTGACCAATTTTGATGACTTTGATTTTTTTTCCCTTTTTTCTAGCCTAGTTCTGAGAGTTGACTAGAAGTTTGACCATATATATCTTGAGCTCTGGGACTCCGATTGACTCCGTTCGAGTTGCGTTGAAGTCAAGATCTCGAGCACTTTCTAATGATACCAAAACTGGAGAAAAATGGAGAATTTCAAAATTGACGAAAAATCTTCTGGATCATCAAGAGTTGATGGAAACCCTGGCGAAGTTATATGAAAAGCCTTCTGCTTTGAGTAAGGTATTTCTCATGAAGCATTTATTTAATATGAAAATGGTAGAAGGTGGGTCAGTTGTTGATTTTTTAAATGAGTTTAATACAGTTACCAATCAATTAACTTTTGTAAATGTAAACTTTGATGAAGTTAGGGCTTTTTTGATTTTGTGTTCTTTGCCTGAAAGATGGAATAGCTTGGTCATGGCCGTTAGTAATTTTGTTTTTGGTTTGAATACATTTATTTGAATACATTTAAATATGACGATGTTGTTGGTGTTATTTTGAGTGAGGAAATTCGTAGGAAAAGCTCAGGTGGAACATCCACATCAGGCAGTGTTTTGAATGCAGAAAGCAGGGGCAGAAAAGAGGAGAGAGGAAACAATTCTGAAAGTCATGGGAAGTCATGAGGAAAATCAAAGGACAAAAGGTCCCAATCTAGAGACAAGAGGGATTGTTGGCACTGTGGCAAGCAGGGTCATTTAAAGAAAGATTGTTGGTCTCAAAAAAATAAAGGAGACAAAAAGGAAGGCAATAAAGAGGAAAATGTGGTAAGTAATAAATTTGATGAGGATGATTTGATTCTTTCCCTTGATAATTCTAATGATTCTTGGGTGTTAGATTCAGGAGCTTCATTTCATGCTACGCCTCATAGAATTTTTTTTCTTGATTATGTCCAAGGGGATTTTGGGCTGGTTTATTTGGGACATAACGAACCTTGTAAGATTGTTGGAAAGGGAACAATTAAGATTAAGTTGCAGAATGGGAATCATTGGCTACTACATGAAGTAAGGCACATTCCAAAGTTTAAAAGAAATTTAATTTCAGCAGGGCAACTAGATGATGAAGGTTGTGTTGTTACATTTAGTGATAAAAATTGGAAGGTTACAAAATGTGCCTTAGTGGTAGCAAAAGGTGTGAAAGTAGGCACCTTATATCTTTGTACAGGTCATAATGTTCCTTCTACTTTAGCTATTGCAGATAAAAATCAATGTTGAGGAACAGTTGTTGCAGTTCAGCAGGCAGAAAAACAAACAGTTGCTATGGATTCTGAATCAGCACTATGGCATAATAGACTTGGGCATATGAGTGCAAAAGGTATGAAAGTATTTCATTCAAAGAATGAATTACTAGGTTTGAAATGTGTTAACATGGATTTCTGTGAAATTTGTGTGTATGGAAAACAAAAGAGAATCAGTTTTCTCAAGAATGGGAAGCAAAAGAAAGATGAGAAATTGGAGCTTGTGCATACAGATGTATGGGGACCAAATCAAGTATCTTCTCTTGGTGGCTCTCGGTATTATGTCACTTTTATTGATGATGTAATAAGGAAGGTATGGATTTATTTCCTTAGGCAAAAATATGATGTATTTGAAACTTTTAAGAAATGGAGAAGCTTGGTTGAGAATGAGACAGGTAAAAAGTTAAAATGTCTTAGATCTGATAATGGTGGTGAGTATTGTAGCAAAGATTTTGAAGATTATTGTTCTTCTAATGATATTCGTAGGCATAAGACGGTTCCAAGGACTCCACAGGAAAATAGAGTAGCTGAGCACATGAACATAACAATAATGGAGTGTAAACGGACTATGAGATTACATGTTGAGTTGCCTTTAAACATATGGGAAGAGGTTGAAAACACTGTTGTTTATTTAATTAATATAGGCCCTTCAGTTCCCTTTGGTTGTGGTATTCCAGAGGAAGCATGGATAGGTAAGAAGGTGAGTTATTCTTTTCTCAAGACCTTTGGTTGTGAACCATTTGCACATGTAGATCCTGAAAATAGAACCAAGTTGGATGCAAAATCAAAGAAATGTATATTTTTTGGATATGACATTGATGAATTTGGTTATAGGCTTTGGGATTCTAAAAATCAAAAAATTGTGAGAAGCAAGGATGTCATATTCAATGAGAAAGTGTTGTACAAATATCAATTGCAACAACATGAGAAGAAATAAAATGATTATGTAGTGTTGGATGATACACCAAATAGCAATGTTCCAGTGGTTCCTCATGCTCTGCAACAACAACAACAACAAATACCACAAACTCCAGTGAATGTTAGACGATCTTCAAGGATAAGTAGACCTCCAGAAAGATTTTCTCCCTCTTTATATTCTATTTTGTTAACAGATATTGGTGAACCTAAAGGGTATGATGAAGCTATGTAGGTGGATACAAAGGTTTAGTGGGATCATGCAATGGAAGAAGAAATGGACTCCTTGTTGAAAAATCAGACTTGGGACTTATGCAAGTTGCTTGTAGGTAAAAAGGATTTACCAAATAAATGGGTTTATAGGCTGAAAGAGGAAGATGGAGGTAAAAATAGATTTAAAGCCAGGTTAGTTGTCAAAGGATTTGCACAGAAAAAAGGAATTGATTTTACTAAAAAAATTTCTCTAGTTGTTAAGATGACTTCTATTCGTAATGTTTTAAGTATTGTGGCTATTGAAGATTTGCATTTGGAACAACTAGATGTGAAAACTGCCTTTCTCCATGGTGATTTGGAGGAGGAGATATATATGGAACAACCCCAAGGATTTGAGGTCAAAGGTAAGGAGAAATTGGTGTGCAGAATGAAGAAGAGTTTATATGGCTCGAAACAAGCACCTCAGCAATGGTACTTGAAATTTGATAGTTTTATGGCTGAACAAGGCTACAACAGGTGTAATTCTAACCATTGTGTTTATTTTAAGAGGTTGGATAATAACAGCTACATTATTTTATGTTTATATGTTGACGACATGCTTGTAGCGGGGTCTAACATGAATCACACAAGTGAGTTAAAACATCAGTTAGCAAAATCATTTGCTATGAAGGATTTTGGGGCAGCAAAACAAATCTTGGTATGAGAATTTGCAGAGATAGGAAGAATAGAAAATTGACCCTATCTTAGGTTGGTTATGTTGAAAAGGTGTTGCAGAGATTCCACATGGAGAATGCAAAAGTTGTTAGCACACCTTTGCCTAGTCATTTGAAATTGACTAAGGAGATGTGTCCAAAGACATAAGAGGAGGAAGACAAAATGTCCAAGGTACCATATGCTTCAGCTGTAGGTAGTTTAATGTATGTCGTGGTATGCACAAGATCGGATATTGCACATGTTGTAGGAGTTGTTAGCAGGTATATGAGTCATCCTAGATTGGAGCATTGGAATGCAGTAAAATGGGTTCTCAGGTATTTGAGAGGTACATCCAATAAAGGTTTATGTTTTGGGGGCTCTAGTACAGATTTAGTAGGTTATGTAGACTCATATTTGGCAGGGGATATTGATACCAGGCGGAGTACTGCAGGTTATGTCTTTACTGGAGGTGGGACAACAGTAAGTTGGATCTCACGGTTGCAAAAGGTGGTTGCTTTATCCACCACAGAGGCAGAGTATGTAGCTGCAATTGAGGCAAGCAAGGAGATGATATGGCTACAATCTTTCATGGAAGAATTGGGAAAACAACAGGCCAACAGTTAATTGTTTACAGATAGCCAAAGTGCCATACATCTTGCAAATAATTTTTCCTTGCATTCAAAGACCAAACACATACAATTGAGGTATCACTTCATTCAGTCAGTGTTGGATGATGGACAGTTAAGGTTGGAAAAGATACATACAGATGGCAATCTAGTGGATATGTTTACAAAGGCGGTGCCAAGGGAGAAGCTGAGCTCCTCTTTAGCTTCGGTTGGTCTTCAAGATTAAAAATAATAAAATCAGAACAACAGGGTCCATGGTGCTTATTTCCAGTGGGAGCTACAGGGTCAACAGTGTTATGATCAATCTCCAAGTGGGGGATGATATGGGGTGGAGTTTGATCAGTCTCCAAGTGGGAGATTTTTGGTATATGGAGCCTAATCAAACTCAGAGGTTAAATTTTCCCCACTTTTATCGGTGTGGTTCCCCCCAAATTATTTAACGGGGGTTTGGGGGTAGTGCCCCTAGCACGCTGCCCCATGGGGGTTGCGCCCCCGATGATCTGTATAGGATCTAGACCATATTGTAGAATTGAATGCTTATTTATTTACAATGATTATTCCAAGTTTACAAAATTTGAATTCATGCATACATTAACAAATTTATGCATTAAAACTTCAAAAGAGAAACAAAATACGAGAGAGAGAAGAAGAGAAGTGCAAACAGCGTTTGATTACGAAGTTCGTCACAAACGTGACTACGTCTCCGGGTCCGCTCCAATGGAGTGTGACCAATCCGATTAATCTCCAAATCAAAATTACAATTGCACCAAGACTTTTCCCTTGAAGCACATCAGCAAAAACATGCCCTCGATGTGTGGAATAGTCTTCAATAGATCTCTAAGAAAACTCCCTTACTCTCTGATTCACAGCTTCACCCTTCACTTGAAAATTCTGATTATTCTCTATCTCAAACTCACTCCTAAAACCCCTTTTTATACAAAAAAAAATGGCTCAAATTGGTTACTAACCAATTGATTTTACAATATTCTCCCTATCTCCCATTTTTACATTTTCAATCACTAAATCCCCCTTACATAGTAAAAAATACTTGAAAAATCCTCCCTTATTTGCATATAAATCCCCTAAAAACAACTTAATCTCCCATAAAAATCTTACAATATCTTTAATAATCTCTTAAAAGTTTATTTAAGCCCTTTTAGTTATTCATTCCCGGGCTGATATTGTTTTAGTGGTTTTGATTTAATCCTTTAAAAGGATTATTGTTTGTTTAAATTTCAAACTAGGAGTTTGTTTTAAAACCTAAGGCATTTGGCTTGAACAATACAACAAAATAAACCGACGCCAAATTCATCCTAAACCCACCAAATGGCTTATCGGTGGCAATAGGTTTTATTGGGCCGATGGTTACGGGTTCAAACCACCGGCCGTTATTTTGTTTTATGAATTTCAAACAAACGAATAACAAAAGGAACCCGCCACAATTTTCAGTAAAGAATGAGTTTGCTGGTGCAGCGGTCACCGGCTGTTGCGGGAAACCTGAGGTCGTGGGTTCAAGCTCGGCGCAGGCGATAAACCTTTTAATAACATATTCAACCGACGCCGACTGGAGGAGTGGAGGGCCACGTGGCAGAACCCGATTCGCCGACTGTGCTGACTGTGATGCCGACTAGGTGCCACGTGTCAGGTTCTTACTAGGTGATGAAGCCGACGTGGTGTCGACGGGGAGCTGACATGTATGCTGATTGGATAGCCAGCTGTACGGCCACGTAGACACTAACTGTACTGCCACGTGCCAAGCGCTCATTCGCCGACGAGGACATGTCACTGCTGACTGGACTGATGACTATGCTGCCACGTGGATGCTAATTGAGTACGGAAGGACACGTGTCGTGATCCGATTGGTTACGTACGATGACTCTTCCACCACGTGTCACACTCAAATTCGTCCAATGTATTCCGTACAGTACAAACTGATTGCTGACGTCAGCATCCGTACGGTCCCCATCAAAAGTCAACTGCAAACTTTGACCACTGATAAGTTGAGCATACGATGTCGGATTTTGACGAAACGAACACCGTCGGAATCATCTTGACGAGCTCTTCGCGATGACATTGGTTCCATCAATTTTTGAGACGATCATTTTTTTCGCCTTCTGGACGCCCCCTAATCCTAGTTTGACCCAAGGTTTGACTGGCCATAACTTGCACAAACGAACTCCTTTTCGCTCCGTTCGAGTTGCGTTGGAATCGGGACGTCGAGATCTTTCTGATGGTACAGGTTCTGGAGAGAAATGAGACACTTCAATTTTCACTGAAAATATCCACCGGATCACCCAAAACCTCTCATGATTTTTTATTATTTTATAAAGGTGTCGGGTGTTATTTTTCTTTTGGTCAACATAAAAAACCCTATTTTTGTAACCAACATAAGTCTTGATAAAAGGCTAAGGGTTTGGGTCTCTGTTGACATTGTATTGTAGCATTTGTAGCGGTATTGAGTTGCAAGGATTACTGGTTGTAATCGGTTTGATTTACTAGATAATAATATTGGACTCTCTGTTGGTGGACGTAGCCCAAGTTTGGGTGAACCATGTTAAATATTGTCTCTTGTTGTTATTATTTATGTGTTTTTCATTTCTCTATTTAATCTTTATTTGCATTTAATTGATATCTTCTGCATACAATTCCTAACAATAGTTTGTCAGGTAAGGAATTTGTATCAAGCAAAGAATAACAAACTAAGGCATTATCGTAATCTTGTTTGGGATTGCATTAAAGAATTTGATGTTTTTGATATTTTTGTAGTTCCAAGGGAATACAATGATAGAGTTGATTCTTTAGTAGTTTCAACCATGCTCCTGATACCACACAAAGATTTTCATGGTTCTACCTATACCATTGAGTTGGTCTTCCGCCTAAGTGTTCCTAAAAACTCAGATAACTGCAAGATTTTTAATGATGATAATCAAATTGTTGCTTTCTTGGAAAAAGTAGAAAACTTTGATGAGTTATACTTTGAAGGAAGTGATTCTCCACATTGAGAATCTATTTCTGATATTGATCCAGTTATAGGTGAAGAATTCCTACAACTCAAAGGGAATAAAATTCCTAAGGGGTTGGTATCCCTTGAGAAACCTTTTGATAAGCATGATCTGTATGTTAAGAAACAACTCTCAGATTCTTATTCATCTAAAGAGGTTGAGAAAATTGACTTAGGAACTGAAGCAGATCCTAAGATGGTAAACATTGGTAAGTGTTGCACAATTGAAGAAAGAAAGCAATTTACTAAGTTGTTACAAGAATATATGGATGTATTGGCATATTCATATGAAGATTTAAAATATTTCTGACCAAAGGAGGTGTAGCATGAAATTCCACTTAATATTGGAGCATTACTTTATAAAACAAAAGCAAAGGCAATATAATCCAAAGATTTTTGGAACGATCCTTGCAGAGATTCAAAAGATGTTGAACTCTTGAATTATATTTCCTATCCATCATTCAACATGGATAGCGAATATTGTTCCTATTCGTAAAAGGAATGGTGAGATTCGTATTTGTGTGGATTTCCAAAATCTAAACCAGCTATCACTCAAGGATAATTATCCTCTTCCAGTAATAGATCAAGTTCTTCAAACCATGACCGGATCCAAAATGCTTCCCATGTTGGATGGTTTTTTTGGTTACAACCAGATTGAAGTTAATCCAAGTGATCAACACAAGATGACCTTTACAATGCCATGGGGTACCTTTGCATATCGCAGAATGCCTTTTGGTTTTATCAATGTTGGCACCACATTTCAACGAGCTATGGACTTGGATTTTCGTGATGTGCTAGGTAAGTTCATTATGGTATATCTTGATGATCTTATGGTTTTTTCCAAGAAACGTCATGAACATTTTTATCATCTAAGGAAAATCTTGGAGAGATGCTGACAACATGGTATTTCCTTGAATCCCAAGAAGTCAATTTTTGGGGTTACGGAAGGTAAGCTTCTTGGTCAGGTGGTGTCCACAAAAGGTATCAAGATTGACTTAGAAAGAGTCAAAAGTATCAAATCACTTACTCTGCCATCAAGTAAGAAAGTTGTTCATTCTTTCTTTGGAAAGGTGAATTTTCTGCGAAGATTCATTTTGGATTTTGTAGAAAATATTCATCATATTGTTAATATGATGAAAGGTACTAACACTTTTCATTGGACAATAGAAGGAAAAGTTGCATCCAATGATATCAAAGAGACTATTGCTCATGCGTCGATGTTAGTCTTTGCAGACTACACAAAGGAGTTCATCATGTATAGTTATGCTTTTGAGCATACACTTTCAACAATTCTGGTACAAGAGAATAGTGAGGGATTTGAATCCCTAATTGTGTTCATGAGCTGTCCTCTAAAAAATTATGAACTGAAATATTCACAAATTGAAAAATATGCTTTTGTTGTTTTTAAGGCAGTAAAACACTTCCGGTTTTACATCCTTAACAACCATGTTAAAGTCTTGGTTTTGGATTCAACCGTTAAGTCTATCTTGACATAGGAGTTTGGGACAAAAAGAGGCAATTGGATTTCCAAGATTCAAGAATACGACATGGACATCAAGCCTACCAAGTTGATACGTGGGCGAGGTTTGTGTCAGTTCATTGCTGAAAATAATCCTTATGGAGAAATTTCGAAGATTGAGGAGGTAGATCTAAATGAATTTCTAATGGTGTTATATGTCAGTACTATTGATGAAGTCACTTGACTCCAAAGGAGAAAAGAACCATCAAATTAAAGTCAACAAATTTTGTCTTATGAGACAATGGTTTGTACAAGCGTGCATTGGATGGAACTTTCTTATGTTGCGTTGATGAAGAACAACATGAAAAATTATTGAAGTCATATCATGACTTAGCATGTGGAGGACACTTTTCAGTGCCAGTGACTGCTCACAAGATTTTGAGAGAAAATTATTACTGACCTACACTCTTTCAAGATGTGTACTCTTGGGTGCATAAATGTGAGTTATGTCAGCAGTTTGTAGGTAAACCAAAGTTGGCAGCTTTTCCTTTGAAACCAATTGTCATTGAAGAGCCCTTTTAATAGCGGGGAATTGATTTCATTGGCACGGTAAATCCACCTTCAAGTGCAGGACACACCTATGTCCTAACTGCAACCAACTACTTCACCAAGTGGGTGGAGGAAATTCTGGTTAAGCATGCTACTTCTGAAGTTGTGTGTAGTTTCTTGAAGGAAAATATCATTTCCAGGTTCGATGTACAAAACAAAATTGTTGCTGACAATGCTTTTGCCTTCTCGTCAAGCGAGATAACTGAGTTCTGTTTTGAGCATGGCATAACGTTGTGTCATTCATCGAACTATTACCCACAAGGTAATGGCCAAGTTGAATCCAACAATAAAAATTTGGTGACAATAATCCGCAAGCTTGTGGATGAGAATCAACGTTTGTGGCACAAAGCTTTGTATGATGCTTTGTGGGCAGACATGATAAATCCAAAGCGTGCGATTGGCATGTCTCCTTTTCAATTCTTGTATGGGTTGAATGTTGAAATTCCAATTACATTAGAACTTCCTGCTCTCAGGTTGGCTAAGTCCATTGGGGATGAGACTTTTGATAATTTAGTTGATAAGCATATAATGTATCTTTTCGAATTGGAGGAAAAATGAGTTTAGGTGGCTAACCATATCATGGATCATCAAGAACAAGTTAAAAATCTTTTCGACAAGAAGGAAAAGTCTCATGACTTTCAAGTTGGTGATCTCATTCTCTTATGGGACAAGCGAAGAGAGCCAAAGGGTATGCATGGAAAGTTCGATTCATTATGGACAGGACCATTCAAAATTCATTAGTTACATGGTGAAAACAACTTTCTCTTGGCATACGAAGATGGAAAAACATTTTATCTTCCTCACAGTGGAAAACATCTAAAGCACTTTACACGGTGAGGTGACAGGTGTTCAATGTAAAAAAATTTATAGTCCTTGTGTCTTTTTATTTTTAAGTCTTTTTGAGTCTTTTTATTTTTTTCGCCTAAATCTATGCCCAATGGATGGATAAAGGCACTTGGAATCTAGAGTTCTTATCCCTTCAATCATTTCTAAGAATGACTGAAGGAAGCTCCCTAGCTGGAGCTAGTTGTTATCCTCCCACCCAGCTGTGCTTGATTCATGGGATAACCCCTACGAAACTTGTTCATTTCATAGTTTCATGCACTTCAAGCATGCTAAATGAGGCACATTTCGATTGCCCTTGACACGTGGTCCTAAACCTTAAATGGTTTGTTTGAGCATTTGTCCTTGTTCATCTTTCAAAAATCTTCAAAATGATTATTTTGGTTAACTCTCATTTTTTGGGAGTTAGAATATATTTCACTCATGGGTAAGAGCGTTGATTTTCAGTGCTCCTACATGAGCCATGTGTTTGAAATCTCCTCCAAGTGTTGGAGTGGTGGTTTTCACCGCTTCTACACTTTGCTTTCACCTTGTCATGTCTGAGTGCTATTTTTCAGCACTCTGACATATTTCCTCTTATCAAGTTTTATAGACATAAGAGCGGTGTTTTTTCAGCACTCTTACATCCTCCAATGTTTTGAAAATGTTGGAGCGGTGATTTTCACCGCTCCTACATTTTCCCTCCCTTTTTGTACTCATAAATGAACTTCAAGTTTATTAATGATCAACCAAATGACTTATTAAAGTCGTTTTAAGTTTATTTCTTCTCATTTTAATATGTTTTTTTCTTTCTCCTTCGCGCTAATCATCTTGCAACTTCCAACAAATTTGTGAAGGCGAATTTTGTAGGTGTTCAAGTTAGGGTTTTTGTGTTTTCGCTTTTGCTTTCACTAGGTTTGTTTTGTTTTGTTTTTCTCCTTTCTTCACTGTTTGTTGTAAACTACTTCATCGTTCTCTTATTCGTACTTTTTCCCTAGCTTGGTTCTCTTTTAGGTTTTTCCCTTATTCTTTGTTTTGTGCAACATTTTCTTGATGCTTTGATTATAATTTTTGCTGCCCAATCATTCATCTTTGGCATGGTGTCTTTAAAATGTGTTTGCATTATTTTTCACCAAGCATCTTTTAGAGATGTTCGAGCAGGAGTATTTACCACTCTTGCATACCGAAACTTCCCATCTTTCAAGTTGCTCGTAGCAGTAAAAAAATCCCGCTCTTGCATCTACAAACTTCCACATCATTCAAGATGTAGGAGCAGTGAAAATCACCGCTCCTACACGAAGTGACCTTCCCCTCAATTGTCATAGTGATAAAAAAAACCCGCTTTTGAATTTGACTCCACTATGCAAAGACATGCTCGAGCGATGATTTTTAGCGCTCAAGCACAAAATGATCTTCCACTAGATGTTAGAGCGTTTCTTTTCAACGCTTTGACATATTTTCCATGCAAATGCTCAAGGAATGTAAGAGCGTTGTTTTTCAGCGTTGTTACATGCAAAAGAATTTCTATCAAATGTAGCACTCTTTTTCAACGCTCCTACAAAAAAAGAAAATTTTCACTTAAACACTCATAAATCATTCCATTTGCTCTCCGAACTTTGTTTCATCGTTGATGGTCCATTTTTCGTGCTTCATAGCTCATTTGCACTCACTCCAAATTGCCTGATTGCTTCATCATTCCAACTCACTCTCATAATGATTTTGCTCCTAACATCTCCTAATCCATTGTTTTTGCAGTTCCTTTCAAATTCTTATTAGGTGATCTTTGAAGATGACATTCCTTGATCTTTGGCACTCTTAGATGACATCAGAAGAGCCTCCATCATCTTCTAAGAAGGAGGAAAAGATGAAGTACAAATACCAAGGTGTCTTTCTGCCTACTGTTGTGCTCTCAAAGGTGGATAAAATCAAAGACACGAAGATTGGTCACTAGGATATAGAAGACTTTGTAAAAAGAACTGAGAAGAATCCATTAGAAGAAAATTTGAGATCTACCGTTCATAGCAACTTGCACTTAGTATCTACATTTCTAACTATTGGTCATTGCACAAAGTTTGTTCTCCAAGTTGCATCTCATTACATCTGAGAAGACATAAGTGTGAGAGATTCTTTTGGACAAGTCATGATGAGATTAGATCCAAAGTTCTTTGATATAGTTTTCTAGGTTTCACATATGGAAAAATATACCAAAATCTCCATTCAATAGGCACAGGAGGTCTACGATAAAGATCCAAATATGGCTAAGCAATTGATTAATACTCAATGGTTGAAAACTCCAAGGCCCACAATCTCTAGATGGCCCACATGACTTCCTAGAAGTGATTTCAAGGAGGATGTTTGAGATATGATTACTCTTCTAAGTAGAGTGAAAGGCTTGCTCATTTCATTCCATTTTCAAGATTGGATGTACGAGTATATCCACATCATTAGTAGGAGGAACGTACACATAGATTGGGGGACCCAGATAAGTGATGAGATAAATGAACAGTTGATCAATGTGCCAACTACCTTGAAATTCTATATGACTTCCTACTTGGTATATGTTGTTGTGGTTATGAGGCAATTTCCAGGGTTGTCAACAAAAGGTAATATAAATGTTGTGCCTGTGTATAAATTTTATTCTCAAATAACTTTGAGGAAAAGTCTTGAACATTTCTGGAGAGTCACATATGCTTTCTTTGCACCTCTACTTTTCACTTTTGATCTGACTCTTGAGAAGAATAGAGTATCAAATGAAGCCTACGGGGTTGTAAGTAAGTTTGGATGTGTCTTCCTACAGTTTCCTACTTTCACATATTTGATAGTAGGTTGCTATACTGGGTGTCCATACATGTTGCGCAGATATTCGTCAGACAAGTGGGTACTAATGGATTTGTGCAGACAATTGATCTTAGTTCACAAAGAACGTCAGAAAAATCATAAGCCAGGTTTCAAGTTTCCACTTACTATTGAGAGATATTCTATTCACAGTGTTCAAAAAGCTAAGCCAGTAGCAACTGGAATGCAAATTGTGACCATAAGGACATATAAATATAGATTTGACTTTGACTACGGGAATGTGAATAGGAAACTAAAGAAAGATCATCACCATGTCTACTGATTTGAGGATATATGGGTAGACTACAGAGATGAAGAAGACATCCAGAGAATGGCTTTTTGCAGGTTGATGTGGAGCAGATCAGAGATATTGGTGTAGCTGATATTGTAGAGGATTTCAAGGATCCTGGCAACATCATGAATTATGCTTATGAAGAGGATGAAATTGCTAGAAAGCCTTTACCTCTTGTACAATGGTCTAAGAAATAAAGTGTTTCTATTAGAGAAAGACTTGCTCCTATTTTGCATAACACAGTTGAATGGTTGTAAAGGCATGGCTTTCAAATGAAATCTTTCAGGATAGAATCAGAAAGAGAAACACCAGGAGGAGAAACTAGCCAACGGAAAGAGCTCCACACTAAACATAAGCATGTGGCTACTCCCTCTTCTTCTCAAAGAGTTCCTAAGATCAAGCTTACTTTTGGTAAAAGTGCTACATAAACAGTTGAAGAAGAGGAAGTTGTTGAATCAGAACAACCATCTGTAGAAGGAAAGGAGCTTGCTTCTAAGGAATAATCATATGAAGAAGAAGGGAATGAAAGTGAAGAATCAGAAAAATCAATGGAAGAGGAAGAATCTGCAGAAGATGAAGGTGAAGAAGGTAATGAGGAGGAACAAAGGGATGATGATGAACAACCACTATCTCCCCATGATAATTTTGTTGAAAATATTCCTCAAACATCATCGCCTATTACTACCAATATCCCGCATACTCCTTCAAATCCTACTACTCCTCCACCTCCTCTTCTTACCTCACCTCCTACAACAACTTTACATGCAGTGAATGTTTCCATTCCCCCTTCAGCATCAATGGTTCTTACCACTCCTCCTGTAGTTTCCAACTTAAAAATTGTTTATGTTTCCTCGAGTTCTCCCTCATCCATTCCGAGTTTATCATCTCCATCATTTGATATCTCTTCTCAGGTAGAGTTTGATAGGTTCATGAACAAATCATTGCAAGATCTACTTGTTTTGCAGTCTATTGGAGCTATCATGACTAATACTACTCCAATTGTTACAATATCATCCATTCTTAGAGAAGTTCCTGCTACACAGGAGTTGACAATAAGTCAAGAAGGATATACTTCATCTCTCCCCGCTTGGCTAATCTCACAAGTATCAAAGCACAAGAAACAAATGATTTCCCCATATGAGCTTGATCTTGAAGAGATAATTCCTCCAATAGCCAAGGGGAAGAAGAAGGCTAAAATTCATTCAAGACTTCATATAGACAAATCAGGTCACAAATATGTAGATATTAGTTTACCCCCACATGAACAAGGTGATGTGAACATGGAAGATTACACTCTAACAAGAGTTAAGCTTGGTAAGGTAACAAATGTAAGTGAAAAAGAAGATGCACAAGTAATCTTGAATGCATTATCAGGTAGACTTGATAAAATGGAGTGGGCTAGAGATATGTACAAGGATAAAGCTAAGCGGTATGCATCAATTTTGAGGAAGATTGCAGGCACCTCAGAGAATGTGCAACCTATGGCCATCATAAATTTTGAGGAATCAACAGTGCAAAAAGTGAAGTTTGTCTCCAAGGGTAAGGTGTTTTATGATTTCATTGATGAGATAATAGAACAGGCTCGCAACTCATAATTGTCGCAGATGAAAAGACTGCTCAAATAGCCAAGATGAAATTGGAGCTTGAAAAAGAAGAAAACATACTTTCCAAAGAGCAAAAAGAAATGGAACGATGTCTCTCATTTTAGTCACAAATGAAAGAGATCAAACTGAGAAAATTAGTGGAAGTTGGGGTAATTCTTGACAAAGAGAAGTATGTGGAAATAAGAGAATCTCTTAAGAACCGCATACAAGTAACTGAATCTCTCATCGAGGACATACATCAAGTAAAAGAAGATGTCAAAGGACATTGTGTTGTCACGGTGAATGGAATTGAGGAGTTACTAGGTAAACTCCTTGATGATGATCATACTTTCCTCCCGGTCGGCGAGATTGCTCAAATATTCAAAGAAGCTATCATGAAGCAAGTGGAAGATGAAGGCTTTTCAAATACTTCAATGTACACCATATGTGATGTACGACTTTCTCTCGACAATCTCAAGATGCATCTAGATAGATGCAAGAATATTTGCTCATCTGCAAGAAGGTCAATCGCAAGGATTCATACCATTATTGATTATACAGTTGGTCCAGATGAGGTATTCATGCAAGAGATAAAGAATAAATATGAAGACTTTTGATCCAAGAGCAAGGAACCATAAAGACTTCTTGTATCTCATGAGTTAGATAGTTTATATGCTTTCTTCTATGCTTTTTGTAAATAGGCTTCAACATTTTACATGTCATTTCAAAAAATGTAATTACATGTAAACAAATATGTTCTCCTATAATTGTGGACAACATTTTTGAATAAGTCAACTAGTCAGTTAGGATTTTCCTAGATTTGCTCTCAGGATTTTCCTAGATTTGCTCTCCTGATTTTCCTAGATTTGCTCTCCTCTCCCATCTATAAATAAGAGAGGATTCTATTGTAATTGTTACCTTTTATCTTTTGCAACAAAGTGTTGCCCACTTGTGAAACGAATATTGAAACTTTGAGTTCAATTGTGTGAATCTAATTTTGATCAATAAAGAAGTGAAGTTGCATACAAACCTTTGTGTTGGGAATAATTATCTTATGGTTTGATTGAATTGACAGTATTAAGTAATTGAGATTGAAAGGGCTTGAGTAAATTTGTGTAAACTTTGAGTTACACCTATTACTTGAAATTGTGATATTGATGATACTATTGGTGAATTCTCTATAAGACTTTGTGCTTATATTTATTCATGTTGTTAGTGGGATTTATCATGGAGTATATAGAAGAATTTGTACTTCTTTTACAACGCTAGCTACTATCTTGAAGGATTCTTTATCGGAAGCTACATAACGACTTTGTGCCTCTGTGAGCTTTTCTTATTGGTTACTTATCATCATCATGTTGGTATTCCTAAGCTTTGCTTTGTCAAGATAGGAATATTGGAATTACTGCTTAATTTTAGTTTGAAACTATGTTGCGTCAAGAACCTAAAATTGTGAAACATTGTAAAACATATTCTCTGAGAAAAGAGAGAATCATGAATGTGACACACCCCTATATCATTATTGTAAATATTTAATTGGTTTTCCTTAGTTTCAATAAGCAATAAGAAGGGTTCCTCCCATTTTCGAGAGGAGAGATTCTATCTCACATAACTATGGTTGAAATCAAGGTTTTGTAATCTATTAAAAGGGATTACAAAATTTTCACCCAACACAGTACATGCAGTGATAACCGATTTTTTATTCTTAAGAAGGAAAACTATGAAGGGATGTTGTGAGGGTGCCTGGTGGCATTCTACAAAGTAATTCACATGCCTTGTCTCTACTACCGCATCTTGCATGCATAATAGGGAGCAATATTTTGAGATTTAGTTTTCATTTATTGTGAATAAATTGAAGCACCCATAGTGGAGAGATTGTCTTGCAATATCTACCCATTTTTTCTCATTAGCATTGTTGACTGCATGAGACATTTTATGTAGAATATTGAGGTAAGTTGCTTGGAATAGTTTGAGTGAGTCTTTTATTATGAATTTGTACACAACAAGATCATTTCTAGTTATGTTTTATTTCATTCTAAAACAATTCTATTGTGCTAAATGAACATGGTCTAACCTATGTTGTTTCTATTTTTTGTTGTTGTGACTTTGTTATTAATCAATTGAAGATGTTTCATTTATAGGTAATCTTTATTTTCATTTTTTATCAAAATCATGAGAAGACTTGTTGGCACCCTACAGTTTGTTGTAGTTCACAAAATTCATGAAACAAGAGTAGTTGCTAGTGTGAGAGCTACATAAATCCCACCTCCTTCTGTCACTTTATTTCCATGGGCGAGCTAAACATTGAAAGTGCACTTAGATACTTGATGTATTTAATTGATTGTCTGAGATGTTATGTGTGGGTTTCACATATTAATGATGACAAAAAAATGATCCACCGCATATATATTCCTAAAAATAAAACTCACTGAAACCATGACAAGTAACTTACCTCAAGATTTTGCATAAAATGTGTTGTACTATCAATGATGTAGATGAGAAAAAGCAGGTAGAGTTTACAAGAAAATTATACGAAACCATAACATAGTAGAAAAATGAGATGAACCAAAAACCAATATCCTACAGCTGCTACTTCAATCTATTCATAGTAGACGAAAAGTCAATCTGAAAACATCAAGGTTTTAGGGCTCAAGACAATATTTCACATGTGAGATGACTAAAATCCAATTCAATTTGGAGATTTGATGGTTTGCAGTGTTTTAAATGAAAATATCAATTGTGAGTTAGAAGTTATTTTTAGGCGTGATGGGAGGAATGTTTCAATCACCCGAGAAAAGTTTCAGGCATGAGAAACACTGAAAGCATCAAATAAAGGCTGTGTCGCTTCCTCTGCTACATATTTTCCTTCTAGCAAAACCAAAAAAAATATCCAAGTGCCCGCCCTGCTTTATCACTTGATTTCCATGCAAAAGATGTGCCATCAGCTACACGACAACGGTAGTTGGTAACTTTTTTGTCATTTCTGGAAAAATTTGGAAGGATATGACGTTTTGCATCGTCTTGCACACCACTACTGAATTATATGATGTTGATTCCCTAAATCAGCCGAGTTGAATTCATAGAGGGAATGCCTTCGACGCAATTATATTATAAACATGCAAAAAAATTAATTTAATGTTTTGAATCTATACTCAATATTATTTAGTTTCAAGCATTATTATGTATGTATGTATGTATGTATGTATGTATGTATGTATGTATGTATGAATGTACGTATGTATGCATATATGTATATATGTATGTATGAATTTATATGTATATACATATATATATATACATACATACATACATATATATATACACATATATATATACATACACACACACACACACACACACACACACACATATATATATATGTATGTATGTATGTATGTATGTATGTATGTATGTATGTATAACATCATTAATAAGCACTTTTATTCCATCTTCCTACATAATATATATATATATATATATATATATATATATATGTATGTATGTATGTATGTATAACATCATTAATAAGCACTTTTATTCCATCTTCCTACACAAAAAAAATATTGATTTCAAATTGCTTTTCTTCTTAGTCCAAAGCATTTCACAATTACATTCTACTATGCTTAATGTTAAATACTAAGCTTTATCCATACAAATTCTAAATTAACAAAAAAACCATTGGCATACCCATTGCACACCAAGGTGTGACTACCAGTGTTGCATGACCATCTAGGGGTACTAGCAATCTTGCATCACCAAAAATAATTCTATTTTATTTTTATTTATTTTCAATAAGGGCTTAGGGGTTAGGAGAATAAATATTTTGATTTGCAACTTTGTAATTTCCCTTGGGGTGAAATTGTAATTGTAATTTTAGTGGGAATTATGCATTTATGAATATTTTCTAAGGAAAATTGGGAAAATACCCCTCTTGGGCATCCAAAATTCTTGGTGGGGACCATTTGGGGTACATGTGCTTGCATGTTCAATTGCATGCCTTGCATGTGATTGCATGTTTGTGCCATAATCTTTGCATGTTGTTGCATGACCTTAGTTGGAGTCGTCAGGGTCACTAGGAGTCAAAGAAGGTGTCTTGATTGACCAAGATGATTGGCCAAAAGTTAGGCACCCATGTGAAGGTGGTGAAGGCAATGAATTATTTTATATTTCATTTTCTTATCTCTCCTCAAGTTGGGCATTGGAATTGTTGGTGGTTTATGGACGTTGTTTTGGGAAACTAATGGTGGTTTCTTCTCACACAGTTGAACTATATAATGATGCTTGCTCATTTGGAGAGGGGGGGTTTTTGGAGAAGTTGTCATTGCATACCCAGATGCTATCGGAATGATGCCAAAATGTTGAAGACATTATTTTATAGATTTTTGTATGTATGAAGCCCCGATTGTAAGGAAGCCCATGAGCTTTAGTTTGATGAAATCATTTTATGATTTAAACAAATAAGAATGTTGCTGATTTTCTTTCTTTAAATATGAAATTTAATGGTATATTGCAACCATCTTGCAAGTATCTTTGTGTGTGTTTGATTTTAGATTTGTTAGGGGAGTCCCCTTCATCAGTGATACCAGAGTGGGATTTCCTGAGAGTGTAGGAAAAAGCGCCAATTAGAGGCAATTTGCATCAGGACCTAAGGGTGGAGAGTGTGTGGATTTTGTTTGTAGATGGATGTGCAACCTACAAGAAGACATTTTCAAAGGGTTTGAGGAACTAAGGTTCCCATGGTTGTAAACATACCACTGAAGGAGACAGTTTACATAAGTAAAACTTGAGGATTTGAAGATTTGTGTTGAGGCTTTGTGAGGCCTTGAAAATGGAAAAGAGAAAGAAGGAAAGGACTTTTGTCATTGGGTGGATTTTGAGAATTCCTGGACTTGAGAAAATCAAATAGAGAATTAGAGAGAGAGAGAGAGCAAGAATAAATAAGAGTTGGGATGATAGAATTGCAACAATAAGTGGATGAATTAAGAAAATAGATTGAAAGGAGAAAATGATAAAAGAAAAGAGTTGAAGGTAATTTTGATTATTCTTCTAATGATATTTTGATTGAAGGAGAGAAAGAAGATGCAGTAGGGTGTCAAATAAGTGGCATAGAGGAAGAAGAAGAGGATGAATACAAAGAAATTGATGAACCTGAAGCTGAGGAATGTCTATTGGAAGACATG
Organism: Sequoia sempervirens; assembly: GCA_007258455.2. Taxonomy (NCBI): domain Eukaryota; kingdom Viridiplantae; phylum Streptophyta; class Pinopsida; order Cupressales; family Cupressaceae; genus Sequoia; species Sequoia sempervirens. Next base: position 34,812,060 of record VDFB02000008.1, on the reverse strand, counting down.
AAGGATTAAATTATAAAGGTTGCAGCAAGAAAAAAGAGTTGAGTGCAATGGAGGACATTGAAGAATAGGAAAACCAAGTTGCAACAGTTAAAGAAAAGGTATAACTTGCACTTTGTGAGTTCATTGATGATTCTAGTTTGCATGTGAATGATATGAATGGGATGGATAGATATGAGAAGGCTAAAAATTTTGTTGCAGCAATAAGGAAAAGATGAATATCAGATTTTGATGAGGTTAGAACCAAATCTGGTTTGTGTTTGAGTGATATGACGAGTGACAACAAAGAAAGAATTGCAACAGTGAAAGTTGCAACAAAAGGCAATGAGGTAAAATCATATTTTAATGTATGTTTTGATGAGCCTAAGAATGTATAAATGGATAAATTTGTTGCAGAAATGAATCAATTTGAGAAGGTTGAAATTGAGGAACAAGAGGTGAAGGTAAAACAGGAGTTTTCCAATGATTCTTTGCTTGAAAGTATTGAAGATGAAGATTCCTTGGTTAGAGAGCTTGACTATTTGTTAGAGAATATGGATGATGAATCTTGGGATTATTGTTCTAACACTATTTTGAATGTGGAAGATCAGTTTGCAGCAGCAATATATCTTTCTAAAGGTATAAAAATAGTGACATGTCATGTTGAAGACGAGGTTGAAGTTGCAATACTAAATGGAACCATGGTAAATTTTATTTTTTCTAAATATTATTCTAAAGAAGGATGTGAGTGTGATGAGGTTGTGGAAAAAGAGAATATTAAATCATATTTTATTAAATTTGAAAGTGATGATGGTTTACAAGTTATGGATGGGCTAGTTCAGGAAGATTTTTCTACTAATGTATGGTGTGCAGAGAAGGGTTTGTGTGGTATTACAAAGTTTAGTGCAAGTGCAATTTGGTGGAGGTGGTCGGACTCTGGTGGGTTGAATCCCACAAGATCAGAGAGGAGTGTAGTATACACTTGGAGGAGGTGGTCAGTTTATGGTGGAATTGATTCCACATTTAGGAGGTTTAGTGAAGAGTAGAGTTGTCAGAGAAGGAAGCTTGTTCTAGTTAAGTGTAGGAAGAGGAGGAAAAATAATCAATTACAAGTACCAATTTCAACAATGGAGTTTGTTGAGGATTGCTTGCAATCTAAAAGGGTGGTACTACCACTCAACTCCATTTTGTGAATCCATATTCACAAAAAATTTCCTACCCTTGGTGTCCGATGCAAAAGCATCTAGGGGTACTAACAATCTTGCATCACCAAAAATAATGCTATTTTTTTTTTGTTTATTTTCAATAAGGGCTTAGGGGTTAGGAGAATAAATATTTTGATTTACAACTTTGTAATTTACCTTAGGGTGAAATTATAATTATAATTATAATTTTGGTGGGAATTATGCATTTATGAATATTTTCTAAGGAAAATTGGGAAAATACCCCTCTTGGGCATCCAAATTCTTAGTGTGGACCATTTGGGGTGCATGTGCTTGCATGTTCAATTGCATGCCTTGCATGTGATTACATGTTTGTGCCACAATCTTTGCATGTTCTTGCATGATTGTATCTGGAGCCATTGAGGCCACTGAGAGTTAAAGAAGGTGTCTTGATTGACCAAGATGATTGGCCAAAAGTTAGGCGCTCATGTGAAGGTGGTGAAGGCAATGAATTATTTTATATTTTATTTTCTTATCTCTCCTCAAGTTGGGCATTGGAATTATTGGTGGTTGTTTTGGGAAACCAATGGTGGTTTCTTCTCACACAATTGAACTATGTAAATATGCTTGGTCATTTGGAGAGAGGAGCTTTTGGAGAAGTTATGGTTGCATACCTAGATGCTATCGAAATGATGCCAGAATGTTGAAGACATTATGTTGCTGATTTTTGTGTGTATGAAGCCCAGATTGTAAGGAAGCCCATGAGCTTCAGTTTGATGAAATCATTTTATGATTTAAGCAAATGAGAATGTTGCTGATTTTCTTTCTTTAAATATGAAATTTAATGGTATATTGCATCCATCTTGTAAGTTCTTTGTGTGTGTTTGATTTCAAATTTGTTAGGGGAGTCCCCTTCATCAACTAGTTATATAACTATAATATAATTACTACATATAATACAATCCCATAACTATAATAATATTAATAATTATAAGATAATTATATTTATAGAATTATATTATTGAAGTATAATAATATTGTAGATATAAGAACTATTAATATATAAGAAAAATCATTATATATAATATATATTAATAGTTATATAATTTAAAAATGAACGTCTTAAAAGAATATCTTTTGATTTATTGTTTATAGATAAATTTTAATATATATTAATTGTTATATAATTTAAAAATGAATGTCTTAAAAAGAATATTTCTTGACTTATTGTTTATAGATTATTTTTAATATATATATTTAATCGATAGGCTTTTTCCAAGTGGACTTGCTAGTCCATATTTTCCTGGTAAACCTATCTCACGTCTGAAAATAGGTTTAATTTTCCCTCGAATCATTTTGAGGTCACCGGAAAAAGTCTCATGTTTGAAAACATACTTGCATTTAATATTTTCATTTGAAAACATACTTGCATTTAATATTTTTCATTTAAAAGGCTATGCGAATTTTGTAGGTGAGATCTCCGAATCAAATAATATTTTCTTAGATATTTTTAGATCTTCATTTACTCTAAATAGATTGGATTAAAGCAACAACTGTAGGGAGATATTGTTGTGGTAAGGTTTTGTAAATTATTCTTGCAAACTCTGCCCATTTTTTCTTAGCGACATCATTGACAGCATGATACAATTTGCATAGAATCTTGAGGTAGGTCACTTGCCATGGTTTCAGTGAGTTTTATTGTTTGGAAGTTGTACGCAGCTGGATCACTTTTTTGTTGTGTTGTATTTTATTCTAAATTGTTTCTGTTGTTAGTTGCTCACGTTGGGAAAAATGACTCTCAGGCAGCTGAAACATTCCTCGCCCCATGTTAGTTTGAAATTTTGCGGCTTCTTATTTGATTTTGTTTTTGTATGTTGAAGCAAATAACAAGGCATCATTTTTTATTTAGGGATTTTCATTTAAATAAAGAACATGTACTAGATGTTTAATTTCTTTCATATTTCTATGTCAATTACCTTCCTTAAATTTATAACACACTTTATTACTTGGTAAAAACTACCAACATACTTGAAAGCAATTTTATCTAGATCGAAACATCCTTTAGATCCACAAATTGCAACAACCTTCAACACTAGACTAAAATATATTTCATGGGCATAGATCTATGAAGTGGTATAGAATCACATATTTGTTAGGTGCATTCACCCCACTATTAGGTTACTGCCTGTATATATAAAAATCAATTAAAGACTCATTTGAAAGCTGCTTCAGAAATCTTTCCTTACTGGAACCATTCAATAATTTCAAAAATGATCTATCTAGTTACCTCCACTAGGCATCCTCTAACATTAATAACTGAAATCATATCCAATTCACCAAACTAACAACACTTATATATATATATAAGAAAAAGAATGACAGTATTTTGTATGAACATATTCACACATTTGGACATTTCACCCTTCAAGATATCAATAACACACAAAATATTGCATGGTTCTAAAACAAACCAACCTAAAATTGAGGAAATCAAACTATCTACCAATTGACGGGGAAGGATGGTCTCCATACCATTGTCTGATATCTACACCATGTTAAACTCATTCCTATAAGACCAAAAAAGACATTTTTGTAGGGTCAAATTTTGATTATTTGATTTGGTTATTTTGTGGGGCTCCCGACATATTACAAAACTACTCTCAACATAAAATTAGATACGTTTTAGCAACAAAACTTGAACCATGTGGCCAAAAACCTCTTGGAAGGTATTATTTCCATGCATGAGATCTCACATTCTTTAGGTGTCAGTTAAACATATTGTAAATCAATTAACTAAGCGCTATACTAGCTGTAATAATAAAATAACTATCTCAAATGAGAGCTCATTGCATAAAGCTCAACTCTTTTACATGGACTAGAAGACAACTCTCACAGAATCAAATCCAATTCCATCCTCCTCTAAATTTGTAAATCACAACAATATTAAAAACTTGAATGCAAATTCCTTACTTTGACTTAATGAACAATGAGGTCACAAGTCCCATTCTCAAAGAGCGTACATGAAATCAATTTGATATAGGCATGGATCAAACCCTAGGTGTCACCACACAAAATACTAAGATTTAAGCTTCAACACTGTCACAAAAAAATCTTGCTTGAATAGAAACCTATTGCTAGATATTCATTATGTTAGGACACAAGATAACATGTACACACTTCCTCTCTTTGACAATAGGGTTGCTTGAAATGAATGGGTGAAAGTGTCTCACTTTTTGGCCAAGATGGATAGTTATATCAACATTTTTAACCGAATCTTCACCTTCTAAGACCTGTAGCAGCTAAACCGTTAAGAATTTGAAGATGATGTGAACTAGTGATTTGTGGAAATTTGTGTGAAGATTCTAAATATAATTTTTTATTTTTTTTGAAAAAAATCATGAATCTTTCAACATCTCCTTTAATAACTAGTTTTAAACAGTAATCAACATTTTTAGAAAGTAACGTTTATGTCGTCAAACATAACTTTTCTTTTTCTAGAAAGGATAAAATTCTAATTTTTTAAATATAGATTCTTAACATCAATATCTAGGGAAAGAATATTTTTTCATAATTTTTTGTTTCATATTTTTTTTAATTAATTTTTGAAGTCATTATAACTATAATTTGGACATAGGTGTATGTCTCCAAACATAACATGTGTATATATCAAAATCCTTTTTTTTGGTGAAACAAGGACATCAATACCTAGGGCAAAGGTATTTTTTGAATTTTTTTTACAATGGTTTACTATTTTTCCACCTCTGTAGAATGAAGAACTTGATGTTCAGTGAAAAACTTATGTTTAGTAAAATTGAAAATAAAATACATGATAAAATGAATACATATAAAAACTATACTTGTTGGAAATATCATTTCGAGGGCTACAAAAAACTTAGTGTTTTTTGTTAGCATTTTGATAGGTGCGAAGGAGACTTCATTATGGGTATGATTTAGTACTAGAGGGGTTTTATCTAAGGGGGTTTGATCTAAGGGGATCTTATTTTACCCTCTTTAATTAAAACCCTTTAGATGAAACCTCTCAAGGTTTAAATAATTAATTTTTCTAAAAATAAGTGATTTTAGGCAAAAATCAGGATGTCCCAAAAGTGGGACGCTATTGTGGCAGAACTCAAATCAATATGCTTTGTACAGACAAAAGAGGCCAAGAAAGAGAAGTATAAAGATGGAAAACAAAACAAAGAGAGTGCTTAGTGCATTTTAACAAACTATCATCATTATAAAAATAAACATAATGATGTCGAAAAATCAAAAGAATCTAAAGCATAAAGCAAGAAGGGCAATACCTAATTTCCCAAAGCTATGTTAAGCCATCACTCTCCTTTGGCATTTGAACTTGAGCATAAATTGATGATGTGATTTATATAATTGTGTTTGTTCTGCTGAAATGAACTGTCTAATTGATCATGTATCTGTTTATTAGTCACAACTTAGGACTTCTGTGGCTTCAACCACTCCACAATCTGCAATTGGAAATAGTCTAAATTAGACCATCTCATAGATAAACAATGCCAGAACATTAAAGCCTATATAATGGAAATAATGTCTCCCTTGGATGTTGTAGTAGAGGAGAAAAGGCTTTAGAAACTTATGAGTGAATGGTGGTCTCATGGACATACATTGAAATATTGTAGTCTCAAAACTTAGTGTTAAGATCAAAATATAGGTCGCAATGCTTTAGGAATGAGTCAAACTAAACATGTTATACCTAGAAGACATGCAACTCCACACATGGAAGCTATGCAATTTGTTTAGGGATGTGGCATCCCTAAGAATTGTTTTCAAATACCAGGAATTTGTTGAAAAGCTTCCCCATGACCAAGAACCCCCTTTCCTTTTTTCATCCTCCTTAGTGTGGGCTTTTTTTTCCATGCAAAGATGTGGATGCATTGACAAGTCATGTAGATTGTTTGCAAAAATGTGGAATCCCAATCAAGGTATGTGGATAGTTTTAAACATGTGGAAGCACAATCAAGGCATGTGAACCATTTTGCATAGGATGCCACACATCCCAACTACAACCTACGTGCGCTCCCTTGGTGGCATAATTCAAGTTTATTTAAATGATATTTGTCCTTGATAGTGTTTTCGATTATTGAAAGGGCTCGGTGGGGGGTGAGGATTTAATATGTTCTCTATGTCTTGGAAGATTTATTGAATTCTTGAAGCACGTTTAGATAGTTTTAACCACATCAATGTTATAAGGGATTAGATTTTGCTTCGTAACCTTTTCCTGGACAAAGATTTTGCTTGACTCCAATTGAATGTAGGAATTGACCGGAGGACAAGCGAATCAAATTCAAAAGAGGGATTTTGGGGAGCATATCAATTTTTTCTAAGATCACAATCATTTTTAAAGGGAATTATTAAGTCCGCCAAATGGTGCCTAAGCTGGTCATGCTCATGAGGCCAAGGGTTAAGTCTTTAATGAATTTATGTGAAATTGTTGGAAGTCCCACTCAAACGATGAATTACTTTGATGCTAAGTTATCCTTCATCAAATTTTGATTTGCGTCATGTCATTTAATAAACATGTTGTGACAAAGGGATATAAATAATAGCCACAATACTTTTACGTTATAGTGATGCTTGAATTATTTGTGGATTAAATTGTGCTAATATGTTGAGTGTGATAGAAAATATTAATTTTAAAAAGATTTAGTACAATTCAATTTGAAAATTGTTTGAATTATTTTTTGAGTATGATTTGAAGCATTGATTGTAAAAATATTGACATAGTTTATTTTTCATACCCATGTAAATTCTTATTTAGTTTTGTTTTCATTTTGAGAGAATGTTTCAAAGTGATTAAATATTGATAAATGATTCATTCTTATGTGAAGTTGGGATCATTTTACAAACTTTCACTTATCTCTATTTACAGACATTTTCATGTATTGATCTAACCTCATGCATTCTTATAATGTGTATGTATCATTAACTTTCTATTCCAAACAAAACTAAAGTTGTTATAGAAGATTCCTCAAATTGATTATAAAAATATATATACAATCATATTTCAAATAGCAACTTCACACATACGTTTCTCATCATTATTACTTTAATCTACAAAATAATATTAAACCTACAAAAATAATATTATATACACAAAAAAACATAACAATCCAATACTTCATACTTTTAATATCTTTACATAGAAAAATTGAAAAATAAAAATAATTTATTTTCTATGCACAAATCCAATTATATTTTCTAAAATATTAAATAACTCAAAAATATTTTTCTTACCAGGGTGATCCTTGCACCTCCTTCTCGTACAAGTGTTATTAGTAATAAGATGACATCCAATAATAATAATCTATGAAAATAAGTTTTCAATTATTTTAATAATCTATAAAAATAGGTTTTCAATTATTTTAATAATCTATAAAAATAGGTTTTCAATTATTTTTTTAAATAGGAAAATACAAGGCACAAAACGGAATAGAAGATGGGTTTTATTAGCCGTTAGCGCTTATATTTTGTAGAAGCCTTCATCGGGAAAGTTGTCTCATGCCGGGAAAAACAACTTTCAGGCAGACGAAACGTTCCTCGCCCCACACCTAAAAACAAATTTTTACTCGCAACCAATTTTTCGTTTAAAAGGCTGCAAAAATCTAAGAATTTAGTAGTTCTAAAACCCTGATATTTTTACATAACTTATCGCTTACTGTGACTGGATTGAAGCAGCAGCTGTAGGGAGAGTGGTTTAGGTTCGTCTCATTTAAAAATATTTCTGTTTTGGTAGGGTTTCGTAATATTTTTCCTGCAAACTCTACTAATTTTTTCTTATCGGCATCGTTAACAGCACAGCACAATTTGTGCAGAATCTTGAGGTAAGTCACTTGCGTCGGTTTCAGTGATTTATTTTGTTTTTGGAATCTCAATGCGGACGGATCATTTTTGTTGTGTTTTATTTCCTTCGGAAACAATCTTCTTGTTACATAAATGGCATTGGTTCTGTGGTTTTAGCTGTGGCTGCACTCATATATGATATTATTGTAATACCTACTGTTAGATACCTATTTGTTTCTTCACGTAAATATATTTCGAACTGTGACAGGATTATTTAGTATTGAATGGATGCCAGCTAATGCTGTAAATGCAATGGTTGCCAGAGCTATTTTCACATAGAGTGAATAGTAGAGATCAGACCATCTTCATATGTTAAAACTATTAATAGAAATGAAACTCCAATATGCATATGATAACAAAGTTCTCAGGGTCCCTACAACATGAAGGTCCACCAGAAGTTTTTGCCTGCAGCACTCTCAGATGATCAAACAATTGCTCTGAAATATTTTGAATTTTAAAATTTCTAGACAGTGAAAGAGTGTGGAGAAATAACAGACTACGAAGACTGCTCTGCCCTGTGAAATAGCATTAGTATCCTTACTTTGCTGAGCCAACAATATCCTGCGGCAGCTTCTAAGGATAGAGGGAGGAGCAAATTCACATCTAATTTCCATAGAAATATAAATGGCCAAATCCATCAATAAATCATGGACAGAGCAAAAAGCTGAAGAGTCCAAAGACTGTCCTGTTACATAAACTAAATATGTATCTGCAAGCTGAATTAGGTAATTCAACCCAATATCCAGCTTGTATTTGTCTCAAGGAGTAACTCTCTCTGCTATTCACAAATGTATGAGATACTCACAGTGAATAAGACAGCCATTGGGAAAGAAACAAAAGCAAGTGAAACATATTTTCAGATGTTGAGGCAAGGACTCATAACTGGGCTTTAGAGCCTGCATGATGGGGTCCTTTGAAATCAGCCATTATTTCAATTTTAACCCCCATTTTCTTTCTAGCCTATAGTTTGAAATCCTACTTTTTGTGGTGATTAGAATTTCGCACTTGCCATTCTGGCACTCTGGAAGCCCAATTCTTGAAATAAAGTTATTTACCAAGCTATTCTCCATACTTCTGGTCCACATGTCATTCAGAACTGTCAAACAATGTTTTCCATCTAATTCACCATGAATAACTTCACTGATACTCCTGTCTATTTCTAATTCTATTTGCAATCCAAGGTTGCATTGCAAACATTTAACAGAAACATGAGGAAACAAAAATCTAAGCAGAATTCTCATACCTCTCATTACTCTTGCTATATGCATGTTGCATCAAGAATATTCTTCCCATGCCCCCCATGCACATGAGGGTAATGACACCAACATAAGGGTTCTCTATCAAACTTAGGATGTGCTTCCTTAGTCCTCTATGGCAACTGGTCGTAAATCAGTGTCCAAAATATTTAATCATTTTCTTGAAAACTGTGTTCCTCTAACATTCCATTTAACACTCAGCTGATATCCTTGTTGAATCACATGCATCATTCTACATCTTACTGTTGCTAGCTCCCACCACCAAACAATGGAAAACGTGTATGATCACTGTCAGAAAAGGTGGTGAAAACTTGTATGACCAAGATTTGAAGTATGGTCTTGCATCATATAAGCGTAAATATCAGCTGCAGATTTGATAATTTCACCTGCACTTTCTCATCAAAGGAAATTTCAAGCAGCGAGTAATTACAGAAATAGAGACAAAGATGGTATTATCTAGCACTATCTGTTTGCAGGAAACTAAAGTGACAATTCAAGGATGTTAAATTAGATGTAATATCCTGCTTAATTTTTTTTATTTTTCTTAAAGATAATAAATCCTGGTGCATAATAATAGTTTACACAATTAATTATGAATATGATAGTAACCCAGAAATTGCAGTTATCCTTTGTATCTGCTGATAAATGCCTTTGAAATGTCTCCCAAATCTGCCTGAATCAGGGGTTTTCATCCACTAACTCTACAATGTATATTAGGGTTTTCATCCTCTAATTTCTGACTTAGAGGGTTTTCGTCCTCAGGTTGTTTGAACGACAGCCCAAGCTCCACAAGGAGTAATATTCAGATATAAAAATGTCTTCACAATCATCATCCCTTATCCTTGCATGGCCTCCCTCCTTTAAATAGAATTTTGAATTTTCCCTCAATAGATGCACCTCTTCAAATATCCCTTGATTGAAAATAAATTATAATTATAATTTTATTTTATATTAATCCCTCTGGAAAATGCATTTTTTCTTGTGTTGAGGAGCTGCCTTAATTAAGGAAATCTCAGAATGTAATCAGCACACCATTCTGTCATCAACTGCCAGTGCTAAGTAAACTCTAATTATATATTAGGCTGCCAGACTAATTTTACAGGGATTTATTCACACCTAGCCGCTCAGCACCCACTAATATTATTTATTGTGGATCCTGATTTAGTTAAAATTGAAGCCCATGCCAAATTCCCAAGATCTATGGGAATGCTACAATGGGCATTTGGTTTTAACTTTAAGGAGGGGGCATTATATTAGATGTAATGAGTGGTCAAAGTTTTGACTTGGATAAAGATGTGTTATAGATTCTATCCCATGAACTCTTTGTGGATATCTACTTATTTTCTTTGTATTTTGTTTGATTATGCTTGATATTGTTGTGGTCTTAGACCGCTTGGTAAATTCATGCATCAGTTTTTAACGAATCCATGACTTTTATTTGTTGGACAAGTATGACACAATAAATAGCACATCATAACCCAGCCCTGCTGTACTTATCATTAATTAGTAAGAATATTAATTGCTATTGAAATAATCATAGGTAAACCTTCAAAGGACATTGTTATTATAGTTCATGAAAAAACCATAAATTTGTTACTCTACTCAAAAGTTCTTATCCTGCCAAAAACGAATACAATAAAAGTCCCTAAACTATTATTGATCCCTAGGGATGTTTGAACAAGAGAACATAGCAACACAACGCAGCTAGATATTTTTATATGATAATTGAGTGTCACAGATTTAAACCATTGGCACTGCTTTAAACATCCTTATATCTTCATCTTCAGGCATGTGCATTTTTCTGGCTTTACTCTGATCATATTACTAATCTGTGTAAACAATAAAACTCATTTCAAAATGACTATTGCTAAAGCCTATTAAACTTCTTTACACCAAAAGAAAATTACACTCAACTACGTGAGGCTATCGGTGTACCCATTGCAAACTAAAGTGTGATTGCTAGTAGTAGCAGATACCGTAAAGAAAAATAAACAATTTTGATTGCTGAGAAGCTGCACTGATTAGTTATGCATTATGCATACATGATTGCTATAGTTACTTGCACAAGGCATTTCATGGCAGGGGTTTTATTTCATTTTAACTACCATTACAATTTAGAAATCAGGAGCAATTACCAGGGTTTTAGGACAATTGGGAGTAAATTTTGGTTAAGGGGACTTTAAGCTCTTGTTCTATTATAGGTAACACCACAACCTTTTAATATTCATTTGATGCCACAATTGCACTGTTTATTTTGCCAATCTTTTTACAAGTTTGAGTTTCATCCAATAACCTAAATTAGTTTTTTTTTTTGAAACTTGATGGTGGCTGTTATCCATGTTAACAGGGGTTTATTGGAGGTCTGAAAGATGAAGGTGAAGGTGATATCGCGTTCAGCAGATGAATTTACCCGGAAACGGAGTCAGGACCTTCAGGTAGACATCACATTAATATGCTTCTTGATTTTTGCTAGCTTGCAGATGATATTTGATTACGTGTAATAGCTACTGTTTCAATGAACTCAAATCTCCATATGGTCTGTAAAGTTTGAATTCTACAAGCTAGTAGTTCCTTAGCATATGTATACATATGACTTCAGCTAATACTTTCCTAACTTGTAAGTTGGGGAAGTGTACAATCAAGAGAAATATATCTTCGCATACAGTTTTTGAATTTTTTGATTTTTTATGAGAAAACTGCGTCTTTTGAAACAGGACTAGTTACAGATTTTGTTTTGTTCCACACTCTATGCATTCAATGGATTTTCCCTTGAACTCAATATCTTGATATGTGTATTTCTTATATCTTTGTACTCTTTGGTTATGTATCAACAGAGAGTTTTCAGAAATTATGATCCTGCTCTACATGCTCAGGCAAGAGCTCAAGAATATATCAGAGCTCTCAATGCAACAAAATTGGATAAGGTAGAATTGTATTTTGCAATTGAATTTCTAAAACTAAATGCATCATAATTTCTTTGGATGTTGCTTGTATAAAATATGGACAGGCTTTAGATATTTTATAGAATTACTAGTTTTCCAATTTTGGTTTATTTGGTGAGTCAGATATTTGCAAAACCATTCTTGGCAGCAATGAGCGGACACATTGATGCCATTTCCTCCATGGCAAAGGATCCACATCACTTGAAAAACATCTTTACAGGCTCTATGGATGGAGGTATTGATAGCCTTGTTTCCTTTCAGTTTTCTGTTTCGTATATTCAAATTTCTGAGTGTGTAATTGAAGCTGCATTGCTGTTACCTGGATCTTCTTGCAATCATGGCACATGTATTGTTTTTCAGTAACAAACCTTAACTCATCTGAAAGCCCAAGATTTTTCTAGACTTGATGTAATGAAATTACTTGCACACGAGATGAATATACCAGGAATAACATGCAAATACTTGATAGTCCTTGATAATAATAAGCCACGTTGAGGGGGCAAACCTCCAGAACTCTTCAATAAGAACGTAATTGATAATATGATGCATAACTACTACTCACCACCTTCTAATATGAGCCATAGAAGCATAAATCCTCAAAAAATCACAAAAATCTCGATTTAAAAAAAATCTTTGGTCGAAATGATTTTTTCCTCAAAAAACCCTGATTTAATCGGCCGTGATTTTCAACGATTTTTAAGGGTTTAAATTGCAGAAAAAATTGCCCAACCAACCCGTCACAAAACCCTAACCGCGCAAAATTGCTATTTAATTGAGTTTTTTTGTTGATTTTTAGCACAAAACTGAGTGTTGGCTGCTGGGATGTGGTTTGCCATCAAAGATTCGCTAGATTTCATAAGGTTGTTGAAGCAAATCACAGGTAGGCGACCTTGAATGGATGTATATTTCTACTAGATGTTAAGGACATTAAAATAGAGACATGTTATTTGGTATGCTTCTACATTTGATGTTTAGGACATTAACATGGAATGGTTAAGAGGTGTGCTTTTTCTTTTCTATATTCCACACTACTGTCATTTGCCTTAGGCTTGTAGTAATGCTTTCCATGTATATAAATCCACAAACACAATTTAGTGGGAAATAGTAGACAATATCATAAATACTAAGTAAGGCTTCTATCTTTTTTTTTTTAACATATCTGAACATTATAAGAGTACTTGCCGAAAGTAAATTTAGTAAGTCAAACTAAACTGCAATGAAACTTTATTGGCTTGATATCAACCTAAAGAGGTTTGTTTTCTTTGAATTTTTGTGATCCAGACTATTCAAAAGAATTTTAACATTTCAATTGTCAACAATAATACCAAGGTGGTTGTTTAGATTATCAAGGTTAGGTTGGGACAAGTTTCTTTTTCAGATGCTAACAAACTGTGATAATTTGGAGCTTCAATTTGACTATGGCCATCAAGTTTTAATGACAAGTGGGTAGGGTAGTGACAATTGTATAATCAAGTGGGAAGCATAAGTATATGCATAATAGTATATAGACATTGTGGAACCAGAAGCAGAATGGTTCCTATCAGAAAGATAAAAATCAGCTTGCACTGATAAAAATATGAACTATAGCAGTATTTTATATCAAATTGAAAGATTGTTTTGGTTATATTTAAAGTTCTTATATATTTTGCAGGCTTAAAGCTTTGTTAATCGGTGAAAATCGCTACTTAAATGCACACCCTGCACTTGTTTGGATCCTACATTCCTTTTAGGATCATCATATACATGGAGGTTCAGAAGGCTTGCAAGGAGTACAATAGTAGTACATGAATGCTTTAGACATATAGTGTAGCATTCCATGCATGCTAAATAGGTATCAAGCAAACTAATACATGCCCTGAGAGAAGTCATGCCCTAGTCTTGTGGGCTTATCTTAATCCCTCTTGAAGCAGGCCTCATATATTTTCTCTTTAACGATTGAGATAGATTTCAGCAGCAACTATCCCATTGAAAGGGAATGTTCCTCGTGCTTTGATTTTCCATTGAAACTTGTACCTATAATCTCTCAAATTCTCAACTCAAAGTCCATTGTTTTTAACTCCATTATCCACTTATACGCAAAATCAAGGAAAATTTAGTTGAATAATAATAGCTAAAATTATGGCTCAAATAGTTGCTCTCTTCTTTTGTCGTAGCAGGTCTTTATTTCTTTTGTCGTAGCAGGTCTTTATTATCTAATGGAAAAATATTTAACACTCCCTTTATTCTTTTACAAATATGCTAAAATAGTTATCAATGAGAACATTTCAATATCATTTATGGTCTTTTGAAATTTAAGATTTTGTTTCAAAAGCATTTTCTATTACTCTATCTTGAGCTATTTGATTCAAAACCTAATAAGTTGAACTTTGCAATTGCTTCCTTTTGTCATATAATTTCTATTTCACACTCTTCATATAGTTCGCTTTGGCATCATTATAGAAATTGCAAGTATTGTTAAATCACAAATATGAACCACTTGATTCTTGTTTTGTAATTTATGATGTTTACTCAACAAAGAAAAACTATCTTCTTTTTAATGACTTTCTTGAGCTTGTGGACTTTGAGATCGTAGAGGCCAACTTGGATAGTCATGAGGTTGAACAACTTAGGAGAGGCTTTGAACCAGGAGCTTCATCATCAGGACCTGCATCCCTCTTGCATAGCTCTATTTGTAGTAGCAAGAGTCATTTGCTACATTTGATTTTTTGGAACTTTGTACTTAGTTAATAGGTTGACTCTGTACAAACTATATTGTAATTAAAATTTTATCAACTGTAACCATCTAGTTATTATTTATGCACTATGAAGTATGCTTTGTGCAATGCAATGTAATTAGTGATATGAATATAAACAACAAAATCCTATTTTCTACAATTCATGGGATAAACTCTATTTTATTTGTTCTCTATATCTCTATGCTATGGAAATGCCTTTAAATTTAAAAAAAAAAGTAGTTTTGTCTTTTTTTTAACAATTTTTTACATTTTTTAATCCGATTTTTTCAAAAAATCTTAATACTTTTGGTTTGCTGACTTTTTCCCCAAACAATTTTTGCTGCTATGATATGAGCCATAGGTTTCCATAGCACATGCCAATACATGCTATAGGATAAGGGCATAGCATGCCCCTCTCCTTAAAACCAACATTGTCCTTAATTTTGATGATCCTTGGATGCTTCTCGAGGAACACTTCAATCTTTCCTTTCATTCACTCTACTCCCTTCAAAATTATTTCCTCCTTATTCTTGGTGGTTACTTCCTTTATAGTAGCTTCAATGGGTATGGGATCTATCTCCTCTAACAATGGATCATCTTTATCTGGAGTCTTTCTAGGAGTGACTGGGTTCTTTCCCTTGACTCTTGTTGAGGCCCTTGCTACAATGCGGCCAAAATAATTTTCACAATAACTTACTCAAAACAATCAAAATAAGTTAAAATTTTTATTGTAACTTGGGTCTAGATCTCACTAGCCTGAAGAAATCTCCAAGAAGTTTGCTGTTTTGCAGCCGTAAAATGAATTTGGTGAAAACATTGATTCCATGTTAACTCCTCCAAAAATGCTTTAAATGACCCAAATCTGGAATGTAGCTGCTTCAACACATCCTTGATCAAACCCTGAAAATTAAAAAAAGAAATTGCAAAATTGAGAGATATATACTTTACAACCTGACCTATATCTTAAAAAATTGCCTTGTTTCCTACTTTCTAGTTGCCAATATCATTCTTTGATAACACCTGTAATGGAATTAATTACACGAGAGAAAAATATAATAAGAATAATATGCAAGTACTTGATAATAATAACAAGTCACTTCAAGAGTTGAAACCTCCAAAAGTCTTCAATAAGAACATAATTCACAATATGATGATTAACTACTATTCATTACCTCCTATGTAGGTATCATTAGGTAATATTAGTATCCAAATCCCAATGAGGCTGACTTAGCATACCATAATTATAGTTAGGAACTGATAATTGACTCATTTAAGGATTATATTAGCCATAGGTTATTATTGCACATCCCAATACATGCTATAAGATAAGGGCACAGCACTTGACCTATGAAAGACAAGGTTTAAAGTTAGCTAGATGAAAAATCATCTTATTCTCTTTTTCTTTTGTGTCTATCAATATTGATATTTAAAGTTGCGATCTTACTTGTGATGCTTTTTTCAAGGAGATATAAACCAAATAGAGTTAATGACTCACTAAAATTTTAATGAGAATGCAATGCTTTATAGATAAATTAAATATACAGGAGAAAAAATATGCAATATCATCCTCCACAAGCCAATATGAATTAGGTTTTGGTATCAAGTAATAATGCTCAACTATAGGCATGAACAATTCAGAAATAATCAACGGGTATGTGATGGATCAATGAATTTTTTTCTAGTTATCTTTTTGATGTGTCAATAAGTTGAATGTACTATTAGATTCAAGTGAGATGCCACTATCCATACAAAGACACAGGGTTCTTTATCTGTGTTCTTTTAAGACCTTGATCATAGATGCCTTCCTATTTTCTTAGCAATGGTGTTATTCTTAAATGGAAATTGATACAGGTGAGCCCTAGAGCTGTCAGAATGATTACTAACATCTTTCATTCCACTACAAGTATTGGTGGTGTGAATTCTATCTTGATTGCAAACGATTCATGCCTAGAGGGGGACAAGTAAGTAAGAAGGTGTTCCTTTTTCCACATTGCTGCTAGAGTAACCTAACACTCTCAACCTCATTCTAGGTAGAGCAGGTCTACTCTGTTTGGGTGTTTTGAGGACCTTATCATTGTTTGCAGCCCAGGTCACGAAGACAAACACACATTAACAGTTTTTTAATTTTTTCTTCTATTAGAGATTGTTTGGCCTTAGATGTAGGAGAGATTCTAGAGGTAGTAGTTGTTTTCATCTTGGGATTGTCAGATTAAGCGCCCTCAGCTCTGTACATTTCCCTAAAGGCATTCAGAGCTTGCTTGAGCCCTTTAACTGTGTTAGATGAATTATTGATTCTTTTGGGCCAAGTTGTACTTAGATACGTGACAGCATTTGACTCCTTTCACAGCTTCCTACCTTATCTTCTTCATCAATGTGATATTTATTTGAGGGTTCCTTCCTTCTTAGGGATATTTATGCTTGTATCGTGTCTTATTGCTCAGGGTTTAACCACTTTAGATTTATGAGTCCTTGCTTTGTTCACCTTAGTTACAAATTTTGTTCAGTTACTTTTTCTATTAAAGTGTCTTTTTACCCCAGTACTTATTTTCTTGAAATTTCACTTTTTGAATGCCATTAATATAATCTCATTCTTTCCTTATTTCTATTTCCAGAAAGAAATTAAGGATTTTTTGTTTTTTTGATACATAAGATAATTTTATTAAAAATGAAAAACTGAACTACAAGCGTCTGCCATGCAGGATTAAAGGATTTTCTGTAAAAACTTGAACAACCAGCCCCCAAAAACTTCGCCAAAAAACTTCTACCAAGAGCTAACTAGACCAGCCAGAACCCAACTATAATTAACAAGACAAAGCCATTAATGGCTCATACGCGACCAAGGCTACTGAAAACCCAGACTAACCAAAACTAGCACCTATGAACCCAAAAAACTGACCACCACCCAGCTACAGAAATTTGTTCAGCTTAGCAAAATCTTCGAATTCCAATTTCTAGTCCTCACTGGCAATTGCCATAAGACCGAAAAACTTCTTAAGAAACACCACAACCACCGCCACAACCGACCGATGCCTCATCAAACCTGGACCCTGCAAATCCAAAAGGAAGGGAAAAATCTTCACTGTCTCCTTTGAGCTCACCCTTTCCACATCGCAAGGCCGTGGACAACCCCTGCCTTCAATCACCACACGGAGAACTTCGTCCACTCCTTCAACTAGGTCCGCTCTAAACAATTTAGCCAACAAACTTTTTGCTTCCGCCTTCGGCACCAACTTGTCTAGAAGGGAAGCAAGGAAACAGGAAGAGACATGCAAATTGTCTCTTCCATACTCCCGACACTCCAAATGACCGGAACCCAAAACCATTTTCATGGCCACAAGCACCAAGAGTTTATAATTCAGCAGAATCCTTTTTAGCCTTTGATCAGTAACCTCCCTAAAAGAGGCCTGTCTCGCTGAAGACCGTAGTGAGATAGGAGTGTTGGCCCCAAACTGAGCAAGGCCCGCCACCGAAACCTCAATGATGAATTTGGAACTCTTTGCCATCCACGACCCCTCACAGAGTGCACCCGGCGAGAGTGAAAAGAAATCTGCGAACACCAAACACCTGCAAAGAAAACATAAAGCAAAAAGAACCAAGTTTGCAATAAATAACCGGACCACAGAGGCGCTGTCAACCACCTCAAATCGTACCCCCACCAACATGCTAAATGTCATTACAAAGAAAGGAACACACAAAACCATTATTAGCGCTCGTCACTAAGCGTTGGTTTGAGTGCCTTAGGGTGGGGTCCCATGGAGGGGGGCTTCCTGAAAAGTTTCAACGGGTGTTGCTGAGCATTTTTAGGAATTTTTTAAAGGTGGTGACCCCATGAACTTATTAATGCAGCTCAGCTTAAAATATTAAGCTCCAAATTTTAAGGAAGTTGGTGGTCTCATGAACTTACTGTTGTGCAGTTCAGCCTAAAATTTAAGCTCCAAAATTTAAGGAAGCTTAAAAGTTGAGATGATTGACAAATGGCAATTAAAATTCCTAAACTGTAGGGGCAATCTCCAGCCCCACCCCATTTTCACACCCTCAAATTTGCAGTCCTAAAAGGTAGGACTAGGAGCTCCTATTCTTCAGCAACAGATTCCAATTAATCCTGCAGCAATTTTATTTTGACTTCATGAGACCTCCTGCTCCTTAAAAATAGATCCTGAAGCGCCTCCATGGGACCCCACCCTTAGCTGTCCATCTCCGTACTCCCGACTTGTCGAAAAGATGGGCTTGCATCATCCTTCAAACAAGTTTGCCACCTAGGCTCCACGAGCCCCAACTGTCTGCTTACATGGCAACCCGTGCCAACTCCCTCCGCCACCCTGGAGGGACGCCCGCCCATCCGCCCACGAAAGAAATTAAGGATTTTATCATCAATGGATGCCTATAAAAATCAGAGAAAGCTCCAAAGTCTATTTGCAATCTAACATCTTTCTATAAGCATGTATAGACTAATTTCTACTGATAATTATTAACTTTTGGATGAAGATATCTGTTTACTGCTCTATTTGATAAAATATATACATGAATTAATAATAGAGACGACAATGCATACCAGATACAAGAGTGAAATATATCTTTATTTACACATGAAATTATTACAAAAGAAGACAAGAGATGGTCAGCTAAGGATCAGAGTTGATCCGACTAGATCATACTACTTTCTTTGACAATATGCAATCTATTTAAAAGACCTGACGGTTGCCAAGAAGAACACAACCGTCAAGCAACCGGCACTTATAACTACTTGAAGCTGACAACCAATTAATACATACTCAGATAATCAATTTTATTGAAATATAATAATAGACATTGTACACTGACTACAATATCTCTGTCTCTCAGTTCTATACAGAAGACATGCATACATACATACATGTATGAGAACATCAAGGAATTGGACCCAGAACAAGATTTGTTTAGAAGAAATTAATGAAGGAGAAAACCCTGAATTTTTTTGTTCTGGTTATACCAAGCTTCTCTCTTCTTGAGGATGAGCTTGAATTTTCCCTCTTCCCTTTCTGAGGGGAACATGCTTTTATTGTGCTAGATTTCTGCAGTGAGAATGATTTTAATAACTGAAGCATTTTTAAGTTTCGGAGCAATTTAGATAGTCATCCATCACAACTCTCACTAATAAATATGAATTATCAGTCACCTATTTTATTCGCTTGCTTTCATGTTAAGTTAAATTACTAAATCCTATAAATATTTTCTTTATGATACAATTTTGATAACCTTGTAACATGCTTTAGTAGTAAAAGCTGAAGTGATCTAATTTCCACGTATTTCTTAATAAGTTATAGATTTTATTTTTAGTTAAGATTATGGATTTTAATATCCACCTTTTCTTGAAATAAAATACATCCTTGTTGGACTGGTTAGAAAATCATCTTTAGTGTCAATTGTTAGTTCAAGTCTTTCCTAATGAGTTAATATCTTATATACAACTTAACTAAAGTCTCAAAAACCTTGGGAGATTATCTTGGGACTTATATTTTATTGTTTGAATTGTTGTTTTCTGACATTTGTGCTATTTGGAGTCTATAATCAAAGAGGGACTGATTGAGATCTTCTATTTTGCTGATTTCATTGCAGATATTCGACTGTGGGACATTGCTAGTAGGTATGATTGAACAGATTCATAATCTTGTTTTGTCCTTGTAGACAATTATGTTACTGCATAGATCTTTTGCGCTTTATTGGAGACTGAAAATCATGTGTTTATTTCATTTAGTTTTCAATGGTTTAGTGTATAATATTGCCAAGAAATTTTTCCGGGAAGGAAGCAAAGTTGATCTTAAAGGAAATTGGAGAGAAGAGAATGCCATTTTTCTTGTCTTTTTTTGTAATTATATTTTTCTCTTTTTAACAATGGAAACTGTGATGGTCTAAATCTATCTCTCACCAAAAGTGATGATGCGGACTCAGAATATTGCAAATCTTACTCCTGCTCTCGTGGCAAAAGCCAATCAAGTGATGGAAAGTTGAATTGACTACCCTATTTTTTAACCTGAAGATTTTGGTGAGTGACAATGTTAACATTGATATGAATCTCACCACTAGGTGTGTCTTCTCCAAGGAGGGCCAGATGGAGGATTATTGTGTTGATTTGTGTGGTTGGATGTTGAACTGTTGGTATGTTTATGCATTTTCTTGTGGCTTGTTGGAGTGCTATTATTGTGAGTTTGGCATCAATAAGTTCAACGTGCTTTCTCCAAAAGATGTTTTCTCTTATGCAAGACTCTTCCCTTGTCCACTATTGTGTGTTCTCTTCTTCATTGTGCCCAAGAGGGGCATGTTTTTTTGTATGTCGTCCAAAACCAACTCAATCCAATTTTCCTTAATCCCTAGACACATTTGGTGGGAGAAGCCAAGTGAGAGATAGAAAAAATGAACAAGGATGCTGTTTGGCAAGTTTGTTTGCTTTATTTGATTGCTCGCTTTGTTTGATTTGAAAGTTTGTTGGGTGCCTTGTGATGGTATCAAGGGATTTTCCTCTTTCTCTTTTGCTTTTCTGAATGTTATGAGCAATCCTAGCCAAACATTCATTCTAAAATGCATGCAATAGAGCTTTTACCTACTTCCTTTTTTGTGCTTTTCTAATTCAAAATGTGATTTAATTAGCTACTTGCAAATAACAACTTCTAAATGAATTTTCAAATGCAATCTAATCTATACATTTTTTGTGTTTTCAAAGTTCTTCAAATGAATTTAATCAATTTTCAAGGAAAGTAAAGAGAGTAATATAAATCTAATCTACCTAAGAAAGTAACAATGAATTTAAATTAAACTAAGAAACAATAGCAAAGTGTAACAGTTCTTAGGCAAGAGTATGTGATCTAATTACGAACAAATAAAAATTTGCATGAAGAAATTGCCATTTTGAAATAACTGAACCTAGAAGAATCTCTTGTGCAACTGTTGTGTGTCCTAGAGGGTCTAGCTTGTATCCGTAGTATCTTCTCCTCTTGCAGCATTGGGGTACTCCACTTGATGGAGAGGGAGGATTGGGATTGGTGAGGAAGATAGCATTAATTTCCTAGAGACAACAATTTGGAATTGGGCTTTATAGTGAGTCTCGCAATCTTCTAAGATGATCCAATGCTTAGGGAAGGGATGCAGAGCTTTTTGTGAAGAATTACAGAGGCAACCTATCAATCTTTCTATCATAGGGAGAAAAGCTTCTTTAAAATGGCTCAAAGTTTGTGTATACGAAAATTCTCCTCCCTTATGAATGGGAGAGGAGGGGTTTGTAGAGGAAAAGAGGAGAGGGAAGATCAAGCCAAAGAGAGAAATAAAGCTCAACTTTAAAGCAAGAAAAAATGCAGGAAATAAAACATGTCATCTCCTATTGAAAAAATTCAATTTTGGGAAGGAAAATTGGGAAAAGTAAGCAAATGTGAAGGACTTATGGCCATGCCAAAAGATGGCAGGGTCGCCCATGTTGGGGTATGGGTTGCTCCTCTTATGAGTGTTGGTTGCTTGGGTGACCCTACAACTTAACACGGCTCTCCCGCACAGCTTGCAGCTTAAGGCAATAGGACTTTTGGATGACAAAAGGTCTAGCAGGTCTGAAGGATAAACGACTCTCCTGCAGGCCTTGCAGCTCTAGGCACTAAGAGTTTTGGATGACAAAAAGGTCTGGCAGGTCAGAAGGATGATAACATGGCTCACTCGCACACCTTGCAGCTTAAGGCGTTAGGACTTTCAGATGACAAAAAGGTCTAGCAGGTCAGAAGGATGAAAAACAGAGGGGAAAAACACTTGAAAACAGGTGCGAGAGCACTAGGATGGCTTCCATCAATTCTGGAAAGGCTGTGAAGAAAATAAGCACGCCATGTGGGCCATGCATTGGACCACCATATTGCCATTGGATGTGCATAATGACCCATCCAAATTTGGGTACTTACAGAAATGTATATTTTTATTTTATCAAACAATGACATATTACGGATAGGAGAGATGATTCCATGCAGTGGATCAAATCCTAGACACAATGAGAAGTTGTGAATAAGGAGGACAGATAGGAAAGTGTTCAAAATGATGTTTTAGCCTGTGGTCCCTGGGGACATGTTCACCTAGTTTTCCACTGCTCTCAGTGATTGGAGTTTCTTGGGGAAAGGGGGCAGGGATAGAAACACTGCTTTTAGCCTTATATTCTCCTAATGTTTGTCTTTTGGCTTTTGCTAAAGCTGTACAATCTGTATAATTTTATTAAAGGTCGTTGGGATATAAATTCTCCTTTGCATCCATAGGACCTTACCACACAAAAACATAAGATAAATGGTGGTACATGTACACTCAAAAGAATGTATTGCTTTTGCATATCCAAGTTTGAGAGGAAGAAAAACTTATCTGAGACTGATAGTTGTAGTGATATGAAATAATTTGATATGTAAGATGTAAGATGTGGTGAGAAACCTTTTAGGATATTGGGATGGTAGGAAAACTTAATGGTAACCATTTCTCCCTTGCTTTTTGTGCATCAAATCACATAGGCAGCCTCCTCGACATAACGAATTATAGAACTTCTAACTTCCTAAAGACATATGACCCCTACTTACATTATGATTTTGTAATAAGATAGCTCATTAAACTTTACATAAATTAAACATTTTTTGCCTAGGTACACATTATGCCCTCTCCTTGGGAAGGCTTATCCCTAAATCTAGAGGTCTCTACCATAGAGACACATGCAACAAATTCAGTTTGCAGGCCAAAATTTGAATGTGTTAAAGCTGCAGTATCCCTTGAAAATATGCCATATGATAGCTTAAATAACATGGGATGGCATTTCTTGATATGGAAAAAGAATTCCATCATGAATATTGTGATTTGGCCTCTGAATATTTTATAACTTTAATGTGTGTAAAATTTGATGTACATATCGTTCAGGAAAAACCATGGTGCCGAGTGATGACAAATTTATGAGTTGCTGAAAATAATTTTAACCCTTTTGTGTGACTCATTTTTTCAAATCTCTTCCAGCCAAGTGATTTGTGTTTCCATGATGAATTTTTGGATACCTCTAAATAGGCCAAATAGTGGCCCTTCTATAGAATATGTTCCTTTTGTTTCTATTCATCCCTTTGTAAGTGACGTTATAAACATGACTCTTGACTTCTAGCAATGATTGTGATGCCAAACTCTCCATAACAGTACAACAGAAGTTGTGTATCAGATCTTGGAGGTAAACAAGGGTTTTTAATTTCAGGGTTTGAGTTTGTTCCCTTTGTATTCTAATAGTCCATTTTTGAAAAAAATTCTTGTTTCAACCAAGTTACTTTTTCTTGGAGTTAATTATCAAAACTATACCACAAATTATAGCTTTCAGTCCAGAACTGCATTTTGACACGAGGTTATAGCCAAGTGAGGCTTTTCTGGACCTTTAAGGCGCAGTCTTTGTGAGAAGGCAGAATAAATTTTCAACCATTTGCTGGTACACTGCCCTTTTTCAATGAGTACCTGGGATTGGTTTCTGAGGTTCAATTGTTAGTGGGTTGGGCCTATCTCTAATCAGGCCAGGGATGGTAAAACCATGGTTACGATGGTTGGTTGGACATTGAAGGAATTTGATCTGGACTGAAATTTTTAGCTTCACCAAACATGTCTACTTCTATTCAGATGTTTTTACTTTTTCAAATCTTTTTCACAATATGAAAATCTATGCTAGATGCATTTTTAAAGAAGTAAAATATAAAATAAAATAAAGGATTGGTTAAGTGCTCCCATGATGCCCTGGAAGTCTAAAAGATGCCAAACCAGTGGCCCTTCTATAGACTTGTGTCCTTTTGTTTCTTCAAAGTGTTGGTGCGTTATAAACATGTTGTAAATTCTAGCAATAGATTGTGTACCCATTACTCTTTAATGCAACAAATTGCAGATTGGCAGGAAAACTGACTTTTGTAATGCAAAAATTGCAGATATTTTCATTAATGAGTCACAGTTCAATGATTTTGACCCAAAAACTGCAAATAGAATCAAATATATAAATTGTGGGAAATTTTTGATGAAAAAACTTGGCAGAAACAATTGAATCGTTGACTTGCAACAAATTGCAGATTGGCAGGAAAACTGACTTTTGTAATGCAAAAATTGAGATATTTTCATTAATTCACAGTCAATGATTTTGACCCAAAAACTGCAAATAAATCATATATAAATTGTGGGAAATTTTTGATAAAAATGGCAGAAACAATTGAATCGTGACTTCTGTCAGCTTTTTGACTGCATAATGCAATTTTTCATTTTTTTGAAAACCCCACTCTAAACCTAATCTGGACCTAATTTTTCTGTGTGATTTTTTAAATTGCAATTATTGAAAAAAATCTTTCTTATAGTTTGATGATTTATTTATGAGAGTTTTTTGCTACTAATGGCTGTACATTCATTTTTATTTCTGGCATGGCTCCAGAATGTGGCTATTTGTCCCGTCTCTTCTATATATTTGATACCCCCCGCTTTTGTGTGTTAGCACCTGTTTGGCCTGCAGGGGCTTACAAATGCCATAACAATTATTTATATCTATGAGTTGATATTCCTTTAGTTAGATGTATACACTGTAAATTTGCAAAGAAAAATCTTTACCTAAATTTTATGTCAAGCATCACAAAAATAATTAACAAAGTTTGCACGCACAAAACTAAAACCTAGCTCTTAGCATTATAGTGGTACCACATAATAAAAATATATATGCATGTAAACTAGTATAGGTGTCTTAAATATTTTATCTGAAAACCACCGAGAGCTATCAGTCCTGAGCAATTTTATTTACTTAGGAGGTATTTTATTTTACTTTGAGAACTATTTTATTTACTACATACATACATGAACACATAAATTTTTGTTTTAATTTTGTGTATAGTATTTACTTTATTTTTATTTGAAGAGTCATTTTTGGCAGTATACTTATTTTAGTTTTGTATGTAACTTTTAATTTTACTTTTGAAAAAGTCAATTTTTTTGTTAATTCGTTTGTTTTGTTTTTTATTTTGAAAAATAGTAAATATTATATACTTATATGTTACTTTTTAATAGTTTCATAATGTAGGCATTAATATATATTTTAAAATTTTGATAAATCTATATTTAAAAAACTGTCAGCCCTAAATAGTTTTTCTTTCACAGTCACGACATTAGATGCTTCTCCCTGCCACTGTAGGTTATGCCTCTTGGCATAATTAATAAATGAATTAGTTTATGGTTGTTACTTGTTTGTATATAGTATATCATGAAAATAATAAATAATAAAGACATTAATCTAAGAATATATAAATATTTAAAAAAAATAGAAATATAAATTAAAATCAAATTGCATGTTTCATTAAGAAAATATTTACATGTATTTTCTTTGGCATATTTATGTTTGTGTTATTTGTATGTGTATATTTACTAGAGTTACCTAGCATTAAGGGACTCTAGACTGAAAATGTTGGCAAAACCCAGTAGATGGGTGATATTTAAATCATCAGATTGAGACACTGAAAATAAGAATGAAGCTCATCTACAGGCTGACAAAGTACTCTCTTTCAGCTAAGATTGATAAACCATCACGACACAAGCTAATACAGAAATGCTTATCCAATATCCAGGCAGCAGTTTACTTTTACCTGTTTATAGGAAAACAATCCCACAAGCTTACCACATTCAAAAAGGAATTAGAATAATATGAGGATCTTTATGAACCAATACACTAGTAAAAATCAGTAGATTGCATAAAAGAACAGTTCAACCCATTGTCATCAAAAGCAGGCCCTGTGACTGTATGATTCTAGAGTTGCCTCTCCTGTAATTTTCTATTACTAAAGCATGATATCTGTGAATAACACTCTCAAGTCATATCTACGGCCAACAGCAAGGCAGAGCAATGATGCTAAAGAAGATCAGAGTCAATCCGTTAAGACACTGCTCTCTAAACATCTTCCTCATACATTGAAAAAAAACACACTATCTGAAGAAATTCTTTCCCTTTCTCAATCCCCATGCTATTCAGGTACAGAGAACTCACAAACTTCTCACTTTGGCTCCAGGCTAAGCAACAGAGAATAAGGAGGGTCAACTTGTTAGCACAGATCAGTAATCTCACTCCTTTCTCTCTTAGGAAAAGCAACATCACTCATTAAACATCACTCATTAAAAGGAAAAATTAACCAGAAGGAGGAGCATCATAAGGTCAGTGAAACAGATCTCTTTGATATCTCCTGTTTGACACAAATAACCTCTCATGAGAGGGTAATACTTAACATCCATGCCTGAAAAGCCAAAACAAGAAGAAGATCCCTCTCTTGATCAAACTGAATCTTTTCAATCAATGAAATGATCACTGACCTCATTTACTCTTCACTCTAGACAGTGCTCTCTCATTTATCTCCCAAAATGAAGTAACATCCATAGGACAGTGGATTGGTATGTATATTAGTTACTGTATAATTCTTTAATTTCTTTAATATTATTCTAAATTACCAGTTCGGGTGCGGGTACAAGAACCCAGTACGTGGGTATGTGAAATTATTTTTTAGGGGTTTGGGTACGTATGGGTATGTGTGTGTGTGTGTATATATATATATATATATATATATATATATATATATATATATATGTATATACAAAAAAAAAGAGAAATATACAGAATTGTAAAACTAAATCTTTTCATAGTATGATACTTGATCATTGATCAATGCCAAATGCCAATTGATAGTTGAAAGATATTCAAATAAGCCATATCAAGTACCTGCACGTACCCGCAGACGAATCCAAACCGGGTGCGTACCCAAACCGGGTTCAGGGCCTGTGGGTATGAACCCTGCATCTAAGATATTATTTAATTTTCCAAACCGAACTGAATCTCTTTCAAAAAATTTATACCACTGAATGTTTTTTCCATTCCAAATGAAACATTTTGAACAATGTAACTTATATTAAACTTAAATCAGCTCTCTAATTGAGATTTGGATTTCACGTCTGTCTCTTGTTCCAATGCATGCTTGAGAAAAATAGCAGAATCTTCTGGGATATTACAATGCTTTGGATTAGAACTAATATCAGAAATGAAAAAAGCATTCTGGAACTTTCTAAAGCTTGGTTCAGAAGGATTGTACTGTTGCACACATCGAAATTTCTATCTTGCAAATTTTAATCATCTCTGTAAATGAATCCTTGTTGAAGAGGTTGCTAGAAAGAAGCTCGTGGAGGATTAAGTGCAATGAGCCTTCCCACCTTCAAGGAGCTGGCCTGACAGGAGAGGGTGCCATCATAAGAGAGCCAAGTTAGGGCTTGTTTCATTGTCTGTGAACACTTAGGGACTGCTTCTAACAACTATGCTGAGGTAAACGCTTTTTTAGAGGTTTATACCTTGCTAAAGACCAACATTTGCAGCCAGAGTAACTTTTGAGGACCCTTTGTCTGTAAGTGGAGGTGTTGATGAACTCAAGTCTTAATAGATTTCAGATCAGGACATCTCTTCCTTTTACACTGTATGAATGATCCCAATCACACCTGTAACTCAGGGGCTTTGGTATCTGATCTGAAAACATTGCAGGGTGCCTCCTTGCATATGGATGCCTAATCCCATTCTTTTCAGTTGGGTCTTGCTCAATGAATTTGAACTGATTTTGTAAGATGTCATGAATATTTTTAGTTCTTGAAGCTGGTGAAGCATTTCATTTTTTGAAGCAACAGTTTTCCATGTAGGTAATTGTAATTATCATGTTTATTAGTCTACAAGTTCCAAATTTTAAGCATTTTTTCCAGAACTAATACACCTGTAAGTCAGGCGTACAATTCAACAATTTCCAGGACACAGAGGAGCTGTACGTGGGTTGGCTGTGTCTACAGATGGTGAATGGCTTGCATCTTGTGGAGATGATTGTGTGTAAGAATAAACATCTTGTATTTTTTTAAATTATTGTTTACCCTATTGATATTTTTGAGCATACTATAAATGTATAATCCCATTGAAAACGTGATACTTTTTTACCTCTGGTTTGTGTTTGGTTGAATTTTTCCAATGTTTGGAATTTGTATTTACTCTTTTATTGTATATGCTATTATAAGAAAAGCCACTTGTTACTCGTATGACTAGCATGTAAGATAGCATAAATTTTTATCCTGATATATTGTTTCTTATGTACAGTGTTAGATTATGGGAAATTCCAGCTGCTGGTATAGGGGAATCAATTGGTGGATCCAATGATGTTCAAAAGGTGATTATTTGATGCAAATTTTGTGTTTGCTTGTGTGGAATTGAACTGGGAATATATGTTTGAAGCTTACATGTGAAAATTGTAAAAAGTTAAAACATATGTAAAATGTTTAGGCAAGATGGCTGACAATTGCTGTTTGTTTATTTTCTGCCACAGCCAGCAGCAACATATGTGGGAAAAAATTCTTTCAGGTACTTATTTTAATAACAATTTTGTTTGGAGTTTTTTCGAAGCATTATGCTTTTCCATCTATAAGAGAATTTGTCTGCATTGTGAAACATTTTAACTTTTCAACATTAACACCTGTTGGGAAACAAAAATTTGTGACTCGGTAACATGTTTGTTATTTTGTTTACACAAGAGCTGTAGAAAAAGAGTGTGTGCGTTAGGAAGTAGTTGTAGAAATTAGGTATATGGGCCTCATTGTGTTTCTATGCTCCACCAGATTCTTGCACATAACTTGGTTTGCCTGCTACCGAGAGGGCTACAAAAATATGTTGTATATTAGATTATATTTTTGATATTTCAAAGTTCTAATCATATCGATTGCTTGCTTTGGTATTTGTCAAATATAATTGTTGTAGAAGTGATCACTTTGGGAGTCTTGATGTTTTATGGATGATTCTCTTGTCCCTGTATACATTGTATAGAGCAATAAAATGTATGCATAGAAATAAACCTATATATATATATATATATAGATGCATAGAAATAAAAATGTATGCATAGAAACAAGCATATATATATATATTAGTTAGCATGATAATGCAACTTATTTGGATCTAGAAGTGGTCATGTGTACATGTCTACCTATAAATGTATTAAATATTAAATGGTCATCTTTGTTAACTTAAGTCTTTAGTTTGAGTTTCTTTCAGTTAAGGCTATAATCACGTCTCCATGATTATCTGTTAAGTCTTTCTTTCAGTTAAGGCTATAATCATGTCTGTGATTATTGCATCTCTATCACTGTAATCTATATATTCATTTGTTCAATCAATAAAGATACCTCTGATGATTTATACAACAAAATATACATATCAGCCGGCATGATAATGCAATTTATTTGGATCTAGAAGTGGTCAATATGTATGGAGATTCTAAATGAACTTATGGAGAGGATTAGAGATAGGTTGTCATTAGATGAGACAAGCCCCCCATTGGTAATTATGTTCACAAATTCTCATCTCAAACCAGCTTGCCATATCCACCGCACCCTATAATACCATGACAAAGATCGTTAAACTAACAAATAGCTTTGGCTTCCTCTTGAAATGGGTCTTTAGATTGGTTTTCATTGGTTCTTTGAATTTTGGGGACAATATGTATATATACATTTTTGAAATGGGTCTTTAGATTGGTTTTCATCAGGGTCACGCCAAGTTTCCGGGATGGGGACGGCGGGACGAGTCCCCAAGTTTCCGATTTTTGAGGCCAAATTTGGGGACGGCGGGGGACGGCTATATAAAAATATAGGGAAATTTTAAATATTCATATGATAACATGGATAAGGCATTATAGAACCTTAACATATAACATTTGTGTTCAACATTATGCCAATACTCAATACGCATTTAAAATTAACATACACGAATCATGAAACAACCTCCAAGTTATAATTTATAAACTTATACCAAAATGCCCAAAGGCTACATTGCTGCCATATAGTTTTAAAGTTTGCTATGAAAATCAAAATACAATATCCTATGTCAATAATGAATAAACAAAGAGCACTGCTGCCCCTAATCATCTCTCATAACCGCATCAAAATCAAAGTCATCCTCTGAGTCACTACCACTGTGATGGTCCTGCTCAACCAACGGAACCCCAACCAAACCCTCAGCTATCTCCTCCTCATCTACCTGGGCCACGTCCTCGGGATCAATATCCCACCGTAGAGTTGGAGTCTGTTGATACTCTGGAGTCTGCTGATCTTGAAGCTGAAGAGCACTATCAACGGCCACTAGCTTCTCTGCTCGTCTAGAGGTAAGTCTATTCCTCTTGAGGGAGTGGATAAAGCTATACGTGGACCAATTCCTCTCTGCAGCAGAGGAACTAGCAACCTGTGCAAGAAGGCGAGTAGCAAGTGTCTTCAACTGCAGTGTGTCCCTCCCATTATGGTTTACTCAAGTTTAGGCCATTAGGATTTGCAAAGTCTAGGAATTGTGTCCGAAGTAGTGAAGCCTACTCTGCTGGATAAATCTTTTCAATGGCCCATGTGAACCCATCTAAAATCTCAGGGTCATCTCATAGAGGCACCCTACTAGCCCTTGGTGCATACCATTTTGGATTTAGAGCAAAGGCAGCCATATGAAGCGGGGTGTTCATTGTATTCCACCTCCGCGTCACAATGGGCCTAATGTGTTGCTCATATAAATCCAAAGTGGGATCCTTTGCCGAAATAACTTGGTTGATCTTCCCAAGCATACTGTCAAATGTCTCATATATCTCTCCAAGACTAGGAGAGTCTGTATCAGCATATCGGATGACATCTACAATAGGCGAGATGAAGGATCAAATATATCTGCAAAATGCAAACAAAAAGTTCAAAATAATTAGTTGACAAGTTAATTGACATGTTAGAAACTTCAAAATTTGGAACATTGGACAATAAAATTAAACTATTAGAATCAGAAATTTAATATGAAGATCAGCCATCTAATATGTCTTACCTCACATTGGCCCACCAATTGTCATTGAGGATCTTTTGTTTGATGGTCTTTCCTTGAGCAAAACTTGCATTAGGCCATCTAGTCCACTCTGCATTGACCATCATCAGTTATAGAGGCTGTTAAATTTAATGATCAGATTTGCAATGCACAGAAATTAATTTAAAATTCACACAAGACACAGCAGATACCCTGGGAAAACCCTCCTCTTGAGGGAGAAAAACCCAGCCAATAATATCTCTTATATTATTGAGTCACAATAAGAATGTCTCCTTTACAATAGGCTGATAAGAAGGCCAATACACATCATCACAGTCTGATGCAAGTATAGAACTGAGTAATACAGACTGCCAATAATATTCTTTGCCTTCTACACAGATCACAATCTTCTCTTTTCATAGACTCGCACTTGAAGAATTTGAACTTGACATGTATGGAATGAAAGCTAATGAATGATCTCAGACTTAGATAACAGATCGACTGATCTGCTATGCTCTTTCCTCTTATTCGCACCTTTAGACTAGAGATAGAACAATGTAGGATGGATGATCAAACAAGGAGGAAAGAATGGATATATATACATGCTTGAAAGAGGACGCACCTCTTCACTATCTCCAAGTCGGCCTTCACAAGTAATATAATATTTACTAATTAAGAAGTCGGCCACCAATGAAGTGAAGTCTTCTTCATAAATAATCGCGCCTAGAGGAGAGAGAGGTTGGCCTCAAAACAGGTAACTCTTCACTAATAAAATCGTGCCTTTAGATGTTTATAAATTAAATAGCTTCATTTGCTATTATTTAATTTATCAAGTAAGGAACAATCGATATGCTGGAAGAATACAACTGAAGCTGTAATATAAACATCAACTCTCCCTCTCAGCTAGGGAGGATACTTCCAGCTGCACAAGACAAATCACCTCATTGTGATATCTATCACTATGGCTACAACCATAAGTGAAAAGAAAAAATATCATCTCATCGTGATAGTAGTTATTGCCTCAACACGATATCAACCATAATGGCTACAACCATACTATGGTGTGTACAAGTGTTCATCACTTGCGTGATGTTGTCACCTCAACATGACTTTCACCATGGCTCTCCCAGAGGGTGAAACACAAGTACAAGATGTTGTCATGGAGTCACACACATGACATCCACCATGACTCTCTTAGAGGTGGAAACAAGGGCTTTCACCTCAAATCTCAAAGAGAAATGCATTAACAAGGGCTTGCACCTCAAATCTCTCTCAAAGAGAAATGCATTAACAAGGGCTTGCACCTCAAATCTCTCTCAAAGAGAAATGCATTAACAAGGGATTTCACCTCGGACTTCTCTCACAGAGAAGAACTCATTAATCAAGGGATTTCACCTCGAACTTCTCTCGTAGAGAAGAACTCATTAACAGGCTCACTGATGCTGAGACTCTTTCTCAGTTAAGGCTGGATTCTCCACCATACCAAGCTTATCTCGAAAGTACACAAACTTGATTCTGGAGAGAGGTTTGGTGAGAATGTCTGCCGTCTGCTCATCAGTGTTGATATACCTCAACTGTATAGCCTTCCGCAGTACCATATCTCTAATATAGTGGTACTTGATCTCAACATGCTTGGTTCTGTCATGGAACACAAGATTGACAGATAGCTTCACGCAACTTTGATTATCACAATGAATGATAGTAGGTTCCATTGATTGCCCAAATAATCCTGCAAGAAGCTTACGAAGCCACACTGCTTCCCGAGCTGCCATACAAGCCGCATTATACGGCTTCTACTGCATACTCAATGCTAATCGCTTCCTCGGCCAGACCAGATATCATAGTAGATCCAACTTGAAGAATATCTCAATCCATATCCAACCGTACACGCAAGTATTCAGATATGCTTTGTCGGCGAACAAGATTAACATCTTCTTCGTGCTCAACAAGCTCCCTTGAATCTTTCAAGCACTTTTGTAATCAACCTTCACCTTCGCCCAAGATTAACCGGCACGACTTTGACTTAGATAAATGTTTTCCAGCGCACACCTCTGGTACTGTAGAGAGTTCAGGATAGTCCTCCTCGACCTCATCCCAGATCTCACTATTCTGAATAGGTTTGTGGAGCTACCAATGACAAATCCAGATGACAGTCTTGAGCAATTTTGATCTCAGCAGCTGAAGGGATCTTCTAAGGATTTAGCACCTAGTTTTGCAATACAGTAATCTTCACTTCTTCTCAGTGAGTTACAAAACTCCCTCTTGACCCCTGCTTCAGAGATTGCAAGGAAGACTTCTGGAAGTGAACTCCCTCTAGCCACCAACTCAGTCCCATGGCTGCAAGATGTGACTTCATTCTTGATCATTTCTTTGGTCGGCATGACTTCCTCATGAGATGCCTCAAGCTTTTCATCACTAAGCAATCTCTTAACACCTTTTGCTCTTAGATCCGTCCTGGAAGCATTTTAGAGAGAGATTACTAACTGTTTATAACTATCCAAAGAAATATCAAGGCAAGAATCATACAAAGTCTACTATCTCAGGTTATAGCATGAATACATAAGAATTTATGAACAATATTGAAACATGAATAAGTAAATCAACCTATAAAAGAAATATATCAAAGAATCATAATGAAGGAATAAAGAAACTTATCTTTATTGAATTTTGATATAACTCTTTCTTCCAACTTTTACTCCTCTCGAGAGTGCTAAACTCAGCACAAAAAAAGACAATCTGAACAACTGCAAATTTCTTGAATGCATCATGCAGTTAGCAAGTAGAACCAACTCTCTCCAAGAGTCAAGGCTCTAACACAGTTCATGCATTAGAGAATGATATCGATGTGATCAACCTATCACAACGAAAATGCAATTCTCTTTTTCATCTCAAAGTCACACTCAAAGATCTACATAATTAGCATGAAACAACTCGCAATGAATAATTTGAAATCTTCAAAGGATCTTTATACTAGAGAGCACAACTCAAGAGAAATTACAAACTCTCTATACTAATCACACAAGATCCAAATAAATGAAATAACTCAGCAAACAAAGAATACTTATCTCTTGATGGATGCAAATACTGGACACAATAAGACACGCTGCTCATGCGCATAGATCAACACACAACCTTCACGGCTTGAACACAGGCCCATGACTTAGAATAGAAATTCCCTAGAATCCTTCTGAGGGGAGATCTCATCCACATCCGCAAATGAAGCATGCTGATTAGGCCTGGTCGGCCAATCCTTTGCATAGTGACCAAACTTGTCACAACGAAAACATTGGACTTTAGAGAGGTCCTACTTCTTCTCGAATGCGGGAGCAACATCAACTCCTTTATCTCTATTCCTCTTGAAATATCCTTTCTTTCCATTTTTCCCTTTCTTCGTCGAGGATTGAGCGGAAAGAACATGAATGTCTTCATCTGTAGGGCTTCGACCAATACCTCCTGCAGCCAACCTAGACTCTTCTTGAATGCAATCTGCCCTCAAACGAGGGAACTTGAGAAGTTTAGATCTTGCGCTGATTCCTTGAATGAAAGACTCCCAAGATGAAGGAAGACCATTGAGGGCAAGCATGGTCAGATCCTTGTCATCAACAAAATGACCAATGGTAGAAAGTTGATCTCTTAATTCGGAAATCTTCATGAAGTAAGCGATGATAGATTCTCCTTCCGCCATCTTCACATGATGGAGTTGTTGCTTTAGTGCAAGTGTACGGCTTGTGTTGTTAATTTCGTACATCTCCTCCAAGGTTTTAAACATCTCCCTTGCCGTCTTCAACTTGGAGACAATAGGAACAATATGATGCTTCACAGAATCAACTAACATCTTCTTCGCCTTATTATCTTTCTTCTTCATTTAACTTTCTCTTCCTCATCCGTAGGCTCAGGGACTTTGCTCTCCACGAACTCCGCCAATTCGTTTTCCTCCAAGGTGAGCATAATTCTGAATCTCCAAGATGTGAAGTTTGTTGCTCCCTCAAGTCTATCCTCGATCTTGAGATCGTTCACCATCTTGATGAAGAGATAGAAGTAATCAACGATGAGAAAGAGAATAAGGAGTATCGCTGTAATATAGAATCTGATCAAAATCTCTTCAAACCCACTCTGATACCATGTTAAATTTAATGATCAGATTTGCAATGCACAAAAATTAATTTAAAATTCACACAAGACACAGCAGATACCTTGGGAAAACCCTCCTCTTGAGGGAGAAAAACCCAACCAATAATATCTCCTATATTATTGAGTCACAATAAGAATGTCTCCTTTACAATAGGCCGATAAGAAGGCCAATACACATCATCACAGTCTGATGCAAGTACAAAACTGAGTAATACAGACTGCCAATAATATTCTCTGCCTTCTACACAGATCACAATTTGCTCTTTTCACAGACTCGCACTTGAAGAATTCGAACTTGACATGTATGGAATGAAAGCTAATGAATGATCTCAGACTTAGATAATAGATTGACTGATCTGCTCTGCTCTTTCCTCTTATTCGCACCTTTAGACTAGAGATAGAACAATGTAGGATGGATGATCAAACAAGGAGGAAAGAATGGATATATATACATGCTTGAAAGAGGACGCACCTCTTCACTATCTCCAAGTCGGCCTTCACAAGTAATATAATATTTACTAATTAAGAAGTCGGCCACCAATGAAGTGAAGTCTTCTTCATAAATAATCGTGCCTAGAGGAGAGAGAGGTCGGCCTCAAAACAGGTAACTCTTCACTAATAAAATCGTGCCTTTAGATGTTTATAAATTAAATAGCTTCATTTGCTATTATTTAATTTATCAAGTAAGGAACAATCGATAGGCTAGAAGAATACGACTGAAGCTGTAATATAAACATCAACAAAGGCTCATGCACCTCAAGCATCCTCTCCAACAAGATGAAGTATGTGGCATATCTACATTCATTGATTCAATGATTCATTAAAAAATAAAAATTTAAAACAAAATCAGATTATGAATACAAATTGAAAGTGAAACAAAATGAAGTAAGTGGCATACCTTGTCTCAATAGGTTTGAGAAACTCCTTTGAAAATGTTCTGAAGAGAGCAAGTGAGGTGTGGTGATTGCAAATGAACATCTGAATATCTCTAGCTTCTGCCACCGTTTGCTTCACCCAATCCAACTTCCCTATGTCTTTCAATGCATTGTTCAATGCATGAACACAACATGGGTCCAAAATATGTGCCTATAAGAACCCTCCCATTAACCCAGCTGATTTGCACACACGTGCTGAATCGGTGATCACTTGCACCACATTTGCAGCCCCAACCTCCTCTATGGCATCTTTCAAAATGGAAAGCTGGAAGTCTGCATCCTTACGTCTCCCCCAACAATCTATGACTCTAAGAAAATAAGAACCAGCAGGGCATGTGACTATGAGATTGATGAGTAGCCGACGTCTAACATCAGTCCACCCATCCATCACTATAGAGCACCCCGTCCTCATCCACGCTTGCCTCATCTCCTCCATTAACACATTAACTTTGGAGTACTCTTTGTCTAGGAGGGTGGTGCATAGCTTATGATCTCCAGGGGGTATGAATGAAGGACCAACAATGGCTATGTCTTTCACCATTTGTTTGAAATAAGAGGAACGAGCCACATGAAATGGGATGGCATGGGCAAAAAAGAATTTGGCAATGGAAGATTCAGTGGCTTCTCGTGCTTGGTTATTAAACATGGACTCAATTGAAGATGCCTTCCCACTATCACTCACCTTCCTCTTTCCTCTTGAGGCAACTCCACTACTACCAACTGTGGAAGGAATAGGAGTAGGCATAGATGATTGTGAACTTGGGAAAGAAGGTGACACACCTTGAACCCCACCATCCAACTCCATTTGAATTTTTTGGCACTCTAAAAATAGTTCATCTGTTAATGCAGGACACACTCTAACTCGATTGCCCACCCCACCCAAAAAATGAGACCTAACTCTTGTGTAGCTGCCCCTAAATTCCTTTTCACAAACATGGCAAAACCACACCCTACTCCCCCCTGAATTTTTTTGTTTTTTACCCACGGGTGTAACATATTGAAGGAATGGTATTTTTTTGTTTAATGGGTGTTTTGCATAGTGTTCCATAGTATTGGTATTGGTTGTTGAAGGGCATTAGATTGGGCTTCTTTGCTCTCCACTAACACCCCCACCACTTTCCCTTCTAGTTTGCACTTCAACTTCACTATCACTCCCATCCTCACTGCTGCTCATGTTTTTTATATTTAGAATGCAAGTTTCAACTGAAAATGCAAAAAAATATTAAAAAATCAGACAATGTATGCTTGAGATTTTGCAAAAAAAATGAAAAAAAAAAGAGGGAAAGGAAATGCATACCTCTTTGGTGGATTTGCACTCCCAACAACACTAATTTCAACCTTCTCTCCTCCTTCAAGCTGCTGCTCCTCCTTCAATGGCTGCAACTTCTTTTGCTCTCAAACCCTTGGCTGCTCAAACAAACAAATGCATAAAATGAAGGTTAGAGAGGCCTTTTTTTTCCTCATAAGAGACTAAAAACAATGGGGCCCACAGATGCCACGTAGGCAGGGGCGACACTTTTTTGTTTTGAGTTTTTTTTTTTTTGACTTTAATAGCTATTTAAACGTGGGGGACGGTTGGTCATCCTCAGGACGGCTCAATCATCCCCGGGACCGGTCAGTCGCCCCCCATTTGGTCAACGGCGTCCCCTCGTTTTGGGGACAGTTTCCTAATTTTTTGCAAAAAAGGGGACGGTCCCTTGTCATCCCCCTATAGTCCCCCTGTACTTGGGACATCCCGAGGACATGGATGGGGGATTTTAGGGGGGGGGGGACGCGTCCCCGGGTTTCCCTGGTTTTCATTGGTTTTTTGAATTTTGGGGACAATATATATATATATATATATATATGGATGGATGTATGTATATTCTATCTATATATATATGTGTGTGTGTGTGTGTGTGTATACATATATATACATATATATATATTTATATGTATATGTATATATATATATATATGCATATATGTATATATATACAATATATATGTGTGTATATATATATATATATATAATATAATATATATGGAATTGAGAACAATATGAATTGTCAAATTGTAACTCTTAACTAAAGCCATCTCTACACTTTGATAGAAAGGACCATTTCACAAAAAGCAGGCATTTCAATAAAATCAATTCATTTAAAACCCTATTAAGATAACATGCCATAAACTCCTCCTGATCAGTTCTTCTGTCGCTGAAATTCAGAGAACATAAAAATAGGCAGAACAAAGCTTGAACAAAAAATGTCTTTGACAAAGTGAAGGTTCCTTGATCCCATGTTCATCATTATAGTAATTGCTTTGCCTTGTCACTAGACTTTGAACTGGTGGACAACCCTATACCATTATTATTTTTTTCTTTAATTTCTATTTATTTTTCTTTGTTAAAATACATTTGGATGCTTCTCATCGAGTCACCTCCAAGATATAGTGGCAGGGGGATATTTGCCCCAAGTCCCTGGAACACTGTAAATTACTGATATCTGGATTGAAACATTTTTTATTACGGATTTCATTCAAATTTCTGGCAGCTTACATACTTACATCCAATCCTCTTACGTAGAGTTTGCATCAATTTCTAGTCGGCAGAAGCAACTCAAATTTTGGTTGGTTTGACAGCTCCATCAGTCAAGGTGTTGGCTCCTTTTGGGCTTTACCTTCTTGCCATTGTCAACAGAGATGTGCATAACAAAGGAAAATGGATTCGTTTATGAATTACATGCAAATCGACACTACTACAATTGATTTGTTTTTGGAGCAGGATTCTTTACCGAATTTGTACAAACATTCTTGTACCTAACAATTTGTTGGAAAAATAATTAACGTACTCATTTGATTGTAGCTCATAATTGTTTGCATGCAAATAAATTTGAGGTTGTGGGACCTGCCCTACACAAAGGATGAGTTGTAACTCGTGAGTGAGATTGGAAGTTGATAATTGCCATTGCTTATCAAATAGAAATTAAGGTACACAGATAATCATGCTATGTTTTTAGAAAAAAGAAATGCCTAAAGAGGCTCAAATTTCTTGTTAGTTTTTTGTATGGGACAGTGTACATGCATTCCAAGTTCTGTAGAATGCACTCCAAACTCCCTAGAATGAATTTGTACCTTACATGTCTGGGATTTTGAGCTCCTTTAGAAAATACAGCAACATTGGGAACATAGATTGCCAAAGGCTCACATTCTCTGCTGTATCAAGGTTTATTATCTTGCTAATCTTTCTATACCCCACCTTCACGTACTAGTGATATGTGCTCAAGAAGGATAATCAAATTGAAATTAGAGTACACATATAATCATACCATGCGTTTAGAAAAAGAAATGCCTAATGTGGCTCAAATTTCCTGTCAGTTCTTTCGTATGAGACAATGTACATTCACTCCAAGCTTTCTAGAATGCACTCTAAACTCCCCTAAATGAATCTGTACTTTACATGTTTGGTAATTTGAGCTTCTTGAATGCCTTCAGAAAATTTAGGAACATTGGGAACATAGATTGCCAAGGGCACATGTTCTCTATTGTATCAAGGTTCATTATCTGCTAATCTTTGTATAGCCCTCACCTTCACATATAAGCGATATGCTTCCATGAAGGATAATGCATATGTGCCTCTCAGAAAGCACAAAGAGGATTGCTTGCATACAATATAGATTGGAAATAATTGAATAATGCCTTTGAAATTATAATTTTTGATCGGTGCCTTTGAAATTATTACTAAAGTGCTTAGACTCTTAACTTTAAAAGAATTATTGTTATTGTGTTCAAATATATTTTACTCAACCATTTGAATAGGATAACTCACTTCAAAAATGAGTCTTGCTATGAATCTGCTTCAAATTAAAAAATATATTTATTTATGAATTTTGTCATAAGGTTCAATGGGCATGCCGATAAATGTACTAAGAATATTCCCATATTGCAAACAAAAATACTATCCAGTGAATTGATTGATATAGTATATATAAGTAATTCAATTAACAATAAATTATGTAGCTTCTTTAATCTAGGAATTAGTTATATCCCATATTTATCATTCTCCTTTTATTGTACAGTTTCAAACAAGTCAAATAAAATGTCTTCATTGTAAAGTTTTAGATAGTTTGGTTAGATAATTCTAATTGTGGTCATTGTGATGTTCAACCATGTTGAAATCCCTGTGAGAATCAATTCAGTTGTTGGGAGGTTCAAACTCATTCAAATCCAAAGGGACACTCTACCCTTAATATCATTGGAAGGATACATAGAGTAGAATCCTATGGTGCTTTCATTCACAAAGACTGTGGACCATACACAATAGTGAGAGGGGTCTTCACCTTTAGTAAGGACATTCTTAGCTAGGAATTGCTCCTACACTCATATCAGTTTAGAGGTGTGATGTTTCTAGATAGAGTAGTAGTAATGGCTGTAAGAAGCCAGTGGTATTCAACACTAGTTACTGACCATGCAAGGTTTTTAAAAAATTGGGGACTTACTAGCTTTTCCGGTGAATATTAGTGGATCATTTGCTATAGATGCTGATAAGCAACTTGCAAGTTGGTTGGAGAAACATTAAAAAGAAGGTATAATTATATGCAAAGTGATTTAAATTATCGTCACTTTCCTTCTAAACAGGAACTTTCTAAGCTACATACAATATCCAATAGATTTTTTGGTATTTTGGACTAAATGAAGAAGCGAGATGATCCTGCATGCAGGAAGCTCAATGCAATATTTGATAGCTCTCTTGGACATTCACCATTATGAGAATATTCTTTCATGGTTGATGAATGACTAAATATCACTTGTAAATAATTTGTTTTTCTCTTTCTTATGAAATTGGAGATTTATGGATGAAAATGGTTGCTCCCTGAAAGAAGAGTCTTTTAAAAATATAGATGCATATTTGATGGCAAGTCAGTTATCTTGATTTCCCAAAAAAGTAGATGCATGTTTGATGGTAAGGCAGTTGTGTAAGCCAGTTGTCTTCATTACCCAACAAGTAATTGTGTGAAAATTTCTTCATACTGCTAATAACTAAAGCCCAAGTTGTCCAATCCAGTTCTGGTGACGATATGTATTAGAGTAGAGATTTCTGGAGGCATAATTCAAGATATCAGAGATATGTTATACATCATGTGATTCGTATGCAGTGAAGCTTTTCATCCTTTACCTCAGGAATGGAAAGTTTCTCTGAGCAAGCATAAGTGTTCTTATCACTAAAATTCTAAAATTAGGATATGGGTTACAAACATGTTTGTTCTTCTACTTATCAAATGGTATAGTGTAAGATGCAAATTATGTGTATAAATTCAGTTTTTATCTAGGGATACCGAATGGATAGTATATGTTCATTCAATACATTAAAAATTTGGAACAAATAGATGAAATATTTTTTATTCTTTAAAAGCTTAGAAATCCATCTAGCAGAGAGAGAATGTTTAAGCTGCAATTTCTAAGGAAGATCTGATAGATAATATGAAGGCAACAATCTGGCTGATGTTAACAGGTCCATTCTGAATAAATCAATTGCAGGTATTTTTGTATTTTTGGATATTTACATATAAATATATATATTTTTATCTTGATGGCAGAGGATTGTAAGTGTTCCGATTCATTCACCTATCTGATTTTTGACCATCTATTTGATGGAAATAAAGTAGTTGGGAGCATATTTTAAATAGCTCCACATACTATCCTTATGGTTTGTACTTTGTAGTCAAGATTTCTAGTTTATGTAGAAGTTGGTGTTGTTATTGGATGATTCTAGATCCGGTGACATGTGCTCTGATACATGATGTTGTTAAGGAGGTTTAGAATATGGACCAATGAATTGCTCCATTATCAAAAGGCTGCCTTATTTGAATAGCCATTTTAAGTCCTTCGCTGACTAATTATTTTAAAGGTGGTGTCATTGCTGTCCTCCCGGCCTTTTTCTGAAGTAGTGGGTGGAAACTGTGCTGTTGGAAGTAATGTGTGTGGCTGTGCTCCCTCAGCACATATTAAAGGAGTGGGTGTTGCGGGGTTCCTGGGTGGAAGCCAACCCCTTTTGAAAGTAGTGATTGAAATGTCACAGATGGCATCTTATTCCATATTTACTGTTTTGTTTTGGGAATGAATAAAATAATCTTATTATAAAATTTTGA
The DNA here is from genome assembly GCA_007258455.2 of Sequoia sempervirens. NCBI lineage: Eukaryota > Viridiplantae > Streptophyta > Pinopsida > Cupressales > Cupressaceae > Sequoia > Sequoia sempervirens. Next base: position 34,769,096 of record VDFB02000008.1, on the reverse strand, counting down.
GTTTTGAAGCTATCAAAATATCTCCTTCGTTGAAGAATTTTCCCTTGATACTCATTTTGTGTGTAAAAGTTCTATCAGATACTAGTGTTCCCATCTAATATTTAGTGAATATTAACTGGTTTGCAAACTACTGATACTTGAGTTTGTATGGTTTGAAAGATGATTTTACATGTATGGTCTACCCAAGTGGAGTAATCATTGCTGTGTACAACTTATGTTAAACTGATGTAGATTTACAAATTGTCCATTTTAATTTTTCTCTTTGCATTTTTTCTCTGTGACCACAAAGCTGAAGACGTGAAAAAACAAAAAAGTTTATTCTTGACAATTTGAATAAATTACATGGTTTAAGTTTATTATTATCCACTGTCTTTGAATCAGCTGAAATTCAGTTGATTTGAAAGCTAATCATGATTGTCAATGTTTTTTTCCAAAGTAAGTATTACTATTCTTTTACAAATTTTATTTTATAAAATATGTTGCTCCTGTTGACAGGGCTGTAGATCACCAGTGGGATAGTGATGTCTTTGCAACTGCTGGTGCTCAAGTTGACATCTGGGACCGCAACAGGTTACTGTTATTGCTCATCTTAATCTTCTAAATTACTCTTTTGCTGAGCACATTCTAACTATTTAACTTGTTTTGATAAAAGGTCAGAACCAATCAACAGCTTTTCATGGGGTGCTGATACAGTCATATCTGTGCGGTTTAATCCTGCAGAAAAAGATGTTTTTGCAACAACTGCTAGGTACGCAATAAAATTAGCGATTTCTCATTATAATGATAGTATGATATTGCGAACTAGTCTTATGATCACGAAACTTGGTTTTGGTCTTTTAAAATTAATGATATTCAGATTTTGCTGTAGTGTATTTATATGTCATAATACTGTATCTTATGCAAGAAACACTGAGAGTTTTAGATTCCATTGGAGGCACTTTTGTATCTCTAAAGCAATTGCATTTCACCTTCAATTTCTTATCTGCTTTGTTTTTATTATTTAATTATTTTGATTGTTGAAATTGCCTTATCAAGTTTGATGATAGATTTTTTTGGGTGAAATTGTTTATTCATTTACTTTTATATTGCACTTAGCATTATCATCATCATGATGATTGAAATAAGTACTGGTTCAGTAGTAATAGCAATTGAGGTGGGTACACTTGCAAGGTTCTCTGACAATAAAGAATTAAGGTTTTTTGGAAGGGATCACTGCAGAATTTAAATGTAATAAATATTTTGTCCTCATCTTCATATCTAATTATCCATGTTTGTTACTCCCACTTTTCAAATTGCTTCATAAGATGGGTGAGGTAGTGTTGATGAGTGTTTTATCATTCACCAAACATCAGAATAAAGATGTCCAAAGACACTCTATCCTCTCTTGAAAAACCACCGCATAGGCGATTCCAAGGTTTCTTTAGTCGGGTCTCGACGTGTGGATAAGCTCAATGGTCGTTGTGATAATGCTGGTAATAAGCAAGGGGACTTACGTAGAAAGTCTGCACAAGCTAGGGACTTAGGAAATTTATCTTTGTAGGTTCTCAATTAGGACTTTCAATTGTGGAGCTCAAAAAAATGGCAAAAAGAATAGGGTTTAGGAGAGTCTAGTCTAAGCCTAAGAACTCAAGAGATAGTAATGACTCGGTGAAGGGAAATAAACCACATTTTGTTTCGCCTCCTGCGGGACAACATACGCAAAATGGGTGCAATCTTCAAGGGGTTTGTGAGAATAATTTTCACACCTCGAATGAGGTTGAAGTTAAGCTTCCACGTTTAAGAGCTCAGGCTAACTTTACAAATCAAATGCAAATCATCCATTCGAAAAAAGTATGAGCTACACTTCATATTGAGGTTATCGGTCGATACCCTCCATTCAATTTAACTTTTCAAAGCAAATTCTATTTAATCTAAATTTAACTCTAATCTATGGTGGAAGATAATATGTAACCTCGCTTACTATTCAGCAATAAGAAGTGATTCAAGGCAAATCATGCTCAAGAGCTTTTATCATTCAAAATAGTCTCAATGCGACAATATACATAATCTGTCTCCACACAAAATGAAAATGAGAGAGCACTAGTTTATATAGAGCTCCAAAAATGAAATGAAGGGCCGAGATTAAAACAAGATCAACGGCCGAGATTATTACAACCAAGCCCTAATTAGGGTTTCCCAAATCAACAAGAGTTAATCATCAGAAATCAGTCAGAAAAGTGGCAGTTCCAGCTATAATCTAGGAGATGCGTCCTTATCCATCTGAGTAGCATTGTGCTTGGCGAATCTGGACACTACAGCAATGACCTCGTCCATTGTGACAGGCGGCAGCATGCTGATCCGGAACTCAAGTCCGTCCAACTTCTCAGCACATCTAGCAAAAGTACCTTCCCAACCTGCCTCCTGCTTCTCAAAATCCTTTCGAACGGATGAGAGTCTTGCCACTTTCGCAAAGTCTTGTTTCAAGAAAGGTCCAGTGGTCGAGAAGAAAGTTTCTTGAACTTTATGCTTCAATCTCTCCAACTGCATGTCGTTCTCCCGGATGACTTCATGGTCAAACACTTCTGTAGTTATCATGCAAATCTCCTCCTGGATTTTCTTGACCTGTTCTTCGATTCCAAGCCCATCGACTTTTGCCTTCTCCAAGACTTCCTCTCGTATTGTCACTGCCCAAAACCAGTGATGAAAATCATATGCTGCCCCTGCAGCAATCACCCTTTTATCAACTAACTCCTCTCTCGGAGTACTCTTCAAAATTCTAAGGCTTGGAATAAGCCTTTCCTGCATGTCCGGGATACCTTCCCACGTTTCTGCCATGTCCATCAGTCTAGAAAGAAATGAAGAAGTTCGCCCATAGGCCAGTGCCAACTTTTCCATGAACAATGCCGCCTCTGTGCCTTCACTTGCCATCCAGCCTTGAGCTTCCCTGGCCGTTACCATTCCGTGCTCGACGCCCCTAGTCATCTCCTGTGATTTGAGGAGAGGAGGAACAGTCGCATTGCCCCGATCAAGTGGCTGGGTCAAATGCTGTATGTATTCTTTGAGACGTTCGACCTCCTTCTTATACTCCTTCTTCTTAGCCACTTCCTTTTCTAGTCTCGCCTTGATGGTCGAGACAGAATTATCCAACTCCTCTACTTCTTGACCTTTCGAGGTCGGGCCAAGGTCAATTGTGGTTATAGCATACTCCTGAGGAGTGATCTCGTCCTGTGGCTTGTCCACTGTAGGCATTGCAATGTGCATGGAACGGTCGCCTGCCTCGTTCCTCCGAATGGTGGAGAACTTCTTGGCGGGCTTCTTGACTGCGACCTGTTCTAATCTTGCCAAGAAATCGGCAGTATCATCTTCTTCTTCTTGTTGAGCCTCAGCAGGCACATGAACTTTCATCCTTTCTAACAGCCAGTCTGGAATTGTCGACTGTTCAATGCCATCCTCTACTTGAACCTCATTCTCGTTCGGAACATCCATGACTTCCCTGAGAGCGGAAATCATTCCCTCCTCAAAGTCATTGTTTCGAGCTTCTACATCATTGTCTGAACCCAAAATTTCTGTGCCTGTTGGTGACGCAGGCTCTTCATCATCTAGTTGAATAGGCTCTTCATTTACTTCCTGAGCTGCAAGAGGTTCAAGCATTTCCGCCAAGGAGTCGTCTATATTGGTTACAAACTGGTCAACGTTCCTGGATACTGCCGACCGAGAAGGTTCTCCCTTATGCCTCTTGGAAACAGGCTCAACACTTGGCATTATTTCTTTTCTTTTTTCTCCAATCCCGACCAAGTCTTGATGGGATGCACCAGCATTAGAAGAGTATGACTCTGATTCGCTCAATAGGTCATAGGTGAGCGTGATTCCCTTCTGTCTCAATTCCTGGGCATGACAATCAACCCACCACTGGGACTACTTAGTTACTGGCCTCATTAGGGTGGCTAGGTCTGCGTGCTCAGGCTCTGACCATTTCACCGGAGGGAGAGGTCTGCTTTCCTCAAAGCGCGGCTGGACATGATTTCCATCATCTTGAAGCTGATCAGACACTCGGCAGAACTCGATTGTTCTCATAAAATCCAAGGACATTCTGGACCACATCTTCCGCCTGACCTCATACTCATCGGCTGTATTTGCCCAGAAATCCTCCAATTCCTGTCTGTGCTTGTACTTCCTTCCTTCCACTGTCCGAATGTTGTGATGTGGGTCATAGTTGACCCTGGACTTGTATGCCGTGAAAGGGTACCATTGGATCTCTAATCTAGCACTTTCAGCCGCTTGTGCTGATGGACAGTACTCTAGCATGTTCCCGATGAAGAATGGGAATGTGACGGACGCCTTCTTGGTCGGCCTCTGAATACTCTGATACTCTTCTAACTGTCTCAAAACCTCAAGCAATATCATCCGATCAGTCGGATAGATAGGCAATTTATAGGGATTTCCAGTAAATCCCTGGATCCTAATATATGTAAATTTAGGGAACTGGATGAACCAAGACCCATATTTGCTGATAAGACTTTTCGCTTCATGGCTCAGCCTTTGGTGCACTCCTCCTTGAAGCTTTCTGGTAATGTGCATTAGGAATGCATCATGTACCCTCCTGAAGTGAGTCTTCTCCTTCAACTGGAGCTGAGGATAGCAGTCGTAAGGCCTAAGCTCGTTCTCCCCATTGCCAATTCTGCCCTTGCAGATCAACCCTGGATATTTGTATGACCTGGCTAATAGGTATACCACGTATGAACTCATGTGAAAAGACTTGGTCTTTTCAAGGTTGATCAGCTGCTCATGGAGGTTGTCACTTATCATCCGTGACCAATTGAACATTTTAACTCCAGAGGTGACCTCGTCGATAAAATAATACATCCAACTCTCAAAGAAGGCGCCCTGCGGGTTGCCAGCTATTCTGTTCAGCATCAGCACAATATCCCCAAAATCTTCCTTAAAGTCCGTGCGGCGAGGCCTCTTGGGCAACTTCTTGATTGATGGCTTTGGCTTGTCCATCCAAACCTTGTTGACTGTTGTGGCACATAGATCTGGCTGACCATCATATAGCATTTTGGCTTCTTCTTTGGTCTTATGGACCGTTCTTGAATGCTCTGGAATGCCGAAGGTCTCCTGAATTGATACTTCGTTCAAGTGTGCCAAGATCCTTCCGTCAGGGGCGATAATCTGTCTTTTCTGGGCATCATAATGGCGAGCACATTCCACCATTAACTCAGCACAATCCATTGCCGGAGGGAATCCAGTTGCTTGGAATATCCCGTTTCCGACCATCCTTCTGGCTATTGCTGTGGGAAGTCCCTTCTGACCGTATACTCTTTTCTTGAATTAGTCAAAATCCACATGTCCGAGGTCAGTATCCACGACATTCTTCCACTTTGAGATGACTTTAGTCTCCTTCTGAGCACCCTTGTTGGCGAACTTCATTTTCAGCTTCCAGGATAATCCGCCTTCCGTGTCCGTCAACCTGCAGTCATAAAATTAACATTAATATAAAGACCTTTAAAATAATTTAAACCTCGTGCCTTGGATTAGAAAAATTGACTTTCAGCTGTTCAAACAATTAATTTGCTGCGAAAAAGCAAGCTGAAAGTGACTTGAATGAATTTGAAAATCTTGCCAGAACTTCGTCAAGATGAAAGGGCATAAAAAGATAGCAAATTGAACTGACCAATCACCAAACCTCAGAGAAGGATCGTCAAATGCAAATCAGATTTAAGAAATCTGATTTTTTTGAAAAGTGCGCCCCTCTTCAAGAAGAATTCAGCTTTGAATAAATATCCTTTTCTTTTCCCGCGAAAAATTCCTCAGCATAACACTGCTTTTCTCTGTGAGAAAATTCGACTTCGCTAATGGACGAATTAATTGCCTGACGATTTCGAGAAAGATTAAATTTCTCTTCAGCTGTGTGTGAAAAATGAGTTGCTGAAACTCATTATAATGCTGAGAGGTTGAATTCGATTTAGTAACTGCCATCTTTCTTCTTGATCCTCGATTTGTTTTCATTTTCCAAACAGGCAACTTTCCTTTTATTTTCCGACAAGGCTCAGTCTCGAACTTATCCGAGCAAATCTCCAAAATTTGATTTTTTTATTTAATGTTTATCTCTGATTTTTCGAATTTTTTAAATAAACATTAAATAATTTAATTAAATTCATGGTGAATTTAATTTTCTTCTTGCCGGATTTCATTTCCGCCTGGCGTGCTTTACTTTCGTCCGATTCGTGTCTGGCAATTTTGATTTTGTCCAAGGAATTTTTAAATTCCAAATAGTTGAGAATTAATTATTAAAATATTAAAATATTTTAATTAATTCTAACCCGTTCGTCTTGGACCCATGGCTATTTCCATTTTTCTTCCGTTTTTCTTGGCTGAGAGTGTATTTTCCGATTTCGTCCTTAATTTCGTCTAGCCAAACCAAATCTTAAGCCATTCCGTCGAGAATTTCATTGCCAGATCCTCATTTTTCTTTGCCGAGGCGAGATTTTAAGCTCATTTTTCTCTGTCCAAGTCAAATATTTCCTTGCTCGGTCGAATTTTTCTAGGCAATATCCCTGTCCGAATGTCTTTGCCGGTTGAATTTTCCTGACGTCTGACATATTCTTCATCCCTTTGGTCAAGGACGATCCTTCCTTTCCCTTTACCTCGTGCATTTTTCTATGGTCAAAGTTGACAATTTCTTCGCATTTTCCATACTTAGGCAAATTTTGCCTCTTTTTCCCTCATCGTGTTGGGCACATTCCGTTTTATTCTTTGCCATATCCCGATAATCCTTAGCACATGTCCTTTCAATCTTGGCATTTGTCCTCTCGAAAGTGTCCGGATGTCTAGCCAACATCTTCATTTTTCACTTCCTAGCCTCTTTACTTAGGCGAATTCTCGAAATTTTCTTTGGATTTGGCCTTGACACTTAGCCAAAAATCATCATCCTATCATCTTGGGCGGACTTCCTTGGCATCTTGGACGTAGATCATGGATGTCTTTGGGTACTTTGCTAACTTTTTCCAAGTGCATGGCGGACTTTGTAAGTCTTTAGGATGAACACCTTGGACGTCCCTCTTTTCTAGGGCGAATTTCCTTGGCATCTTAGCACTTGTTTTCACCACTTTATCCTTTTGGAAAGGATTATCCACCTCTTTATACTTTCATACTTAGCATATTTCGAAATTTCCCTCTTGGTAGGCATCAACACTTAGACAATTTTGATTTTTCCTTACTTTATAAGCCTAGGCGGACTTTACTTGACCTTCAGCCAAGTCCCACCTTTCAAGGGCGGACTTCCTTAACATTTTGGACGAGCTTCCAAGCACATGGCAGACTTTAGAACCTTTTTGGATGAGCATTTTTGAAGATGGCGGACTTTAGGCAGTCTTAGGATAAAGATGGCGGACTTCCAAGACCTTTAGGATGTGCATTTTATGTGCTGGGCGGACTTCCAAGGAGTCTAGGATGAGGATGGCGGACTTCACTAACACTTTGGACATCCCTTCTTGAGAATGGCGGACTTCCAAGGGGTCAAGGATGTGCCACCTTTAGGCAAGGGCGGACTTTGAAGCCTTTTTGGACGTCTCTTTTAGTGAATGGCGGACTTCATAGCATGCCTGGACAAGGATGGCGGACTTAAGAAGGTCCAAGGATATGCTGGGCGGACTTTAGAGCATGCAAGGATATGCCTCCCAGGTGCTGGGCGGACTTTACAACTTTTTTGGACATCCTCCCTAGCTGCTGGGCGAATTCTATGACCTTCCAAACCTTCATTACACCTTCCTTCATGGCGAATTTTCCAGACTTGCACAGATTTCTCACAAACTTCACCATTTTTGAGCTGATTTCATGATTTCATCTTCGAATCTGATTGATCTTGACTGGTTTTTTTTTACTGGTTTTTCCAGATTTTTGAACGTTTTCAGTCTGATTTTCATGCTTTTTTACTTGTTTTTCCAGATTTTTCAAAAAATTTCAATTTTCAATTCAATTTTCTGAGAGTTCTATTGAGTTTTTCGAACTTCTGAGTGCGTTTTCAGAACTCGGGACCCTTCTAAAAATAGAAACTTTCCAAAAATAGAAACTTTCCAAAAATAGAAACTTTCTAAAAATAGAAAAAGCAACCCTAAAAAATAGGGAACCTTGTTTGGTCCAAAAATGCCAAAAATGAAAAATCGAAAAAGCAACTTTTCCTAAAAAATAGGAAGTGTCAGAATTGGCCGAATTTACAGTTGATCTTCGTCTCTTGGGCCTTCTGAGCGCTTCCATGACATCTACGCATTGATTCAAGCATGAATTACTGACTCGGCTCGGGTGACTCTCGGCAAACTGACCTGAAACTCTTGGCAAAGTGATCTCATGTAACCATTGCAAGGAGACAGAACCCTAAAAACTAGCAAGCAACTGGGGGTCCCCATCAGCGATGGGGCGATGTGTGAAAAGGTCACAACATCTGGCGACTCCACGTGGGGAATGTTCCTGGACATTCCAAAGATAATATCCACTTCAAATCCGGAATCTTGAATTAATTCTATCTAACTTATCCCTTGACCAAGAAGAGTACTCAAAAGGGAAGAGAACTCCTAAATTATATCAAGACATCTTATCCTTCAGTTATAAGTGTGTGCACATGGGTTTATTCCTGTCTCTTAAGACCAATACGACTCTTTGGTTCCGTGATGGCTTTCCAGTGCATTTCTGGTCTTAGCTCCAAAAGCATCCTTGGATAGAGCCTCGCTGCCAGCGAGCGTCCATAGCCCCGGCGAGGTTATCTGCTATAATCTCACGGAGATTGCTCTACTTCCGGCGATTTATTTCTTTTGTTTTGATTTCTTTGGTACACCTGTAGAGATTTCCGCACACCCAAAAGCCAAGTGTTTTGATTTTTCATTCTTTCCTTTTGATTCATTTTGATATTCTTTTCTTTTCATATATTTCCACACTTTGGCCTGTAAGCAATGAAGCTCACCTGGGTTTGAGCATTATAGTGGCGCTGAAGCAAGACTTCTGATTACCTTCTAGCCAACAACTTCACCTAGGAGACCATAATGACTCAGAGAACTCTTTTAAGTGTGTGAAATGTAATAACTGCAAGATCCGGTACCAAGACACAATAGATGACTTCCTTCCCAGTCAAGTACTAACCTCAACCTTAAGATACTTTAAAGACAATTAATCTAGGATTCATAGATCTTCCATAAATGTTTACCCGAGGAATACTCACAACCTTCCTTAGCAAGGTCAAACCAAAATGTGTGCGTGTAAGCAACATCACCCTTCTCGCGGAATGGGACACCCTCCTTATTGAAAGCAACACAAAGCAAAGCGAAACGAAAGCAAACGGGAAGCAAACAACTAACTCTAAGGAAAGCGAGGAAAAACAACTAATCTAACGGAAGCAAAAACAAAACCCGAAAGCAACTATTCTAACTATACACAAACAAGCTCCATCAAGGAACTTAAGGTAGGAAATAATGTTTCAGAAATTGCCCGTTAACGGGCAGTGGGATGTCTTCCCCAGTCAAGGTCTTCAACTTAAATGCATTTTCTCCCAATATCTGAGCAATCTGGTATGGTCCTTTCCACAAGTTGTCGAACTTATCGTGATCTCCTCTTCGTTCATGGGCTTTATCCCAATATAGGACCAGGTCAGATATTCTGAAAGACTTCGTTGTAGCACGTTTGTCAAACCATCGTTTGACAATTCCTTGATGTTTGGCAAAGTTTTCGAGAGCTTTATCTCTCTGTTCTTCCAGTAGTAACAATTGTGATAGACGAATCTGCACTCTATCATCCGGATCTAAATATTCGTGCATGAACCTGAGTGTCGGAATCCTTAGCTGGATGGGAAAGACGGGGTCTTGCCCATAAACTAGGTGATATGGAGAGGTTCCCAATGATCTTTTGGCTCTTGTCCTGTCTGCCCATAAAGCAAACCTGAGTTGGGAATGCCAATCTCTTGGATTCTGATCTAACAATCTCTTGATGACGTTGAGTAGATTCTTGTTCGTGGACTCTGCCAGTCCATTACCCTGGGGGTAATAATTTGAAGAAAACTTTAATGTAATCCCATAATCAAAGGCCCAATTTGAAAATTTCAATGAGGTGAATGCGGATCCATTGTCACAAACAAAGGCCTTAGGGCAACTGAATCTGGTGATGATATGTTCTTCTAAAAACTTGATAACTGCATCTGTGGTACAATTCTTCAATGCCTGTGCCTCAGACCATCTAGTACAATAATCTGTTGCTGTCAAAATATAGCGATGTTGTGCTGAAGAGGGTGGGTTTATCATGCCGATAAAATCGAGTCCCCACATTGCAAATGGTTTCACTTCCGTGATTGGCTGTAATGGCATAGCAGGATTCTTTTCACGTGTGGCAGTAATTTGGCAGGTATGACAGGTTTTAACATGCTCATATGCGTCTTTGAACACAGAGGGCCAATAGTACCCTGCTCTTAAGATCTGGTAAGCTGTTGCCTGACTTCCTCCATGTCCTGTCCCGAACTTAGAGTGGAAGTGTTCCATAATTCTCTTGGCTTCATCGTTTCCCACACATCTCAAGTAGATCCCTTCATGATTCTTTCTATGGAGAATTGAGCCCTGGAGCATATAACGTTGGCATTTGAGCCTGAAGGCTCGCTTTTGTGCGGGATTCATTTGTGCAGGATATTTGTGGTTTGTCAAGTATACGATAATATCATAGTACCACTCCTCTAGAGGAGTGTCAGTTAATACATATGTTTGCTGCACTAGGCCAGGCCCTTCAATGGCCATCGTCTGAGCTAGAGCTTGTCCGCGGACCAGCTTCATTGGTTGTAACTCAATATCGTATTCTTGGATAGTGGCGACCCACTTTCCTCTTCTTTCTCCTAGCTCATTCTGCATTAAGAGTGCTTTAACAGCCGCATCAAGAATGATGGCGAAGACCTTACTCAAAATATAATGCCTGAATTTTTTGATGGCCTTTACCAGCGCATAGGCCTGCTTTTCGACACTTGGATATCTTAATTCGGCGTCTTTGAGCGGTGAGCTCATGAAAGCTATGGGATGTTCATCCCTCTCTTCTGTCCTCTGAGTTAACATCGCTGCACAGGAATGTTCTGATGCGAAGGAGTACAAGTAGAAAGGCTTTGTATAATCTGGGCTAACCAGGACGGGAGCATCGGCAATAGCCTGCTTGATCTCTTCAAATGCCTTCTTTGTCGGTGTGGTCCACTCCATCTTTGCATCCTTTTTTAACATTTCATTCAAAGGTTTTACTATCTCAGCAAAACCGGTGATAAATTTTCTGACAAAGTTGATCTTTCCGAAGAAAGACCTCAATTCTTTTTGGCTAGTAGGCACATGAATCCGTGATATTGCCTCTACGCGTTCAGGATCAATCAGTATCCCTTTCTCAGTGATCAAGTGACCTAACAATTTGCCTTCGGTGACCCCGAAGATGCATTTCTTTGGATTTAAGGAAATCCCATACCTTTGGCACCTCTGAAATACCTTCCTTAGGTCTTCCACATGGTCCTCTCTCTTCTTTGAGAACACTGTCAGATCATCCATGTAGATGATTATACATTTTCCAATCAAATCCCGGAAGGCGATGTCCATGGCCCTCTGGAATGTGGCCCCTGCGTTGATTAGCCCGAAGGGCATTCTTTTGTAGGCGAAGGTTCCCCATTTAGTGGTGAACGCTGTTTTCAATCTGTCCTCATACTCCACTAGGACCTGGTTATACCCCGAATATCCGTCCAAGAAGGACATCATTCGCGAGCCATTAACAATTTGTAGCACTTCGTCAAGCGATGGCAGAGGGTAATTATCCTTTTCAGAAGCTCTATTCAAATTCCGGAAATCCACGCATAGCCTGATTTCTCCGTTTTTCTTCCGCACTGGGACGAGATTGGCGACCCACGTTGAGTGGCGCACTGGGAAAATGATTCCTGCTGTCAATAATTTCTTGACTTCTTGATGGATTAGTGGTTCCAGTAATGGATTAACTGGTCTCTGACGCTGCCTGAAAGGCTTACTTCCTGGCTTGAGCGGAATTGTATGCGTGATAATAGAAGTATCATAGGTCTTCAAGTCTTCGTAACTCCATGCTATGACGTCGGGGAACTGTTTCAAGCTGTGAATAATTCCCATCTTTTCTTCAGGCGTGCAAGTCTTCCCTATGCATACATTTTTAGCTTCGCGCTCTGCCCCTAGGTTTACTTTCTCATACTGGTCACCTTCAATCCTTTGACTTTTCATCTGATCAATTTGATCCTGATCAAATATTCTCTCTAATTGTATCATCCCCCTTGGAATGATATTCGTCTTTAGGTTCAGGATGCCATCCTCATCAAATTCGGCTTCCTTCTGAGTTTCTTCTTCATCAATCACTTGTGCTGCAAAAACATCGGAATTTGTTAAAAATTCACGAATGTGGTCATCATCCTCAAAAACCTGGAAGTTTGTAATATTATCTGGAATAGATGGAAGGGATGACAGCTCCACCGTGAACTGACTTATGCCATCCATGGCTAGCGGCTCCAGCGAACTGGCTGCTTGTGCCAAGGAATTTGCCACTTGATTATTCGTTCGGCTCATGGACTGAATATTGAAAGCATCAAAGCTCTCGACTATATCCCACACTCTGTTGCGATAGCAAGTCAGTCTCTTATTGTGGCAAACATATTGCTTCTTTATTTGCTTCACGACTATTTCCGAATCTCCAAGAGCATATAGTACTCTTGCTCCTTTTCTAAGTGCCAGGAGTAACCCATGAATCAGAGATTCATATTCCGCTACATTGTTTGTGCATGGGAACTCCAATCTGTGAGCAGCAAGATATACCTCTCCTTTCGGACTGATCAACTCGAAACCGGCTCCAGCTCCTTTCTTTGATCGGGATCCATCAAACTTTAAGATCCAGACTCGTTCTTGCTGTGAAGACGGTGGAGTTTGTAGGTTTTCATTTTCTTCTTGACGTTCTTGCTCGGATTCCATTTCCTGTATCCTTACTGAGGAAAAGCCATCGATATGATTGACTTCTATATGATCAGGAAAACCTAATGTCTGTGGGATACTTCTTTGTACTTCTCTTATGGCCGTATGGCACATCTTGCAAACAAATTCTGAATGGGCCGTGTTATGCACTCGGCACCAATTTGGTAACAACAAATCTTGAATCTGAACATCTTGTAATTCCATCTTCATTTGGACACTCCTCCAAACAAAGTTTCTAAAGCTTTCGAACATTCTTATATCATTGTCTTGGGAGCTCTCCCCCCTCTCAATCAACACATTTGTGGAGTCAGATATTTGGTCATTTCCCTGGATTGATTCATGTAGCATGAGAACTTCATTTGTTTTAGGCCTATAAGTGCCTAAGTCTGTCTCTAAAAATAAGATCTCATTATGCTCCCCGTACTCAGTAATCATTAACCTGAGTCTTGGGGTGCTATCAATCCGTATCTAGTTTGGGACTCCTTTCCATGGCAACCACATATGGGAAAAGTCTGTGGCAATATACCCGTTCAGCCTTCTCGCCCAGTCTCTGCTCAAGAGCATGCCATATCCGTCAGGAATATCTACCACTGAAATATCTATGCAACTTTGTATCCTTGGGTCTGCAGCTAGTTGCATGTAGATATTGTTCAATTCTCCCATAACTGGGACTTCTGTTTTATCTAACTGCGTGACCTTCTTGTTGGTTCTTGCAGGTACAAGTCCCAACCTGTGGCAGATTGCAAGTGGCATCACGTTGCTTGAAGCACCGGAATCCACTAGGCAATTGTGTAGCATTTTACCAAATATCCTGACTGACAGTAAGAATGGGGCAGGTTCGTCCTTTCCCTGGTAGAAAACTACCGGATGTTTGTCCTGTTTATTGGTATCTTGGTTCTTCTCTTTCTGATTCCTAGGCATAATGTCCTGTCTTGGCAGGGAATGCGGTTGCTCGTTTGCCAAGACTTCTTCTTGAAAAATATCTGTGTCCATAAGGACTTCCTCTGGTGACATGTCCTTTTGATTAGAATTCCCAGACGATGCCTGGGTCATCTCTATAACACCGGGAGGCTGTTGCGGAGCATTAGACATATTGCCCGTCACTTCTGATTCGGCAATGTTAGTGTTGGCTGGAGCATTGGGCACTCCTCGGTTTGGTACATTCTGCGGAACATTTCTTGGGACAACAGCTTCGGTCAAGCTGCCCAAAAGTGTTTCCCGAACCTCAGGAACTCTCATTAGCTCAATTAAAGGCAAGCTGACCTTCATTCGCTTGAATTCCTCCAACACATACGAACTCAACCTCTTTAGCTCTTCCCGGGGACGGTCTCCTGTCTGAATTCGAGCCTGTACTGCTGGAAGGTTCACTTGTCTTGTTTGTTCCGTTTGGGGAACAGTAGCTTGTCTGGTTTGTTCTGTTCGTGGAGCGATGGCTTGTCTTGCTCCACTTGTCTGAGCATTTTGTTGATGGTATTCCGGCGAATCTCTGGGAAGAGACGGCACGTTGGTAGCGTTTGGATTCGGCGGGGTCTGGAAATTGTTGGGTGGCACGGATGAAGTCAAAGGCTCATTCTGACGATGATTCCTCTGGTATATCCTCAATGGATTTCCAGCCGCCTGTTGAAGTACTTCTCTGGTTCCTTCTACCAGAACACTGTTGTATAATGGAGGGAAATTGTAACCATTTGCCGTGGATGGCTGATTATATGGGTCTTGAATTTCTGGACCGTCTTGGTATCTTGGCGCCTCCACTGGGCCGTTAGCAGATGCAGGAGGAAACCTCTGATCTTGTTGGTATCGTGGGTATTCCTGGGAAGGAAATCGAACATTTTCAATCACAAGGGCTTGATCATACTTTGGTGCAGGAACTAACTCGTATCCGGTTACTGGAGGATCTTCCGCCTCCGAGTTCCTTCTTTCACTTCTAAAAATATCAGCGGCTACCTGGAACTCCCGACAATGTAACTCAGAATGTTGGTCGGTGTTATGGAGCCTGCACCATCCTGATAGTGCTGCCTCAGCTAGGAATACCTTGTTCGTGGGACGATTGTCAGCTGGCGGATTATCCAAGGGTGATGGTACAGTACCATTGTTTGGTCCAGTATTCCAGGTCTTCTTTTGGAAGCCTGAGTTATTATTCCGGGGACCTTGATTATTCCCTTGATAATTTTGATTATCCCTTTGATACCCGGAATGACCTTGACCTTGATAATTTCCCTGAGGTGCCTGGTAACTTCTCTGAAAACTCTGAATTTGGCTGTTTTGTCCCTTCAGATAAGTGACTTCAGTAGACAGCCTTTTGACTTGTTCAATCAAGTCTTTCATTTCATCTTTTTCTTCTTGACTCCGCGTCGAAGTTGATGCGTTCTGGAGATATACGGGCTGAGCTGGTGGTACTTGGGACACAGGAGCCCCAGGATGGATGACCATTTGGTTGCCCATTGAAGGAACTGGGTTCAACATAGGCGTCTGATGAGCCAATGCCCGATTAATATCTTGTATTTGATTTTGGGAAGCTGCGTTTCCCAAGTAATTAAGCGGACCAGGAGCCATACCTACTCCTAAACCCGTGCTAGCTGTTATCGCCGCAGCATATGCTCCCTTTAGATCTGCTGGGAGTGGATTGGTGGACTTCACGAACATGGCCGTAAGACGATCCAAAGCTTCATAATAAATCGGTAACGCTGCTGCATTGTCTAACAGGTAAGGATCTCTTAGCCTTGTGTAGGCTTTGTGGAATCTATTGTTAAATGTACTGATAGGCTCATGTTCTTGTCTCTTGATTTCCACAAATTGCCTATATAAATCAGATGGAGCAATAGGTGGCCTGAACTTCTCTAGGAAAGCAGTCTTCATCTGTTGCCAAGTGCGGATAGAGTTGGCGGGCAAGTGGATATACCAATATGAAGCCTCCTCATCGAATGTGTAGGGGAACAGCCTACAGGCAACATCTTCTTCTCGGATATCTCTATTTTGGAGAAGATCCTCGAAAAGCCTGATATGTTCGTCTGCGGTGTGGTTCAGGTCACCACTATGGAACTTGGAACAAAAATGTTCCGGATTCTTTGGTAAATCATGGTAGACAGCAAACGTCATGGGCGACGCATCAGCTGGACGCCACGCCATTGGAGCGTTTGGTTGGTTTGGTTGAGCTGGTTGCATTGGTGGAACGGGTTGCACGGGTTGTGCAGCCACTGGAATTGGTTGACAGTCCGGAAAGAGGTCAAAAGGAACTCTCTCGCTTGGTGCTTCTTCACTGGACCCAACTGCGCTAGATGATGCCTCCTGCGATGCTTCAGACTTCTTCTTCTGCCTATTCCTGTAAGGTGACAGCTCTATAAATTCTTTAAAAGAATTTGGAGTAGATCTGGTAATCCTTCGTAGTCTATCTGCTGAGAAAGAGCCGATTTGATCCAGCGTGCTCTTCAATCTTGTTGAGGTGGTGTAGGAGCTTGTGGTGCAGGGGCTGCTTGATTTGCTTGTTGGTTCGCTTGTTGGTTGGCTTGTCGGATGTGCTCTCGTTCAAGGGCTTCAAATCTTTCAATAAAGATGTCTCTTTGAACGTTGAATTCAATTCGTCGTGCTCTTTCTTCTTCTCCCTCGAGAATAAAACGCATGCGAAACCAATCAGGAGCACTTCTTCTCACTTGCCACGCGAGGCTGAATAATTCGGTGATGATGTCTTCCTGTTCGTCGTGAAAACCCAGGTTAGGCTGTAACACTGGCTGAGGATCTTGATCAGGTTCAGGAACGTTGGCTGGGAGCCCCATTCTTCATCCTACTGTCAACACTTGTATTTGAGGATGAGCCTGTAGCAAATGATCGTTCAATCTCTTCAAACTTTTCTTTTAGGCGATCTATCTTCTGCCTTATCAGATCTTTCTTGATTGCTTCTTCGAATCTCTTTCCTTTTTCCTCTTCTCTAGCAAGGACTTGGCTTGTCTGTCTGAATTGAGCACGATCGGCCTGTGTCTTCCAAGCTAGTGTATATAACTGATCAATAATATCCGTTGGAGGTTGATCCGGTTGTTCAACAGGTACATGAAAAGGAAACTCATGCGGTAGTACCATTCTGCATCATGCCTACTGCCTGAACTTGTGACAATCACAAAAATAAAGCCCCCCTTGAGCAATTTCTGTGTCAGGCCCTCCCTCTAGCGCCAATTCATGTTGATGAGTGTTTTATCATCCACCAAACATCAGAATAAAAATGTCCAAAGACACTCTATCCTCTCTTGAAAAACCACCGCATAGGCGATTCCAAGGTTTCTTTAGTCGGGTCTCGACGTGTGGATAAGCTCAATGGTCGTTGTGATAATGCTGGTAATAAACAAGGGGACTTACGTAGAAAGTCTGCACAAGTTCGGGACTTAGGAAATTTATCTTTGTAGGTTCTCAATTAGGACTTTCAATTGTGGATCTCAAAAAAATGGCAAAAGAATAGGGTTTAGGAGAGTCTAGTCTAAGCCTAAGAACTCAAGAGACAATAAAGACTCGGTGAAGAGGATAAACCACACTTTGTTTCGCCTCCTGCAGGACAACATACGCAAAATGGGTGCAATCTTCAAGGGGTTGTGAGAATAATTTTCAAACCTCGAATGAGGTTGAAGTTAAGCTTCCACGTTTAAGAGCTCAGGCTAACTTTACAAATCGAATGCAAATCATCCATTCGAAAAAAGTATGAGCTACACTTCACCATTGAATCAATACGATCAATCTCTCATTCAATTTAACAACTTTTCAAAGCAAATTCTATTTAATCTAACTTTAACTCTAATCTATGGCGGAAGGCAATATGTAACCTCGCTTACTATTCAACAATAAGAAGTGATTCAAGGCAAATCATGCTCAAGAGCTTTTATCATTCAAAATAGTCTCAATGCGACAATATACATAATCTGTCTCCACACAAATGAAAATGAGAGAGCACTAGTTTATATAGAGCTCCAAAAATGAAATGAAGGGCCGAGATTAAAACAAGATCAACGGCCGAGATTATTACAACCAAACCCTAATTAGGGTTTCCCAAATCAACAAGAGTTAATCATCAGAAATCAGTCAGAAAAGTGGCAGTTCCAGCTATAATCTAGGAGATGCGTCCTTATCCATCTGAGTAGCATTGTGCTTGGCGAATCTGGACACTACGGCAATGACCTCGTCCATCGTGACAGGCGGCAGCATGCTGATCCGGAACTCAAGTCCGTCCAACTTCTCAGCACATCTAGCAAAAGTACCTTCCCAACCTGCCTCCTGCTTCTCAAAATCCTTTCGAACGGATGAGAGTCTTGCCACTTTCGCAAAGTCTTGTTTCAAGAAAGGTCCAGTGGTCGAGAAGAAAGTTTCTTGAACTTTATGCTTCAATCTCTCCAACTGCATGTCGTTCTCCCGGATGACTTCATGGTCGAACACTTCTGTAGTTATCATGCAAATCTCCTCCTGGATTTTCTTGACCTGTTCTTCGATTCCAAGCCCATCGACTTTTGCCTTCTCCAAGACTTCCTCTCGTATTGTCACTGCCCAAAACCAGTGATGAAAATCATATGCTGCCCCTGCAGCAATCACCCTTTTATCAACTAACTCCTCTCTCGGAGTACTCTTCAAAATTCTAAGGCTTGGAATAAGCCTTTCCTGCATGTCCGGGATACCTTCCCACGTTTCTGCCATGTCCATCAGTCTAGAAAGAAATGAAGAAGGTTCGCCCATAGGCCAGTGCCAACTTTTCCATGAACAATGCCGCCTCTGTGCCTTCACTTGCCATCCAGCCTTGAGCTTCCCTGGCCGTTACCATTCCGTGCTCGACGCCCCTAGTCATCTCCTGTGATTTGAGGAGAGGAGGAACAGTCGCATTGCCCCGATCAAGTGGCTGGGTCAAATGCTGTATGTATTCTTTGAGACGTTCGACCTCCTTCTTATACTCCTTCTTCTTAGCCACTTCCTTTTCTAGTCTCGCCTTGATGGTCGAGACAGAATTATCCAACTCCTCTACTTCTTGACCTTTCGAGGTCGGGCCAAGGTCAACTGTGGTTATAGCATACTCCTGAGGAGTGATCTCGTCCTGTGGCTTGTCCACTGTAGGCATTGCAATGTGCACGGAACGGTCGCCTGCCTCGTTCCTCCGAATGGTGGAGAACTTCTTGGCGGGCTTCTTGACTGCGACCTGTTCTAATCTTGCCAAGAAATCGGCAGTATCATCTTCTTCTTCTTGTTGAGCCTCAGCAGGCACATGAACTTTCATCCTTTCTAACAGCCAGTCTGGAATTGTCGACTGTTCAATGCCATCCTCTACTTGAACCTCATTCTCGTTCGGAACATCCATGACTTCCCTGAGAGCGGAAATCATTCCCTCCTTAAAGTCATTGTTTCGAGCTTCTACATCATTGTCTGAACCCAAAATTTCTGTGCCTGTTGGTGACGCAGGCTCTTCATCATCTAGTTGAATAGGCTCTTCATTTACTTCCTGAGCTGCAAGAGGTTCAAGCATTTCCGCCAAGGAGTCGTCTATATTGGTTACAAACTGGTCAACGTTCCTGGATACTGCCGACCGAGAAGGTTCTCCCTTATGCCTCTTGGAGACAGGCTCAGCACTTGGCATTATTTCTTTTCTTTTTTCTCCAATCCCGACCAAGTCTTGATGGGATGCACCAGCATTAGAAGAGTATGACTCTGATTCGCTCAATAGGTCATAGGTGAGCGTGATTCCTTTTTGTCTCAGTTCTTGGGTGTGACAATCAACCCACCACTGGGAATACTTAGTTACTGGCCTCATTAGGGTGGCTAGGTCTGCGTGCTCAGGCTCTGACCATTTCACCGGAGGGAGAGGTCTGCTTTCCTCAAAGCGCGGCTGGACATGATTTCCATCATCTTGAAGCTGATCAGGCACTCGGCAGAACTCGATTGTTCTCATAAAATCCAAGGACATTCTGGACCACATCTTCCGCCTGACCTCATACTCATCGGCTGCATTTGCCCAGAAATCCTCCAATTCCTGTCTGTGCTTGTACTTCCTTCCTTCCACTGTCCGAATGTTGTGATGTGGGTCATAGTTGACCCTGGACTTGTATGCCGTGAAAGGGTACCATTGGATCTCTAATCTAGCACTTTCAGCCGCTTGTGCTGATGGACAGTACTCTAGCATGTTCCCGATGAAGAATGGGAATGTGACGGACGCCTTCTTGGTCGGCCTCTGAATACTCTGATACTCTTCTAACTGTCTCAAAACCTCAAGCAATATCATCCGATCAGTCGGATAGATAGGCAATTTATAGGGATTTCCAGTAAATCCCTGGATCCTGATATATGTAAATTTAGGGAACTGGATGAACCAAGACCCATATTTGCTGATAAGACTTTTCGCTTCATGGCTCAGCCTTTGGTGCACTCCTCCTTGAAGCTTTCTGGTAATGTGCATTAGGAATGCATCATGTACCCTCCTGAAGTGAGTCTTCTCCTTCAACTGGAGCTGAGGATAGCAGTCGTAAGGCCTAAGCTCGTTCTCCCCATTGCCAATTCTGCCCTTGCAGATCAACCCTGGATATTTGTATGACCTGGCTAATAGGTATACCACATATGAACTCATGTGAAAAGACTTGGTCTTTTCAAGGTTGATCAGCTGCTCATGGAGGTTGTCACTTATCATCCGTGACCAATTGAACATTTTGACTCCAGAGGTGACCTCGTCGATAAAATAATACATCCAACTCTCAAAGAAGGCGCCCTGCGGGTTGCCAGCTATTCTGTTCAGCATCAGCACAATATCCCCAAAATCTTCCTTGAAGTCCGTGCGGCGAGGCCTCTTGGGCAACTTCTTGATTGATGGCTTTGGCTTGTCCATCCAAACCTTGTTGACTGTTGTGGCACATAGATCTGGCTGACTATCATATAGCATTTTGGCTTCTTCTTTGGTCTTATAGACCGTTCTTGAATGCTCTGGAATGCCGAAGGTCTCCTGAATTGATACTTCGTTCAAGTGTGCCAAGATCCTTCCGTCAGGGGCGATAATCTGTCTTTTCTGGGCATCATAATGGCGAGCACATTCCACCATTAACTCAGCACAATCCATTGCCGGAGGGAATCCAGCTGCTTGGAATATCCCGTTTCCGACCATCCTTCTGGCTATTGCTGTGGGAAGTCCCTTCTGACCGTATACTCTTTTCTTGAATTCGTCAAAATCCACATGCCCGAGGTCAGTATCCACGACATTCTTCCACTTTGAGATGACTTTAGTCTCCTTCTGAGCACCCTTGTTGGCGAACTTCATTTTCAGCTTCCTGGATAATCCGCCTTCCGTGTCCGTCAACCTGCAGTCATAAAATTAACATTAATATAAAGACCTTTAAAATAGTTTAAACCTCGTGCCTTGGATTCGAAAAATTGACTTTCAGCTGTTCAAACAATTAATTTGCTGCGAAAAAGCAAGCTGAAAGTGACTTGAATGAATTTGAAAATCTTGCCGGAACTTCGTCAAGATGAAAGGGCATAAAAAGATAGCAAATTTAATTGACCAATTACCAAACCTCAGAGAAGGATCGTTAAATGCAAATCAGATTTAAAAATCTGATTTTTTTGAAAAGTGCGCCCCTCTTCAAGAAGAATTCAGCTTTGAATAAATATCATTTTCTTTTCCCGCGAAAAATTCCTCAGCATAACACTGCTTTTCTCTCTGAGAAAATTCGACCTTGCTTATGGACGAATTAATTGCCTGATAATTTCGAGAAAGAATAAATTTCTCTTCAGCTGTGTGTGAAAAATGAGTTGCTGAAACTCATTATAATGCTGAGAGATTGAATTCGATTTAGCAACTGCCATAATCTTTCTCGATCTCGATTTGTTTTCATTTTCCAAACAGGCAACTTTCTTTTTATCTTCCGACAAGGCTCAGTCTCGAACTTATCCAGACAAATCTTACTGATCTTCAAAAATTCGATTTTTTTATTTAATGTTTATTTTTTTGATTTTTTCAACTTTTTAAATAAAACATTAAATAATTTAATTAAATTCATGGTGAATTTAATTTTCTTGCCGGATTTCATCTCCGCCTGGCGTGCTTTACTTTCGTCCGATTCGTGTCTGGCAATTTCGATTTTGTCCAAGGCATCTTTAATTTCCAAATAGTTGAAAATTAATTATTAAAATATTAAAATATTTTAATTAATTCCAACCCGTTCGTTTTGGACCCATGACTATTTCAAATTTTCTTCCAATTTTCTTGGCTAAGAGTTTATTTTCCGATTTCATCCTCAATTTCGTCTAGCCAAACCAAATCTTAAGCCATTCCGTCGAAAATTTCATTGCCAGATCCCTATTTTTCTTTGCCGAGGCGAGATTTTAAGCTTATTTTGCTCTGCCAAAGTCAAATATTTCCTTGCTCAGTCGAATTTTTCTAGGCAATATCCTTGTCTGAATGACTTCGTTAGGCGATTTTCCTTGACGTCTGACATATTCTTCATCCTTCTGGCCAAGGACGATCCTTCCTTTCCCTTTGCCTCGCGCATTTTCCTTGGGTCAAAGTTGACAATTTCTCGACATTTTCTCCATACTTAAGCAAATTTTACCTCTTTTCCTCATCGTGCTAGGCACATTCCGTTTTATTCTTTGCCATATCCTGATAATCTTTAGCACATGTCCTTTCAATCTTGGCATTTGTCCTCTCGAAAGTGTCACAATACTTGGCCACCGTCTTCATTTTTCATCCTTTTATCCTCTGTACTTAGGCAAATATTCGAACTTTTTCTTTGGATTTGGCCTTGACACTTAGCCAAAAATCTTAGCATCTTATCATCTTGGGCGGACTTTGTAGACATTTTGGACGAAGATCATGGATGTCCTTGGCACCTTGCTAACTCTTCCAAGTGCATGGTGGACATCTCTTAAGTCTTTGGGATGAGCATCTTGGACGTCCCTCTTTTCTAGGGCGAATTTCCTTGACATTTTAGCATTTGTTCATCCTTTGGAAAGGATTTTCCACCCCTTAGCATATTTCGAAATTTCCCTCTTGGTAGGCATCAACACTTAATGAAATTTTAATTTTCCTCTACTTTGCATGCTTAGGCGGACTTTCCATGACCTACAGCCAAGTCCCACCTTTCAAGGGCGGACTTCATTAGCATTTTGGACGTCCTTCTTGCATATGGCGGACTTTAGAACCTTTTTGGATGAGCATTTCAGTGGATGGCGGACTTCCAAGGAGTCTAGGATGAGGATGGCGGACTTTGAAGGTCCTTAGGATATCCTCCCTGGCAGATGGCGGACTTTGAGACTTCTTAGCACATGCAGGGCGGACTTTAGATGGTCCAAGGATGTCTTCAGGATGCAAGGGCGGACTTTAGAGCATGCTAAGACATCAAGGCGGACTTCAAAGGATGCATGGACAAGGATGGCGGACTTTGAGCAGTCTTAGGATGTCCCACCTTTATGCATGGCGGACTTCAAAGCTTCCTTGGACGTTGCCACAAGGTGCAGGGATATGATTCCCAAGAGCTAGGCGGACTTCAAGACCTCTTTGGACATCCTCCTTAGCTGCTGGGCGAATTCCATAACCTTTCAGACCTTCACATACCTTCCTTCTTCATTCTTTCATGGCGAATTCTCCAGATTTGCACAGATTTCTCACAAACTTCACCATTTTTGAGCTGATTTCATGATTTCATCTTCAAATCTGATTGATCTTGACTGGTTTTTGACTGGTTTTTCCAGATTTTTGAACGTTTTCAGTCTGATTTTCATGCTTTTTACTTGTTTTTTCCAGATTTTTCGAAAAATTTTCAAAATTTTCAATTCGATTTTCTGAGAGTTCTATTGAGTTTTTCGAACTTCTGAGTGCGTTTTCAGAACTCGGGACCCTTCTAAAAATAGAAACTTTCCAAAAATAGAAACTTTCTAAAAATAGAAAAAGCAACCCTAAAAAATAGGGAACCTCGTTTGGTCCAAAAATACCAAAAATGAAAAATCGAAAAAGCAACTTTTCCTAAAAAATAGGAAGTGTCAGAATTGGCCGAATTTACAGTCGATCTTCGTCTCTTGGGCCTTCTGAGCGCTTCCATGACATCTACGCATTGATTCAAGCATGAATTACTGACTCGGCTCGGGTGACTCTCGGCAAACTGACCTGAAACTCTTGGCAAAGTGATCTCATGTAACCGTTGCAAGGAGACAGAACCCTAAAAACTAACAGGCAACTGGGGGTCCCCATCAGCGATGGGGCGATGTGTGAAAAGGTCACAACAGGTCTAAGGGAATGAATCTCTCAAATCTGACCCAATTTTTTTAAGGCAATGGTTGCAAATGTTTGTTGCTCTATTTGATAAGTTAAATACGTGAATTAATAATGGAAATGACAATGCATACCGGATACATGCATAAAATTTTTCTTTATTTTCTCATTAAATTATTATAAAAGAAGACCAGAGATGGTAAGCCAAGGATCGGATTCGATCCGACTAGATCATACTACTCTATTTGACGATACACAATGTATTTAAAGGACTCGACAGTTGCTAAGAATACAACCATCAACCAATCGATGCTTATAACTACCCACAACCAACAACCAATTAATACAAACAATTAATACATAGTTAGATAACTAATATTACCAAACCATAATAATAGACATTGGTCACTGACTACACCCTTCAACCTTCTAAACATTGACGACATTGCTCATAGCATTTTTTTGGCCCTCCTTCCACCACCCTTCTGACTAATAAATGGCCCTTAGGCTCTTATCCCCTTCATGCATATCTTTGACCATGTAACCAACTTGTTACCTCCTACTTAATTATCCACCTCAACAACCAACACACCTACCATTGCCTCTTCATCGCTTATAGTCTTCTATCATACAATTTCTTCTATGTTAGCAACCTCGTACACTCTAGTGTATTATAGAAACCTTTTGTGAGTCTTGCAACTTCTCACTCACCACATGAGCATTCCCATCGTGCTTCTTTGTTGCATGTGCAACTATAGCATAAATGTCCCTCTCATGGCACTCTTCTCCTTGGCAACCTCCTTGTTGCTAAAAGTGTGCTCACTCCATAGTGCTTCATTTCATGTTATTGCAATTGTCCATCCCTCAATGGTTATACTTATAGTTGTTGTAAGTAACCTCATCCTTCCATTGTGGGTCCCTATTGCTACAAGTGAGTTAATTCTCACTCTCTTCTTTTCTGTGAGTCTTGTGGCTATAAGTAGCCACCTTTTCTACAAGTGCCTTTGCACTATGGTGACCACTTTGTCAATGGCTACAAATCCATTTTTTCCTCTAGATGATTTGTTCCATGCCTCTGATCCACATCAAATGCCAAAACTCGAGATGTTGTTGCATCATACTTGCAAGGTACAAAATTGTGCTCACATGGTGGGACTATCTAGAGGTCTCTTTTTTATTTCTTCTTCCTCTTCTAGCACCTCATTGAAACTAATGTCCCTTGTTTATGCCACCCTTGCACTTGCACTTGCTACATTCTCATGGTCTTGTACTACCCAATCTTCTCCTTCAAGTGATTATCCTTCTTTTCTTCGTAGGATTTGACCCACTATCATTCGTCTACCTCCACTTGTATGATCCTTCTCTATTCACATCTTCCAATATTTTTCCCAATAGCTCCTCAAATGTGAGCTTCTCCTCTCTTGGGATCAACTCCATGCTCATGATGCAACCCCATAGCTCATTCATCCTTTCCTTTATTCTCCTTGGCTATTGTTACTTGGAACACCTTGCACATAGTGTTAGCGTTTCAATTCGCACCTCTGGAATGCGGATTAGAAACAGACAACTATGCACAGATAAATTGCTCTTCGAATTAGGAGGGGAAGCTCCCTCTTTGTTGATGTTGCTTAAGAAAGTAAATTAAAAACTAATTTTCCTATCTTTTTGTTTAGCTAAGAGCACAAGGTTATAAAACTCAAGAGCCGTAGCTGATATTTTTTGTTTTAGAAGTTCAACTACAACTAAGCCTACTCTAATGACGTTTCTAAATACTCAGGTAAACGCAGAGCATGAGAATTAGAAATGAACAAGGTTTGATTCTTTGACAAAGATACTTAGATAAACTTTCTTCCAACATACATCTACTTACTTTCAATGCAAGCTGAAATGGAGATCATATAAGCATAACACAATAAATGGAAATTTGAGACTTTATATTAGGGCAGCAAAGCAGGAACAAGACTTTATTTTCTCAAATTTCAGGAACAAAAGATTACACTTCTGGGACAGCAGGATTGTAGCAAAATAGGCTCACAGTTTAGCCATCAAACCAGAATACATTGACACAAGACACATGCATTGAACAATAACTTGCAGCTAAAGAGGCATACAAGCTCGCTCTTACAACAACTTGCAGGCAATATAGGCTCAACAATTTGTTATCACAAGCACGGTTAAGAAAATAATGGGCAAGGCTGCCCTTATTTATACCCAAGCAGAGGAGTAGGGAACCCTAAAATCTCCTTGCTTTTACAACTAAGACTTGCCAACATGCAAGCTTTTATTTCTAAAACTAAACAAGATAAACATCTAACCACCTAATAAAGCATAAAATAGGGAAATGCCAACTATTACAACTTGTTTTCTTTTTGTTCTTCAAAAAGTGGATAAGAATTGAGACAAGAATAGAAAGAAAGCTAGAAGAAAAGCTTTTAGATGATTGTTGCTTTAAATATCAATCACATTCGCCAAAAAAGCTGATTTGTTTCTTGATTTCAAGTGGAGAGTGCTGCTGAAAATAGAATGCTGCTCTACCTTGAAAAAACAAGTTCTCCAAAAAAAGCTGGGACCTAGGTTTTGTGGAAAATCACGTTCTAGAGAAACCTAGATGCTTAGAAACTGAAAAAGCTAAATTCCTCTTGAAAAAGCGGCCAAAAAACAATTTCTAGAAGAGGGAAAAGTTTCTCAATGTTCGAGAGGATGAAAAAGCGAATAGAACCATGTGATCAGAAACGGAAAAAATTGAGTGTTTGTTTTGAAAAAACAACGCCCTAGAAGTTTGGAGCCTAAAAAAGCATTCCTCCTTGCTCACTGATCTTGGAACCACGAAGACCACCAAAAAAGCATGTTGTTTGGGTCTTCAAATCTTCGTTGAGAGAAAAGGGAAAATCTTCTTGCTTTGGACGCTAACCTGCAAAAATGAATAATGAAAGACAAAAGCTCTCTTCAATAAGTTGAGGTTTGAGAAATTTTTCTTTCTTTTTTGCTTTAAAACGTCTTGAAGCCAATCCTGAGCAGGTGCATTGAACTTGGACGTTTTCTGATCTTGAAATTTTTTTCTAAGGCATTGAGTCTTAGGCGCCCTTCTTATCCTAGAGTGCTTTTCCTCTCCAGACTTAGCCGTTTTTTCACCATTTTCAATTTTTTGCTTGATTTTACCCTTGGTTTGACTTTGATTTCTGGATGCTTGGTGAATCCCATGATTTGGCAGAATGATCCATCGCGGAGCTTGATCGAATTTGACGAAGTCATCCTGGAGGTTGTTTATGATTAAAACTTCATTTTCTCCCTCAAAAAGATGGGCGCCCCTGGCCACCTGGGACACCCAGGCTCACCAGTGTTAGCCATTTTTTCTTTTTTTTTTAGGTTCTCGATCGTTTCTCTTGATCTTCTGATGAATTCACGATTCTAGGAGCTAGACTGATCCGATTCACTGATTGTCAGATTTGCTGGATAGCTCGGAGGATTCTGAGGGGGGTTCTCTAGAGGCTTCATCTCCTGAAAGCTGCATCTTGTGGGTCAAAAGCTTGGGCGCCCCTGGCTAGCTTGGGCGCGCAACTCCTCCAGAGTTAGTTTATTTTCTGTGATTTTCACCTTGCTTTTGACTTATGACATTTTCCATGGTTTTACCGTCAAAAGCTTGGGCGCCCCTGGCTAGCTGGGGCGCGCAACTCCTCCAGAGTTAGTTTATTTTCTGTGATTTTCACCTTGCTTTTGACTTGTGACATTTTCCATGGTTTTACCCCTTCCATCAGTTGGTGATATCTAATGCTTGTCAACTTCGATGGACTTGCTAATAGTTGCGTTCAAAAGCTTGATCAAGACCGAAGAAGTCATGCTGGAGGCTATGACTGCAAATTCATCCATTTGATGCCCCAAAAGCTTGGGCACCTATTACCTTCTGGGGTGCCCAAGATCTCCATCCTTAGTCATTTTTCTTCAGTTTTCAACCTTGAAGCTTGAGACCTCATGTTATGCCTTCTGTTCATCCTGAGTTTTCTGGCAGCTAATGAATCCGATGATCATGCCAAGATATTCACTGCAAAGCTGGCAGAAAACTGAAGAGATTAAGCATATTTGCAAACCCTAACTGTTGGATTTGGGCCTCCAAAACCCTAGGTCCCTATCTTCTTTTGGGGCACCCAAGTTCTCCAGACTTAGAATATTTTCTGATGATTTCATGATTTGCATTTTGCTTCTTGGTTGAGACCTCTCCATTTGATCTTGAATTTTGGGTGACTGATTGATCGGATGACTGTGCTAATGGATTCACCGCGAAGTTGAGAAGATTCTAAGCAACATTGTCTGGGAGTGCAAACCCTAATTTCTTCATTTGATCTCTTGAAAAATTGGGCGCCTATCTCCTTTTGGGGCGCCCATGGCTGGCAGACTTAGTTTTTATTTTGCAATTTTCAACTCTCTCCTTGTTTCACGTGCTTGCCATTGCCTCGACTACTTGAGATGAAAAATTTTCTAAGGCAAGAGTGTCTTGGCCCCTAGGCTGAGTTGGGGTGCCTGAAGCTTCCAAACTTAACCATTTTTTCTCAGTTTTCAAGATTCTTCAACTGCCATTCTCCATTTTTTGTTCTGCGTGCACATTCATCATTTTCATCTTCTGTTCAATGCTTGAATGTTTGAATCTGACACCTGGCAGTTGACTGACCTCCATTAATGGCGTCAAAACTCCCAAAAAGCTTCTGAAAAAGCAGAATGGACCCACTAGGGAAAAACTGTTCTTTTGACGATTTTGACTGCACCAGCCTGATGAGGAAGTATTTTCGACCAATCAAAATCAGTTTGAACCCTAGAAGCCAAACTTTCTATTTTCAGAAATTTTCTATTTTTACAGCATCCGTTTCGAAAGAAACCCAGAAAACCCCAAAAAAAGGTTCTATTTTTAAAAAGTTTCCAAAAATATAAATTTTCATAAAATTTAGGGCCAAAAAACTAAGATCTGGGTTTTGTAGACTTGGTCGCTCTAAACAGACCCAGATTGTCAGATTTTGAAAATTTCTAGTTTTTGACCCTCATGCAAGACATGCAAATCCCAATTTTGACATTTTTTTGACAATTTTGACCTTTTTTGACAATTTTGACAAGACTTTTATTCATTTCCTCAAAATGCCTAAGTGTAGCAAATTTTTTAATTTGGGGTACAACACACAGTATCATGCATCTTCTTCTCCTTCACCTCCTTTCCTAGAGACTCTTTGCTACTTATTGCCTTTACTTGTAATTTATCACTTTCAATACCCTACTCACTTTCCTTTGATATAGAAACCTACAATTCTTTTGCTGCATGTAGCTATATGTAATGTCCCCATTTTAGGGTTCTCTTGCTTTGCCGTTGGAGATGGTTTTCTAGGTTTGTGTCTACTTGATCAAAAGGGTGATTTGATGTTATTAATGAGTTCATATGATTTAGAGGAGCTATTTGATGCTTTCAAATGATATTTTTGGCTTTCAGTTTGGGCTCCAAGATTCTTGGAGGGAGTTTCTATTTATAGAAAGTTGCCTAGTCAGCTCGGTTTATCATTATTCTTCATCAGGATCACTCCTATGCAGTCAGTTTCTGATTTTGATGCATTCCGACAGTTTTTGCAAAATGAGTATATTAATGGCTATAATTTAATTAATTTACTAAGGTTGCTAAATATTATTTAAAATATTTAAAAGGCACCTTAGTGTTATAGCTTGTCGGAATCGAGATGAAATGTTTTAAATCATGGATATATTAAACAGGGACCTTGTGTGTCAAATTATCATTATTTTAATAAAAAGGTCTTTTCCGGAGCTTAAGGGGAGTTTTAATTAAAAAGTGATTTTTATATGGAAGCTTTTGGAGTGTATGGTGGAAAAAGTATAAAAAGAGGTTATGAGAGCTCATTTGGGCATGTTGAAATTTATTCTATTTCTTTGATTGAACCTGGTTCATCTCATCCTTTGGAGGACGGAAACCCCTGTGGGGAAGATCAATTTTGGTGGTGAAACAATTCCACCCTAGCTGGTTTGAGGGGAGAACATTCAGGTCTTCCATTGTGGGTGATATTGCACAAGTTTGTGGGTCTCCTTTGGAGACAAACTTGGGGATTGAAGATTGAATCATTTGTATTTGATGAAATTGAAGGTTTTCTGCTGGTCGATTGGTTTTGAGGGATTTTTCTATTGCTGATTGAAAGTCACAGTCTGGTCGTGGGCCTTAGAAGTGTGCCATTATCATTTATTTCAGTGCTGGGCAATTCTATTGCATTTCATATTGTTGGGCGGCTATAATATCTACATTCTATGGCTGGACGTTGGTATTTTCTGTGAGGGTTTGGCAGGAAATGAATGGCACCATCTAATCTCACCTTCTAATGCCTTTATCAAAGCATTTGTGACACCATAAGGAGGGCGACTGAGCATATGTGGAGGGTGTGAACGTTCAGCTTCAGATGCAGCAGTCATTAATCAATTCCGAGTTTGCATTTAGAGGCTGCGTGGTGATTTTGAGGACTTGTTCTACTTGTAGGAGGGATGCCTGAAGGGTGACAACTTTGGTGTGGGCTTTGCGTGGTCTAATACTCACTTCTCAAGCTGCTGCAAGCCTGCAAGTGTATGACAGGCCCAGGCATGATCATCTCCAGGTCTGAGTAATATTTATCTATATATATTGTTCTTAGTTGCTGCTCGGTTCAGAATGTTAATTAAGTTTAATCCCTTCATTGCTGTCCTGAGTATCATTCATCTGCATACTATCAATGTTGTTACATAGTTCAATGCAACTATGTAAATCTGCCTACTGCTGTTGTACAGCCTGATAATATATTGGCTGTAGCTTATGTCAGTTACATACATTTGTATCTCAGTCATATATCAGCAAATGTAGATGAAAATATTACTGTTGAATCTGCTCATGTAAAACCAGAGATAGAAAATTTGTATGCACATTGCGTTTCCAGACTTTCAAATACACCAATATCACTGTTATGAATGTAATATCAGTGGACTAATCTGAGTATGCTTATCGCTGCTCATCTTATAGCACAGAAATATGTATGTTTGAGTTATATTCCACAGAAAATGTATTGGTTTGGTCTTAATCTGGAAGCAATGTAAATGTGATGTTGTCTTTTTCTGAGTTTATCTTTTGTGAACTTGCAAACATCAAAAACATTGAAACACACAGCTCAGTTAGTAGCAAACTGTTTGACAAAATGAAACATGTGTCAAACTGAGATATCGGAAAATATCATGCAAATTCTTGAGGGGATATTCCACAATAGCATTCCTTGCACAACTCCTTGTTCATTCCGTTCCACGGTCTTCACCACCAAGATCTCTTATCCATACTTTGATGCTTCCACTAGCAACATCTCTCTGGAGTCTATTACTGCTCCAACTTGTAGCATCTCTTCACTATTTTCTATTGCTCCCATGTGCAGCTTCACACCTTTATTCTTTTGTTGCAACTTGCAACTACTTGTAGTGTATTCTATGCAGTGTCCTCCCTACACTTTCTTGCTGAATCAACATGCAACAACTTCTATGCAGCATTTTTCTTGCACTCTACTGCATTAACTTATACCACCTAATTTGCACCTACTTGCGATTTTTGGCTTGTCTACACCATGGCTACCTTTTAAGCTTCTTATAACTCATTGGTTGCACTCTCCTTGTCCTTGGCTATAAGGACTCTCTTCTTTGCCCCACTATCCACAAGATCTTCCTTGGGATGCAGCATCCTCCCTACACTCTCTTGCTGCATCAACATGCAACAACGTCTACGCAGCATTCTTCTTGCACTCCTCTATTGCATTTACTTATAGCACCTAAGTTGCACCTACTTGTGACTTTTGGCTTGTCTACACCATGGCTACCATTTTAGATTCTTATAACTTATTGGTTGCACTCTCCTTGTCCTCATCTATGAGGACTCACTCCTTTGCCCCACCGTCCACAAGGTCTTATTGGGATGCACATGGCCAATCACTCCATCCACGAGCTACTCTCATGGCACCCCCACCCACTCATTGCTTCTAAACAAAATCTCCTCGATTTTTTTTATGTTAAGTCCTCTTTGTCCCCTTTGCTACAACTAGTGCATGTCCACGGCCTCCTCCTCAACCATTCTCCAAGGCTTCTAACCTTGCATTGATCTCCTTCAAGGCCTTAATCATAGCCTCCAACTTCTTCAAGAATCCCTTTTTTGCAACTTTTGTTGCTCTTCTCTTCAGTGGCATCTTCGGTGTTTTACACACACATGGGTTTTCCTCACGATCCACTCAAAATTCAGAGCACTCATTCTCATTCCACTCTTCAAAAGCTATAACCTACTTTGATACCAATTGACACAAGCTACACCTACTCACAACTACCTAGGACCCTCACACATTAGCTATGTGGAAAAAAAAAACTCATAGCCTACAATAGCCTAAAGACTACCATCCAACCTACAACACCTAAAATCAGCATCCCTACTCATAGCAACTCACACACACATCTATGGAAACTAAACCTACATGCACCCAAACACACCCATCACATCAATTGAACAACAAATATGAACATACATTTTGTTACTCAAAATGTTCTTTTACATGCAAGGGCATGTGCTTCCCATACACTCTCATACACATATGCAACACCTTAGTTGTACATTACACAATGAGCCTTCACTTCTCTCTCCACTCTCACATGACCTTGCTTCTTACACATGACTTCACCTTCTCTTGCCACACTGCCAACCTATTCTCACACATGCCCTTCGCCTTCTCTAGATTTTTCATGACCTCTTCTCTTTCTTGCACATCCGCTCAACTCCATGGACATTTTCTTCAACCCTTTCTTCAACTCAACCTCCATGGTTTGCAACTCCCTTTACTTGTTGTAATGTCCCCTTCCTAGGCAGTACAGTTATTTCAGGGGTTAGCCTATCATTCAGATCCTCGTAGGCTGGCAGATGTGTTTAGAGGATCACTTGAGGCAGTTATCCAGCGTTTGGGAACATTACTCCAGCAGTTGATTCAGGTTTGGGCCTTGTCAAACACTTTTTGATTGATTTACAAATACTTACTATTTATAGTAAGTCAGGCAAGTAGGAGTTACTATTTTTGGCAGGGCACTTGATTCAGTTGGTCAGCTCAGTTTTGACCCAGTTTGATGATTTGATGAGCAAACAAGGATTATTAGAGCATTTAATAATAATTAAAAGATTATTAATTTGACTTTATAATATAAAGTCACTTTAATGAAATATTAAAGTTATTATTAAATGGCGAATTATAAAGTATTTAATACTTTATAATTAAAGGGGAAAATTTAATATTTAATGAGTTTTAATACTCATTAATAAAAGGATGCCATTTATTAATAATTGGCCTAAGTATCTTAAAGGGGCGAATTATTATATTATTAAATGCAATTAAGCTGATTTTTGTGAAAGGGTCGAACTTTTGAGGAAATGATATATATTTCTCTTCAAGGAAAATCGAACTCATTATTGATGATCATTTGAATTTGTCTATTTTTCTCTTTGAGAGCATTGGGGTTTGTGAAACAAGGGTTTCTGCAAATCATTGGGTTTTGGAGAACGTTCCCTCTTCAGAATCAGACAAACTGAGACTGTGCAATACCAGTTTAAGCTTGTCAATAGAGTGGCTTCACACAGGAGTCATATTTGGGCATATTTTGGAGTTTATAATAAGAGTTTTGGATCGATCCTTCTTCCAGAAGGAGAATATTGCATTGGCTGTGTTTCATTTGGCATCTGGCACATTCTTCAAGATTGTACGAACTTCTTAGTTGCTGGTACAGTACGTACTTTTGCTGC
Source organism: Sequoia sempervirens (assembly GCA_007258455.2). NCBI lineage: Eukaryota > Viridiplantae > Streptophyta > Pinopsida > Cupressales > Cupressaceae > Sequoia > Sequoia sempervirens. The sequence goes on along the minus strand of VDFB02000008.1, from coordinate 34,735,126 downwards.
AGCAAAGGCCGTACTTCTTCTCCAGTCAAAAACGCCTGAGCTTTTGGTCTTCTCGTTTCATCATTTTGGACGCCTAGGGTTTCTAGAGCATGTGCATTGATTTCTGGGTCAGAAGATTGCTTATTTCATTCAGCCATACCATTTCAGGCTCGTTTACAGGCGACTGCAAGCTTATTCAGGTTCCTTAATAAATAGCTTGCCTTTTTATTGTATGTTTGAATTTCGCAGTTGTAATTACTCTGGAAGATCAATAAATCATCTAGCATCGAAATCTAAGCTGTATTCTGTAGTTTTGAATCATTTGGTATTTTATTTTATTTTTTCAAGCATTTCCTTGCAAAATCACAATTTGTCTTCTATTGCAAAAAACCACCAAAAAATTAAAAAATACAAAAAAACAAACAAAACCCTTGCATTCTCAGTCAGTGGTTGGGTTGAGAGACACCTGGTCTCTTACAGTGGTATCAAAGCACAGTTTTCTTGCCATCCTGTACTTTTTCAGTTGCTTTTTCAGTCAGATGTGTGCTTTTTCAATGCTTTTTCATGAGTAGAGATATTATCTTCTACAGTAAGGGTAGAGGAACAGGCAAAATTGAGGATTGGACAGGTCCACCTATTCCTGAAGGTGAGATAGTATCAGGGGTTTTGGGTATTGACAGATCTAGTTCCAATAGGAATGAGAACAGTGTCACTACACTGATGGCAGATCGTGAAATTCCTACAGAGACACAGTGATCCGGGGAAAGAGCATGCCGAAGGTGAGATTTCTGATGATGAGTTCAGACGTAGGCATGATAATATGATGGACATGATGTCCCAGTTGATGGGCACGATGAGGCAGTACACTCAGCCTCAGCAGCACTATATTCAAATAGGACAGACAAGCGGGACTGCAGGCATAGACCAGCCACTGGTGTCAGTATAGCGGCAGTCGCCACCTATCTTGCATGAGCGTAGGCCGAGACAACCTACATTTATATCTAGAGAGGCACCTTCGACTTCAGAGGCAGAGCAGCAGGGTCACCAGCATGGGTTTCGACCACACCATGGCATGTCAGTGGCAGATGTGATCAGATTTTATGGAGAGTATTCAACATTGGCACCTGAGATCAGGCAGTCTTTTTCTTTTCATGAGTTTATGGATGTGAATAAATCCAGAGGAGGAGGTAGATTTGACCGCAAAGCTCCTTAGCACCAGCAGCCATAGCCACAAGTGAACAGGGATCTTCAGCATGCAGTCAACAAGATTATCTTGCCTTACTTTGATGGCTCAGATAAGAGTTCAGTGAGGTCTTGGGTACAGAAGTTAGACAATTACCTATCATTGAGACCTATGCAGGAGGACGAGGCCATTAAGTTTGCTATACTGCATCTTGATGGGTTGGCGCATGATTGGTGGCATCACGGCATGAACATGCTTGGTTGTCACGCAATTACCACCTACCAGGAGTTCACCAGCAGGCTCATAGAGCATTTTGACAAAAAGGATCCAAAACTTTATTTCAGGGAGCTAGCTCAGCTCAGACAGACAGGTAGTTTGGATTCCTACATCGGTGAATTTCAGAGGGTTGCAGTCATGGTGACAGGTATTTCAGAGAGGAGACTTGTCATTCTCTTCATCGAGGGATTGTTTGAGTCGATGAGAGGTTGGGTCAAGGCATTTGATCCTCCTACTCTTTAGGAGGCCATGAGGAAGGCACGCAGTATGGAGCTTGCAGCACCTCGCAGCAAGTTCTCTTCAAGCTCAACACCTTATACGAGGCCTAATAGATCATTTGACAAGAATAGGTCATTTGACAAGAAGAGGGATCCTCCTGATCCTAAGAAACGAAATGCACCACCATTTGACAGGGAAACATTAAATGATTTACGCAAGAAAAAGTTGTGTTTTTGGTGCAAGGCACCTTATGATGAGAAGCATGTATGCCCTCTTCGTCCCAAAGTGAAAAATAACCAGATGGAGTGGTTTTATGAGGGGGAAGAGCAATCTGATCTGTCAGACCAGCAAGTTGATTCAGAGCATTCAGATGATGAAAGGTCTGAAAATGATGGTGAAAATGAGGGAGGAAGAAAGTTATAGGAGGCACACTTGACTAGTCTTCAGAGAGATGGATCTTTTAGACTACGTGGGCTCCTAGCAAGTCAGAAAGTGATCACTCTACTCGACACTGGTGCTACTCATAACTTTATTGATGCACGATTGGTAGAGAGACGAGGTATACAGACAGAGGAGTTTGAGGGTATTCGAGTTAAGGTGGCTGATGGGTACACCCTCAAATGTGATAGAAAGATAACAGATCTTCCGATGCGGCTAAATAACTATGAGTTCAAGGCTAAATTCTACGTTGTTAATATGGGAGATATTGATGTGGTACTTGGGATGGCATGGCTTCACGATTTGGGTGAGTTCACACTCAATCTTCGGGACATGGAGATGAAGTTCAAGGTAAACGGGAAACCACATGTCATCAAAGCCATCAGAGAGAGTAATTTGAGGATGGTATCTTTCAGACAGATGGAGAAACTCATTCGTCATGATATGGTAGATTGGACTACTTACCAGCACAGCAGGAGCAACAGAAGGTTGAGTACCATCCTAACATTTAGATACTGAGGACTAAACACTCTAAAGTGTTTAGTGACATTCCACCTGGCAGACCACCAAACAGAGGCACTGAGCATATTATCGAGTTGGAGGAGGGCACAAAGCCCATTATGATTACACCCTATAGACATCCGAAACGGCTCAAGGATGAGATAGAGAAAACAATCAGTGAGTTGTTGGCTATGGGGCATATCAGACCTAGCAAGTCACCTTTTGCTTCATCGGTGGTATTGGTGAAGAAAAAGGATGGATCACTTCGGATGTGTATAGATTACCGCCAGCTCAATAAGAAAACAATTAAGAACAGGTACTCGATACCCCACATCGATGAGTTGATTAATGAGTTGCACGGTGCTATCTTCTTCACGGAGATTGACTTGAGATCCGGGTACCATCAGATTTGGATGAGGGAGCAGGACATAGAGAAAACCGCTTTCAGGTGCCATTGCGGTCACTTCGAGTTCTTGGTTATGCCTTTCGGTCTAACCAATGCACTTGCTACCTTTCAGGACACAATGAACAGAATCTTCAATTCTCAGCTACGGAGATTTGTGTTAGTCTTCTTCGATGACATCCTGGTGTACAGTAGGTCATTGGAGGAGCATTTACCTCAGTTGGATACATTTCTAGGTATTTTGGCTGAGGAGTCCTTGTATGCCAAGGAGTCCAAGTGTGAGCTAGGCATGGCTGAGTTGTTGTATCTTGGGCACATCATCAATGCCAAGGGAGTCAGTATGGACCCTGAGAAGGTCTGAGCTATAGTAGAATGGCCAGTACCGAAGAACCTTACCCAGCTTAGAGGATTCATTGGGTTATGTGCTTTTTACAGGAGATTTGTTAGCGGGTTCTCACGTCATGCCACACCGCTTACTGATTTGACAAAGAAAGGGGCATTTGCTTGGTCACCATAGGCTCAGGAGTGCTTTGACAGGTTTAAGGTGATTATGACTTCATGTCCAGTGTTAGCATTACCAGACTTTACGAAGTCATTTGATTTGTATTGTGATGCCTCAGGAGAAGGCATTGGTGCCGTTTTGATGCAGGAGAGACATCCTATTGCTTTTGAGAGTAGGAAGCTTAGGGGTCCTGAGAGATTTTATAGCATCTATGACAAGGAAATGTTAGCCATTATGCATGCTTTGGCTAAGTTCAGGCAATACTTAGTGGGCTGCAAATTCAGTGTGCGTACAGACCATAATAGCCTGAAACACTTCTTTGGATAGCGAGACCTAAATGAAAGACAAAAAAAATGGGTCAGCAAATTGCAATCGTATGATTTTGACATCACCTTTATTAAGGGGAAGCAGAATGTTGTTGCTGACGCCTTGTCTCGCAGACCTCAGTTGAATGCTATGGCACAGATCTCTGAGGATTGGAGGCATCGGATTATTACAGAGTATGCTAAGAACCCATGGGCTTCTAGCATTGTTGATGGGACAGAGCAGGATAGTAGGTACACCGTTGTGAATGACTTGATCATTTACAAGGGGCGGATTTTTCTGGTTCCCGATTCAAAGTTGAAGGATACAGTTTTGAGAGCCTTTCATGATCTTCCTATGGCGGGCCATCCCGGTTATTTCAAAACATATAAGCTGGTACGGGAACGGTTTACTTGGAAAGGGCTAAAGACTGATGTTCTTCAGTATGTACGAGAGTGTTTTGTTTGTCAGCAGAACAAACAGGAACACACTTATCCTGCTGGATTGCTTTAGCCACTTCTGATACTTGACAGGAAGTGGGAATGCTTATCAATGGACTTTATCACGGGCTTGCCAAAAGCCCAAGGTAAAGATTGTATTTACGTGGTTGTTGATCGGCTGAAAAAATATGCAAACTTCTTTCCGATCACCACTACATTTATAGCATTGCAGACTGCAGAGCTCTTCTTCAGAGAGGTATTCAGGTTGCATGGTTTGCCTCGGACTATAGTCAGCGATAGAGATAGTTGGTTCATGAGCAACTTTTGGCAGGAGTTGTTTAGACTTTCTGGGACCAAATTGACACCTAGTACCAGCTACCATCCACAGACAGATGGACAGACGAAAATTGTCAATAAGTGGGTGGAAGGATATCTGCGCAATTATATAGCTGGACAACAAAGAGCTTGGGTGAGGTAGATATACCTCTGTGAGTATTGTTATAACTCTACTCACCACATGACTATACAGATGACACCCTTCATGGCATTGTACGGGTATGAGGCGCCCAACCTTTTGGATTTGGTGTTGAGTGATAGCAGAGTGCCTAGTGCAGGTGATATGATGCAGGATCAACAGGACATTTTGAGGTCTCTCAGAGACAATATCCAGTGGGCACAAAATTAGCAGAAGCAGTATGTTGATTAGAAAAGGGTTGAGCGTTCTTTTAAAGTGGGTGACATGGTGTATCTCATGTTACAGCCGTACCGTCAGTCCACTTTGCGGAAGAGTGGTGCAGAGAAGTTGAAACCTCGTTACTATGGTCCATTTCGAGTTATCAGACGAGTGGGCAAGGTTGCATATGAGTTGGATTTACTGGCAGATAGCAGAGTTCACAACGTGTTTCACGTTTCACGCCTGAAGAAAGCGTTGGGTCAGCATGTGATTCCCTCTCTAGTACTGCCACCCTTTGATGATGAGGGGAAGTTGATATTAGTGCCTGAGGCCATCCTCGATGTTAGAGAGAGACATCTTCGGAGGCGGGTTATCAGAGAGTATTTGATCAAATGGAGAGACTTGCCGGTTGAGGATGCTACATGGGAGTCAGAGGATATTTTACAACATCTAGAGTTGAGATTGCTTGAAGACAAGCAATTTTCGGGAGGGTAGACTGTAATGTCCCCTTCCTAGGCAGTACAGTTATTTCAGAGGTTAGCCTATCATTCAGATCCTCATCGGCTGGCAGATGTGTTTAGAGGATAACTTGAGGCAGTTATCCAGCGTTTGGGAACATTATTCCAGCAGTTGATTCAGGTTTGGGCCTTGGCAGACACTTTTTGAGTGATTTACAGATATTTACTATTTATAGTAAGTTAGGCAGGTAGGAGTTGCTATTTTTAGCAGGGCACCTGATTCAGTTGGTCAGCTCAGTTTCGACCCAGTTTAATGATTTGATGAGCAAACAGGGATTATTAGAGCATTTAATAATAATTAAAAGATTATTAATTTGACTTTATAATATAAAGTCACTTTAATGAAATATTAAAGTTATTATTAAATAGCGAATTATAAAGTATTTAATACTTTATAATAGAAGGGGAAAATTTAATATTTAATGAGTTTTAATACTCATTAATAAAAGGACGCCATTTATTAATAATTGGCCTAAGTATCTTAAAGGGGCAAATTATTATATTATTAAATGCAATTAAGCTGATTTTTGTGAAAGGGTCGAACTTTTGAGGAAATGATATATATTTCTCTTCAAGGAAAATCGAACTCATTATTGATGATCATTTGAATTTGTCTATTTTTCTCTTTGAGAGCATTGGGGTTTGTGAAACAAGGGTTTCTGCAAATCATTGGGTTTTGGAGAACGTTCCCTCTTCAGAATCAGACAGACTGAGACTGTGCAATACCAGTTTAAGCTTGTCAACAGAGTGGCTTCACACAGGAGTCATATTTGGGCATATTTTGGAGTTCATAATAAAAGTTTTGGATCGATCCTTCTTCCAGAAGGAGAATATTGCATTGGTTGTGTTTCATTTGGCATCTGGCACATTCTTCAAGATTGCACGGACTTCTTAGTTGCTGGTATAGGCCGTACTTTTGCTACAACAAAGGCCGCACTTCTTCTCCAGTCAAAAACGCTTGAGCTTTTGGTCTTCTGGTTTCATCATTTTGGACGCCTAGGGTTTCTGGAGCATGTGCATTGATTTCTGGGTCAGAAGATTGCTTATTTCATTCAGCCGTACCATTTCAGGCTCGTTTACAGGCGACTGCAAGCTTATTCAGGTTCCTTAATAAATAGCTTGCCTTTTTATTGTATGTTTGAATTTCACAGTTGTAATTACTCTGGAAGATCAATAAATCATCTAGCATCGAAATCTAAGCTGCAGTTTGTAGTTTTTAATCGTCTGGTATTTTATTTTATTTTTTCAAGCATTTCCTTGCAAAATCGCAATTTGTCTTTTATTGCAAAAAACCATCAAAAAAATTAAAAATACAGAGAAACAAACAAAACCCTTGCATTCTCAGTCAGTGGTTGGGTTGAGAGACACCTGGTCTCTTACACTTGCTTCCAATTCTCATGGCCTCCTTCCTTCAAACTACTAGCGCACTTCTCTACAACTCTTCCTTTATTTTGGATAGCTATGTCTTTAGGATTCTTCTTCTTGGAGTCTCGACTAACTATCCATGCACCTATCTCCTTGTCTAGATCTTCTCTTTCTTTGGATTTTTGCTCTCTCTTCAGGCTCTATCTCCTCTTTGGTCCATGGCCAATTGTCTTCACAACTATCTACTACGTTCCCCTTAGTCTCACCAAACTATTCTTATTGCCTCTCAATTGCTATCTATTTTCTTCACTCGACTATCCATGCATCCAAATTGCTGTCTCTTCTAACTCTTGCACATTCTTCCATAAGCTTCTCTTTTGTCTACACACCACCTTGAATCTTGACCAAATCTTTGAGATTTTAAAATCACCTACCCCATCGTCCTTTTGCAAGCGACAAAACATCTTACCATTAATTGCTGCTCCTATGTGCCCAAATCTACCTCAAATCTACCGCAATCATTCTTCTACACACAACTAATCCTCAACAATTCCGGTAGGGTGCAAATGGCCTAAAAATGGCTCTTCTAATTCATTTGATGCTTGTACATCATCCTTTGCATGAGAATGCACCTCTTCTATGGCCTTTTTATTATTCATGCCACCTGCCATTTGATCTCAACATTAACTACCACTTTTTCCCCTACTCCATGACCTATCATTACCACATAACTCACCTAATGGTCCTCTCTACCACCGTTCACCTCGCTTGGGAATTAATTGTCAATCTTTTCCCTTCACCATTGTTCTTCTCCAACAACTTGTTTCATGCTATCACATCCTCTTTTGCCACCAAATTTTACTACAACCATTTACCACCCAAATCATGGCCATCCCTTTGGCCTTCCAAACTTCCTCACCACCACTCAAAGCACCACCATGGCCCTTCTTTCACCACCCTTTTGAGCACTCAACCACCTTTATTCAGCCCTTCAACTCTTCCTTATCCCCTTTGTGCACCTCCTCGACCATGCAACTAACTTGTAATATCCTACTCACTTGTCCATGCCAGCAACTGACACTTCTATCATTACCTCTTCATCTCTTGCAATCTCCTATCATTTGGTTGCTGCTACTTTGTCAACAACCTTGTATTATCCACCATACGATACCAACCATTGGTTAGTCTTGCAACTTATCACTCACTACACAAGCACTCCCATCGTGCATTGTCACCCCTCTTGTGGCATCCATCTCTTGGGAAAGCACCCTCTTTCTACAATTGTTCGCACTCCCTTATGCCTCATCTCCTTTTGCTATAAGTGTCCATCTCTGCATGCGTAGACTTTTAGTTGCTGCGAGTAACCTCATCCTTCCATTGTGTCTCCTTGTTGTTGCAAGTGAGTAAATGCTCACCCTTTTTTGCTATGAGTCATGTGGTTGCAAGTAGTTACTTTTGATGCAAATGCTTTTGCACTATGGAGACCCCTTCACCAATGGTTGCAAGTGCACATTCTCCTTGAAATGACTGGTTCCATGTCTCTTGTCCACACCAACTGTCCAACCCCGAATTGTTGCTACACCGCCCAATTTTTTGATGTTTAATATCTTCTTCCCCTACCCAATCTTGAGACAGAGAATTGAAGGTACATTTATGAGGGCATGGGGAAGAAAGAGAGACCTCACCCTCCTAGATGGGGGGATTCCTCTTAATAGTCTTTTGTTGATTCTAAATCCTTCGAGGAGATTAGTCTTAGTATGTTTCCCCCATAAGTTCAATTTCAACGCCCATGAAACAATTAGATGTTGTCAGCCCCCCTTTAAATCAACTCCTCTTTAGAAGGATTCAGATCTGCTGATTTTCCCTTGGAAATAAAACATGGTTTAAGTAGGGAGGGAAGGGGTCGATTGGACTCCGTATGTTATTTGTATAACCATTCTCAAAAAGGAAAGAGATTTTGAGAGAGTAGGCGTCTAGTAGGATCAATACCACAAGGCATCCAAGAGGGGATTGAAACAAAAAGAAAAGGGAAAAGAGGGCAACAAAGATACACAACAAAATCAAAGCACCAAGTGGAGACAAGGAACCTGTGTTACACTGATAGGTGCTAAATCCTAGCTTTGATTTGTGGTGTCACTGCTCATAATTTCCATGCTATACTTCCTCAACCTTGTGACCACAGTGTAGTACAACACATCAAATTAATTAGTCTTGAAAAGCATTAGATAATTCTTGCACATAAGTTAAAATAACTCCAAGAACAAACACAATATAGTAGTTTGTAATGTCCCCAATTTAGCCCTACACTCTTCATTTGGATTTTGCCTCTTTCTGGAAACTCATAGGCTAAGCTGAAATGAAAATTAGGGTTTCCACTTCTGAGGAGGTTTTGAGGTCTTGCATGTGAGAGTTTCTAACGCATGTCTGGTGGGACTTTCTGGGTTTTTGGAGAGCTTCATGATGAAGTAACATGCATGACAAGATATTGACTTGCATTCTCGGCTGCTTTTGGAGGCTTGCATGTTGGAGCTTTCCAGTTTTAATTCTGGATTCTTTTTGGGTTTTCAGAGAGCTTCGCGATGGTGTGACATGCAACTGAATCAGAGAACTTTTCCAGACTTACTATTTTTAGTAAGTTGCGACGGCTGCTCAAAATGTGGAGAAAATGAGTTTGGAACAACTTACTATTTTTAGTAAGTTCTATTTTTGGCAGTGCTATTTTTAGCAGCAGTTCAACAGTTTGGAGCAGTGGCTATTTCTAGCAGGTCAACATGAGCAGTTGGTCATTCCAACATTCTTGGAGTTATTTTTGGCAGGTTTGATATTTGGTGAAAAATAACATTTTTAAGTGAAATATTTGGCTAAGGCATGGTGGTCAACTTTGGAGAATATAATTGCATTTTTATAATGTTTTTATAAGTGAAATATTGCTGAGGTGGTGGACACCTAGATGAAGAAAAAAACAAAGTGAGTTTATTAAAATATTTCACTTAATCATATTTGGACGCCTATTTGAGGAGATACTTTATTTTATAAAGTATTGCATTTTAATACTTTTGGGACGCCACATTATACTTTATTAGCATTTTTGATAAAGTATATTTCATTTTTGGAGAAGAGGCTAAATGAAATTCAAATTGCAAATTATTGAAGATGAATGTGAATTTGAGATAGGCACCCTAATTGGAGGGAAAAGAAGATTTGAATTTGGGAGAGAAAACGGTTATAAATAAGAGTGTTGGGCTCTTCATTGATATCTCTTGTCTACTGTATTGTTATGCTGCCGGAATGGTTAGTGAGTTGCTTCGAGGAATGCATACCTCCTAGCTTGACTTAGTTTCTTTCTTGAAAGATAGCAACTAGCTAAGATGATGGCTGTTCTTGACTCTTGAGAGCAGATTGAGCACATTGTATTTGAGTTTCTTGTAGTTTTGATAGTTTTTGTGTTGCTGGTTCAGTCATAGCTAAAAGTAGTTTTTGTTCATAAGTCAAAGAATAAATTTTATATTGTTCTGGATAGTTTGCATTTGTCATTGTCATCCTTGGGCGCCTCTTTTTGGAGAGTTTCAGATTTTAATATGCAGATTTGGATTTTATTTTGCAAAAGTCACCCCACTTGAGGCCGTTCTACTTCATCATGCCTGGAAAATGTTTAGATAATTCATTGAGTAGTTGTTGCAGCTATTTCTTGGTCATAAATTGGTCGCCATCTTCCGAGGAGTTCATTGCACTTGGTCTCATGTCATTTGGAGTAGTTATGAGAGAGTAATGAGCATTTTAGTGGGTTGTCTAGTTATTGGTTTGTGCATTTTCAGTTGCTGGTCTGTCAAAATCAGATTGTAGAAGTTTGTCTTTTGGGTTGGGTTTTGTGTGGATTGAGTCATTTGATGATAGGAGAGTTATAATACTTTATTGCAGCAATGAGACATTTCAAATACATTGATATTTGTAGGAGAAATATACATTGTAAGGCTGCTACAGTAGTACTGTTCAGCCATTTTAATTCTTGCAATTTCATATTTCCCCACGTTTGTGGAAGAGACTAGCATTTGCTCAGTCTTCATTGTACTGCATTTAGATCCTCAACACCATATGATTGCACCACAACCATCTTGGGTCTTGAGTGCACATTCTTGGTGTTGAGTTACTTTCAGCATTGCATTCTCTCAATAGATCCTCCACCATATGGTAGCGCCTTACCCATCTCGGGTCTTGAGCGCACATTCTTGGTGTCAAGTTACTTTCAGCATCGCATTCTCTCAATAGATCCTCCGCCATATGGTAGCGCCTTACCCACCTTGGGTTTGGAGAGCACATTCTTGGTGTTGAGCTTTCTTCAGCATTGCATTACTTTCAGTTGCTTCTAATGACCCTCGGCGCCATATGACAACACCATTCTCATCCTAAGTTTGAGTGTGCATTCTTGGCGTAGAGTTACTTTCCAGCAGAGTTTGGTTTTGGGCTAACCTTAACGGGTGACTGTTGTAATTGCTTGATCATCTAAAAAACAAAAAAAAAATGGTTGGCTCATTACATAGTTATAATGTTGAGCATTTCTTAAATGAAAATAATCAGATTAACTCAAGAACAAGATACTTTAAGAGTGACCCACATCCAAAACTAATGAAGGGAAGTACAATTATAACACTAAATCAATATAAATGAAATTTCAATCCCAAGAACATAGTTAATCGAAGTGTAACAATATATTCTTTGTTATACATTTCTGAAATCTTTTAGATCTAAGACATATTTTACCTGATAGCATGCTCTTTCTAGGCAATTTTAGCACGTTTTTGAGGTTCACATTGCCTAGCTAGGCTATGAATTTTCAAGGTGTCAGGATACAGTTTAAACTACATAATGGAAATTTTTTGGGAACCACATTTCCGATTAAACTATTAAATGGAATTCCAAATTATTCTTGAATAATGTTGATTCTACAGATTTTATATCCTATCAAACTCAGCTTCCACTTACACGACTCTATATATGAGAATGATAGCTACCATAACCTTATTAGAAGCTTTTATAAGTTGGCATGAAATAAACTTAAGATATTAAACCTTTGTCTTATCGTATTTAAAATATTATGAATGTGTTTTACTGCACATAGTTCTGTAAAGTCTATTTGACACATCTTGACAAATTTTGAAACTTCATAGGATGGACGAGTTAATGCATTTTATTCAACTCCAGCAATTTACACTGATGCAAAGCATGCTGCAAATGAAGCATGGCCCCTCAAATTTGATGATTACTTCCCGTGAGTGGAATCTCTTGTGTTCAAGAAAGCAATTGATTTGTTGCTAGTGATTTCTGAACTCTCTTTGCCTCTGTGACTGTAAATTAGTTGAAATGTGCAGGTATGCAGATGGTGAAAATGCTTATTGGACAGGATATTTTACAAGCAGGCCAGCTCTTAAGGGATATGTTCGCTACCTGAGTGGTTATTATCTAGTATGTGTCTTTAAAGCATTATTTGTCTGTCAGTTTATTTGAATGAATTTTTATGGTATATAATACAGAAGTTTTCAAATTATAATAATCAAGGCATGGCATATATGTACAGGCAGCACGACAACTTGAATTCCTAATTGGCAGAAAAAGTGGGAGCCCAAATACAGATCTTCTAGGTGATGCTTTGGCAATTGCACAACATCATGATGCAGTTAGTGGCACTGAAAAGCAACACACTGCAAATGACTATGCTAAACGTCTTGCAATTGGAGCTTCTCAGGTTTGGCCTATGGAAAGTCAATATTCATTGTATTTTATTCCATATGAATATTTATGTGAGATTCTTTGATGAGTTTCAAATATTGAGTCTTGTGCATGAATGAGCTTCAGAAGAAATTGTAACATTCCAGGCAGAAGAGGTAGTGGGTTTAGCTCTCTCATGCTTGGCAAGTTCAGAAACTTCTGGATGTTCAAACATGTCAACAAGGTTTGAACAGGTACAAAGATCTTCTATTATGAATTCAAATTGAATTAAGCGGTACAACCTACTTCCCTGCATAATACTTTTTTGTCTTCCATCTTTTCTTATCAAAGGAAGCAATTGGTTATTAGCATAAATTTATACTGTCTTTGTATTATTTACATTCAATTCAATATACTTCCATGTTTTTTTGGTATCTTTACTACTCAAAGAATGCAGCAGGCTATTATAATAATCTTTGAGTACTTTTGTATCATTTACATTCATCCCTTTACACTTCAATTGTTTATGTTTCCTGTTACATTTTTTTATTTAAATGGCTTTGACATTCCACAATGCTAGAAGTCGTTTCATATTTCCCTATTATATGAGTTGGTGTCTCATATTTTCAGAGCTATCAAGTTTAGGTAGAAATACAAATGATCATTCCAAAATTTTTAACTCGATTGACATTGCAAAATAACTAAATTGTACAAAATAATTTGGTGATCACTAATGTTGGTATAAGCAAAGAAATGAGATGAGAGAAAATAACTTGAAATGGCTTGTGTCTCATGATGAAATCACAACATTATAGAGACAGAAAAATTCACTATGACAACTGCCATTTTTAATGTTAAATCTACCTCATTGAATGTTAGCCCAACAGGCTCATTAAAGAACTGCAACAACTACAACCACCTTATTTAATAACCTATACCTAACTACCCAAATACATAAAAGAGTGAATACACTTTATTAAATCATTATTAAATTCTAATAAGTAAAGTCTACAATGGATTTAATTTTTGAAAACTACCATGCAATTAGTCTCTTATAATATTCGAACAATATTTTTTGAAAACTACCAGTGAAAGATGAAGTTGCTCTTCCCAATTTGCAACTTATCAGAATTCTTTGGAGACATTGAAGTCAGAGTATGTGCACTTGATTGAAGGTCGAGATCATGCCATTGACGTTGCAAAAGAGATCATTCGTGCTTTCCAAGAAAAGGAAAGTATGGGTGATGAGCTCACTCTGAAGCTTGAAACAACAAAGGACAAGTTGAAAGAAACTCAGTTGGCTCTAATAGAGGTTGAAGACCAGTTTGCTGACTTCAAACTTTTCAAGGAGCAAGAGGGTTCACAAAGAGCTGAGGAAATCAAATAAGTGATTGAAGAGCTTGATAGTCTTCAAGAAGAGTTTGATCTTGAAAGTGTCTCAAGGGAAACAAAAGTTGCTTGTGCAGATTTGGAGCAACAAATTGGAAGGAATGACTTTCTAGTTTATGACAATCCTCTTTTTGAAGTGGGTGATGAGGGAGGTTATGATAATCCTTCCTTTGTGATTGATGATGTGATATTGAACCAAGAGGAAATCTCTTTTGACACTAATGTCGAAAGGGAAAGTTCTAGCACTTCTTCTACCAGTGGAACGATGATACATGAGTTGCATAGTGAAGACTTTACTACTGATCCTAGTCTGATCCTAGTCTTTCCACTCTTCAAGAGATGGAGAATCAAGAAATCGGGAGAAATGAGGTCACTAATCTTGATTGGCAACAAAGAGTTGATTGGCACTCCGATGAAGAGTTTATTCATTATCTGATGCGGATGCTTGTCAGATTCCTTTCGGATTTCTCGCTTGCACCACCTTCTTTAAGAGTAACTGAATTCAGTATGGAGTTTGATAGAGGGTTCCTTGAATCTTTCCAGCAGCTCTTGTCTCATGATTTTGAATTCAACTTTCTCAGTGAATTCAGATTTGTTGAATACTTTTTGGAGTTTCAAGAGTGATGATTCAAATAGAACATATTGATCAAAGCGTTCTAGTCAGAGTAATTCTCCATCTGCAGAATGGCTCTTCTCTACTTATGATTTGGGATCCCGGGATTATCTTGCATTTGGTATTTGACAAGAAGGTATGTTAGAATGATAAGCCTCAAATTTTCAATTCTCTCAGTGTTGTTACTTTCTTTATCATCCGTTTGATGATTATTTCTGATCTTCAACTGGAGTTTTGGAGGGATAAGTTGAGCAAAGAATGGTTATTTACTGTGATGAAATCTTCAATAAGGTTGTTTTCAGCTGTGGATATGAGCAAAAATGATATTTTGGGTGCTGATTTTCAGTTTTGCAACAGCTATCTATCTCCCTGGATGCTGATTTTCCTTAAATCAGATCTCAAGTTGATCATTTCAGTCTTGTTTCGTAGCTGGTGCATTTAATTCCAGACTTTCCAATCTCTTTCCAGAGATGGTTTATGGCTTCAAAAGAGAGAAATGGTGGTTTGGATAGAGCATAATCAGCTTTTGGATAGAAATCGTCCTCATTCTAGTGGCTATCTTTGTACATTTTCTTATACAAATGTTTGGGGCAGCAAACCATTGCTCGATTGGGCTTGGCATTTCGAGACTTTTACTGCCGAGATCCTATTTGTTGCTTTGAAAAGTTATGCTGTTTTTTTTTAATTGATTAAATTATGTGATGAGCCTTGCTGGCTCACTGCTCAAACCCCTGTCTTTTTGTTAAGTCTATTTGTGTTTTTGAGTTTTTTTGAGAAAATTTATAGACAGAAGAGAAGGTGTGCATCATATAAAGCTCACAGAATGAAAACTTGAGCAAATCTAATCAAACTGAAATTTCAGAAGGTGTTTATTAGCATCAACAATGGATTTAAAACATACAAACATACCCGAAAGCCTCCAATTTATTTAATTAAGAAAAGAAGCCAGTTTGCTAGTCTATACATGAAAATCTGACAATATTCAGAATAGGATGATACAAAGTCTGAATCCAGCTGTGAAACTGAAGCCAAAGAAGAGGGAATGCCTAGTGCTGAAGATGATGGAGAGAAACCCTCAAGAAGATAGGCGTTTCTCCAAGAAGAAAACACGCCCTAGCTCAAAATCCAACGCCCCTCAAGCAAAAAGAACTAGAAACCATCTCTGAAGGTGCGCCCAAACAGCCATGAAGCCTACCATGGTGAAGGAAGAACACCAACCAATAAACCCTCTGTTTCTGATGAAGAACACTACAAAAAAATCTATTGAAGCACTGCAGAACTTCTGAAATGAAGCTCTCTCAATCTGCACCAATTCAGCTGATCTCTCACAGCCTCACAAGTGCTCACACTTGTTGATGTGATTTTTATGACCGCACCAATCAGCAGAACAAAATAGTTTGAAGGCTATTCCGTTCTCTCTTGATCAAAGTATTCCGTGCGCTAAGATTGCGAGAAAGTTCGCACGTTCAACTCCAAGGTTTCGAATACTTGGAATACCCTCAGTTGGTTTGATGTGAATTGTTGTGTTCTTACGAGGGGACTTACACAATTGTTCAAGATTCTTGCAGCTAACAATAGATGGATGATTTGAAGGGGATTTTGCGCGTATGATTTGGCAATAAGTTCGTTTTCCTAAAGCTAACCAGAAATATGCGGAAAGTAAATGAGCGTAGGGCCTAAGAGACTTATATTCTATTCTAAATGCAGGATATGCGGAGCTCAATTTCGGCAGACTTCAACCAAATTTCACCTAGCCTCACATTGGACAGCTTCAGCAAAATTAGGGCAATCTTCAAAGGGATAGCAAAAGATGTTCAAATTATAATTTAGCATACATATACCATCAAGACGACGCATATAAGTATACAAATCACAATCGAAGTTAAACTCAAAACAATTTCCAGTCAACCACACAAGGCGAACTTATCATCAACAAGCTGCTAGTGGTATGGAATGAAATGAAGCTACCTCAATAAAACACCACATATCAAAGTAAACTACTTGCACGAAATGAAAATTATGCTACTTGGATCCAAAAGGAAGAAGAGACCTTGCTAGCTATCCATGACAAAGACGAATCCCACCATCAATGAAAAGATCTATTATCATGAAAGTGTTACACAACAATCTCCACAAAAGTTTTCAAAGGGAAAACTTTCTTTCTTCTCCACACTATGCCTACTATGCTCTACTCTCCAAATCTAATGCTAGTCTGATGTCTAATCTCCTGATTTCTAATCTAATGAATTACAAATGAGGGGGACTCCCCCTTTTATAGATAGCCCAGTCCAAAAGACAGCTAGGGTTACAATCAATAGAATGGCTAAGATTAAGCCACCTCAGCCCTAACCCTAAAAACTGCCAGAATGGGGAGTGGTGCAATAAATGAGCAAAGATTCCCACTCACTCCCAAAATAGAAAAGGCAATTAATGCCCACAATCAGTCTTCTAAAAGATCATCGTCCAATAGTGCATTCCCATTCTCCTTCTCTTTGGCTGCAAACTCAACGAATCTGCCAAGTACAGCCTCAACCTCCTGCACTGAAATGGGTGGAATGCAATCAAGCTAAAACTCTAACACCGTGACTGAATGTTCATGCCTTGTACAAGATTTTCTCCAAGCAACTAAGGAATCCTGCGTGCTTTGGATCAAGGTGCAGAAACTGGAAGTATTTTCGAAATCATCTTGCACGAAGGTCTTCACCTCTGAAAAGAAAGGCACCAGCCGACCCCTCAAATCATCAACATTTACCTCATCCGGATTCAACCGCCTAGCAAATATGGCCTCAAAAGTATTTTGAACTCCATCAATAATATTGGCCATAGCCTTCCGTACCCTGGTTGAATCTGCCTCAGGTCGTATCAAGAAACCACGCATTCCGACGTCAAGAATACCATCTAGAAAAGTCATAATTCGCCATTCTCGAATGACTTCCCATCAATCAAGAATCAGTAGCGGGACATGCCCCAATGCCTCAAGACGCCAGTTCATTTTGTTTTGATAGATGGGCATTCTGTTTTGACCAACCGCTTCCTATCCGCTAAAATATCAGCCTCAATAAAAGCAAAAGCAAGGTCCTCCATAACCCTTCAGTCTCTTAACTCCCATGACCTTAATTTGTCTACCTCCCCCGAGCCACCTTCCCCTAACTCCAACAAGCCACCATTGACTCTAGGTATTCTCACTGAGGCTCTACTATCACTTCACATTGAATCTCCCGCCTACTTCGTGAACGAGAGATAACCTGCTGTGAACATATCCAAATTAGAGCCTTATGCCTCTTTCAACTCTTGCACTTTCCTTCCCTTTCCTTGAATAATCCGCCCTTGAGGGCTGGTAGGAGTTATCACACTCCTCTGCTAACTGCGGCAACTAAGGCCCTAACCCAGTTGTGACTCATGTAATTCTCCCCGACACTACTCATCCTCGGGTCACACCTAACTCCTGGCAATGTTTCATGTGAAGGGTGGAACCATCCTCATCAGCTTTGATATCTTCGAAAACTTCCATGCTCTCTTCTTCTGTGGAGGTGCACTGATCCTGTTCAAGAACTCTTCCATTTCAACTGCTGGATCAATCTCCTCGCTGGGGCTTCTCCTCATCCTATCCCTGAGCCAATCAGGTACTGTATACTGTATATCAAAGGGCCACTGCTCTTGTGCCTCTACTTCTCGAACCTGTTCAACCTCTACATCATTCTGACGAGGCTCATTGTCCTCAAGTATCGAGTGTCTCCCCTAAACTATATCATCATCATCCCTCCATAGTCAGCCTAACTCTTGCTGAAACCGGGAGGGTCAAGCAGTAGTCCCTCATCATCCTCACCGGGATCAACCCTACTTCATAGGTGTATGCTTGACACTCACAACCTAATTTCGCGGGTGGCTGATTATTTTCTTAAAATCACCGTGACTGATTCAATGCATTCCTCCGATCGCCAAATAAAGAAACTCCTCCTCAGATAATTTGAGAACATGTTCCAATGGCGCACTAACCATAACCCGGTGGAGTTCCAAAATTAATGGCTCCCCGCCGAATCGGGTTTTCCTTTCCTTTCCGACTCAACCTCGTGGTGGATCCGCTTTTCCTCGCCGGTGGGTGTCCTGCGGATCTCCCATCAAATTGTAAGTCAGTAATTGACCTTTACTTCTTCAAATTTGCTCACACGCTCACAACTCCATGCTCTAGTGAATGCCAAGACCGGAATAGGTAGGTTCAAGTCAAGAACCTCTGGTTCTCGACTAACCGAGTGGGTGCCGAGTATCTCTCACTGCTGCATAATCTGGATGGACAACCTCCATATCCTCATTCACCTGGTCTGGAACCGGAACAACTTCACACTCCCTGATCATGTTAATCGACAACCGAGAGAACATTCTTTTCCTGACTTCAATCTCATCTGGTGCATCAGCCCAATAATCCTCAATATTTGCCTTGTGTTTAAACTCTTCTGACAGTACCCATTTGATGTTATTATGTGGATCATAGTGCTGTCGGTTGGTGTGATACGAAAAGTGATAAAATTGAAGCTCACTCTCGGCTTCTCTGGCTGCCTGTAATGAAGGACACACCTCGTCTGAATTTCCCATGACAATCGGGAAGTCAACACCTCCCTTCTTCTTCTTCTTCTGAATTTTATCGTAGGCAACCAATTGCCTAGATATCTCTAGCATTAAAATTCTATCGGTTGGGTACTTAGGCAGCCTATATGGGTACGATGAAAAACGTTGCAGCCTTATGTAAGAAAACTTTGGAAACTGTATAAACCAGCACCCATACCTTTCAATCAATTCTTGGGCTTCTCTCAAGATTCTGTGATGCATCCGCTCCTAAAGCAATCTCGTGATGTGCATGGTGAAGGCGTCATTGACACGCTTGTAATGAGTGGTACTTGCCAGGTGCAACTGCGGACAAGCCTCATGTATTTTGAACTGGTGAGAGCCATAATCAACAGGTTCCTTGTAAGAAATCCCTCTATACCTCGTCATACGAGCCAGCATGTAGATGATGTAAGAGCTCATATAGAATGTCTTCGTTCTTCTCAGGCTCAGGAGCTGCTCATGCAAATTGTCACTGATCATTGCAGCCCAGTTGATGTAGTCTTTCCCTTCCAGCACGAGGTTGATGTAATAGAACATCCAGGGCTCGAAAATAAATGATTGTGGGCAAACTCCAACTCGACTCTTTATCATAATGAGGTCACAATACTCCTGCTTTGAAATATTCCCCTTAACTTTTTTCAACAATGTTAACATTCAAATCAGCAACCAAACACTGATTAGTGTTAGCTCCAAAAATGCAAATCAGGAAAGAAGATAACTCTAACCAAGAATGTTCACCAAGATCCCAATGTGGGCGAGGTGATAGCATATGGTCAGAGGATCGTTAGGCATAAACAGAGCTGAAAGTACACTCCATCTAATCGATGCATCCACAAGCAAGCGTTGGGAATACTCCTACCTATTCAAGCTAAGTGAGTTTATTAACAAATATTAGCGGCAAGCCAGCCATTAAATCCTCTCTTCCACTTATTTCGTGGGGGGAAAACAGTCCACACAACCACTTATTTTCTGGGGGGAATTTACAATCAAGAAAGATGTTTATTCTAAAACTCAACCACTCAATTGTGGGAGTGTAATCAAATATAAATTGCAGCAATAAAATGAAATAGCTGTTAGTACTACTAACTAGCTTTACAATGAATAGAAATAGCTGCAAATAAGAGAGATAAGCTTCTAGAATCTTCTTTATCCACACTGGCGGTAAACCATCTAGGGGTTACATATATGAGAGATTAATCATAAGATTTTGCAGCTAATTAAATGACTGGAACAGTACTACTGTTTACAGTCTTACAATGATAAACAACTGCAATTTTCAATTGTTATTACAATCTTTACAAAGCACAATGAAATAGAAGATTTTTCCTCTTGATATCCTCTCAATTAATGAAGCTTAAAACCAAAATCAGAATACTGAAGAAAACTGATATAAAAATCAGCAATCTAGAAATGATTATCAACAAACTGAAAACACATAAAAATAATCACAACTCCTTCACAATACCTCCAGAAGATGAAATATAGCTTGCAAAAGCTCTTGAGAAGGTTGGTGCCCAATTCACAATGATAAAATAGCATCTAAACTCAACCATTAATTTATGCACGAATCCCAATGCTCTCCAAAAAGGTACGACCTCCTTGCAAGGGCGATTTTGCTTAATAAAATCTGAAACTTGGAATTAAATTTTGATAACCTCCAAATATGGTCGCCTCTATTATAGAAATGCAATGATCAAATACCCAGAACCAAATAAAATTCATACTAAAAGTTGTATACAAAAATCATTTTCAGCCATGATAAACCAGCAACATAAAAACTGGAAATATCTCACCAAAACTCCACAATAATGCTCAGTATGTACTTCTGGATGAAGCACACTCTCAATCCACCACCTAGGGAACCATAGTTGTAGGCCCGAAGAATGGAGTAAATTTGCTAAGCTTTTCCTTAGCCGGATTCTGGATTCATTCTAGCAGCGTAACTTTGCTCTTAAAAAATATGCATAATCAGCTCTTCAAACAGCAGCAATATATAAACTTCAATTGGCAAATGAAGCAACAAGAACTCTTCAGCTTCCAAGAAGTTGAATCACTTCAACTTCCAAAAGGGATGCCACCTTTTTGCATTTTACTTTTTGAAATAATATAATATTACTCAACCTCCTTTTTCACTTTGCAACAATAAAGCATTTAATAAATTCTTTATTAAATGCACAAATTGACCCCCCCTTAATGGCCCCTCTTTAAAACAACATGAAGTTAAGCATTCTAGGCGCGGGGCGCCAACCCGAAAACATAATTTTGACTAAGTAAAACTCACCCATGGAGATAACCAAAACCAATGCCAACATCAAACCGGTTTTGATAGCAAGATGACTGTTGAGCCGATGATGCTACCGCTAAATTCTATATTTCAGCCAGTGCCAGCCAATCGCTATAGCCAGTAAGTTCGCCATCAAAACAATAGATAGCCAAATTGAACACTAACCTGCAAAGGATTGAACCGCTGCTAGACAGATACTGCCAAAAGATAGACTTGCTAAAAATAGCAACTGCTATAAATAGTAAGTCTGCACAACATCCTCTGAATGCCAACTGAGCAATATCTGAAAGAGGAAACCCTAATTTTCCACCACAACTTAGCCTACGGATTTCCGGGAATAGGCTAAATCCTATTGAAGAGTGTAGGGCCAAAATGGGGACATTACATGCTTCAAGTCATCTGTAATAATTTGTGTTGGAAGCTTCGTACGAGAAGGCTTGGGATTGATCATCCAGTGAGTGTTGATTGTCTCCATGCATCTCTCGAATGCAGAAGCGTACATTTGCTCAGCTCATTCTCTGGACTTGTAAACCATATTCCTGTGCACCGGAATCCCGAAAGCCTCACCAATGGCTGAAGGAGTGAGATTAGCAAGTACTTGTCCATCTGGTGACATGATTGACTTGTGATCCTTCTCATAACAATTGGTGCACTCCATCATCAGCTCCGAACACTGAATAGCTGGTGGGAAACCAGCAGCTGCATATAATCCGCTTCGAACATTATTGTGCGAAGTGTTCAAAGGTCGATGACTTCCAATCCCCAGCATTCTGTTCTTGAAAGTTTCAAGGTTGATGGAGCCCAAGTTGGTATCTGTCAGCTTGCCCAACTTCGAAATGAATTTTGACTTTGGCATAAATGTCTTGCTCAGCTTCTTTATAACCGCTTGCCTGGATGCACCATTGTTGTCTTTGCTAGTCGCCCTTGCCTCAGCCATCTGCAAAACAATGGACATTCATCAGCAAATTAATTTATAAAATAAATAAAACATTGTGTAGGGGCTGCAGTAGACTTCAAGAACTTGAGAAGCTGCAATAACATTTCTTATTTGCAAACCTCAGCTTCTTCTCTTCAACAGATTTTGAACTTCAATACTTAGAAAAGATTTCTAAGTAAACTTTAACTTCAGCAACTTAGCAACTTCAAGCTTTAATAAAATCGCCCAGTTTACACTAGCAATCAACAACTTCAATCAGCAATTGTAAATTCGTACTTCTTCAAATCAGCAAGTTTGCACTTCACTAACTTTAGTGACTTCGCTCTTTGAATTCACACCTCTTCAATTTTAAATCAGCAAGTTCGCACCTCAATACACTCTTCTTACTTCAAGGCGTCCTCAGCTTCAGCAATACGATCTTCTTCAAGCTTCAGCAATATCTCTCTTTAAGTCGAAATTTCTTCAATCAACCTTCAACAAATTTGAATTTCAGTCACAGGAACTTCCAACGCCTTTCACCCAGCAACCTTTAGCAAGTTAGCAAGTGCGCACCTCCAGCTTCAGCAATAGAACAAGTTCGAACTTCAGCAAATTCCTCTTTGAAATTTGAATTTCTTTAGCTATCATTCACTTCAGATTTGAGCTCCAGCAACAACTCAAGTCGTCCTTCTCAGCTTCAAATCGAATCCAGCAACACTTCAGCCTTAACAAAAAAATTCGAACTCTTCAAGCTTCAGGAATACTCAGCAACATTTCGCTTAGAGCAAATCGAATTCTTCAACAGTGAAAATCAAGCGAGAAACTTCTCAATTTTATAGCCAAAAATCGAATTCTAGAAGGAGCCAATTATAGCCAGTACATTAAATTTCCACCACTCCACTTCAATAATTCGAATTTTCCCTCTCTGGTATTTCTGACACTTGTCTGAGAATCTCAACCTTCTAGAAGTTCAACTTTGACTGGCATCTCAATTTACTGTCGAAAATGTTTAATTAAATTTCATCTTTTAATCCGTTTAATTCCCCAGTCGAAGCTCCGTCTTGCGAATTTTAAATTTGAATTATCTCTGATGCTCTGGAAAATTCATCCGTGAAGAATTCGATCGAAATCATCTAGGCAACTCACTTCAAACTCGTTGTCTGGAGAAATTTATCTTGAAAACACATTTTATTCACTTTGCCTTAGAAAATTTTAAATTTTCCCTTAGGAAAATTTCACAGTTCGAGCACCGATTAAATTCTTCATGTTGAAGGTCTTGGCGAAGTGCGGAAGACATGGAAATCCATCTATCATCACAAATGTTCAGTACCCAGAAGAAAATTTTATCCGAAACACGATGAATCCATGGGTACACAACGAACGGGTTCATTTAATTTTTTAAATTTTGAACCTTAGAAAAATATTATTCCACCAATTTAAATCCGTTCTTCACCTCTGTGAACATTCCGTTGCTCAAACTTGAGAAATTTTAAATCATCCTGCATTGTCATCATCTTCTGACTTCATCACTGGGAAATTTGCTCGTGCTTCAGGAAAAATTTACCACCTTGAGTTCTAGGCATATTTTCTAAGGAAGAAAATACTTTGCCTTAGAAAAATTTTAAATCATCTTGAAAATTTTTCCTTAGAAAAAATTCGCCTTGGAAATTTTTAGCTTTGATCACTTTGCCTGTGAAAAAAAATTCATTTCACTTAGAAGGTCCTCCTGCAAGCATATCATATTTTACTTCCATCACCTTCAACGCCTAGGAACTTTGTTTTATTCATCACCTTGCATTTTATTTCACACTTTGAAAAAATATTTTCACTTGAAGCTCCAACGCCTTAGCAAAAATTTTCATCACATCATCTTATATTTCATTTCACCACCCTAGGCGCATAGCATACTTGAAGAATAAACCACGCCTAGCACTTATCTTGCCCTTGGCAATATGTTCTAACATCTTATAACACTCACCACCTTGGGCGCATATAGCACTTGAAGAAGAATATTGCCACGCCTTGGAGTATTTTACTCACCTTTTACCTCATTCACCACCATACATTCACTTTTACCACCTTCAACTTGGGCGCATTTTGGCTTGCATGGAGGATGACTCTTCAACTTCTCCGTTTTTGTCTTCACTTGACTTCATTTGGGCGCATTTTCACATAGGTGAAGGATGAAAATTGTTGACTTGTTGACCTCTTTGAACTTGGGCGCATTTAGATGGGTGAGGAGGACGAATTCCTTTGACTCCTTTGACTTCCTTCCTTCTTGGGCGCATTTGAGCATATGTGGTGGATGAAACTTCCCACGCCTAGCCTGTGACCCTTCACCTTCCTCTTTTTTGTCTTTACATGCATGCTTTTGGGCGCATTTTGCATAGGGAGAAGGATAAAACATGTTGACTCCTTTGACTTGCTTTCATTTTGGGTGCATTTCCACCTATGTGCAGGATGGGCGCATTTGGGGGGTGGTGGAGGACGAGTTCTACACTTAGCCAATTTTCTTGCTATCAGCTCTCAAGGTAGGCACATTTTGGCATAGCTACAGGATGAAAATTGTTGACTTTCTTTGACTTTCCAAGCATGGGCACATTTTGGCCTAGGAGGTGGACGAAGTCTCTTAGAATTTTTTATGCTTTCACCTTGAGTTGGGCGCATTTTGCCATGGCTGTAGGATGAAGTTCCAGACTTAATCAATTTTTCCTCGTTTTCGCCAGCTTTCGTCCCCTGCTATTTATACCAAGCCTTCTGATTTTTGCATCCCTGGAGCTCAGAACGATTTGAAATTTCAAACACTGCATCCTCACGACCTTGTTACCCTGTTGACACTGCTACTTTTGGTCGGCCTGCTATTTTTAGCCCATTTCAAAAGGTGATTTGCTATAAATAGTAACTACTTGCTTCTAATACCTCCATAGCTCCGATTGACTTGAAATTTGAATGACGCGCTCCTCACCACGTGACCTGCCTGCTGGCATCGGCGCATGCAACTGATTTGCTATTTTTAGCCTGTTTCCAAAATGACTTACTATAAATAGTAAGTGCTCCGTTTGTCTTCAAATTTTACCGGCAGATAGCTTGAAGGATGCTGATCGCGGTGGTTTACACCGGTTTTCGAAAATTCTGACTTTTTACCCCTCTTTTTAGGCCCCGAAACTGGAAACCCTAATTTGCTCTGTATGTATATCAAATGATCTCTGTTTGTCTTCGTTTCTGTTGCATCGCGATCAGCTCATGATTCTGAAGTGCTGGGAAGTGGCTGCCGGGACGCATCTGCTAAAAATAGTAAGTTCCTTACTGAGTGATTATCTTCATTTGCATGTCACATCACTGCGAAGCTCTCAAAAAACCCATAAAGAATATGCCGACATGCAAAGAAAACCCTGACATGCAAACCCTAAAAATAGCCTCTGAAGGCTGAACTCTAAAAGTTGTCGTCTCGTTTTGCATGTTATACCATCGCAAAGGTCTCGAAAAACCCAGAAGGAATATCCAGACATGCAAAGAAAAACTCTACATCTAGGCCCTGAAATTTGTCCCGGAAGCTGGACTGCTAAAAATTGAAAGTGGTTTGTTTCAGCTCAAATTTTGCACGCGAGCAGCTTGACGTGCTCTGAATGTGGTGTGACTGTCGGAATCTCAAAAATGCTGACAGATCGCTTGCAATTGCACACTTACTAAAAATAGTAGGTACTCGGAATCTGATGAAATTTCAGTGAAAACCTGCCGGAAGCATACTGACAACAATGTTAAGCTCCGTTTTCAATTTACTCACTTCGTTCGACCTCGGACTGACCAGGAAAGATGAAACCCTAATTTTTAGACTTGGCGAATTTCACGCTTAAGCTCAAGCGGAGGAGACATCCTCAGAAAGGCGACACCAGAAAAGAGACGAGAGAGAGAGACAAAACCAAAGCCAAAAGACCGAGAATGGAGCAAAAATTAGGGGGTCCCCATCTTGAATGGGGCGATGTGTGAAAAGGTCACAACACTGAAGAGATTTCGTTCTCCAATGGTGGATTTGCTACAAACCTGATCACAGGATGAAAGCAAGGGAAAAAACCTCCAAGGCAAAGTTGAAATATTCAAAAAGATGAGTTTCTCATTGCCCAAATCCCTTATATAGCAAAGGAGGTGAAAACCCAAGGAGGCCGTACATTTTAGGGTTTTAGATCATTTAAATTTATGGAAATAAACTTAAGTCACTTTCCATAGTCTAGACTTTGATTTTTGGCGCCTCCTTTAAGTGATTAAAAGATATAACTTAAAATATTCACTTTAGACTTTATTTAAGTGATATAAGAATTATAAAGTCAATTTGACTTTATAAAAAGACTTTAAGTTAAAATATAACTTAAATCACTTAAGTAAGCCTATCTCCCTCAATTCTCAACAGAATTCAGTGTTGTTAGAAGCAAAGAAACTCCTGTACTGCCAAGGCCTGGAATGAGCCTATCCACGATCTCAGAAAATGAAATCGACCGAACTCTCTAGAAGGTACCACTGACCCTCTAACCAATCCAGTTAGCCCACAAGGGTCCAAGAAAAGGGCTAACACACTGCATCAGGTGACTGACTAGAGTGGGGACATCACAGTCCGCCCTCCCCGAATTTGCTTGTCCGCAAGCAAACTCAAAGCTGGATGTTGTAAAACACTGTCACCCTCCCAAGTCGCATCCTCTGCTCGTAGATCTTTCCACTTTACCAAGTATTCCCTGATAACCCGCCTCCGAAGATGACGCTCTCTGGAATCCAGAATGGCCTCAGGAATCAATATCAACTTCCCCTCATCATCCAGGGGTGGTAAATCAATAGAAAGAGTCACATGTGGTCCCAAAGCCTTTTTGAGGCGTGAAACATGGAACACATTGTGAACCTTGCTGTCCATCGGAAGATCTAGCTCATAAGCCACTTCACCGACCAGTCTAACAACTCTGAATGGTCCATAGTATCGTGGCTTAAGTTTCTCTGTGCCCTTCTTACGAAGGGTGGACTGCCTATAAGGCTGGAGCATCAAATACACCAAATCATCGATCTCGAAAGATCGCTCCACTCGCCTCTAATCAGCATATTGCTTTTGCTGATTTTGAGCTTTCTGCATATTCTCTTTGAGTGTCCTCATAATATCCTGGTGCTCCTGTAATAGATCACCAACACTAGGTACTCTACTGTCACTTAGTAACAAGTCTAGAAAACTCAGAGCATCATATCCATATAATGCTCGGTAGGGGGTCATCTGAATGCTCATGTGATGAGTGGTATTGTAGCAATACTCACAAAGATATAACCATCTCACCCATGCCTTCTGCTGCCCTGAACTGTAATTCCGGAAGTATCCCTCCACCCATTTGTTGACTATCTCAGTCTGCCCATCTGTCTGGGGGTGGTAGTTGGTACTCGGAGTGAGTTCTATCCCACAAAGCTTGAATAGCTCCTACCAGAAGTTACTCATAAACCTGCTGTCCCTATCACTGACTATACTCCGTGGCAAACCATGCAATTTGAATACCTCACGAAAGAACAAATCTGCCACCTGAGTAGCTGTGTGCGTAGTAGTGATTGAGAAGAAATGAGCATACTTTGTCAATCGATCTACCACCACAAAAATGTTGTCTTTCCCTTGAGCTTTCAGCAAGCCCGTAATGAAGTCCATAGACAAGCATTCCCACCTCCTCTCAGGGATAGGAAGCGGCTGGAGTAATCCTGCAGGGTATGTGTGTTCTTGCTTGTTCTGCTGACAAACAAGGCATTCCCTGACATACTGGAGAACAAAGGGTTTGAGACCCTTCCAAGAGAATCTTTCCCGTACCTGCCTATAGGTCTTAAAGTACCCGGGATGTCCTGCCATAGGTGCATCATGAAATGATCTCAAAACTTGGTTCCTCATCTCTGAACCTGGAACTAGAAATATCCTCCCTTTGTAAATAATAAGATCATCTACAAGTGAGTATCTGGCATCCTGTACTGTTCCCTCCACTATGCTAGAAGCCCACGGGTTCTTAGCATACTCAGCTACAATCATATGTCTCCAGTCCTCTGAAATCTGTGTAATGGAGCTCAAGTGAGGACGGCGAGATAATGCATCAGCAACTACATTCTGAGTACCCTTGACATAGGAGATGTCAAAATCATAGGACTGAAGTTTGCTGACCCATTTCTGTTGTCTTTCATTTAAATCCCGCTGTCCAAGGAAGTGTTTCAGACTATTATGATCGGTTTTAACACAGAATTTACTACCAATCAAGTATTGCCTGAACTTGGCCATGGCATGCATGATGGCCAACATCTCCTTGTCATAAATGCTAAAGCTCCTCTCAGGACCTCTCAGCTTCCTGCTCTCGAAAGCTATAGGATGACGATCCTACATAATGACTGCACCAATTCCCTCACCACTGGCATCACAATGTAACTCAAAGGGTTTGGTGAAATCCGGCAAAGCCAACACTGGACATGAAGTCATGAGAAGTTTGAACTTCTCAAAGCACGCCTGTGCTAATGGTGTCCACACAAATGCACCCTTCTTAGTCAAATCAGTTAGTGGCGCAGCATGCCGCGAGAATCCACTAACGAACCGACGATAGAAGGCACATAATCCTACAAATCCCCTGAGCTGTGTCAATGTAGGCCAATCAATGATAGCTCGAACCTTCTCTGGATCCATGCTAACTCCCTCACTGCTGATAATGTGACCCAAATACAAAAGCTCGGCCATGCCCAACGCACACTTGGACTCCTTGGCGTACAAGGACTCCCTGTCAAGTATGCTCAAAACCTCATCTAGGTGAACCATGTGTTCTTCCCATGATCTGCTGTAAACTAGAATGTCATCGAAGAACACCAACACATGTTTCCTCAGTTGAGGATGGAAAACCCTGTTCATAGTGGACTGAAATGTGGTTGGAGCATTGGTTAAACCGAAAGGCATAACCAAGAAATCAAAGTGTCCACAGTGACATCTGAATGCAGTTTTCTCTATGTCCTCCTCTCGGACTCTGATCTGATGATAACCTGTCCTTAAATCAATCTTTGAGAAGTAGCAAGCTCCATGAAGCTCATCTATCAACTCATCAATCCGCGGAATAGGATATCTGTTCTTTATAGTTCTCCTGTTAAGCATTCTATAATCAATACACATTCTGAGTGTACCATCCTTTTTCTTCACCAAAACAACTGATGAAGCAAAGGGTGACTTACTCGGCCTAATGTGCCCCATAGCCAAAAGTTCTTTGATGGTTTTCTCAATTTCATCTTTCAAGCGTTTGGGGTGCCGGTAAGGAGTGATCATTATAGGTTTCGTGCCCTCTTCCAGCTCTATGATATGCTCAATACCTCTATCAGGAGGTCTACCTGGTGGGATTGCACTGAAAACCTTGGTATGTTTGATTCTGAGTTCCTGTACATCTGGATGGTAAGAAGAAGCTTGCTGATCCAACTGTGAAGGCATTAACTTGCATTCAGCTACCCAATCTACCATGTCATGTCGAACCAAACGTTCCATTCTTTTGAGTGAAATTTCTTTCACATTGCTGTCCTTGATGGCTTTTAGAACATGGTTTGTGCCATCAACTTTAAATTTCATCTCCATGTCGTTCAAATTAAGTGTGAACTCTCCTATAGCATGAAGCCACTTCATGCCGAGAACTATATCAGTTCCTCCCATGTTCACAACATAAAAATCTGCCTTAAACTCATAGTTATTGAGTTTCAAAGGCAAGTTTGGAATCATCCTCTCGCAGGTGAGAGTGTATCCATTAGCAACCTTGACTCGAATGCCTTCAAACTGCTGAGTTTGAATTCCTCTTTTCTCCACTAAACGTGAGTCAATAAAATTGTGAGTTGCACCTGTATCTAAAAGAGATATGACTCTTTGACCAGCCAAGACCCCACGGAGTCTAAAAGATCCCTCTCTCTGCATGCTGGATAAATGAGCCTCCTTTAACTCAGTTTCTACTACAATTTCAGCCTCATCTTCTGATTCTTCTCCATCTGTATCATAAATTGGAGCTTGCTGATCAGAAAAATCAGTCACTTCTTCTCCCTCATAAAACCACTCCATGTCCCTGTTTTGCCCTTTAGGTTTGAGGGGGCAATCATGATTTGGTCATAAGGGCCCTTGCAGTAAAAACAAAGTTTCCTTCTACGAAGATCATTCATGGTTTCTCGATCCAAAGGTGCTGTATATTTCTTCTTATGATCAGCATTATCAGCTTTTTTTGGATCAGATTTATGTTCATTGTAAGAAGTAGAAGGTTTGGTGCCAAATTGCTTTCGAGGAGTAGTGAGCTCCATGCTGCGAGCTTTCCTCATGGTTTCCTGTAATGTAGGGGGATCAAATGCCTTGATCCATCCTTTCATAGGCTCGAAAAGTCCCTCAATGAAGAGTATGATCAGCCTCCTCTCAGAAATGCCTGTAACCATAACTGACAATTTCTGAAACTCTCCAATATATGACTCCAAACTACCTAGCTGTTTCAGCTGTGCTAGGTCTCTAAAAAATAGCTCGGGATCACGTTTGTCAAACCTCTCTACCAGTCTATCTGTGAACTCCTGGTATGAAGTAATCTGATCATGGTGAAGAGTAGCCATGCCATGAATCCACCAATCATGAGCTACGCCATCAAGGTGAAGTGCTGCAAATCGAATAGCATCTTCCTCGGGCATGGGACGTAGAGTCAAGAATGTATCTAACTTGCTGATCCAAGCACGTGCTGTAACTCTACCACTGCCATCATAGTTCGCCAAGGTGAGTTTATTGGTAGCCTGTCTAAGATCACTGTGCTTGTACCTAGGCCTCCTGTCATTCCTGTTTCTGTTATGTTCTCTCCTCTGGCTCATGAATCTATCAAAGTTAAGGTGCTCCTTAACTCTAGGTGGCAATGCGTCCCATTCATCATGCATAACCATGATGTTATCTGCAAAGTTAATCTCACCACCCTGTTCAACCTCTTCCTCATCCTCAGTATCATTCCTGGTGAAGGTAGGACATGTTGCTCTCTCAAAAGTGCGAGCTGGAACAATAGGTCTATGAGGTGCGCCTGGATAGTGCCCTCATGATCATGCCCTGGATGCTGGCCTCTCTGAAGTGTTAAGTTCTCTACATTTGTGCTGAGTTGCTGGAGAATATTCGCTACCTGTTCTTGACCTGCAACCATACCTCTTAGCACATCTCTAGCTTCTATATCCTCTTTGTTCATGTGAGAACTTTCTCCTTCCCTGTTAGCCATATTATCCAAGTCTATTTCCTCCTCCTGTTCGTCAAATGGAAATGGTGGAAAAGGATTATGATCACCTCTTTGATTTCTAGGGCCCCCATAAGAGTAGAACTTGTCAAAACCCTCCTGGTGTGACTTCATAAATTTTTTCAAACCCCACAAGCTGGCAGGATCAGAGCTCTGATACCACTGTGATGAGCCCTGCTGGCTCACTGCTCAAACCCCTGTCTTTTTGTTAAGTCTATTTGTGTTTTTGAGTTTTTTAGAGAAAATTTATAGAAAAAAGAGGTGCGCATCATATAAAGCTCACAGAATGAAAACTTGAGCAAATCTAATCAAACTGAAATTGCAGAAGGTGTTTATTAGCATCAAGAATGG
This sequence comes from Sequoia sempervirens, assembly GCA_007258455.2. NCBI lineage: Eukaryota > Viridiplantae > Streptophyta > Pinopsida > Cupressales > Cupressaceae > Sequoia > Sequoia sempervirens. Next base: position 34,703,220 of record VDFB02000008.1, on the reverse strand, counting down.
ATTTAAAACATACAAACATACCCGAAAGCCTCCAGTTTATTTAATTAAGAAAAGAAGCCAGTTTGCCAGTCTATACATGAAAATCTGACAATATTCAGAATAGGATGATACAAAGTTTGAATCCAGCTGTGAAACTGAAGCCAAAGAAGAGGGAATGCCTAGTGCTGAAGATGATGGAGAGAAACCCTCAAGAAGATAGGCGTTTCTCCAAGAAGAAAACATGCCCTAGCTCAAAATCCAACGCACCTCAAGCAAAACGAACTAGAAACCATCTTTGATGGTGAGCCCAAACAGCCATGAAGCCTGCCATGGTGAAGGAAGAACACCAACCAATAAACCCTCTGTTTTTGATGAAGAACACTACAAAAAAATCTGTTGAAGCACTGCAGAACTTCTGAAATGAAGCTCTCTCAATCTGCACCAATTTAGCTGATCTCTCACAGCCTCACAAGTGCTCACACTGAAGAGATTTAGTTCTCCAATGGTGGATTTGCTGCAAACCTGATCACAAGATGAAAGCAAGGGAAAAAACCTCCAAGGCAAAGTTGAAATATTCAAAAAGATGAGTTTCTCATTGCCCAAATCCCTTATATAGCAAAGAAGGTGAAAACCCAAGGAGGCCGTACATTTTAGGGTTTTAGATCATTTAAATTTATGGAAATAAACTTAAGTCACTTTCCATAGTCTAGACTTTGATTTTTGGCGCCTCCTTTAAGTGATTAAAAGATATAACTTAAAATATTCACTTTAGACTTTATTTAAGTGATATAAGAATTATAAAGTCAATTTGACTTTAAAAAAAGACTTTAAGTTAAAATATAACTTAAATCACTTAAGTAAGCCTATCTCCCTCAATTCTCAACAGAATTCAGTGCCGTCAAAAGCAAAGAAACTCCTGTACTGCCAAGGCCTACAATGAGCCTATCCACAATCTCAGAAAATGAAATCGACCGAACTCTCCAGAAGGTACCACTGACCCTCTAACCAATCCAGTTAGCCCACAAGGGTCCAAGAAAAGGGCTAACACACTGCATCAGGTGACTGACTAGAGTGGGGACATCACAAATTATTCTTCTTTATGTTCAAAATGTTGGCAGTAATTGACATTGCTGATGTTAACTCCTCAAAGTTTATTGGGCTGGAGATGATAGATTGTGATTTCAATCCTTCCTTGTTTTCCAGTTTGATCTTCAGGCATGTTAACTGCTTGAGGTTGTAGGGAAGGTTAGTACAGTTCTAGTTCAATGGCTTCATTGTTATGATCAGAGTGGAGCAGCATCAGCATGATGGGTCTCTTCAGAGATGGACATGGGACCTTGGTATTAGTTGGAGTGTTGTTCAATTGCTTGAGGACAAGCAATTTTGGGAAGGGCGGACTGTAATGTCCCCTTCTCAGCAGTGATCAGTATTGTTGGCCATTAGCCTATTCCGGAGGCTCGTAGGCTAATTGGAAGCTAAAATTAGGGTTTCCACTTTTGAGGAGGTTTTGAGGTCTTGCATGCAAGAGTTTCTAACGCATGTTTGGTGGAGCTTTCTGGGTTTTTGGAGAGCTTCGTGAAGAGGTAACATGCATGACAAGATATAGATTTGCATTCTTAGCTGCTTTTGGAGGCTTGCATGTTGGAGTTTTTCAGTTTTGATTATGGATTCCTTCTGGGTTTTCAGAGGAGCTTTGCGATGGTGTGACATGCAACTGAATCAGAGAACTTTCCTGGACTTGCTATTTTTAGTAAGTTGCGACCGCTGCTCAAACATGGAGAAAATGAGTTTGGAACAACTTACTATTTTTAGTAGTATGCTATTTTTAGTAAGTTCTATTTATGGCAGTGCTATTTTTAGTAGCGGTTCAGCAGTTCGGAGCAGCGGTTATTTCTGGCAGGTCAGATTGGGCAGTTGGTCTTTCCAACATTCTTGGAGCTATTTTGGCAAGTTGGAGTTTGTGTTGGGCGTCCTTTGGTGGAGGTAAAATATTTAAATATTCTTGGCTAAGGTTTGGAGGATGATTTATTGATAGTCATATTTTAATGCTTTTAATTTGGGATGCCTAGCCTTGAGAAGATATTATTTTATAAAGTGTTTCTCTTTAATACTTGAGACACCTACTTGAAGAATATTTACAATTTTAATAAAGTTTATGGGTCCCTTGAAAAGGACGACTTGGAGGTGATTTAAATCATAGAAGCATAAATCGGCAAAAAATCCTAAAAATAGTGATTTTGAAAAAATCTGGGAGGTTGCCGATTTTTTCAGCAGTCAACGCCAGTGAAAAAGTTGTTGAAAATCATTAAAAAATCAGGATTTTTCGAACAAAAAATCTGTAAAAAAACGTGAAAAAATCGCGCGGGAATAAAAAACCTAAAAAGTGACGTGTTTTTGCCTATAAAGACGACGTGTTTCTCCTCTTTTAGTAAATATCGAGGGTTTCTCAAGTCGGCGAAATTTTTTGAAGGCGTCTACTGATTTGCGGGAATAAATCTACTCTGAGATCGTGGGTTTCTCATCGGCGCAAATTTCTGAAGGCATTTTTGCTGGTCGTGTTTTTGTTGGTTTCTCATCGTGGGTTCATGCTATGGAAATGACCTTGAGTTTTTAGAAAACGTAGGTTTTGTCTATTTTTCTACATTCCTTTACATTTTTTTTCAAATCCGATTTTTTCCCGATTTTTGCCCCATTTTTTCACGATTTTCTAAAAAATCCTAATTTTTTGGTTTGCCGATTTTTTCCCCAAACGATTTATGCTGCTATGATTTAAATATTTCTAAGGTTGAAAGTAATGCCTTGAGAGTGGGACGCTAACTTTGATGAGGAGTTTATTTTATTAAAAGAATTAATCCTCCTTTGTCTTGGATGCCATCCTGAGGAGGGAGAAAGTCAATTTGAAATTTGAATTTGTCTCCTTGTGTTTGGGCGCACTTTCTAGAAGATTCTAGAGACCCTTCTCAGAGTCTATAAAAGAAGGGTCTTACTCTTCATTTTGGTTATCTCTTGTCTACTACACTGTTATGTTGCTGGATTGATTTTAGGCAAAGTGCTTTGAGGAATGCATACCTCCAAGCAAGGATCAAACTTCGCGTTTGCAAGATAACACCTAGCTGATTGAAGGCTATTTCTCATTCAGGGGAATTAGATTGACCCTCAATGGAGTTTTTTAGTACTTATGATAATTTTTGAGTTGCTGGTCCAGTCACAGCGGAAAGTCATTTTTAGTTAGAAGTCTTACAATAAATTTTATTTCATTTTGGGTAGTTTGCATATGTCATTGCCATCCTTGGGCGCCCCTTTTTGGAGAGTTTTAAATTTTATTATGCAGATATCTTGTAGAAGTCGCCCCTCTTGAGGCCGTACCACTTCATCTTGCTTGGAAAATGTTTAGAAAATTCATTGAGTAGTTGTTGCAGCCATTTCTTGGTCATAACTTGGTCGCCATCTTCCTTGGAGTTCATTGCACTTGGTCTCACGTCATTTGAAGTAGTTTTGATGGAGTTATGAGCATTTTAGTGAGTCATATAGTTGCTGGTCTGTCATATTAGATTGTAAAAGTTTGTCATTTGAGTTGGGTTTTGGTTTGGAAAGTCATTCTGGAGATTAGAGAGACATATTTGATATTTGCTGCATTGAAACTCTTTTAATAAAATGTTATTTGCAAGAAAAATATATCATTGTAAGGTTGTTACAATAATACTGTTCAACCATCTCTATTTCTTGCAATTTCCTATTTGCCACGTTGTGGAAGAGATTGGACCTTGCCCAGTCTATTGTAATTCCCACGTTTGTGGAAGAGACTGGTCTTGTTTAGTCTTTCTTTACTTTCTTGCATTGCATTGTAATCATCATACTGCTAATCGGCCGAGCCGTCAACAAATTCATAAGACCCCCAGTGCCATATGCTAGCGCCTCACCCGCATCAGGTCTTGGTGCATATTCTTGGGTTGGGTTACTTTTAGCATTTTTCTTCATTTCAAGTACTGATGATCCTTGGCACCATATGACAACACCCTTCTCATCCTAAGATTGTGTGTGCATTCTTGGTGTAGAGTTACTTTCCAGCAGTGTTTTGGTTTTGGGCTAACCTTAACGGGTGCTTGTTGTATTGGCTTGATCATTGTAAAATTGAAAAAAAAAATGGTTGGCTCATTACATAGAGTTTCTTTTCCCCCATTTTATCATGATTAGGTGCTAAGACACCTAGATCATCATCACTCTGATAAGAGGTTCAATCACCATCAATAGTTGATTGAGAAACATCATCATGTATGCTATCAACATGCTCATCATACGCACTAGTGTAATCAGCCTCATAGGAAAGCTCTGTTGTATTGCACACATCCTCAACATGAATAGATGCATGTACAATCATAGAATCATCTTGAAGCTCTACAACATATTCCTCAACATCCAAGAAAGGTTTCAACTTTCCTTCACGTTGTTTGAACACTCTGTTGACCAACTCATAAGTAGCTGTAGAGACATCCTATTCTTTCCTCAAAATAGCCAACAACATAGATATAAGGGGTTGGGGAATAGTATCATATTCATCAATGATTAGGACCATAATGGTTTGCATGTAAGAAAAAACAGCTTCTCCATAATCCTTATTGATAGATGCTATGAAATAATAAAACATTTGGAGAATAAGATCATCACATTCTAAATCAATCAAAAGATAACAAGATCTAGCTCTTGCCATTACTTCTAACATCTTAACTCTCCTACCAAAGGAAGCGCCTTGGTCATCGGGTAACCCATGAAAGCTCTCAACCGTAGTTGAAAAACTCGCCAAGCCCAAAAAACTCGACTCGGCAACTTAAAAAATTGCTTAAGCTTCATAAAAAACACATTTTTTTTTGCAAAATTCAATGATAAGATGCATCCAATGAGTCAATAAATGAGTACGTAGAAGAAACAAGTTGAGTCTAGTTGTATTTGATTGATTTGAAAGAAAATTAGATACAAAATGGCATCCTCATGTGGAATGCACTGATACTGATAGTCTGAAACAAAATGAAAATAGCAAATTGTTTTTGTACAACTGAAAGTAAATACTACATTAATATATTTCAGTTTTGACAAATTCACATATTCCTCTTCCCTTGTCTAGTTCTCATTAGGGGAGAGGGTCTAGTCGTAGGACTCTGCTGTGGCTCCTCAACCTCCATCTCGGATGTAGATGCTAGCATTGTTGCTGGTGGCACTGGCAATGACTCCTCAGGCTCATCCTCAATATCATCCAATGAGAATGCAAATCCACTCCCCTCCATTTCTTGTCTCTCTAAAGCATAGATGTCATCCTCATAAAACAATGGAGGCTACTCATCTCGCCCTTTCCAATCACTATAAGGATCTATCTCATCCAAATCAATTGGATTATTTGATATTTCCTCTACCTTACATGTGCGTAGCCAAAGATTATATTGCACATAGACAAGGTCATTGAGGCGTTTATGAGCTAGTTTGTTCCTCTTCTTCGTGTGGATGGCCTCAAACAAGCTCCAATTGCGCTCACAATCAGATGAACTACAAAGTTGGCATAAGACACGAAGGGAAAATCTTTGGAGATTTGGGGTATTTCCACCCCAATTTGTCCACCAAACATCTACAAAAAAAAAAAAAGAGTTAGAAACTTAGAAAGGAAAGTCAAAAGTCCAAAACTTATTTTATCAAATTATCAATAGTTGTAACTTGTAACTTGTAAATTTCAAAATTTATTCTTGGTGACTGATTGTGTATTGCTCGCTTTGCCAGGTCTAAAAAAAAGAGTGCACCCTTTTTCCCTATAATTTTGCAATTCATTAACAATGAGGTCTTCCACCTAAACCTAGGGTGTCATCCTCTAAATTCAAGTAGTGAGCCCCTCCATAACCTCTCCAGTAGGATTTGAGTAGGTGCCTGAATGGAAGAAACAGCCTGGGTTCAAGAAGTACCCTACTGCATGGATGGGTTGGTGGAGTTGATGGTTCCACCTCCTATCAATAATCTCCCATATGGGATCAAATTTGAGGCTGTCCCCCTTATAATAATTTCTTATAGCCTCCTTGGCCCTATCCATGGCCTTATAAAGATAGCCCATTGGGGTTTTATCCCCATCTACCAAGCAGAGAACTCTAACCAAGGGCTCCAATGCCTACAATATAAAAATGCAAAAAGATTAAAGTTACAAATTTACAATGAAAGACATTAAAAAAATATATATATTCAATTTGAATTTAAATTTGAAGACTTGAACTTTGAAGTTACCTTTACAATCTCTATAACTCTTTGTGCAAAAAGGTTGTCGAAGACTATGTGTGTGACCCTCTCTCCTTCTGGCTTCTTCGAATAAGTTGATTCTAGCCATGCTTGACTCACAAGCATTTGTTTCAAAGCTGTCAATGAACCAAGAATGCTTTGCAACGTTAAGAAATTCGTTGCAAACCTTGTCACACTGGATCTTACCAACTCTTTCCATTGGGTGTGATCCCTCATCAAGTGAAGATCCCAAGAGTGATTGTAGATAAATTTAGTGATCCTCCTTGCATCCTCTACAATTGGTGTGACCCAATCTAGTTTGCCGATGTCCTCCAAAAGAAGGTCAAGGACATGTGCTGCACAAGGTGTCCAAAAAATTGTGTGGTGTTTATCTTGGAGGATTCTATTTGTTGCCACATATGCTGTTGCATTGTCAGTAATTATTTGCACAACATTTTCAATCCCAACCTCCATGCAAACATGCTCGAACATTCGAGCCAAATTTTCTACATTTTTCACTATGTTGGAGGCATCCACTGATTTAAAAAACACCACCTCATTTTTGCAAGCTACCAAAAAATTAATGATGGTGTGGTTTCTACCATCTGTCCACCCATCGGAAAGAATAGTGCAGCCATATTTTTTCCATTCTTCTCTTTGTTCTTCTATCGTTTTCCTTGCCCTTTCAGTTGCATTATTAAGCAACCTACAAGTACAAAGTGAAATTGAGTACAAAATTTTAATTTATAAACAAAAAAATAGCTTAAATTAATCATAAATTGCTATAAAATAAAGAACATAAATTTATCAAAAAAAATAAATTAATTTTAACTAACCTCCCACTCAAGTTTGTGCGAGAAGGCGCTTTGTAGCCTTTTCCTGCAACCGCCAATGCGGTAACCAAATTGTGCCAGTAAGGAGAACTTGCCACATTGAAAGGGATGTTGAAATACCAAAAATCTGCACACACAATGTCTGCTTTCTCATGCACCTCCCTCTTCCACCCAGTTGCTTCTAAGGAAGGTTGTGCTCCAGGTGTGTTTCTAGGCACAAAAAAATCATGTATGCGTGTAGGTGTTGATCCTACCCCTAGTGCTCTACTAGAGGTAGATGAAGGGCTTGTGGTGGTGGTGGGTTGTTGTGGACCACGAAGAGAGCCCACTATTCCCTGAAGTGCATCATCATCCGACTCAAGGTTGATTGGAGCACCTTAAGAAGAAGCTATGGATGCTTGCATGGCTGCCTTTGCCCTCTCTTTTTGTAAGTTTTTTCTTCAACGGCTACAAGTATGGCATTCATTTTTCTTTTTATTTCTTCAGTGGTGTTAGGAAAAGGCCTAGCATCACATTGAGGGATGCCTGCAAGATTGTATTTGAGGCGGTCAATGCCTCCACATAATACTCTTTTACATTTAATGCAATAAACTGAGCCAGGTTTGGGTCCTTGATAAGCATATTTCCAAGTAGGATCTCTAGCTCCTAGAGGACGAGTGCCTACAAATGATGGTGGTGGCACGGATGGGGCAAAGCCTAAGGCTAAACCGGATGTAGAAGATTCTCTATTTGCCATTATCAATTAACCTACACACACAAAGTGAAAGGACAACTTGTTAGTTTTTTAATAGAAAATTTAAAAACAACCTAAATTAGATTAAATCAAAATAGATTACTTTAAATTAGTAAAAATCTAAACTAATCTAAGATTCTAAACATTTTCATCAAAGAAATGGATTAAAAAATAATAATAATTGGGGTTTGAAAAAAATGTGAGAACAATGAAAAAATCAGAAAATTACATTAAATTAGTAAAAAAGTAAACTAATCTAAGACTCTAAACATGTTTTTCAACAAAAATGAGAATTCAAATAGAAAAAAATAACTAGGGTTTGAAAAAAATTGAAAAAAAGAAAAAATCAGAAAAATGTCAGAAAATCTTGTTTTGATGAATCTAAATCTTGCTTTGATTAATCTAAATCTAAATCCTTTTTATACTACATTAATTCTCTTTTTTAAACTTACAATCAGCAAAAATGAAGAAAAAATTAAAAAGAAAAAGAAAGAACAAGAAAAATATGAAAACCTACCTGGAAATCCAATTGGCCTTTGAAATTCAATGAAAATCCTCTTCAAATCTCATCTCCTCGATGCAAATCACTGTAAAGAGGTGCAAAATGGTTGGGAGAGTGTTTTTGCCAAAGTAGAGCAAATGAAAGAGAAAAAAACAAGTTGAATGACCTTTTTCCAGCCACGTGGTTTTTGTTCTAATCAGGCAAGTTTTTTGCAAAAAGTCGCTGAGTTTTTGCAAAAAATCAGTGAGTAAAAGTTGGCAAGTAAATGTAGCAAAAACTTGGCGTGCAAAAATACTCGCGAATTTTTTACAACTCGCCGATTTTTTTGTTAGTTTTGCATCTATGCTCTTAACAATTAGTTGTAGAACCTCCTACATTATGCCATCTTCATAGGGAACCTTAGGAGCTATAATCCTTGTGAACTCACTAAGACAACTGGTGATTAGAAGTCTCACATTTTTACCCTAATGTCTTATAAGCATTGGCTTAACCAAAGAGTGCAACAATGGATTCATAGCTTGACGCATCAACAGAGAAGGTAATTGATCAACCTTGCATAGACAATTTCCTACTTCCACCAATGTGATGAGAAGAACTTCTTTTGACTGGGGTAAGTGTTCTAGCTTATTACCTATAAGTTTCACCTTCTCTTGAAAGACTCTAGTAGTCTCCTATTCTTTCCACCATGTATTCAATCTCTTTTCAAAATCAACCTGATTTTTCCTCATAGATTCAAGTAAAGAGTTCATTGGATCACTGAAAGTAGCCAGGATGCCCAATTGAAATTCTGATCTAAATTTTCTGCTATGCAAATTTGGTATTAAATCCCATTGGTTGGAAAAATCAATGGCTCTAATACCATTGTAATATGCTACCCTATTTGGCTTTTTCTTTTTGTGTTTTGATTTGTTTGATGTTGAGAAAGATGGAGATATGCCAATAATATTTCATAACAATAATGAATAGATGTATAGTAGATTTGCAGCAAGAAATAACTCACGAAATTTTACAGTTTTCCAAATACAAAAAGCAGAAAATTTTAGATTTGTTTTACAGTTAGAATATTGAGTTTTTCTCAATTACAATAGCAACCTAATTCATAAAATACCACTACATATCTAAATACAACATACCCAAAAAAATTGGCAACTTTGTCAAAGGGCTATAGTTGCAACCAACAAACTGGAACCCTTACTTTGGGACACTACAACCAAGAAATGCTTATGTTGTTGATGAGAATGAAATACCAATCAATATGAACCCTAGGCACCACCTCCAAGCCAAATTAACAGCTATGAATCTCCACTAGAAGCTCCCAAATTCCAACACCACATCCAGAATGGTATGACTAGCTACAAGGATGGTACGGCCAGCAAATGGAAACCCAAACAACAAACGTGTTAGTTTTAGGATCAGATTTAACATAGAGCAGAAAATGCAACACATGAACAAAGAACACATCAAGATACCCTAGGAAAACCCTCCTCAAGGGAGAAAAACCCAGCACAAATGTATCTCTTATATATTGAATGAATAAGAGTAGAAATCTGCTTTACAATCGGACCCTTCTCAAGGGAAAATTGATACAATGAAATTAATAGCACCTATCCTTTGATGCAAAGATAAATATGTTTCTTCTTGAAGTTGATCTGCTGCTACAAGATGGTCTGCTGCTCCTACTTGAGAATAACTTAATTGAATTATCAAATGGATGGTCATCTCCTTCTATATTGTTGGCGTAACAATTAACACCTCTGGAGTGTAAATTGGTACGGACAACAGTTTTCTGGCGCCCACCGTGGGGCACGAGGCAAGAAAACTTTCCAAAGCTCAGGCTTTGCACGGTTATGACTATTTGGCATCCTACTGCTCCAGTACAACAACCAACACTAATTCCGCTTGTTATACAACCGAATTTAGTTTTCATCGAAGCAGAGTAGTCAGACATCATCAGTAGCTTGCGCACTTTTATCTTTGAAAATCATACATCTACCACTCAGTGGATAAACGTGGCTACCACTCTGGATGAAAAAGAAGAGAAAGCGGATCTTGCAGCAGGTAGACCAGTCTTGCCACCTCCCGTGTGGAATTAAGCACACTGGTGTACCGAGTATATACAAGAAGAAGGAGAGTTAGTCCTCCTATCCAACCAGATCCAGTTTTTCAAGAGGCTCCTAATCAATTCACTGAAGGAGAAATTTTAGAAGAAGAGATTCCCATTCCAGCAAAAGAAATGGGTGATCATAACAACAATGACAACCACAACTGTCAAATGGAAGAAACACAAGACGTCCAACCCCCTTGCCTTGGGGTGACAATATTGGACCGTTGGCTTTACAAGGACACCATGAACTACCCAAGGGTTCACGCAAGTTTTTCCCGAGATTTCATGGTGATGGTTCCAGACATCCTGATGAACATCTTTCAGCATTCACGGTGGCATGTTCCGTCTTGCATGTTGCACACAAGGACAGCAGACTAGTTCAACAATCTTGAGCCAGGCATCATCACTAGTTGGGCAGTTATGAGTGAGAAGTTCTTGGCGAGATTCAAGCCTACCGAGGACAGTCACAAACTTTTTGCACAACTCTCAAATTCGAAGATGAAGGCACATGAACTGATGAGAGAATTTGTAGCAAGGTTTAACCACCTTGTTACATTTCTTTCTCACACTTTAAATCCATTTGACGAAATTCTGATGAGTTCTTTCATCAATGCACTACCGTCAGAAATAGCCTTTTTCTTGAAGATAAGTGAAGAAGATAGCTTATAGCTCCTTCAAGAGGAAACAATCAAGCTCGAAGACAACATGATTACGACGGGAAAGATGAAGGATGATTCGATCAGACTGCTCGTGCAAGTGTCGACTAATCCATTGCTACAAAAGGTAGCAAACGAGGTGACTATACTGAAGAGACAGTCACCCCCTCAAGGGCAACCAACCTTTCTGTGACGACCACACTTGTACGTCAAATTTAAAACTTTTGATTTTCAACCACAATAAATAAGAACAATGCCATAATGATAAAAATTTTCCTTTCAAATACATAAACATGATACATCAATTTGCAACTGTAACTGTTTCATTCCAAAAGAACTACAAAGTAAAGAGGAAAGAAATACATACATAGCCCGAAGGCTTTTGGCACCAATAGAAGTAAGAAGGTCTAGGAGTCTGTCCTGTCAAGTCTTGGATCATCGGCCGATTGTTGAGGAGGAGAAACATCACTCGGGCGTTTTTCCACCAACCACGGACTTATAATGCGGTCCCCTGCACGATCATTTTACAATGAACGGCCCTCCCTTCGAAGAAGAGATTGGTGGGGTATCCTTTAACGACTACCAATTGAGCATAAAATTGTGATCCTACATAGCTAGATTCTGTGCAATCGGCAACTCTCAAACTAGGATGTATTTCGGGATCACGGTGAACTGACAGTGTAGTACTACAACTAAATGGTTCCTTACACTACTTTGGCCAAAGTGTTTACATTCAATGAAGAACGTATGTCATTTGTCACGTACACTAGCCAGGTTCAACTTGACTTGAGGCTATCTTACTCTACGCGTAGTTTGGTCTATCGGGGTAGTCTGTACCCTAGACTTCCTACAACAAACTAACTACTAGAACGGAGGTCATTATAACAAGTACCTACAACTATCTCCCTTATACTGGACATTCTCATCCTAGGAGCTTCATTAACTTGATTAAGTTAACTTATATCTAGTTGTAACCTGTAACTTTATTAAATGCCCTCTAACCACACCTAGTATTAAATAGCTATGCACAAGCATACACTCCATATACGGAGTCAATACAATTAATGCAATTTTCTCTTCAATGCCTCGTATATTCCGTACAGTAATGAATGCAAAACTAATGGTAGAGAACATGCAAAAACCTTTTTATTTCACAAATTATCTCTTTTCAAATAATCATTTATCTTATAGATATACATTCCTAATTACATCAACCTTCACTCTCTATTCTTTTCATTCAAGGATATGAAACAGATTTATTTCTGAATACAAGAACAGTGGAAAGCATGAAAAAGAAAAGAGTTAACATGCCTGACAAGAGCTTTCCTCAGATGTTTGAAATAAGAGAATGCTTCTCCTCTAGCCTACCACCAAAGGACTTCCAGTTGGCTTTGTTAGCGAACTCTTAACTCAGCTGTTGGTAGTTTCAAACTGCTATTCTCAGATACAAAGAATGCTCTTTCAACACAAACAGAATACACCTTTAGCAGACTAAAGACTCCCTCAACAAATGATGATTACTCTGATATTGCTCTCAATTTGATAATTGCTTTCTCAACAGAAACAGTTCTCACTCATGAATGAACAGAAACGAACTTCTGATTTTTAATTTCGTGTGTTAAGAATGAGCATTTGTAGGCTTTATATAGTGTTAGTAAATTTAACCATTTCCCCTTTTTAAGGCGTCTATGCTGCCAACGGGGTTTGGAATGTTTCAAAGGAGAAATGTGTCGCCCTATAGAGAAGATTTCGACTTCCATTTGCTGACAGTAATGAGGTAATTTTATTTTGCACATGACCAGTTCATAAAATCGCGACACCTTCTAGTATTGGCGCGATTCAACAGGTAGGGATAAGTGACGGTTTAATGCAAGACTAAATCCCAGGTCAGATGGCGTCCACATCTCCATTTCCTGGTTGCAAATGGCTTCCTTCTAGCCGCGTTCTGCTATCCAGTCATGGTTGCGCGATTCTTCATGCGCCATTTTCACGGGAAGTTCTTATTTCTTCACTATTTTCTACTTCATGGTTTTAATATAGTTTCAAAAGAAATATTTGAATCTTGGTGAAATTGTGATAATGACATTCGATTTAATTTAGAAGTCACAATAATTTAATTTCAACTTTTAAATGAAATATTCATCTTTGAGAAAAATGTCATGTTTCAAATTCGTGATTTAATTTCATCTCCTAATGAATATTTAAATAAAAAATGTTTATTTAAACTTCATTTGATTTTCAATTCTGTTTTATAAAATATATCTATATATATTTTATTATATTAAAATATTTATATAATATAGTTTTAATTTACATTAAATATTTATGTATAATTATTTAAATTTAATAATTTAAATAATCTCGTATACATATTTATATTTTGTAAAGACTATTATATACATACTTAATATAATATTAAATATATAAATATATTTACCTTTACATTTATACATGTATATACATATACATTTAAATTATACTTACGTATACTGCGAGCCAGTCAGCATACTTTCACTATACGTACTCATGTATACACATATATGTGTATATGTAAGTTCCGAGGTAATATCGTCATAATAAATTCATATTCACATATATACAACTGGTTAGTTGTGGGTACGTATACATGTATATTTCCTTGTATATCTCCTTTATGTATACATATTCATAAATACATTTATATCGATGCACACGTATGGCATATCCATCTGCTCTCATACATTGTATCGACATGAATATACTTATGGACACTTGTACATACCGTATTTGTATATATACATATACACATGCCCACCTCTAACTAGAAACATTATTTCCACATAAGATTATACTGGCAAGCATCACTTATTCACACATTCAGAAGTAGATACGACTCCTAATGATACTAAACAAGCCTACGGATGACTTACCCTTAACTTCAACAAATGACTTAGCTTACTCAGTCTATAGTATGTGTGTGTATGCCCAATTGGTACTCATTATTGTTTACCCGACCAAGTTCCTCCCCGAGTGATATCTCTCCTCTGCCTGGAGGTACGAACCTGTTTCCTGCACATCATGACACGACAACGGGAGTCATATGCTCAAAACAAGGCAGTATATATAAAACATCGTAGAAAGTTAGAATAACATTATTCCATAACTTATATGCTACAATCATTCAAGAAATTATATCAATAGAAATATCAGACAAATGAGACAATCATTAGGACACATTCAATTGATCACAAGAACAATTTGTTTTATTCATCAAAAAGATTCAAACATTACAATGTACTTCCTATGCAGTAGTAGCTATACAATCGGGGTGTAACACTTTCCCACACCACCGTCATTTCAACCTCAACAGCAGTACCAGCCGAGAAGAAACAACTTCCAGCCGTACAATAACTACAAGTCAAAGTTTCCACAAGGACAACCAAAAAAAAACAATGAAGCTGAGAAGGCCACAGTCTTTTGCACTTTCCATGATTTTGTTGAACACACTGGCACTACATGTCTGGAAAACCAAAGAATGAATCAGCTCATAGGATTTTCCGATTCTGCTCCTAGTTCAGGTTTCGTACATTCCAATTCAAACGTCGTCTCATCACAGACGAACGACTTTGATGGTGACTCCACAATGGGGTATTTTGATCGAGAACCCGTAAATGAAGAAGAAGAAGAATACCACCAATTTTCTCTCGTGGTTAATCATGAGAATATCACCTCACCTGTGTTTCACACGTGCGCAACATTTCAAAGCAGAGAAGGAGGAAGAAAACAAGCAGAATTCAAATGGAAAAGGGAAGGAAGTAGCTTCTACTTCCAATCCTAAAACTTCACAAGAAAACACCGTGCTGACTGCTCCAAATTCATCTTCAGAAAGTTTCAACATCGTGTCAAATATGATGAAGATGAAGGTGCAAATCTCTCAACTGGAGTATCTATAGGATCATCCAGAACAGCTGGATAGAATCGTAAAGGTTGCGAAAAAGAAGGCTACTACCCAACCAACATTACTACAGTCCTCCGTGCCTACAGAAGAGAAGCCAAAACCGTTCTATATATCTTTATATATAGGAGGTTTCAAACTAGGCAAGTGTATAATTGATAGTGGAGCTTCCGATAATGTTATGCCTCTATAGATTATGAATGCGTTGGGACTATCGTGCACTCCTTCTCAAGACAATTGTTATTCACTTGAATCCAAGCCGGTGTCATTAGTTGGTCAACTTAAAGATGCACAAGTAAGGATAGCGTCATGTCTTGAGAAGAAAATCATGATGACCATCGTGGTGGCTGATATTCCTACCAGCTACAGGATGCTACTTAGCAGAAGCTTCTATAAAGATCTCGGAGGAGAAATTCAAATGGATTGGTTGTTCGTGACAATTCCATTAAAGAAGGGCACATTCAAGCTGGAGCCTGAAACGAAGTCAAGGTTTATGGTGGTAAAGTCCTAGGATCCACATGCTCAAGTGTTGTATCAAGACACGAGTCCGGGCACATATGCTATGGTGTTAGTGTTACCTATTTTTAGCTACAGCTCAAAACAGGTAGAGCTGAATTGCATTCATCACAAAAAGGTGCAAAATTTCTGCTAAAAGTATTTATTGAATTCCAAAATTTGATTATGCAAATGTTTGTAATAGAGGAACTCATAAATTTGCATAAAAGAATGTTGTTTTTATTCATATTGGAAAGACTGAAGTCCCGCACAAGCCGCGAGAGTAACTAATTTGATTTTCATAATCAAACGATGGATACAAGAAAAGAATGTAAACTATACAACTGAAAATAATATGAGCATAAGATAGAAGGTGATTCGCCATTGCCTGGAATGACAAATTGTCTTCACGTTAAAGTCTTCAGTTGTTGTGTTGTGCTTTCGAATTGATCCAGCTCTAGGCTTCAAAGGTATTTGCAAGAACAATGAAAAATGGTATTAGAGATGGTCTCTAAGCAATGACAAATCATATCCTATCCTATGCTTACATTGCCAACAGGGATATAATCTACATCTTTTCAGGCATATATCAGATGATTAAGCAATCAAATTGATAGATCATCAAGGAACATAAATTCAATGGAGGCTTTCAGCTTCAATTATTTTGCTAATATGTTTGTGTAGTGTGCAGGAATAGGTACAGTATAATCTGATCATTTTAATCAAAAGATACTGTTATGAGTGGTGTGAAATGTGGCTCCCACAAGGGTTGATCCCAGCTCATAAACATTAAGAAGCAGATCAAACCATATGCATTGATAGTTGATGCAATGCAAGGATTTGGGGCAGAATTAAACATCAATAGAACAGCTTTTGAAACTACAAAAATACAATTTCCAGAATAATAGAGATACAAAAATGTAAAAGACCATGCTACAAGATAATGCATTCATCATATTGCTGCTATAGGGCAATACATAAGTTTTCAGATCTAAGAGCAGCAGATGATATTCATAGAAGAGAGCAAATGACTGTGGATAGACAATGGACAAATCTATTGTTTTAATAAAGCATTTACAGTTAAAGAACCATTTATAAGGTGACATAGCACTTTCTTATTATGAAATAGAATGCCAAATTCGGAAAATGAAAGGTCAGTCAATGATATTTTCTTTTTTAAAAGCATATATACAGGGCATGAAAATCACTATTTCATGGAGGAGCAGCCTCAATCTACATGAAATCAACATTAAAAGACAGTAGTATTTCAATGAGAAATGTTTTCCTAACAGTAGTACTTGTTACCATAATACACAGTACTCATACTCAGCTTAAAGACACCATTATGTTTACATGATGAATTAAGGATGGTAACATACTCGTAGTGGAGTTCATGCATATCAGCAGGACAAAGGACAACACTATAAATAGTAATAATTCAATGTGAAGGAGCTCATTTATTCGGGCAATTTATACAAAAGACATTTGATAAATTCATTCATGCTACTGAATTTATAGACCAATCCTCATGGTCTACAAAATAAAATGGTTTTGCAAGGTACTATGCAGATCATGTCAATACAGAGAGCACTGTATGTGAGCTTTTGTGCAAATAAAGAAGCTGCCATTCAGATGCATAGTTGAATTCTTTAGTCATTAATTGACCAAAAGGGGCTCAAACATATCAGAATCACAGTTCGTGAAGTTTGAAGTCTTCCTACATTTCAAGTACAACCCATTTATTAAGCAGTCAGTCTGAATCCATTAGTTATGAATTTCAAGGCAAAGTCTGAGGACAGACTCTTATCTTCTTTTGACAGTAAATAAAAAGCAGTGTAGGAAACATGATAAGTGTCAATCTGAATGAGAATGAAGCAAAAAGGCATTCCAGGCCGACTCAGCCATATCAGAAAAAACTTCAGGGCGACAAAATTACAAGTTAATGATAGTCAATTGAAGAAGAAAGCATGTAGTAACAGTGCTCGAAGAAAGGAGTTAATAACAACATACAAGACCTCAATAAATCTTTGAAGGAGCTGTCTAAAAACATAGTCTAAAGGAAAAATACATTACATGCATAATCTCTGCCAAGTATATTTTAAGGGAGGCAAAAGCACTGTTTTGAACTGTTGATAAGCAGTAAGTGATCTTCAAAATGCAGTCATCTTGTTCACAATGCAAAAATTTTCATTTTTTGCAATACAAAGAAATACCCAGATGAGAAATGTGACAGTCGCGGCCTCAATGTACAGAGAGTTTAACAAGGAAAATCCAGAATATCTATTACAGCCGTGGCCATATGAGGTGAAGGGATTTTCAGGAAATAAACATCTGGAGGAGGTGTTGTGACCTTTTCACACATCGCCCCATCTAAAATGGGGACCCCTAAATTTTTGCTCCGTTCTGGTCTTTTGGCTTTGGTTTTTGTCTTTCTCTCTCGTTCTGCTTCTGTTCTGCTATCTGCTTTCTGGGGACGCTCCCGTCAGCAAGTTTGAACGCAAAGATTTGGCCAAGTACTCAAGTTAGGGTTTCACGTTTTTAGGTCACATTGAGGTCAAATTGAGTTGGTTATTTAGCTTTTAAGCCTAGCAGTGCTATTACGATGCTTTCAGCAAGTAACCCCTAAATTTTCACTGAGTTCTGCCAACTTTCTATTTTTAGTAAGTGTCAGTTTAGGGTTGATTTTCTTAAGATTTTCACATTTGGACAACTTCACTGCATTCCGAGCACTTCAAGTTCACTTTTGACAAATTTTGAGCAAAAACGGACAACCTGCTATTTTTAGCAGTACAGCTTCCAGAGCAGATTTCAAGGTCTTAATGTTACATTTTCTGATGCATGTCCGGAGATTCCTTCTGGGTTTTTCGAGACCTTCGCGGCGATGTGACATGCAAAGTATGATGATGACTTTCAGTATTCGGCCTTCGGAGGCCGATATTAGGGTTTGCATGCAAACATTTTCAGCGCATGTCGGCATTTTCTTTCTGGGTTTTCCAAGAGCTTCACGACAGTGTAACATGCAAATGGAGCTGACCACTTTTCGGAAACTTACTATTTTTAGCCAGTGCTTGCATGTTGGAGATTTTTCTGGGTTTTTCTGGGTTTTCCGAGATTTTTCGAGCAGTATGACATGCAAGATCATCCGGCAGTCGATCGGTCACTTTTCCGGCCGTTTTCTATTTTTAGCAGGTGTCACTTGGGCAGCTACTCAATACCTCAGAAATGCAAGCTGATCATCATACAACTGAAACGAGGTCAAACGGAGCTCATCTGAGCAACATGCACAAAATTAGGGTTTCGAGCTTCAGAGCTAAAAATGAGGAGTCAGAGGTCAAAATGTTCAAAACTGAGGTATCCATCATGATTGACATCCTTCCGAGAAGCTGCTGGCAAAATTTGAAGGTAATCAGAGAACCTGCTATTTTTAGTAAAATGTTCCAGACGCAGGCTATAAATAGTAAGTCACTTCGGCGGCAGCTATAATTGGTAGGTTGGCACCAGATCTCAGCGAGCACAAGTCAAGCACGTGATAAGTAATTCGTGGCGCAAATTTCAAAGCAAACGGAGTTACAGAGAGTGAAGAATCAGATGGTTGCTATTTTTAGCAGGTCAAGACCAGAAATTAGGGTTTCCCAAAATCAAGGGCAGAACAGGATAATCACTCGAGAACAACATCCAGTCACGATCACCACGCTTCAGGCATCTGGCACATGAAATTTGAAGACTTTCTGAATAGTTTCTATTTTTAGCAGGTTGCTAAAAATAGCAAGTACAAACAGGCATCAGGCACTGACGGCACAAATTAGTTGAAATTCAGAGCGGGGTGGAAATCAGGCTTTCTGGAGTCAGGATCCAGTCAACGGCGCAAAATTCAAAGAACCTTCTAAAAATAGAAAGTCAGGGCAAATTGGGGTTGACCAAGGAAAATCAACCTAAATTTGGCAAAGGGGACGAAACAAGTCAAATTTGATAATTTTTCGAAACCGGCCAAAACTCGCTACAAGAGGCTGAAGACAGGTGAAATTTTACCAAGGCATTAAAACTGGAAGTAGCTGGGTCCAAATGCGCCCAAGGTGGAGTAAGGAAAAGTGAAAAATTTCACTAAGGCATTTAAATTGGACGTAGACATGCTAAAATGCGCCTTAAGAGCTTAGAGGTGACTAAATTTTCTAAGTGTTCAAAAATGAAAGTGAAAGGGGTCAAATGCGCCCTTAAAGAGAGGATGAATGAGCAAGCGTTGAAACTAGATGAAGACCCTCTCACGTGCGCCCAAATCAACAATTGGATGCTTGACCCCTTAAATGCGCTTATGGCAAAATAAATGTTGTACTAGCTAAATGCGCCCCTTTTTAAAAATTTAAGAATTTTGCCTAAGTGTTTTAAATTGAACGTTGACCCCTCCATATGCGCCCAGTGTTGAAAATGGAAGCCAGGTGGGTGATTTGCGCCTAGTCAAAGAATGAAAGCTTGGCATGTTATATGCGCCCCTAGTCAAAATGGAGATACACCTTGTTAAATGCGCCTTAGTATGAGGAGGTGGTCATGAAAATTTTGTCTAAGGCGTTGAAACTAAAAATACAACCTATCAAATGCGCCTAAAGAGATAATTGAAAGAAGGCTATGCCATATGCGCCCTCATGAAACTGGAAGTGTCACCTGTGATATGCGCCCATGATGAAGTTAGACGAAGGGGGTCTAATATGCGCCTAAGATGTAAAATGGATGTTGACCATGTCAAATGCGCCTATGACAGAACTGGAAGTATAGACCCTCATATGCGCCTTAAAGCCCCCTCTTTAAAATACGCCCAGGATAAAGAAATTTGTTTAAGCAAGACTTGGCCGAATTGAAAGTTGATAGTATAAAATGCGCCTTGGTTGGAGAAGGAAGACGTTGAAATGTTGAAATCGGAAGGAGGATCTAGAATACCCTGAATGCGCCCAAGTGACAAAACTGAAACCTCAACATGGAGAATGCGCCTGGGATGATGAAAATGAAAGTTGCTTATATCATATGCGCCCTTGGAGTTTTGAGATTGAGAGTTGATGTAGTGCAATGCGCCCCAGATCACTTCGAAATTTTCCTAAGTATCAAATGGATGAAATTCAACATGGTATATGCGCCCAAGCAATGAAATTGGACGGACACCTTATGATTTGCGCCCAGGGCATAAACTAGAGCCGCCTGTATGAAATGCGCCCAGCTTAGTCTATAAAACATACAAGGCGTTTAGCATGGAAGTATAATTAAAAGGGCGTTGGATTTAAGTATATGCGCCTTGGTGTTGGAAATGAAAAGTCTCCCCTTCAAATTGCGCCCTTAAGAAATCAAAAGGAAATTTAAAATTTGCCTAAGGCGTTTGTAAAAATCAAGGAAATAAATTAAAAGGCGTTTGAAATCAAATGGAGATTAAATTTTAAAATTTTGGACTTTGAAGGCACTTAAAATTTTCTCAGCATGATTAAAGGAGAATTCTCTATGGCATTTGGAAGAAATTAAAATTTCTCTTAGCAAGACGGAGAAATTAATTTAATTAATTAATTTAATTATTTTCCTAAGTTTAAAATTAAAATTCCCCCTTCGATTTTGACCCATGAAATTTTAAGATTCGGATGATTTTAACAAGGGGAATTTGTTTTGGAAGTTAATTACGGACGGAAAATAAAATTATGCCTAGCCAGTTTTGACAATCGATATCGAATTTTTAAAATGCGTTGAAGAAATAAATTAAACTGGCAATTAAATTAAATTTTTTAATTAATTAAAAGTGCCATTTTAAAATACAGTTGAGATAACTTCAAATCGATGTAAAAATGATTTTCTCGAAATTACTGGAGGTAACTGGCAGTCGGGAGGGAATTTTAAATTTTAAATCGAGGAAAGAATCTCCCCAAATAGCAAATTGTCATAACAACTGCCTGACGACTGGAATATTCCCTTTTAATTTTAGCAAACGCGTCAGTCATGATGAAGGGAATAAAAAGCATCTGCTAAAATTAGCGCCAGCCTTTTGCTATAAAACTCTGAGGATTTTCATTCTCGTCTCACAAGATTCGAAGTTGAAATTTATGCTGGCAAGTTGAGTTTTGAGATTTCATTTGAGAGTTGCTGAAGGATTGAGGTGCTAAGTTCGATTTTTGCAAGAGACTGAAGTTGCTGAAAGTTGATTTCTTGAAGTTGCTGAGATTCGAAGTTGCAAGTTGCGAAGTGCTTCGAAGTAAAAGGGTTTAGCATTTTTATTTCTTCACGTTGTTGAGGTATGTATTCAAAGTTGCTGAAACTTTTTATTTTGCTGAAAGTCGAAATGTTTTTGAAGTTAAGAGTTGAAATGCTGAAATCATTTATTTATGCTGAAAGTTGAAATTGCTGGTGAATTCGAAATTGCTTGAGCTTTAATTTTTCGAAGTTGTTTGAAGTTGCTGAGTGTTGGAATCAGATTGGGTTTAAATTTGCTAAAGCCTTCGAAGTTGCTGTTTTATAATTTTCGAAGTGCTGATTTTCCATTGCTTTTCGAAGTTGCTGATTTATAACTTTTGAAAAGTTGATTTTAATTTGTTGATGTTGCTGATTTAAACTTGTTCGTTTAAAAACTCTCAGACTTATTTAAACTCTTCGAAGTTGCTGAGGTATAACTGTCGAAGAACTGATTTCAAACTTGGTAATTTAATTCGAAGGCTTGCTGATTTTAAATTCGAAATTGCTGATTTTAAATATTGCTGAAACTTAACACGTTTTTTTTCCGAAGTCGAAATTGATAGAGTTAATTTCTTGCGAGAAGTTGAATATTTCTTTTGGCTGCGAGTTGTTGAGGGTTGAAGTTTAATTCTTGAAAGTCGAAGTTGGCTGCTAACGCTACTAACTTGTATTTTTGCAGCCGACTCCAACCGCCAGCCGCCTCACGTGATTGTTGTTTTAAAAAGTTGATGGAGTAATGTTCGCTTTCTGTTTTGCAGATGGCTGACGCTGCTGGAACTAGCAAGGCTGCAGCTAAGGCTGCAAACAACGAAGCTGTCAAGGAGAACGCCTCCAGGCAGGCGAAAATCAAGGGTCTGAAGAAGTCTTTCATTCCGGAATCAAAGATCATCTCAAAGCATGGAAACCTGACAGATACCAATCTCGGGCCATTCAACCTCGAGGCATTCATACGCAGAATGTATGGGCAAGGTGGCAACCTTCCGACAGATGCGTCACGTAACATCATCAAGAGCGGATTGTACAATGCAGCAGGGTTCCAACCAGCGGTCCGTTGTCCCGAGTTGATCATGGAGTGCGCCAACTGCTACAATTCTGAGGATCGGACTATCACCTCTCCAGACGGTATGATCATGGCTAATTTCGCTCCCGATGCAATTGGCGAAGCGTTTGGAATCCTCGCTACGGACAATATGTTGTATAAGTCCAAGGCCAAGGCAGATAAGATGTACGCCACCACCTTTGAGAAGTGCATGAAAAGGATAAACACCTCATGGATGCGCAAGCCAAAGCCACCTGCTGCCAGGTTACCGAAACAGATAATTTCAGAGGAGCTGAAGCAAGAGTATTGCGACATCATTATGTTGCTCAGCAGAGTCAATGGCAGCCCACAGTCATTCATATTCGAGCCATGGATGTTCTTTTACATCAGTGTAGTGCTCGAGGGGAACGAGCAAGTAAACTGGGCGAAGATGATAAGTGATAACATCGATGAGCAGTTCCGGAGCCTCAGAAGAACAAAAACATTTTATATGAGCTCATATGTCATTTACATGTTGGCTCGAATGACCAAGTACAGAGGATTGGCGTACCAGGAGCCAATTGGCTGCGGCTACAATCAGTTCAAGATTCACCAGTCATGCAGACAGTTACATCTTACTCACACTGGTGACTTTCAAAGAGTAAATGATGCCTTTACCATGTACATCACAAGAATCCTTCAACAAAGGCTACAACAGAGGATATCCGAGGAAGCTCAGATGCTCATCGAAGAATATGGGTGTTGGTTCGTCCAATTCCCGAAGTTCACCTATCTGAGGCTTCCGGGTTATGATTCATATGTTTACAAGTTGCCAAGGTATCCAACTAATAGAATGATATTACTCGAGTTGTCTAGGCAATTGGTGGCCTACGACAAAATTATAAGGCGAAAAAAGAAGGGAGGCTTGCATTTTCCCATTGTGTTGGAAAATTCACTCGAGGAATGCCCTACCTTACAAGCAGCCAAAGAGGCCGAGGATGAGCTAAAATTCTACAAGTTGACTCTTCATACGAGCCGACAAAATTTTGATCCTAAGGGAATGATTGGAACGGTGCAAGGGGAAGAATACAAACACAAGGCTCACCTGGAAGACTTTTGGGCAAATGCTGCAAGCGAGGACGAGATTAGAAAGAGGATGTTTTCAAGGCTGCCCCTAAAGCTAATCAGGGAGTGTGAGGTGATTAAGGTGCCGGATCAACTTGAGGAGGATACTAGGATCACCCATCCAGATTATGAAACGGTGAAGAACGCTCCGATGCCACCAATAGATTGGGCCGAACCTGAGATTGCAGATCTAGACACCCTGTCTATCCCAGTCATGACATTCACTAGAGCATGGGTGGATGAGCGTGTTAATAGATTAAGGAGAAGGTCAGTCGCCCTCACGTATGACCTCATGGGTGATAGAAAGCCGCCGGTGGTAGCAAAGAGGAAGAAGCAACTCACACGAGGTCCAGAATCAAAAAGGAGGGAGCCCGTTCAGCCAGAACCTCAGGGATCGGAAGACACGTCCTCAACTCAGTTGGTGTCTCATGCTTCCAGTGTGCGTGAAGTTTCATTATTTGCTAGTCAGAGAGCTAAAGGAAATGAAGAGCTGGAGGTTGGAGAAGTTAACCAGCCAATGCTGAAAGAAGTTGATACTCAGAGTGTGAATGATCCTGAAGCTGCCGGTAAGCGGGATGAAGGGGAAGAATCAGACATGGAAACCCACTTTGACTTTTCCTTCGGAGAAAAAGATGCTAGGACTCATGAGGGGAGTGATCAAGAGGTCGAGATAATTGAGCCTCCAACAATTACTGCTCGGGAAGAGGTTCGAGAAGTGGAAGCAACTGAGGAGCAGCCCCTGATTGTTTATGATATTCAACGAAATTGGCTTTCACAGGCAATCATAAGGGACCAAGATGATGACGCCGACCTAGCACTTGAAATGGAAGAACTCTTAAACAGAACGAGCAAGTCGCCTAAGCGGAAGAGGGCAAGAAAATATACAAGGATGGAAACAAATGAGGCCGGTTCTCGCAGCCTTCATATCGCTGCCCCGAGGGAAGATCATGACTTGAGTGATGCAATGCCGGAGAAGTACACGATCACCACAGTTGAGTTGGGACGCCCTTCAGGAGCGCAAGTGGTGGAAGAAGCTGAAAGTTCGTTTCAGGCATTAAAAGATAGGCTGGTAAAGAAGGAAGGAAAGTATAAGAGGTTGAAGAAAGAGCACAGAGCGTTGGTTGAGTATGTGCAAAATCTGCACATCCTGTTGCTCAAGGTAATCCAGCGACCGAGCTTCCATCAGAGTTGCCACGTGAGCCGATCAGCGGCCTTGAAGAAGTGAAGAGGGCTGTACGAGAAGGAGATAAGTGGGTAAATGGTGTCCGGACTGAGGCTGAAAAGTTTATGGCGGATCTTGCCTCAGCATTTCAAAATGCCTCCGGTATTCTTTCACGCTTGGATGATGTTGAGCAAGCTTGGGGAGATACCCACATCTTTCAAGATAAAACTATCCCACGTCTTGCTGTTTTGATGCGTGTTCCCACGCAAACTCTGGTGAATGAGGGGGTAATTCAAGCGGGTGATAGATATGATTTCCGCGGATGGCATTCAGCAGCGTTCACGGGGAAGAGCTTCTTTGACATGGCAGCAATGGAGTCCTCCAGGATCAGAAAGGCTATGGGGAATATTCGTGAGAGTATTCTCAACACTTTGGAGTCAGTATTCGCAAGGCGGCTTACTAATGAGGAGGTAGATGCAGAAGGACTAAGGGCAAGATTGCAGCCATTCTTTTCTGAGATGAGGACATTTTCCCAGTTGGATTTTGAAAACATCTCCACGTTTTCAACAATCATTCAGAGCACGCAGGATTCTATGGAGACTTGGGAAAAATCTTGTGAGAAGCACGAGCAAATGGTAGCCATCTTGGAGTATCAGCTGAATCTTACTCCATCAATTTCCGAGGAAGAGGTCGACTCAGTGCTGGCACGATTCGTGGCGTACGCGGTCCGAGAGAAGAGCAAAGGAATCCGGGTCATGGACGAGAATCTTCTAGAAGGGTAGTGGGCATTAATTGCTCATGGTGGTCAAAGGAGGAATCTGCTATTTTGGGAGCATTTATGACGCCACTCCTCCACCTTCTGGCGGTTTTTAGGGCAAAGCTTGTCTAGGGCTGAGGTGGCTCGATCTGAGCCCTCCATTGTAATTCGATCTGGGCCGTCGGTTGAAACAGGCCAGCTATATAAGGGGGAGTCCCCCTCATTTGTACTCTAGTAGTCATAGAATCAGAGAGTAGAGAGCAATTAGTGAAGCAGAATAGAGAGTAGAAGCTTTTAAGTTAGAGTAGTTTCTCATTTGCATTGTTGAAGAAGAAGGGGAATTCTCCCTTTGAGAATTTTGTAAGAGATTGTCACAAAAGGCTATTCTTAATAAAGCATTTCATTGATGGTGAATTCAAACTTTGTTTGGAATAGTTCGTGAGGTTTCTTTTTCCTTTGACTTCAATTAGGACTTAATCTCATGCTAGTAATTAGATATGGATGTTTATGTTTGATGTAAGTGGACTTCTTTATCCATACCACTAACGTTCTTGCTGATGGTAAGCTCGTCTTGCGTGGTCAACTAGAACACTTTGCACTTAACTTCAATCAAGGTTCGTGTGTAGTTATGCATCATTGTGATGGTAGTTGCACTATTGAATCGTGATTTGAACATCTTTCCTACTCTTTGAAGATTGCACTTACTTTGTCGAGGCTGTCCAATAGGAGGCTAGATAACGTTTGTTCGAAGTTCATTCAAGTTAAGCATAACACCCATTTGCATTTAGATTAAAATTTAAAATTTTAGAAATCTCTGCAACCATTCAATTCCGCATAATCTTGGTTAGTTTTAGGAAACTTGTACGCTAAAGCCAAATCATTCGCGCAAAAATCCCCTTCAAAAGCATATATTGGTTGTTACTACACTCATTTTGAACAACTACGTAAGTCCCCTCGTGAGTACACAGCATATACACATCAACCAAACTGAGCCTATTCGCATTTAAAGAACCTTGGAGTTGAAGGCGTGATCTCACTCGCAATCTTAGCACACCGAATACTTTGTTCAAGAGAGAATAGGGTATCCATTTGGAAACTTTGTTCTACCTGGTTGGTGAGGTCACAAAAAACACATCAACAGGAGGCATAGACGCTACATCATTCTTTTTTGTTTAGAGTTTACATGGGGGCGAATGCAAGGAATGAAGAGTTTTCTCTTCATTTCAATAACTGAATCAAGACATACAAAGATCGGGTCGAACGAAAAAAGAAGGAACCATATACACTGAAAGGAGAAGGTCCGAGTTTTTGCAGTAATAAATCAAAAGCAATTAGCGTCATAATAGATTTCAAAGACAGAGCTTCGCATTGGCAAGAGAATCTAAACATATTATTAGCGAACTCAAAGTGCAACGAAGGTGTAAAGCGTTTCAATTTCAAAGTGCATACACAGCAATGGCTGAATATTGGATACCGAAGAGCTCACCTGTAATGAGAGAATGTAGAGTTTTTTAGGTTTCCTGATTGCATTTTTACCTCGAGAAACTCCAAAATTACCAGAATATCAAGCTCAAACCCAAGCATGGTGGCACAACAACTTGCTGTCTTTCTCTCCAAAACCCAAGATGCGAATTGAATAATGAATTCTAGGGTTCGAGTGTTCTCAAAATCCCTAATTCGAATGATGTGGTTTTTTGACTTATGTTTGAAAATCAAAATTATGTCACATTTTCGAGATTTCATGGTCTTGTCTTTTAGACAATCGACCTAATCAATTGAGGACCCCGTGACTTTGAAGATGGAATGTCAAACTCAAGAATACTTTGCATATTCTAAGTGGAGGGTTGTTTTACCTTTGCATGATAATTGAGAAAAAATAACAATTGTAATTAAATATTAAGGATAATATTACCTTAATATTTAACATGTGATGTATGAAGAGGATAACTTTCACGTATTAAATATTAAAATAATCATCGATTGATTATCTTTAATGTTTAAATTAAACAATTACCTTTTCTAAAAAATAATGTAAAAGTAATAACTGAGGTGAACTCAGGTTTAGATCATGCAAAGATGGAGACTTCAGTTTATTTTCAGTCAGCAGATCATGTAAAGATAAGATGGAGTAGTTGATGAAGATTCCTGAGACATAACCTTAGTTCAACATCAGTTTTTGAAATATTTTGATCATGCACATTGAGGAGAGGAGTTTGCAACTGTTTAACTTCAGTTTGCTATAGTTCTGACTCTCGTTTTTATGGGTTTTTTTCTTTCCTCGTGAGGAGATATTTTGGGATGGATTTTTCATGTTCAGTGAGCTTTTAGTTTCATTTTCATGTACTTTGAAGTTGCATTTTATTGTATATATTGGAAAAAGTTTATCTTTTTTCCTAGAGTTCTTGTTTTTCAGCCTTTGCATTCTGCAAAGTGAATCATCTTGTAACTCAGATTCAGTTTTCAGATTAATACAACAGCGTTTTACAGGTTCATTAGTTTGTGATTTGCAAAGGATTCCTTCTAATTTTCAGTATTTTCGAATTTGCCTTCCAAGTTTCAGGCACCGTTATTGTGAGGAATTTGATCGTGAAATTACTGTGTTTTTAGTTCTAAAACCTTTGATTTTTCTGTCTTTTTCACATATCTGTATGCAATTTAGTTTAAGTTCACTGGTTATACACTGTGCATGTACTTGATTAATCAATTTAGTCGTGAAAACCTCGTTTTCCCTCAATATTGCATTAAATCAAAGCCTTTGTTTAAAGCATTCAGGTGATTGAGCTATCAAATCAGGTTGTGCGAATTAAAGTGCTGAGTGATTATTTGTGAGTTAGGTTGCAATTAGATTTCCAGTCAGGTGCATCACCTTTAATTCACAATTTTGTGCATTTTTACATACTTTTATCCCTTTTCCAGCAAGTTACCAGTTATTAATTTGAGAATCTTATAGGAAGCCGGCCTAGAATCCGGAGGTTCAATCTCGTTATAGGTCACCCACAACCTGAGTTTGATCCAATGTTTCAACAGATTGCTGAATTTAAGTATTCAAGCGTTCGGGTGCAATCTGATTGACAACAGTTAGAAGTAACTGAAAATTGTTAGAATTTTGCACTTTCCACGGAATTGTCAAATGAAGAATCTAAAATGTGGACAATGCAATTGGACGACAATTGCTCAACATCAGGCTCAGGAGCGGGAGTAGTGATTATTTCTCCCAAAGGATATGGGGATCAAACTGCTCAAAGTTGAAGGGGATGCAAAGTTGATTGTTAAACAGGTCAGAGATCAGTTTCATGTTAGAAAGAATCGCCTTCAATTCTACAAGCAAAGGGTGCGAAATGCAATCGATTGGTTTGATGCATTTAATATCAAATACATTCCAAGAATGGACAATAGCAAAGCTGATGCTCTTGTAGTGTCAGTCGCTCTTTTCATGCCAAACTCTGACTTTCGTCAAAATTCATTTGCTATTGAGCTGATTTACAGGCCAGCTATACTAGATAATTCAAACAACTGACAAGTCTTTGATGACGTTGATGATATTGAAGAACTTCTTGTCATGGGAGATAACTACAAAGAATTGTTCTTTGAAGGAAGTCGTACTCCTTTCAAAGAGTCAATTGCTGAAGACTCTGAAGCTACAGAATCTGGGATCATACAACTGAAAGGAAATCAAATTCCCAAGGGTTTTGTATGTCTAGAAGATATTTTTGACAGGCATGACCGATACATCCAAGATCAGAAGAGGTAAGGTGTTAATACTTCTACAGAATACAATCAAGTCAACATAGGCACTGAAGACAAGCCTCGGTTTGTGAATTTAGGCAAATGTTGTACTCCAGAAGAGACTGAGAAGTTTATCGCCTTGTTCAAGCAATACAAGGATGTATTTGCCTGGTCTTATGAAGATTTGAAAGTCTTCACGCCCATAGAATTTTCACATACAATTCCTCTGAAGTCTGATGTCAAGCCTTTCAGGCAGAAACAAAGACATTACAATCTGCGAACTCAAGGTACTATCTACGTGGAGATTCAGAAGATGGTGGACTCAAAGATAATATTTCCTATTCATCATTCCACCTGGGTGTCTAACATAGTTCCTGTGCGCAAAAAGAACGGTGAGATCATAATTTGCGTACATTTAAGGAATTTGAATCAATCGTCTTGGAAGGACAATTACCCATTACCGATCATGGAACATACCTTACAGACAGTCACCGGATCAGAGATGCTATCACTTCTTGATGGTTTTTTTGGTTATAATCAGATTGTCATGGCAGAGGAAGATCAGATAAAGACAGCTTTCACCACGTTGTGGGGGATGTTTGCTTATGAAAGGATGCCTTTTGGCCTTATCAACGCTGGCGCTACATTTCAAAGGGCCATGGATTTGGCATTTGGGGATCTCAAGGACAAGATTATAGTCGTCTACCTTGATGGCTTAACCATTTTCTCAAATAAACGGGATGATCATTTTTCACATCTTGTGGAAGTGTTCGAAAGATGCAGGTATCACAAGATATCGTTGAATCCAAAGAAGACCAACTTTGCGGTGATGGAAGGCAAGTTACTTGGCCACATCGTTTCCAAAGAGGGAACCAGAATTGATCCGAGTTGGGTGGATTCAATTAGGAACCTATCTCTTCCTCCAAGCAAAACACAGGTGCACTCCTTTTTCAGAAAAGTTAACTTTATTTGGAGATTTGTACCTGATTTCTCAGAGTTGACAAAGGAGATTTCAGCAATGATGAAAAAGACATCCACTTTTGTGTGGACAGAAGAAGGCAAACGGGCCTTTATTAAAATCAAAGAAGCTATTGCTAACACACCAGTGTTGGTTCGGCCAGACTTTCAGAAGGATTTCATCCTCTATTGTTATGTGTCGGAGCACACACTGTCTGCTATTTTGACACATAAGCTCAGCAAAGAAGGAGAATCTCCAATTGCTTTCTTGAGTTCTAATTTTAAGGATGCTGAGATGCGCTATTCTTAGATTGAGAAGAACGCGTATGCTATTGTCAGAGCTATCAAGAATTTCAGGTTTTATCTCGTGAATTCTCATACAATGGTGTTTGTCACCGATCCAGCTGTTAAAAGTTTGCTAACTCAACAGGAGATGGGCACGAAAAGAGGGAACTGGATCACAAAATTTCAAGAATATGATCTAGAAATCAAGCCAACCAAGCTTGTCTGCGGGCAAGGTCTTTGTCGATTATTGGCAGAAGATGGAGATCACAAGCTTCCGAGCAATGGTGAAGTTGATCCTGAACAAGAAATTGAAGAGGACCTTCCTTTGGTCCTATTTGTTGATTCTGCGGAGGAATGGTACACACCCTTGTGGTATTATTCAACATATGGAGAATGTCCACGTCACATGGACAAACAACAGAGAAGAACATTGAAGTTGAAAGCACAAAACTTCATGCTTGTAAATAACGTTCTGTACAAGTGTGGCCTTGACGGAACTTTCCTTTTATGCGTCGGTAGAGACCAACAACAGAGATTGTTGGATGCTTTTCATAGTCAAGCATGCAGAGGACACTTTTCATCAAGGGTCATTGCATTCAAAATCTTACGAGCACAGTTTTATTAGCCGACTATCTTCCACGACACGTATGAATGGGTATATAGGTGTCAGCTATGTCAGCAGTTTGCTGGCAAAGTCAGATTGGCAGCTACTCCACTTAGGCCAGTTATCACTGATGTTCCATTTCAGCAAAGGGGTATTGATTTTGTAGGTCCTATCAATCCGAATTCTAGCAAAGGGCATGTCTATGTCCTGACAGCAACAGATTATTTTATGAAGTGGGTTGAAGCAGTTCCTACCAAACGAGCTACTTCCGAAGTGGTTTGCAACTTTCTAAAGGAGAACATCATTTCACGCTTCGGAGTGCCTCACAAAATTGTGCCCGATAATGCAACATGCTTCTCGTCAGAGGAGATTTTGAGTTTTTGTTTTGATCATAGCATCATGCTGTCACATTCATCAGATTATTACCCTCAGGGTAATGGATAGGCCGAGTCATCAAATAAGAACATCGTCACAATTGTGCATAAGCTGATTGAATCAAATTAGCAGGCTTGGCACACAAAGTTATATGACGCTCTTTGGGCTGATAGAATTACTCCCAAAAGAGCCATTGGCACCTCGCCTTTCATACTTTTGTATGTTACAGAAGCGGTTTTTTCCATCACATTGGCGTTGTCGGCTTTACAGCTGGCATCTACAATGGAGGATGAAGAGTTCAACAATCCTATTCAGAAACGGATACTGTACTTGATGAAGCTTGAAGAAGAGAGGACGGAGGTTGTTGATAGAATCACTCAGCATCAAAAGTGAGTGAAAAAGATTTTTGACAAGAAGGCTCGTCAGAGAGATTTCGAAATTGGAGATCAAGCCCTTTTGTGGGACAAAAGGCATGAACCTAAAGGAATGCATGGTAAATTTGATTCCTTGTGGTTGGGGCCCTTTCAGATCTATGAATCCATAGGAGAGAATACCTATATTCTCTCACATTAGGATGGAAGGCTTCTCCTGCTTCCTTACAGCGGACAATATCTCAAGCACTTCAACCCTCTGGGGGAGGAGTGATTTATTTTGTAAGTTTTTGTAAGTACTTTTTATGTTTTATCGTTATGTTGTCATGTTTTTCCCCGTTCTATGATGTTATGTCGTGTTTTAGGTGATTTAGGATGTCGTGTTTTAGGTGATTAGGGAAAGTCCTGACTCCATATGCCCAATGGATAAGTTACTGGTCTACAAAACACAGAGAATCTCGGGTTCTCCTATACTGTAAGTATTTGACATGGTCACCAGATGGGGCCTAATGTTGTACCCAAACCAAATTTTTTGCTTCACTAAGGCATTTTGCTTAAAATTGTTTAAACCTAGTTAAATGATGTTAGAAGCTTGTTTTTGGGCAATTCAAGTATGGTCTTTGAGTCAGTTTGATGTCGTGAAGATACTGGAGAATTTTGGAAAATTCAAAATCTGGATGAAATTCATCAAATTTTTCTAACTCTGGAGCAAAGAGCACTTTTTGGAAAAGGCGCCCTAGCTTTTGGAGGCTCAGATTTTGTTTTGAGGTTTATCACTTCCAAGAACATTTGTCCGGGATCCTGTTAGCTTTGCGATGAGCTATCCAGCCAGTCAGCAGGACGTGTTTAGCACCTGTTATGGGAGATACAACTAGTAAGGAGAAAAACGAAAAAATGGCCAACACTGGAAGGAAAAGCGCGTCTCTAAGCCAGGGGTGCCCATCTTTTTGAGGGACTAGATCAAGGTTTCAGATCAAATGACACCTTTGAGGTTTGTTTCATGCCTAGTCCAGCTTCACGTTGCATCTGTCAACACGTCAATCAGAGTTGCTGAGAAGCTGGAATCACAAGACGAACTAAGGGTTAAATCTTGGTTGGAAGGTCTGAGGAAAAAGCAAAAGAGCACATTTTTCAAAAGGCGCCCAAGCTTTTGGAGCCTTAAATGCCTCTTTTCTAGTGATATCAGATGTTTGTCCTGTCCATGTTACGTCTAGTTCTCTGTTGCCTATCTCTATCAGATCAGAAGCTGACTTAGCAGCCTGCAGCCGGAGGTTTAGTGATATTTTAGCCAATTGAGAAAATGGCTATCTTTGGAGTAAAAAGAGCACATTTTGAAAAAGGCGCCTTTAATTTTCAACCTCCAGATGATGATTTTTGATGAAGTGTTTTCTTTCAGTTGTTGTGTGGAATGGTGTCAGCTCCGCAGTGAACCAGTTTGTCAGTCCTGAAACTTAGCCGAGCACAAGATACGAGAGGGTCAGTTTACCTTCTAGTGATCGAAAATGATGAAATTTTGGCCAAGTCTGAGGTCAAAAGTGCCATTTTTGCCAGGGGCGCTTGGATTTTTGAGGCCTTAGATCTTAGTTTTATGGATTGCAGTCTCAAGGGATGACACTGTCATTTTTTATCCTGCTCTGCAATGCAACTGTCAGCCAGTTAATTGGTGATGGCAGTCAATCAGAGTCAGTGCTTGAACAGAGGCTCCGGCGAGAGTTTAAAATCCAAATTTTCATTAAAAATGATAGTCTAGAAAATCACCTAAAGTCAAAGGTTGACTTTTGGAACTCAAGTTGAAGAGGCGCCCATGAAAGGTGGGATTACAAATATTATTTTAATATTTAAAAATTCGACTGAGGGGATTATTTGAGTTGCTTAAAATGGACTATTTTTAGCATGTATGTTCAGTTAATTGAATTGCATGGTGAGTTAACTGGATTAATTAAAGGTGGCGCTCTTTTTAGGGATTTTTCAACTTTCAGTTAGCTTTTCAAAGCTCCAATCAGAGTAAAGTCAAATATTTATGGTCCAATCATGATTAAATTTAATATTTTCTAAGGTGGCGCCTCTTGCATGAGGATGGACAATTTTTAGCTTGAATATTATTTATTTAAGTCTTCAAAATCGCCATTATTCTCATACCAGAGTTCAAGCAAAGGTGAATTTTCATGACCACAGAAGATTTGAGGGTGATTTCAATTCAATTTTTTAGCATCAGCTTCAGTGTGTTCGGAAGATCATTTTTCCAGAGTCAGAATTTTCATTGCATGCAGGTTTCATCAGATCTTAGTCAAGCATAGGCGATTTTCTACAGAAGCAAAAACAAAAAAAAAAACTTCTATCTTTTGTCTAATTTCTTCTATTCTCATCTTAGGTATTCTTCGCATGTCAAAGAAAACGAAAAAATATTCAGAAACTGATCATCCAGGTTCGCATATTTCAGCATCAACAGCAAAACCCATGTCTTAGATTTTTTTCGAGAAAATTGCCCCGTAGCTTTATTTTAAAGCTCTGTGCTTTTTTCCGAGAATTTCTTTGCATGTGGGTCAAAAACATTTCTTTTTCAAAATTGACTAATCTGGGTTGCCTTAGATATTCGTTCTGCACAAAACCAATGTTCCAGATTTTCTCAGGAAAAATTGCCCTGAGTGAGCTCTAGAACCCCTACTTTTCTTGACTGAAAAGTCTCCACATGCCTAGCTAAAACTTACTTTTTCAAAATTTTATTGATCTGAGTTTGCTTCAAATTTGATTCTGCACAAAACCCATGTTTCAGAAAAAATCCGAATTTTTTTCCCGCAACAAGCTATTTTTAGCCTTGTCCAGAGCTTTTTTAGCGTTTTCGGAAAGTTGTCCGAACATACCCAACTTCACAGTCAAAAGTCCTCATTTTCAAAATGCAGTTCAATCCCATAGATAATAAGACCAAATCGGTCCTTATGCATGACTTTGTGAAAACTTAAGATACAGACTTAGGTCATGTTTGTCTAGTGGTGAATCTGAGCAATTTGGAGGTCGTTAGTAGCAATACAGTGAAGAATCTTGAACGTTCCGGGTTGCTGGCAGCAGGTTCTATTCCCATCATAGCTTTCGATCTCAAGTTTGTTCTTGCTTGCATCAAGCATTACGATCCGTCTACCCGACAAATTAGATCAACTGATGGGAGAGTCATCTGCAGCCTTAAGCCGAGGGACGTAGAAAAGTGTTTTGCTATTCCTCCGCATTCAAATAATTTCACTCTAGTCATTGAAGCTTGTGAGAAGATATGGTATTAAGATCAAGAGCATTCACAGAGGAAAGTTGCCCAGAAGTGGCTGAAAATACAGAAGACTAACATGCCTAAAAAGGTTGGTCGCGGTGAGTCCAAGGATGAAGTTGTTGTTTCGATAACTCTACTCAATCGGGTTACAGGTCAGAAAGAGGCTAGTACTTTCCAACCATGGATGTTTTGCATCATTTTTAGGATCCTAGACAGTTCGAAGCACTTTGACTGGGCCATGTTGATCAACGAGTGCCTTCACCAACAAATTACTGGATTCCTCAAGATCCACGAGTTTCACATGGTGTCCTACTTGGTTTACTTGGTTGCCTCTCAAAGCAATTTTAGACACCGAAAGACTAACGGGACTCTTGGTGTTTAGCATATTCACGAGTATTACTCTCAGTTGGAGTTTTCTAAGGCTGCACAGGACTTTAGAGCGGTGAATGATCACTTTTCCATGAGGATAGTCAGGGATCTCGACAATGAAATGCACATCCGGATTTCACCAAAGGCAAAATCAGCTATGGAGAGTTGGGCGGATTGGTTCATTCAATTCCCCACTTTCACGTATATTTGAGTCTACGGTTATGTCGGAGAGCCTCTAATGTTACCTAGGTACCCGTCGGACAGAGTTCTTTTCGTGGATTTGCTCAGACAAGCTCAACATGTTCACTCTTTTCTTCGCAGTTGCCATAAGTCAGTAGTTTCCTTTCCTTTCGGATGGGGTATTTTCACATGTAGGACTGCGACTGATTGCAAGTTTATGATGACCGAGCTTGAGAAATTCAACCTCAAGTATCATATCGAGAGGCATTCTTATGATACTTCAGGTCATTATGCAGCCAGGTTAGAGCGAGGGATTGCACATAAGCCAACACTTGAGGATTTTTGGGCTAATTGCGAGGATGAATTTGAAGTCTGTCGCCGTCACTATTGCAGACTTACTATTACTCAGATTGCTGATTACCTATCAGAGGATGTTGAGGGTCTGTCAGATGATGATGGAGAGGTTCTACTTAGCTTGTATGTCAAAGATCAAGTTGCTCGCCAAGCACTTCGCTCACCAGATTGGTACGCTAGGGAGAGTACTTCCATTGAGGACGTGTCTAAATCAGTTATCAAAACCAACAAGCAGTTCTTGGAGAGTAAAAGGAAGCGCAAGACACTTCCAGTCATGGAGCTGCCAGTAGGGTTTTCTTCGTTGCCTTCTTCGAGGTCAAGGCTTTGGGTTAAGGTTATCTTGAAGCCGCCTGAAGGAGTTAGACTCAGTGGGAACACAAAGGGGAAGAATACTGGAAAACGGAAGCAGAAGCAAGTTGAAAAGGCGCTTGAGCTTCCAGTAGAGACAGTCATACAGGCTGAACCACATCTTTCACCTCCTAGTCCGCCATGTTCACCACATTTGCATCCTATTTATATAGACTCGGAGCCAGAACCACCAGTTCAAGTAGCACCAGAGATGGTTGATCCACCACAGGTTGATACATCAGGGAGAGTCTATCCTCGAGCGAATAATATTGCTCATTCGTGTTGGCTCGAGAGATCTTTGGGAAGATAGAGGCGAGAGCCTTCATATTCACCTTGATTTATCTGAGTTTGGCGAACCTTATTAGGGGAGGTCGAACAAGAAAATCAAGAAGCAGGTGCATGTTGAAAGGACTCCAGAGTCAGAGATTGTTATAGAAGTTGCTACACCGCCAGTGGGTAAGAGCCTGGACGAGGTTGAGGTTGGTGACTTTACCTTCGTCAAAGCGAATCTTGGCAGAACCACTCGAGAGACAGAAGTGAGCCTTCTCAAGATTGTCACGAATAATATAGAGGAACGTGTCATGAAGGACGAAGAAGATAAAGCACTTCTTAAGGCTGAAAACAATCAACTTCGATAGTATATCTCTGATCTTGTTCATGGAAATCCGAATAGAGCACCTGTTCTTCCACAAAGCACACCTGCAAAACAACAGAAGTTGGATCAGTTAGTCAATCATGTTAAACTTCTGTACAACTAGGTTGAGAACTTCATTGTTGCAGGTTGGCATCTTCTCGCAGAGTTATATCAATTGAGGAGTGATGCGCATGGACTTCGTCAAGGAATCCAACAACTTGAGATTGCAGTGGCAGCAGGTTTGGCGAAGGATCGCATTCTGGTATCCCAGTTAGCAGTTGCATATGACGCCATGGAGGAGGATGAGGAGAAAGATAAAATCTTCGCTTGGAGAGAGCAGCATCTTTTTAGGATGGAAACATTCAAGAGGATCTTTGCCAAGTTGAATACACTCAGAGATAATGTTATCGGAGCTCTCGCACTCATCAACAGCTTTGTCGTTCAGATCCCGTGTCGTTATCTTCTTAAGGATGGCACGTATGTTGAGCGTGATGTAGTACAAGCTGAGTTTGAGAAGCTGATTCGTGATAATCTCGAGGGAGATCCTGTGGCGTCTAAGTTGGAAAACATCTCAGTGATGACAGCTAGTTTCAAAAGAGCAACAAAAGAAGTTAGAGAATGCATGTAGATAATCAAGGATGGTGACAAGGAGTTCAAAGGGCAGGTTATCATTGTCGATAGCGTCAGAGTACCAGAAGATGGAGTAATCAACCAGTTCCTGGACGAGGTGATAGACCATGATGAATGGGAGTGATCAGTTAGTTGTGACCTACAGTTATTATCAAGGATAGAGTCAAGAGCAGTAGTTAACTCGACTTTCAGTCTTGAGTTTTAATTGTTGACTTCATGCACGCATATCTCTTCCTTGGAGTTATCTTCGCACGAGTTGGACTTACATTTAGGGTTTTCATTAACTGATGGTAGTGTTCCAGTTAACTTACTTTCATTAAGGACATGCATGCTTGCACATCGTCTAGTTAGAATAGTTTGTACCGGTTAACTAATGGTAGCTTTCCAGTTAACTGTATAGTTTGTTTTATTAGGGTTTAGTAATAAAATATTGCATGCATTGCAAGACTGTAGTTGACTCAAGGTGATTTTAGGGTTCCCTATACCTTTTGATGTCTATAAATAAGAGCTTTCAGCTCATTTGTAATTAACTTTTGCACGAGAGAGTAATATATGTTGAGCCCACCTTGCCTATAATATTGCTTATTCTATATCTGTTCACAAGTATTTATTATGAGGATGAATTGTTATGCCACTCGGGTTTCATGATGTTATTATGGTGAATGATTATCTTAGTTACATAGAGTGGCTAGTTCGATTGTAAATTGTATGCGTGTCTCGCCTATGCAATTTACTATCCTAGTTGGCTATCCTTTATGTTCTGTTTCTAATAAGCCTATTCGGATGAGCAAATAGTTGAGCCCACCTTGCCTTCATGTTGTGAATCCGTACCCGGTTTATCGTTTATTTGTCGTGTTAATAAACTTCTTCCCAGCCAAGCAAATAGTTGAGCCCACCTTGCCTTCACGTTGTGAGACTGTACCTGAAGTTTATCGTATAAAATCATTCCCGCTCCGTTTCCTCATGCTCTAATTTCTTGAGGAGCTTGGATAGTATTAGCCTAGTTAGTTTTGAGTTGTAGTTAAGTCTTGCGAAACCAAAAAATCCTTGGCTACAATGCTTGACGTTTCTTGCAAACCTTGTGCCTCTTTCAGTTGAGACAAAAAGATAGGAATTAGTTTAGTTTACTTTTTCAAGCATTTTGTCCGCACAACGAGGGAGCTTCCCCTCCTCATTTGAAGAGCACTCATCACGCAATGTGCATAGCTGTCCATACCAATTTACACTCTAGAGGTGTTAATTGTTACGCCAACATATATATACAATGCAAGGAGACTCTTCACAAGCAAGGCGACTCTTCACTTGGTCAACCTCTTAAAATATTAATTATAATAAGGCCGACTTGCCTTAACAATTATTTTAATATTTAATATTCTTAAATTAGGAAGAAAGATATCTCCCGCCGCTATTACATCAACACTCCCTCTTAGTTAGGGAGGTATCTTTTCAAATATCCACGTCATGGAGTCTCTCAACATGGTGCCCACAATGGCTACACCCATTTGTGGAAAGCACAAAGGTTCATCACGAAGTCCCTCAACGTGATGTCGTCATGGAGTCTCTCAACATGATGTCCACCATGGCTACTCCCATGTGTGGAAAAACACAAGTACAAAGGGTTCATCACGGAGTCTCTCAACGTGATGTCATTATGGAGTCTCTCAACATGACGTCTCATCTCAGTGTCAAAGATGAACAAGGGCTCTCACCTCATATTTCTTTGTCTCAAAGAAATATTCACTACAAGGGCTTTCACCTCATATTTCTCCGTCACAAAGAAATATACACTACAAGGGCTTTCACCTCATATTTCTCCGTCACAGAGAAATATACACTACAAGGGCTTTCACCTCATACTTCTCTGTCACAGAGAAATATACATTACAAGGGATTTCACCTCACACTTCTCCGTCACAGAGAAATATACATTACAACAGATCATGATGATGTGACTCCCTCTGAAGCTCCAAGTTCTTGCATCAACCTCCTGACCTCCTCGTCCAAGGTTGCCTCTATTGGTTTGCCAGACTCCCTCTGAATGTTATTTCCTCCTCTTCGAAGAAACTGATTGCAATGACAATCTGTCTCCAGCCACCAACTCAGTCCCATGGCTGCAAGCTATGACTCCATGCTTGTTCATTTCTCCAATCGGCATGACTTCCTCACAGGATGCCTCAAGCTCTTCCTCTCTTTGAATTCCTTATGCAATCTCTCATCATCCTCTTGCTCCTCGATCTATCTTGGAAGCATTTTCGAGAGAGATTACTAATAGTTCATAGAATTAAACTATCCCGAAGAGAAATACCAATGCTAGAAGCATACATGATTCACTATTCCAATGCATGAATTAATAACTGCATAAAAATTCATGAACATTATTCAAGGGTATGAAATACTTATCTCTTTATTGTCTAATCTTCCTCACAATCCACCAATTGTTCTTTCCTGATCTTTGCATTTAAAGATCCAGCTCTGCTGCAATGGAATGATTCAAAACTGTCTACAACTTCATAATTCAACCTGGATGAAAAAGACAAGTAGACTGCCAGCAGAATAAGAAGGATCTTGTATGGTTATCTATAGAAGGCACTTCTACATAAATCTTTCCTCTTCCCTGTATCATGGTAGCTCAATCATCCTATCAACCAATTTTCTCTGTATGCATAAGAAACATATCTCGCCAACAAAAACCTCCATTTCTGCAAGCCAATCGCCCAACTTTTATTCGTAAACAATGTGATCTCTGATAAGGATATGCTTCAGTCAGAAGTCCACACTCAAGCCTGATTCTGACGGCTGTCACAGCCTCAGGAAGAGTAGCCACACTTCCCTGTTGAGAGTCAGAATATATGACTCCTAACTGTCCATCACATCCACTACAACGCAGAACCATCAAAGCTGCATCTAGATTCTTCCTTTTGAGCAAAACTCTCGCAATCTTTGGATGTGTTGTTGAGCCAACAATTTCAAGAAGAATTCGACAAGCCTCCTCCAATGTTTGCCTTCAAATGATTTAGTTTTAAAATTTTAGCAGCAACCCCTCACTCCGACACCTCTTCATCAAAATAAAGATTGTAAAATTGGAATCCGAAAGTCGAAATTTAATCCTGTCAAACTGCATAATAATTCAGATCTTTAAAGCAATAGAGATCAAGATTAAATGATATGCTGTGATGAACATAGATGGTTTGAAATTCCCTCTGTAAAAAGGCTTTCTGAATAATTGACCTCGAGCTTGCATGGGCACATCATTCGTTACAGTGAACCTTTGCATTACGCAGCAAAAGATCCTTTGCTTCCATCTCGGAATTGCTAGGTAGTTCATTTAGATTTTAGACCAACAACATTACTGCTCAAGGAAGAAACGATCCATTCCAGAACACTGGATTTTCAATTGAAAAATAAAACTGCAGAATTGTGGCCTCTAGAGACCTTGCTCCAGTCAGATCCTCTTTCCCGACTTATCTCGGAAGGCCGTGGAAATTGTTCTCGCGGACAGTCGTCATTCGAAGCTTCTTAGGCGATGTCATCCACCCCGCTGGCTGGATGGTAGATTATATGTACACCGGACTTGGCACAAAAAATGGACGGTTGTTTTCTATACAATCAATCCCTTTCAAGTATTAAGTTGCCTTTATGCTCAACAAACAAAATTGTGGAAAGTCATGCCTGACTTAGAGGCTTCTGATAAACAATTTAACTCCCCTCAAAATTATTCGATATTCATATGAATTGTTCAGTCAAATCTGATCGGATATTCCACCGAACCCGCTCTAATACCATGTTAGTTTTAGGATCAGATTTAACATAGAGCAGAAAATGCAACACATGAACAAAGAAACAACAAGATACCCTGGGAAAACCCTCCTCGAGGGAGAAAAACCCAGCACAAATATATATCTTATATATTGAATGAATAAGAGCAGAAATCTGCTTTACAATCAAACCCTTCTCAAGGGCGAATTGATACAATGAAATTAATAGCACCTATCCTTTGAAGCAAAGATAAATATGTTTCTCCTTGAAATTGATTTGCTGCTACAAGATGGTCTGCTGCTTCTACTTGAGAACTTGCAATCTAACCGAGATACCTACAAATTTGTCTCTAAAGAGAATTTTACAAATTTGTTGAATCCAACTATGAATGCATTGTGAAATACCTGTAATATATCTCCAACAAATACCAACCAAAGTAAATCTTTCACTATCGTGGCCAGTCTTCTTCAAGAGGGTTTTCGTCCTTAGGAAGGCTAAGATGG
This sequence comes from Sequoia sempervirens, assembly GCA_007258455.2. Classification (NCBI taxonomy): domain Eukaryota; kingdom Viridiplantae; phylum Streptophyta; class Pinopsida; order Cupressales; family Cupressaceae; genus Sequoia; species Sequoia sempervirens. Next base: position 34,661,133 of record VDFB02000008.1, on the reverse strand, counting down.
ACCAAGTCCAAATCTCTAGAATCATGCAGGGTTTTCTTAGAGAAATATCATAAAATAATAAACTCTACATAACCAAATGAGCTCTCATAACCTCCTTTTATACTTTTGTCACCAAACTCTCTAGAAGCTTCTATTTAAAATTCCCTTTTTAATTTAAACTCCCCTTTAGCTCCAAAAAAGACTTTTTATTAAAATAAAGATAATTTGACATGCAAGGTTCCCGTTTAAAACATCCATGATTTAAAACATTTCATTCCTGTTCCAACGAGCTATAACACTAAGGTATCCCCTTAAATATTTTAATTAAAATAACAACCTTAGAGAATTTAATTAAATTTAGCTCATTAATACTTCCAAATTACGGAAATGGTTGAAATGCATCAGAATCAAAAACTAACTGCACAAGAGTGATCCCAATGATGAAAGATGATGAATGGACCTGACTTGGTGACTTACTATAAATAGACAATCCCTCCAAGAATTTTGGATCCCAAACCAAAACTCGAAAATAACATCTAAAAGCATCGTAGAAATCCTCTAAATCAACTAGCTCACTGGTAACATCAAATTACCCCTTTGATCAGGAAAACACAAACCTAGAAAGTCATCTCCAAATGCAGAGCAAGAGAACCCTAAAATGGGGACATTATAGACGAGTGTTCACTTTGAAGAAATCTCTCCTAGCTTGGTCTAGCATTCTCCTCATTCTTCCTTCACAATGGACTCAAATGAAAGTGACTTGGAGAACTCTACCTCATTTTGAAATTGTAGGTTTACACTTCCATAGGTTTCACATTCTAAGGCTAAGGATTCTCATTCTTCATCCCATCTCCATTGCCTCAATGGGCTTAACTGACTCTACAATCAACAAGCACTTTTGTTGGGGATACTTCATAGACTTGCAAGACTCGCTCACAACATTAGCATCTTCCACATGTATACATTTCCTTTTCTTCTAATCCACAATCATTTAAGGAAGCATCAAGAATTGTTGATTGGGATTCGACAATGGAGTAAGAGTATAGTTCCTTGATGAGGAACCACATGTGGGACCTTGTACCTCTTTCTAAGGGAAGAAAAATAGTTCAGTGCAAGTGGATCTATCAAACCAACTATCTAGTGGATAGAACTGTGGACAAGTTCAAAGAACCATTTGTGGCCAAAGGTTTCTCGTAGGTTCCTAGTGTAGACTACATAGAGACCATTGCCCCTATTGCTAAGATGAACTCTATGCTTGACTCTTTCTATTGTTGTAGATCATGGATGGGTTGTACATCAAATGGAAGTTAAGAGTGCATTTCTTCATGTCAAGAGGATATATTCATGGAGTGGCCATAGGGATTTGTTCGAGATTCTTTGTAAGAGACCTGGTGTCTCTCAACCCCAACTGATGCTAAGAATGCAATTTGATTTTTTGTGTTTGCTGGTTTTCTGAGTGTTTTGTATTTTTATGTGATTTTTTGCAATATGAGGGTTTGTGCGATTTTGCATAAAATGACTCTAAAATAATAAATTCAAGAATACAATTTCTGAAGCAAACAACCTCTAAACTGATGGCGAATGGTTGAATTGTAATAAATAAATGATTACAATGCTGAATCAATAACATGTAGACAAAAAGGCAAGCTATTTTATTAAAGAACCTAAGAGAGCTTGCAGCCACTTGAATAAGAGCATATGATGGTACGGCTGAATGAAGAATGGTGATCTCCCTCTATGAAATCAATGCAAAAACCTCAGATGACCAAGGCGCCACCACTGGAGAAAGAATCAAGCAAAAAGGCAAGGCATTTTGGCTTGTGGAAAAGGTACGGCCTTGTAGCTGAATGGTACGGCCCTGAAACCAGCAATAAATGCAGTCGTGTGCCTTGGAAGATGTGCCAGATGTTGTATAAATAACGACCACTGAAAAAGATTCCCTTCTGAAGGAAAATCGATCCAAACCCCAATCTAAAACTCCACAAATACGCTCTGATATGACCTCTGAATGAAGCCACCCTGTTTAGCAATCTTCAGTTGATCTTTCACAACCTCAATATGCTTGATTCTTAAGAGTTGACGTTCTCCAAAATTTGATTGTAGAAACCCTTGTTTCTCAAACTCCAAACCTTAGAGAGATGACAAAATTCGAATAATCAATCATTAATGAGTTTTATTTTGTCTTGAAGCATTAAATAAACCTCTCAAGAGGCTCGACCCTCAAAAAGCAACTCAATAAGCATTTAATAATATAAAGTTCGACTTTCTCAAGACTTAGGCTCATTAATCAATAAATGGCGTTCACTTTAATGAGTAATAAATACTCATTTAATAATATAGCGCTCCTTTATAGTATAAAGTTGTAAAATACTTTATAATAAGCCATTTAATTAATTAATATCTTCCTTAATTGACTTTATAATATAAAGTCATAATAATAATCATTTAATTATTATTAAATGCTCAAATATTCTTCGTTTACTCAACAAACTGCCAAACTAGGAAGAAACCGAGAAAACCAACTGAGCCAGGTGCCCTGCCAAAAATATTAAACCCTAATGGTCTGACTTACTATAAATAGTAAGTGCCTCAATAACACTTTGTAAGCATCTACAAAGGCCCAAACCTGAATCAAACTGTGGAGTAATGTCCCAAAACTCTAGATAACTGTAATGGAAGACCCTCTAATCACATCTGTCAGCCTACGAGGGTCGAAATAATAGGCTAACCCCTCAATCACCTGAACTGACTAGGAAGGGGACATTACATTCTTCATTGTTTTGCAGGTTGAGGAAGTCTATCTATGGTCTCAAACATGCCCCTCGAGCTTGGTACACCAAGATGGACTCCTTTATTCTCTCAACTAGATTCTCTAGATGACACTCAGATCCAAATGTCTACATTTTGTGGCAAGATGACTCTCATTTGGTTCTTGTTCTTTATGTTGGTGACTTGATCATTACAAAGAGTTCATAATCATGGGATCAAGATCACCTAGTCGTCTTCCAAGACCACTTTTTCTTACCCCAAGTATGCTCTTGATCTACTAGCTCGATTCCACATGGCTATTTGTAAGTTTGGACTGACTCCCTTTCTATCTGGAGTCAAGCTTGAGGAAAGTGTTCTACTCCACTAGTTGATACCACTTTGTATCAACTTGTTGGGAGCCTCATCTATTTGACTCACATTCACTCAAACATTTTTTTTTACGGTTGGCATGGTTTCGTGCTTTATATAGGAACCACATGAGCTTCATTGGAAATTTCCAAAATGAATCTTGCATTACATACAGGGCACTCATCAACTTTGGATTCACTATATAGTAGGTACAAGATTAGAATTGGTTGGATATATAGATTCTAACTGGGTTGGCAATTGTAATGTCCTCTTCTAGCTAGACTTCAGTATTTCAGTGGGATTAGCTTATCAGTAGACCCTCGTAGACTAATGGGTTTGGAATCTGGATAGAGGGTCTTTGTGGCAGAAACTTGGTCATTTGATGGTTTTATTCTTCTCCAAAGATTAGGGAGGTTTAGGTTTGGCCTTTGCAGAGGATTCAAGGCTCAGTTTCTCATACTTACTATTTATAGTAAGTCATTCAGCCAAGGTTACTATTTATAGCAAGGCACCTGATTGGGATATATTGGCAGTATTGATTCTGGTATTTAGTTGGTTTGGTGAAATAAGGAGTTTTTCCTAAGTTACAGCGTTTAATTATTATTAAAGGTGACTTCAATAATAATTAATTTTTTAATATTATAATATAGCGTTATATTTGCACTTTATGACTTGAGGGTCAATTCATCATTAAAAGGGGGCCATTTTAATTAAGAGCTTGGGCGCCAATTTCAAGGAGTTTCTTAATTATTTATAAAGTGAAACTTTATAACATTTTAAAATAATTAAAAAGGAAAAATGGGGGTCGACCTCTTTGAAGGGAGTATATAAGCAGCCAAGAAGAAATCGAAATCATCCATTGAGCATTTGATAACTTTATTTCATGACTTCTATTGGCATTGGAGAATAGGAACAAGAGTTTCTGCATTTTCCAGAGCTTTTCGGCATTACAGAGCGTAGCTTCTTCAGTGTATCAACATTTTGAGGTTGTGAGACTATCAGCTGCAGATTGCTTACTTGTTGGCTTCATCCAGGAGTCAAGTTTGAGTAGATTGGAGAAATATTTCAAGGATTTTCAGGATTATTCATCTGTAAGAGACCTGGAGTCTCTCAACCCCAAACAATGCTGAATAATGCAAGTTGTTTTTTGTTTTGATGGTTTTGTATTTTTTTTGTGGTTTTTTGCAAATATATGTTTTTTTTGTATTTTTTCATATAAAAAGCCAGGCAAGAAGAAATCGAAAGAAAATAACAAACTTAAAGAAAACTAATTTATTATAAGGCTGCAACGGCTTTATTTGATATCAAATATTTTTTCCAATCTTTATTTGACAAAGAGCATACCTGCAAATTATAATTTGAAGCCTTAATAAATTTCTGGAAATTATTCCTGCAGCCACCTGGGAGTATCCTTATTTGTACGACTAGCTTATATAATGCTTTTCCTTCTCCAAAATGGTTGTCTTTACTTTAGAAGACCTGGCCGCCCCCTTTGGTGAAGAAATCTGATCCAAAATGAAGGCGTTTTGACTCCCTTGAAACCCACACCCTAGCTGTTGTAAACTGTATGGCCTGGCAGCAATAAATGAAGTCGTACGGCTGGGAGAATGGTGCTTGAAACATAAAGATTGCAGCTACAAATCGATCTCTCCTTTTGTTGAAGATTTACCTTGAAACCCTTGTTGAATCTTCTCAAGTAAGCACAAATTTGACTCCTGTGTGAAACCAACCTGTTCAGCAATCTTTAGCTGATCTTTCACAACCTCAGAAAGCTAGACTATGAAGAGGTATTGTTCTCCAAAGCCTATAAAAGTCTGAAACCTGGCAGAAACCCTTGTTTTTGCACAAATCCCAAAGTTCTCAGAGAAAAGACAAAGTTGAATAATCATCTCCTAATGAGTTAGATTTGTCTCAAGGCCCCTTTATATACTCCTTTTGAAAGTTCAACCCCCAATGTGTAATTTAATAACATTTAAATGTTATTTTATTATTAACTTTATTGACTTAGGGAAAAGACATTAATTTTGGCGTCCTTTTAATGGGTATTAATGACTAATGACCCTCAAACGGCCCCACTTTATTCTAAAGTTATTTTATAACTTTAGAATTTAACTTTAATAATTATTCATCATTAATGGCCATTAAAATATTAATATCTCTTTGAATACTCATTATTTTGACAAGCAATCCAAACTGGAGGTCAAAACTGCCAATCACCTTGTGACCAGGTGCCCTGCTAAAAATAGCAATGTCTGAAAGATGACTTACCAATAATAGTAAGTTTGATGTCATGTCCCCTTCTCAGTGATATCTCTCGGAGCACAGGATTAGCCTATCATACGACCCTCGTAGGCTGATAGACTGGATAGAGGGTCACATTGGAGCTTGGCTCAACTTCAGTTAGCATTTCTTGATCAGTTTGCTTTCGTTCGGGCTCATTCGGAGACTTCTTGCAGAAGTTGCTATTTTTAGCAGTTCTTGGCAGTCAGCGTGGGACCCCTGCTATTTTTAGCAGTATGGATTTGGCAGCGTTCAGAATCACTTCAGTGTTCGTCAGCTTCAGACGGATCAATCATCAGTTGAATAACGAGAGAAATATTAATATTTAATCGTATTAATTAAATATTAATTATTTGAAGATTATAATATAAAGTTATAATATTAAATTATAACTTAAGTGATTATGTTTGAGGGGGTCGCCATCATCAGAGAGGGGCCAATTTGGCAATTAAATTATAATAAATATTTGAGCTGAGACTATTGAATAATTAAAAGGGAAAAGTTCGAAATGTTTAATAATTCCCTATCTTTGTGGAAATCGCACTTTTCAAGAGATATAGGCTTTGCATTGGGAATCGAGCCTATTATGATGATTATTGATTTTGAAAATTGATCAACTTTGATCTGAGCAAGAAGCTTTAGGGTTTCAAGTTCGAAGTCCTTGGGGAACAAGCCATCTCCATTGGAAGCAGTTCAGAGGGTGTGAAATAACACCTGATTTATTGCCAGCAGAGGTTTCTTCATCCAGAGGAAATCATTGATCTTCAGAGATTATTTATTTACAGAGTTTCAGCATAGTTTATTCCTTCAGAAAACATTCATTCATCAAGGCGCCCATTCTTATTGATATTCTGGAGATTTATTTTAGTGCCGTACATTTTATATTAATTGCTGTTGCAGCCGTACTTGCTGTACCTGGCCGTACCACTTAAGGAAGCCGTCTTTTTGCTACCTGAGCACATCGCCTTCTTCCTTCATCATTTGATCTCATCTGGAAAGGCGTCAATACCAGGGGAGTCTTGTGTAGCATCTGGCAGAGGAAAAAGGGCTTTAACCATTGCAGCCGTACCATATTCATCAGATCATTCATTGCTGTATCAAAAACCAGGTTTCATAATTTTTATTGCCTTTTACCTTGCATGTATCTGGAACATCATTGTAATCATTGCAGAAGTTGAATACATAGTCTGGCTTCAGTATTTGAGATAGATATTGTTATTTCCAGAGTTATATATTTTTTTTAGAATTTATTTGCAATATTCTTTCAAAATCGCAATTTTCTTGTATTATTCAAAAACCCCAAAAAAACGTCAAAAACATCAAAACTTCAGAAAAACACAAAAAAACCATCAGATTCAGTAACAGAGGGAAACGAGGGTTTCTACATTTGCCGAAACTGAATCAATAACGTATGCAAAGGCCAAATCCTGATCCATTGAATGAAGAAGAGAAACAATGCCTTCAAAAACAACCAAGTTACTGCCTCTATGGACCCTCTATCCAAAATTATTAGCCTACGAGGGTCAAGATGATAGGCTAACCCCTCGATTACTCAAACTGTCTAGGAAGGGGACATTACAGTCCGCCCTCCCTGAAATTGCTTGTCCTCAAGCAGTCTCAGCTCTGGATGATGTAAGATCTCCTCTGACTCCCAAGTAGTATCCTCTATCGGCAAGTCCTATTTTATCAGATACTCCCTGATAACCCGCCTCCGAAGGTGTCTCTCTCTGACATCGAGGATAGCCTCAGGAACTAGAATCAACTTCCCCTCATCATCAAGGGGTGGCAATACTGGAGAGGGAACAACATGCTGACCCAACGCCTTTGTCAGGAGTGAAACATGGAACACATTATGAACCTTGCTATTGGCCGGTAGATCCAACTCATAAGCAATGTCACCCACTTGTCTGATAATCCTGAAGGGACCATAATAGCGGGGCTTCAACTTCTCTGCACCACTCTTCCTCAAAGTGGACTATCGGTAAGGCTGCAACATAAGGTACACCATGTCACCCACTGCGAAAGAATGATCAACCCTCTTCTGATCAGCATACTGCTTTTGCTAATTTTGTGCCCTCTGAATATTATCTCTAAAAGATTGCATAATATCCTGATTTTCCTGTAAAATATCTCTTGCACTGGGCACTCTACTGTCACTCAACACTAAATCCAAGAAGTTGGGTGCCTCATACCCATATAGTGCCATGAATAGTGTCATATGTATGGTCATGTGGTGAGTGGAGTTATAACAATACTCGTAGAGATGTATCCACTTCACCCAAGCTCTCTGTTGTCTAGCTATATAATTTCGCAGATATCCTTCAACCCACTTGTTGACGATCTCTGTCTGTCCATCTGTCTGTGGATGGTAGCTGGTACTAGGGGTAAGTTTGGTTCCACACAACCTAAATAACTCCTGCCAAAAGTTACTCATGAACCGACTGTCTCTGTCACTAACAATAGTCTGAGGAAAACCATGTAAACTAAATACCTCTCGGAAGAAGAGCTTTACAATCTGTGATGCTGTGTATGTAGTAGTAATCGGAAAAAAGTGTGTATTTTGTCAGCCGATCAACAACTACATATACACAATCCCTCCCTTGGGCTTTTGGCAAGTCCGTGATAAAATCCATCGATAAGCATTCCCACTTCCTGTCAGGAATTGGAAGTGGTTGAAGCAAACCAACAGGATAGGTGTGTTCCTATTTGTTCTGCTGACAAATAGGACACTCTCTGACATACTAAAGAACATCTATCTTAAGCCCTTTCCAAGTAAACTGTTCCCGAACCTGCTTATATGTTTTGAAATATCTGGGATGGCCCGCCATAGGAAGATCATGAAAGGCCCTCAGAACTATGTTCTTCATTTCTGAACCTGAAATCAAAAAAATCCTTCTCTTGTAAATGATCAAGTCATTCACAACGGAGTATCTGCTATCCTGCTCTATCCCATCCACAATGCCAGAAGCCCACGGGTTCTTGGCATACTCAGCAATAATCATGTGCCTCCAGTCCTCTAAAATCTGTGCCATAGAATTCAACTGGGGTCAATGAGACAAGGCATCAGCTACAACATTCTGTTTCCCCTTAACAAAGGAGATATGAAAATCATGACTGTAGTTTGCTGACCCACTTTTGTTGTCGTTCATTCAAGTCTCGCTGTCCAAGGAAATGTTTCAGGCTATTATGGTAAGTATGCACACTAAATTTGCTACCCACTAGATATTGCCTAAACTTAGCCAACGCGTGTATGATGGCTAACATCTCCTTGTCGTAGATGCTGTAACCCCTCTGTGGTCCCCTAAGCTTTCTACTCTCGAAAGCAATAGGGTGTCGCTCCTGCATAAGCACTGCACCAATGCCTTCCCCTGAGGCATCACAATAAAGCTCAAAAGGCTTCGTAAAGTCTGGCAATGCTAGGACTGGACATGAGGTCATAATCACCTTAAACCTGTCAAAGCACTCCTAGGCCTGTGGTGACCAAACAAAAGCCCCCTTCTTCAAATCAGTGAGAGTTGTTGCATGCCGAGAGAACCCACTGACAAACCACCTGTAGAAAGCACATAACCCAATGAATCCTCTGAGTTGGGTAAGGTTCTCCAGTGTAGGCCACTCTAGTATAGCTCGGACCTTGTCAGGGTCCATACGAACTTCCTCCGCACTAATGATGTGGCCAAGATACAATAACTCAGTCATGCCCAACACACATTTGGACTCCTTGGCGTACAAGGACTCCCTATTGAGAATTCTCAATACTGTATCTAGGTGAGTTAAATGCTCCTCCCATGTCCTGCTGTACACCAAGATATCATAAAAAAAAACCAAGACATATCTCCGCAGCTGAGAACTGAAAACCCTGTTCATCGTGGCCTGAAAGGTGGCAAGAGCATTGGTTAAACCAAGCATAACCAAGAACTCAAAATGACCACAATGGCATCTAAAAGCAATCTTTTCTATTTCCTGCTCCCTCATCCGAATCTAATGGTACCCGGATCTCAAATCAATTTTAGTGAAGTAGCATGCTCCATGCAACTCATCAATCAACTCATCTATACGTGGTATAGGGTACCTATTTTTTATTGTTCTCTTATTTAGCTGGCGGTAGTCTATACACATCATGAGTGATCCATCCTTTTTCTTCACCAATACCACAGATGAAGCAAAAGGTGACTTGCTTGGCCTAGCTAGCAGCTCATTGATTGTCTTCTCTATTTCATCTTTAAGCTGCTTCAGGTGCCTATAAGGAGTGATCATAACAAGCTTAGCGCCCTCCTCCAACTCAATAATATGCTCAACGCCCCTGTCTGGAGGTCTACCTGGTGGGATATCACTAAACACTTTAGAGTGTTTAATTCTTAGTTCCTGAATGTCAGGATGATAATCATGCTTTTGCTGCTCCTGTTGTGATGGCAACAACATACATTTAGCAGCCCAATCTACCATATCATGACAAACGAGCCTCTCCATTCGCTTGAAAGATACAACTCTCAAGTTGCTTTCCCTGATAGCTTTTATCACACGTGGCTTCCCATTGACTTTAAACTTCATCTCCATGTCATGAATATTAAGTGTGAACTCACCCAAATCATGAAACCATGCCATGCCAAGTACTACATCAGTATCTCCCATATTTACTAGATAAAAATCTGCCTTAAATTCATAATTGTTGAGCCGCATAGGGAGGTCTGAAATTTTCCTGTCGCATTTGAGGGTGTACCCATCAGCTACCTTAACCCTTATGCCCTCAAACTCCTTTGTTTGTATGCCACACCTCTCAACCAAACGTGCATCTATAAAATTATGCGTAGCACCTGTGTCAAGCAAAGTTATGACTTTCTGACCAGCTAGGAGCCCACGTAGCCTGAAAGAACCATCTCTCTGAAGACTAGTCATATGTGCCTCTTGTAGCTTCTTTTCACCATCACTTTCACCTTCATTTTTGGATCTCTCATCCTCTGAATGCTCTGAATCAGCTTGCTGGTATGATGAATCAGATTGCTCTTCACTCTCATAAAACCATTCTATTTGCTTACTTTTTGCTTCAGGACGAAGAGGACATTCATGTTTTTCATCATATGGGCCCTTACACCAAAAACATAACTTTTTCTTGCGCAAATCATTCAAAGTATCACGATCAAAAGGCAGTGCAACCTTCCCCTTTGAATCAGATTTATCTTTCTTCTTTTCAAATGATTTGCTAGGCTTTGAAAATGATGATGAACCAGAAGAAAACTTGCTGCGAGTTGCTCCAAGTTCCATACTACGTGCCTTCCGCATAGCCTCCTGTAGAGTAGGGGGATCAAACGCTTTGACCCAACCTCTCATAGGCTCATACAACCCTTCAATAAATAGAATGACAAGTCTCCTCTCGGATATGCCTGTAACCATGACTGAAATCTTCTGGAATTCACTGATATATGTATCCAGACTGCCTAACTATCTGAGCTGAGCTAGCTCTCTGGAATAAGCCTGTTAGTGAACTTCTGATAGGTATTAACTAGATGGTGCTGAAGTGTGTACATCCCATGATGCCACCAGTCATGCACCAAACCATCAAGATGCAGTGTAGTGAACTTAATGGCCTCATCCTCCTGCATGGGCCTCAAAGATAGATAATTATCTAATTTTTGAACCCAAGACCTCGCTGAACACTTGTCTGAACCATCGAAGTACGGCAAGGTGATCTTGCTAACTACATGCTGGAGGTCTCTATTCACCTGTGGTGGTGGTGGGTGTTGCTGGGGAGCCCTGCGCTCAAATTTACCTCCACTTCTGGGTCTATGTACATCCATAAACTCATGAAAAGACAAGGCTTTCCTAATTTCAGGAGCCAATGTCGAATATTTAGCAAAGTGTCTGGTCACATCTGCCACTTACATACCATGAGTTCCCTGAAACTTCGGCTGAGGAACCTACTACTCTGCCTGCTGAACTGGAGGGACCTCTCTGGTAATAAAAATAGGCTGCCCAGGCCTATGCTCAGGAACACTAAATGATGACTACTGCTAAATTGTCACCTGTGGCTGATCAACTCCTACAGTTCCGCTGGATTGTCCTATCTGAAACACATGTTGTTGTGGAACATACTGCCTCATCATGACCATCAGCTAAGACCATAGTTACAAGACTCGGACTCGCCTCGGACTCGGCAAGCCAATTTTTGACTCAGACTCGGACTCGGAGACCAGACTCGGCGCAGACTCGGCAAAGACTCGACAAATAGAAAAACCCAAGAAATTCTGAGATTTTTAAGAATTTAACACTTGTTTCACGCACCCTTTAATAAATAAACCTTAAAGACACAATAACATCATCAAATAGAAATTACTATGATCTCATACACAAACATACATTGATCACATAAGTATAAACGCAAATTTTAGCTGAAGGAAATAACACATTCAAATATATAAATATTGTCAAATGTATACAAAACTCATGGAATATGAAATCCATGGCATCAAAACAAATATCAAAACTAAAAATATAAGTCTATGGCTCAAAAGAGCTTGCATTACTCATCCCAACATCACGACAAGTCATGCGCTAGTGTCTAAGATAGGTCATAGATGATGATGTAGCCATGATATTTGCTTGCATCTCAATGATTGGTGTGTATATTCAAGTGAGGAATTTATTATTAAAATTTTATTGTAGCCTTCAAGACTGCATGCTTTGTTGTCTAATGTATGGAACAAGATAATCCTTGATTATAGCTTTGACTGCAAAAGATGCAAAGATTTGCAACAGGGGATATGTATTTTTGTAGGTTTAATGATCATGATTCATCATTGGCCTATAACATGCTTAGACCTATAGTTTGATGAGGGTTTGGGGGAAACACCCCAATAGGATTGAGGAGTAGTGCCCCTCGTGGGGGTCTGGGGGCAGCGCCCCTAGCGGGGTCAAGGGGTAGTGCCTTGAGTTCGATTTGTCTCAAGGCCCCTTTATATACTCCTCTTGAAAGTTCGACCCCCAATGAGTAATTTAATAACATTCAAGTGTTATTTTATTATTACCTTTATTGACTTAGGGAAAAGACATTAATTTTGGCGTCCCTCTTTTAATGAGTATTAATGACTCATGACCCTCAAATGGCCCCACTTTATTATAAAGTTATTTTATAACTTTATAATTTAACTTTAATAATTATTCACCATTAATGGCCATTAAAATATTAATATCTCTTTGAATACTCATTATTTTGACAAGCCGTCTGAACTAGAGGTCAAAACTGCCAATCACCTTGTGACCAGGTGCCTTGCTAAAAATAGTAATGTCTGAAAGATGACTTACTAAAAATAGTAACTTTGCCGAAACTGAATCAAGAACCTCTGCGAAGGCCAAATCCTGATCCACTGAATGAAGAAGAGAAGTAACTCCTTCAAAAACAACCAAGTTACAGCCTCTGTGGACACTCTATCCAAAATTGTTAGCCTACGAGGGTCAAGATGATAGGTTAACCCCTCGATTACTCGAACTGTCTAGGAAGGGGACATTACATCATCATTGTGAAGGGCGAACATATTGAGAAGCTGCATTTTGTGATTGTTGGTACTTATTCCAAGGCTGTACCATTCTATCTTTACCAACCGTACCTCTTGAGCAGCAAGGCATGTTTTCTCTAGGGCAAATCAATTTTCCTTTTTGGCTTATTCCTCCTCTATGATTGGTGTCTTTTCTAGTTGAGGCATTTAGAGTAGTTTGGAGGTGGAGAAGTTTTTATTTGCAGCAGCTCGAGCTCTATATCAGATATCTTTATTGCTGCCAGGCACTTAATTTCCTAATATAATAAACTATCTTCTTTTCCGGGTATGACCTCTTTGTAATGGAAAGATAATATCATCTATTGAGAATAAAGATAGCCCTTGCAGCATATTTATTTATAGTTGTTTATCTTTTGTTTAAGCATTTCCTTTCAGCACTGTAGTTTTCTTTATGCATTATTATTTCAAAAATACAAAACAAAGCATATATACCGCAAAAACACAAAAGAATTATAAAATCCTAAACATTCAAACACATTTTTAGCAGTTAGCATCCAGAAGTGCAGGCTTTCAGTCAGTTGGGAGAACTTAAGGTTGTTACAGTGGTATCAGATTGGTTTCCTGCCAGCCTTAGGGTTTGAATCCAGCTTTGTTTGATGCAACAAGGTGACAGGTACAAAAGATATATTGCAAGGGAAGATAGAAAGCAAAAACAGTGGGCACAACCTTATCCTGAACAGGACACCTTATCAGCTGCAATAGCAGCAAGACAGTGTGGTATTGAGGTTGGTTCAGCCAGCACAATGGGTGATAGAGGTGGTGGTAGTCCACCTAGAAACGAAGCTAGAAATGGGGCAAATAATGAAGAAAGGGAAGCAAGAGAAATTATGAGAAACATGGCAACAGGGAAATAGTAGGTTGTAGATGCTTTATGGGCACTTACAACAATGTTACATCAAATGAACCCTCTTGGAAGACAGAATCAAGAACCAGGAGATAATGGTAGTGTTGCTGGAAATCCCAGGGCACAATGTGCACCTACTCATACAATAGACAGGCCTACACATCCTACCTTTTTGAGGAATGAACCGGAAGAGAGAAATGCTGAAGAAGAGGAAATATTTGTAGACAATCTCATGGCAACTAATGACGAATGGGAGTTGTTAACACCACATCTTAGGGAGCGCATGAGCTTGACAGATTTGTAAGTCAGAGGAGAGAGCACTACAAATCAAGGCAAGACCGGAAACCAAGAAACCAAAACAACAACTTGAAAATGCCACCAACAAACTCACATTGTGTACATTTGATGGCAGTGGGAAGGTTACAGCTCAGGCTTGGGTTCACAAACTAGATACTTTCTTGACTCTTCGACCCATGGTAGAAGAGGATGCAATCAAGTATGCCGCTTTACACTTGGAGGGAGCAGCTCATGATTGGTGGTACCATGGGATGGTCACGTTGCAGCATAACCACATCACCTCTTATCAGGAGTTTGTTGATAGGTTGATTGAACACTTTGATAAAAAAGATCTAGAAACATTTCAGACCTAGCTCAGCTCAAGCAGGTTGGGAGTTTGGAGGTTTACATAGGTGATTTTTAGAAGCTATTAGTTATGGTTCCCAACATATCGGAAAGAGGATTAGTCATGTTGTTTATTGAGGGCTGACTGGAACCATTGAGAGGATGGATAAAATCCTTTGATCCCCTGACACTTCAAGAGGCAATGAAAAAGGCTAGAAGCATGGAACTTGCAGCCCCACAAAGCAAGTTCTCATCTAAGGGATTTTCTCCATTCCGAGACAGCAAATCATTCTCCAAGAAGGAAAAATCAGATTCAAAAGGAAAATCAGCAACCCCATTAGACTCAAAAACACTCAATGATTTGCGTAAGAAAAAGCTTTGTTTCTATTGCAAAGGGCCATATGATTCAAACCATGATTGTCCTTTGAGGCCTAAGGGCAAGGCTAACCAACTAATGTGGGCATTCTATGAGGATTCTGAATCTGAAAAATCGGACCAGCAATCTGATCCAGAAGATTTAGGGGCAGAAAAAGTTGAAAATGAGGCAGGGAAGTCCGAATATGAGTCTGAAGATGAAAGGGAAGTGAAGCTTCAAGAGCCACGTATCACTAGCATACAACGAGAAGGCTCCTTCAGGATGCGTGGGGTCTTAGCTAGATAGAAGATCATTACCTTGCTTGATAGAGGTGCCACGCATAACTTTATGGATGCTAGATTGGTTGAGAGGCGTGGGATTCAGACAGAGGACTTTGAAGGTATAAGAGTGAAGGTTGCAAATGGTTACACTCTTAAGTGTGACAGGATGATTTTAGACGTCCCTATGCGCTTAAATAATTTTGAATTTAAGATTTCTATGTGGTGAATATGGGAGATATTGATATGGTTTTAGGGATGAAATGGCTTCATGGGATAGGAGAGTTTACCCATAACCTTTGTAATATGGAGATGAGGTTCAAAGTGGACGGGAAGACTCATCTGCTGAAAGCCATCAAAGATAGTAGTTTCAGGATGATATCTTTCAGGAGAATGGAGAGACTCATGCGCCATGACATGATTGAGTGGGCAATTGAGTGTATGCTAATGCCATCACAGGAGGGGCAGCAAAATCCAATTTATCGTCCGGAAATACAAGAGTTGAGAATTAAACATGATAAGGTGTTAAGTGATATTCCACTAGGCAGGCCTCCAGACAGAGGGATTGAACACATAATAGAATTGGAGGAGGGTGCCAAACCCATGATAATCACTCCTTACAGGCACCCCAAGTGGCTAAAAGATGAAATTGAAAAGACAATTATGGAGCTGCTTGCTATGGGGCACATTAGGCCTAGCAAATCCCCTTTTGCTTCATCAGTGGTTTTGGTGAAAAAAAAAGGATGGTACTCTTCTGATGTGCATTGATTACAGGGTGTTGAATAAGAGGATGATTAAGAAGAGGTACCCTATTCCTCGTATTCCTCGTATTGACAAGTTGATTGATGAGCTTCACGGTTCTTGCTACTTCTCAAAGATAGATTTGAGATCGGGTTACCACCAGATCAGGGTTAGAGAGCAGGACATTGAGAAGACATCATTCAGATGTCATTGTGAACACTTTGTGTTTGTGGTTATGCCATTTGGGCTAACCAATGCCCCTGCTATGTTTCAGTCCACCATGAACATGGTCTTTCAGTCACAGCTGAGGAGGTTTGTATTAGTCTTCTTTGATGACATTTTGGCATAAAACAAAACTTGGGAGGAGCATATTGCCCATTTAGATACAGTGCTGGGTATTCTTGATAGGGAGTCTTTGTATGCCAAGGAATCCAAATGTGATATGGGCATGATAGAATTGTTGTACTTAGACCATATTATTAGTACAAAGGGTGTGCGTATGGATCTTGACAAGGTCAAAGCTATTATTGAGTGGCCTACTCTTGAGAATCTTACTCAGTTTAGAGGATTTTGGTTTTGTGTGGCTTCTACCGCCAATTTGTTAGTGGGTATTCACGGCATGTTGCGCCGCTTACAGACTTGACAAAGAAGGGTGCGTTTGTTTGGACTCCTGAGGCATAAGAGTGTTTCGAGAAATTCAAATGTTTGATGACTTCTTGTCCTGTACTTGCGTTATCAAATTTTACTAGACCCTTCGAGCTTCAATGTGATGCCTTGGGTGAAGGGATTGGCGCAGTCCTTATGCAGGACAAGCATCCGATAGCTTTCAAGAGCAGGAAGCTAAGGGGACCAGAGAGGAGCTACAACATTTATGACAAGGAAATTTTAGCCATCATGCACGCGTTGGCTAAATTCAAGCAATACCTTGTGGGCAGCAAATTTTGTGTTAAAACAGATCATAACAGCCTGAGACATTTCCTAGGGTAGCGAGATCTCAATGATCGTCAGCAAAAGTGGGTAAGTAAATTGCAATCATATGACTTTGACATTGCTTATGTCAAAGGGACCCAGAATGTTGTTGCTGATGCTTTGTCTCGCTGACCACATTTGAGCTCCATGGTTGAGATTTTAGAGGATTGGAGACATCTAATTATAGCAAAGTATGCCAAAGACTCTTAAGCTTCTGGCATTGTTGGGGGTTCAGTACAGGACAATAGGTATTTAGTTGTAAATGATCTTATCATTTACAAAGGAAGAATTTTCTTGACCCTCGGATCAAAGATGAAGAGTAAAGTGTTGAAAGCCTTTCATGATGTGCCCATGGCAGGACATCTCAGTTATTTCAAAACTTACAGGCAGATACAGGAGTGTTTTACTTGGAAAGGCCTTATGTCAGATGTTTTTCAGTATGTCAGAGAGTGCCCTATTTGTCAGTAGAATAAATAGGAGCATACGTACCCTGAAGGGTTACTTCAGCGACTTCCAATTCCTGATAGGAAGTGTGAATGCCTATCTATGGATTTTATATGGGCTTGCTGAAAGCCCAAGGTAGAGACTGCATTTATGTGGTTGTTGATCGGCTCACGAAGTATGGCCACTTCTTTCCGATTACAACTACATATTCAGCTACATAGGTAGCAGAGTTATTTTTCTATGAGATATTCAGACTGCATGGGTTGCCTCGAAGCATTGTCAGTGACAGGGATAGTCGGTTATTGAGTAATTTTTGGTAGGAGCTATTCAGACTTTGTGGGACCGAGCTTACTCCGAGCACCAGCTACCACCCACAGACGGACGACCAGACAGAGATTGTAAATAAATGGGTGGAGGGATATCTCAGGAATTATATTGCAGGGCAGCAAAAGGCTTGGGTGAAATGGATTCATCTCTGTGAGTACTGTTATAACACCACTTACCATTTATCGATTCAGATGACACCGTTTATGGCCTTGTATGGTTATGAGGTGCCTAGCTTTCTTAACTTATTGCTAAGTGCCAGTAGAGTGCCTAGTGCTAGGGATCTTTTACAGGAGAACCAGGATATTATGAGGGCTCTTCATGAGAATATTCAAAAGGCACAAAATCAGCAAAAATAGTAGGCAGATTAGAAGAGAGTTGAGCGTTCTTTTGAGGTAGGGGATACGGTGTATCTAATGTTGCAGCCCTATTGTCAATCCACTCTCAGGAAGAGTGGTGCAGAAAAACTGAAGCCACACTACTATGGCCCTTTCAGGATTATCAGGCGAGTTGGGGAGGTGGTTATGAGTTGGACTTACTGGTAGATAGCAAGGTACACAATGTATTCCATGTGTCGTGCCTCAAGAAGGTGTTAGGACATCGTGTTGTGCCTTCCACAGCTTTACCTCCCCTGGATGATGAGGGGAAACTAATTTTGATACCTGAGGCCATCTTAGATCTTAGAGATAGTTGCAGAGACGAGTCATTAGGGAATATTTGATTAAATGGAAGGACTTGCCGGTAGAGGATGCTACATGGGAGAGCGAGGATATTTTATAGCATCCGGAGTTGAGATTGCTTGGGGACAAGCAATTTCAGGGAGGGAAGACTATAATGTCCCCTTCTAGCTAGACTTCAGTATTTCAGTGGGATTAGCCTATCAGTCGACCCTCGTAGGCTAATGGGTTTGGATAGAGGGTCTTTGTGGCAAAAACTTGGTCATTTGATGGTTTTATTCTTCTCCAAAGATCAGGGAGGTTCAGGTTTGGCCTTTCCAGAGGATTCAGGGCTCAATTTCTCATACTATTTATAGTAAGTCATTTAGCCAGGGTTACTATTTATAGCAGGGCCCCTGATTGGGATATATTGGCAGTGTCGATTTTGGTATTCAGTTGGTTTGGAGAAATAAGGAGTTTTTCCTAAGTTACAACGTTTAATTATTATTAAAGGTGACTTTAATAATAATTAATATTTTAATATTATAATATAACGTTATATTTGCACTTTATGACTTGAGGGTCAATTCATCATTAAAAGGGGGCCATTTTAATTAAGAGCTTGGGTGCCAATTTCAAGGAGTTTATTAATTATTTATAAAGTGCAACTTTATAACATTTTAAAATGATTAAAAAGGAAAAATGGGGGTCGACCTCTTTGAAGGGAGTATATAAGCAGCCAAGAAGAAATTGAAATCATCCATTGAGCATTTGATAACTTTATTTCATGACTTCTATTGGCGTTGGAAAATAGGAACAAGGGTTTCTACAATTTTTGGAGCTTCTCGACATTGGAGAGCTTAGCTTCTTTAGTGTATCAAAATTCTGAGGTTGAGAGACTATCATCTGAAGATTGCTTAACTATTGGCTTCATCCAAGAGTCAAGTTTGAGCAAATTCGAGAAATATTTCAAGGGTTTTCAAGCTTACTCATCATTATGAAGGGCGAACATATTGAGAAGCTGCATTTTGTGATTGCTGGTACTTATTCCAAGGTCATACCATTGTGTCTTTACCAGCTGTACCTCTTGAGCAGCAAGGCGTGTTTTCTCTAGGGAAAATTGATTTGCCTTTTTGGCTTATTCCTCATCTATGATTGGCGTCTTTTCCAGTTGAGGCATTTAGAGTAGTTTGGAATTGGAGAAGTTCTTATTTGCAGCAGTTCGAGCTCTATATCAGATATCTTTATTGCTGTTAGACACTCAGTTTCCTGATATAATAAACTATCTTCTTTTTTGAGTATGCCCTATTGATGTGTTTTTCGTGACCGCACCAACGCAGAATAAAGTCGCCAACGGCTACCCTACTCTCTCTTGATCAAAGTATTCCGCATGCTAAGATTGCAAGAAATTTCGTGCGTTCAACTCCAAGGTTCTTTCAGTACGAATAGGCTCAGTTGGCTCAATGTGATTTGCTGGTATTTCAAGGGGACTTACAGAATTGTTCGGCAGCGAAGAAAGGAATCCAAATGCTCGAAAGATTTGATTTCCCGCCCCACTCCTCCCAGTTTGGATCGTCCACTCGTTTTAGATGCAAGAGGTTTGGTTCACCATCAACTTCGACCTCCTGATGAAGCGATGGACGACAGGAAAGAATGCGCACCAGCAAATGAAGACCACCAGGTTATATCTTTCCCTACTATTGGCTACAAAGAATATCATTTTGATTATGGAGATTTAGGGAAGAAAACTTGTTTATGGATAGATCATGGTCCGGATGAGTTGCCTCAGTTGTTAATCTTTCCTGAAGTTTTGCTTGAGTTTGAGATTTGTATTGTGAAAGAATATTTTTCCGAGTTTAAAGACAAGTTTGCAAAGCTTCGCACTATGACTAGTACGTTGTTGTTACTGTACATCCTGAGAAATCATGCTAGGAGTTGTATGTACTTAGGTCTTTTGATTGTTGTTCGCTTAAAGTTTTTGTTTTTGTTTAGATTAGTTGTCTTGCTTTCGTAGTTTAGTTCGCTTTCAATAAAAAGGGATCCCATTTGTAAGGGGGATGTTGTGTTGTTTTCGCCACACTCCAGTACAATGTTGACATAATGTTAGTCCATTTCTTGGATAATCATTTAGGAAGTACTTTAGGATCCGAGGTTATTCTTTCGAGTTTTATCATTTGGTTAGGATCTATACTTGACTCGAAAGAGAATCATCTATTGTGTCTTGACACCAAGTCTCACGATTACTATATTTTACACATGATTAATTGCTCTAAGTCACTGAGGTTTCTTAGGAGAAGTCATGGCAAGTGAAAATCTTACATCTTGCTTCAGCGCCACTACAATTCTCAAACCCATTGGAGGCTTCAGTGCCTGCCAGCCAATCAAGGAATTGACGGAGAATCAAGAAAAAGAAAATATGCTGAAAGAAAATATATGAGAAAAGAAAAGAAAATATTATGAAATATTGGTTTTGGGAATATGCGAGTAACTCCACTGGGGCTATGGACGCCCGGCCGGCAGTGGAGCAATATTCGTGAGAATTGTAGCGATAACCTCGTCGGGGCTATGGACGCCTGACCGGCAGCGAGGCAATGTCCCGGATGCTTTTGAAGTTCAGATATTTATTTAACTTGCTGGGACGGATTCTGGGAACTTCAATGGTCTTTTGAGTTGGAACAAACACATATGCACACACTTGTAATCAAAAGATGAGGTGCCTTGATCCAATTTAGGTTTTTTCTTCCCTTTTAAGTATATCCCCTAGTCAATTGATGGGTTGGAAAGAATTATCCAAAGGTTCTGAGTATGGAATGGGTTTCGTCTTTGAAATGTTCAGGAACATTTATTCAGGTTGGGGCTAATGTTGTGACCTTTTTCACACATCGCCCCATTGCAAATGGGGACCCCCTAATTTTGGCTTTACTTTTGGCTTGATTTTAGTTTGTTTTGTCGTTGTCTCTCTTTTCTACTGTCTGTCTTTCCGGGATTGTGCCCGTCATTGATCTTAAAATGTGAAATTTGGCCAAGTCTGAAAATTACGGTTTTGAACTTCCTTGCCAATTTGAGGTCGAACAAGGTGAATAAATTGAAAATGAAGACTAACACTGTTGTCAGTGTGCTTCCAGCAAGCTTCCACTGAAATTTCATCAGATTCTGGCAACTTACTATTTTTAGTAAGTGTGCGATTACAGGCAATCCGTCAGCATTCTTGAAATTCCAACAGTCACGCTGCATTCAGAACACATCAAACTGCTCGTGTGCAAAATTTGAGCTGAAATGGGCCACTTACTATTTTTAGCAGTTCAGCTTCCAACGCAGATTTTAGGGCTCAAATGCAGAGTTTTTCTTTGCATGTTTAGATATTCCTTCTGGGTTTTTCGAGACCTTCGCGACAGTATAACATGCAAAGCGAGATGACAACTTTCAAAATTCAGTCTTCCAAGGCTATTTTTAGGGTTTGCATGTCAGGGTTCTCTTTGCATGTCGGATGCTTCTTTGTGGGTTTTTCGAGGCCTACGCAATGGTATGACATGCAAATGGAGATAGTCACTCAGTAAGGAACTTACTATTTTTAGCAGGTACGTCCCGACAGCCGCCTCCCAGCAGTTCAGAATCACGAGTTGATCGCAATGCAACAGAAACGAGGACAAACAGAGATCATTTGATATGCATGCAGAGCAAATTAGGGTTTCCAGCTTCGGGACCCGAAAAGAGGGGCAAAAAGTCAAAATTTTCGAAAACCAGTGTAAACCACTACGATCAGTATCCTTCAAGCTACCTGCTGGTAAAATTTCAAGTTGAACGGAGCACTTACTATTTATAGTAAGTCAGTTTGGAAGCAGGCTAAAAATAGCAAGTCAGGTGCATGCGTTGATGCCAGCAGGCAGGTCACATGGTGAGGAGCACCTCATTCAAATTTCAGGTCAATCGGAGCAGTGGAGCTATCAGAAGCAAGCAATTACTATTTATAGTAAATCACCTTCAGAAATGGGCTAAAAATAGCAAGCCGACTAAAAATAGCAGTGTCAACAGGGTAACAAGGTCGTGAGGATGCAGTGTTTAAAATTTCAAATCATTCTGAGCTTCAGAGATGCAAAGATCAGAGAGCTTACTATAAATAGCAAGGCATGAAAACTGGCGAAAAAAAGGAAAAAATTCTAAGTCTGGAACTTCATCCTGCAGCCATGGCAAAATGCGCCCAAGTTGATGGAGAAGCATGGAAGAATTTCTAAGTGTTGAACTCGTCCACCACACATGCCAAAATGCGCCCATCCAGCAAGGAAGTCAAAGAAAGTCAACATCCTTCATCCTCCTGCCTAGCTCAAGTGCGCCCAAAGGAAACTGGAGAAAGCATAAAAAATTATAAGTATGAAATTTCATCCTGCTCAAGGGGCAAAATGCGCCCATCCTTCATCAAGGCCAAAATGCGCCCAAGCTAGAGAAAGTCAAAGAAAGTCAATGCTTTTCATCCTGCTGCTAGGCCAAAATGCGCCCACCTTGAGAGAGTTGATAACAAAAAATTTCTAAGTGTTGGATATCCTCCTCACCCCTCCAAATGCGCCCATCCTCCTCCTAGGTGGAAATGCGCCCAAAAGAAAAGTAAGTCAAGGTGGTCAATGTGCTTTATCCTCCTTCTATGCTCAAATGCGCCCAAATAAAGGCATGTGAAGACAAAAGTCAAGGCGTTAAAAGTTTCATCCACTTCAACATCAAAAATGCGCCCATGCAAAAGGAATCTAAGATGTGCTAAAGGGTGAAGTTGATGGGTAGAAATATACTAAGGGCATTGAAAAGTCAAGTCCTTCATGACATCAAAAATGCGCCCAAGTGCATGAAGTGTGAAATGAAATAAATTACCAAGGCGTGGACATAAGATGTTAAAATGTTAATCCTTCACCATGTGTGAAATGTGCCAAGGTAAGGTAAGGGGTGGTGAAACAAAATTGATAAGTGAGGCGTTCAAAGTGTTTTATCCTTCTTCAAGTTGGATATGCGCCCAAAGTATAAAGGTGATGAAGTGATAATTGCTAAGGCATGGGAGTTTAAATGTGCTAGGCGTGGAATTTAATCCTTGGTAACAAGCTGAATGAGCCTAAAGTATAAGGTGATGAATAAAATAAAACATGCCAGGCGTTGGATGTTAAGTGTGATGTACTTGCAGGAAGACTTTCTGAGTGAAGTTGATGATTTTTCTCACCAAGGCAAAATGGATAAAGTTGAATAGAAAATCTTCTAAGGCAAAAATAAATTTAAAACACTAAGTGATAAAAAATTTTCTAAGGCACAAAGAATTTCTCTCTAGAGGAAAAACGCCTAAGTCTGGTGAAGTGATGATATTTCTTGGACACGAATGAATTTGTCGGAGATGAGTTAGATTGCCAGTGTCGCGAGATTGATAAAGAATTTTCAAGTCAGAGCAAGAAATGTCCACAGATGTGAAGAACGGGATTTAATTTGTTGAAAATTATTTTTCCAAGGTGCAAAATTCAAGAAAATCAGATGAACCCGTTCGTTGTATACCCATGAATTCGACAAGTTCTAAAAGAAATTTTCTTCTGGGTATCGAGGATTATCGATGAGGAATGGATTTTAAGGTCTTCCACAGCTTGCCAAGGATTTTGAGGTAAAGATTTTAAATGGGCGCCAGGTTGGTGAATTTCCCAAGAGAAATTTGGAAAATTGTCTAAGGCAAGGAATAAAATGTGTTTTCAAGATAAAATGCCTCGGCGGATGAATTTGAAGTTGGGCACCTAGATAATTTTTGATCGAGTTCCTGATGGAGGTTTTTCTTTCTCGAGCCTGAGTTGGATGAAATATCAGAGTGAAGTGTTAAAAATTTCCTGATGGAGGTTTTTCTTTCTCGAGCCAGGCAGAATGCAAGATGGGTTAAAAATTTGGCTAAGGCATGAAGAATCATGAAGAAGGCAGAAGTTAGCTAGTGAAGACGATGAATGCTGGGAAGTTAGAGCGTGAAAATCCTGGTAAGTAAAGTGAATTTATATTATGAAGTGTTCTAATACTCTTCTCCTTGCTTGTTTGCAGGAGGAACGTCGAGACTAGGCGGTGATGATTTGAAGCAAGTAGTTCAAGATGATAAATCACGAAGGAAGAAAAGTTGCAAGAAAATGGCTAAGTGTTGGGACTTAGTATAACTCAAGATGGAGAAAAGAGTAGAAGTTGAATCAGAGTAGAATTAGACATAGAAGTAGAAGTTAGATAGTAGAGAGTAGAGGGACAACTTAGAAGTAGCTTAGTATAGATTGATAGTGTAGTTTGAAGAAGAGGGAAAGTTTTCCCTTTGAAAACTTTGTAAGAAATTGTTGTGAACACTCTCTCAATAAAAGAGTTTTTCATTGATGGTGAATTTCGTCTTTGTTGTGAGTAGCTAGCAAGGTTTCTTCGTCCTTCCAATTCAAATGGTAGCGTAAAATAGTTCTAAGTAGTATAATTTTCATTCCATGCAAGTAGATGTTAGCTGTGAAATGTGGTGTTTGATCTAAGCAACTTCGTCTATCCATACCACTAGTGTATTTGCTGATGGTGAATGCGCCTTGTGTGGTCAACTGGAAACGTTTGGGCCTAACTTCAATCACAGTTTGAATGGTGGTATGCGTCGTTGTGATGGTATCTTCATGTCAAATGGTGGTTTGAACATCTTTAGTCATCTCCCTTGAAGATTGCACCGACTCCATGGAAGCTGTCCAAGGTGAGGCAAAGCGAAGTTTGGTTGAAGTTTGCTGAAGTTGAGCTCCATATCCCACACTTAGAATAGATTTAGATTCTCTAAACCCTGCACCATTTCAATTCAGTACTTTCTGGTTAGAATAGGTAACTCACGCTTCATAGATAAATCTTTCGAGCCTTTGAATTCCTTTCTCCGCTGCCGAACAATTCCGTAAGTCCCCCTTGAAATACCAGCAAATCACATTGAGCCAACTGAGCCTATTCGCACTAAAAGAACCTTGGAGTTGAACGCATGAACTTTCTTGCAATCTTAGCATGCGGAATACTTTGATCAAGAGAGAATAGGGTAGCCGTTGGCGACTTTATTCTGCATTGGTGCGGTCACGAAAAACACATCAACATGCCCTCTTTGTAATGGAAAGATAATATCATCTATTGAGAATAAAGATAGCCCTTGCAGCATATTCATTTATAGTTGTTTATCTTTTGTTTTAACTTTTAAGCATTTCCTTTCAGCACTGTAGTTTTCTTTATGCATTATTATTTTAAAAATACAAAAAAAAGCATATATACCGCAAAAACACAAAAAAATTATAAAACCCAAAACATTCAAACACACTTTCAGCAGTCAACATCCAGCAGTACAGGCTTTCAATCAATCGGGAGAACTTAGGGTTCTTACAACAATTTTGATGATTGTAATTCCACATCTAGATACAATTTTCATCTTAGTTTAGGCCCCATTCATTGGTAGAGTAAGAAGCAACATGTTATTACTCTTTCTTTAATTGAGGCTAAGTATCGAGGAACTAGTAATGCCACCACTAAGGCTATTTGGCTTTAGAGTATTCTAATTGATTTTGGCTTCACCATTCCCTGGCCATCTATCTTCTTTTTTGACAACTAGAGTACCATCCAAATCTCGAAGAACTCGGTACAACATCACCAAACCAAACACATTGAGATCCACATGCATTACATCAAGGAGCTCATTCAAAAGCATGTCATTGATTTTTTGTATTGTCCTACACTAGAGTAGATTGCAAATATTTTCACCAAACCTTTCATAGAGAGTAAGTATCATTGTTTGTGAGCTCTCTTGGGGTTGCAGAACATTTTTTTGGGGGGCCACCTAACCTTCTCTCTTTACTCTCTCTTATGGGGGGGCAAGGGGACTTTTTCCTCACATGGGGTTTTGTCCTTCTCATCTTCTAGAGAATTTTTTTTCTCTATTCGGGAGAAGTTTTGTCCCACTAGGTTTTCTCCTTTTCTCCATTTGTGAGAGATTCATTTGTACATGGGTACCTCATTAGGCCTTATTGTCGGGAACCATCTTTGCATGTTTGTATGTTATTTTTCTTCCTAAGTTGCACTTAAGAGGGTGTTGTTGTGAATAGGGCTATTCCCTAACTAGTTTCACTATTGGGTCCTTTTCACATCTTATCACTTAAGTTTACATACAGCATTTTTAGGGCATTTTCAGTTTGTGTCTCATATCATAAGATTATGACACTTGTCATAATTTTATGCTGTCCTATGTCTCACCTTAATCTATATAACCAAGAGTCTCTCACACATTGTACATTGATTCTATTTGTATTCGTTGATAGGAATACAGTTTATTTGTTAGATTGATCTTCTAAGTTCTTTGTGCTTTCCATTAGGCCTCTAGATCTTGGATGACTATCTCCATAGCCAAATCTTACATTCATTAAACATTTTTGCTAGTGTTTTCATGGCATTCATGCTTAATTTATGTGGATGAGACCAAAATATAAGAGGATTTTTTCAACTTATGATCTCTTTGCAAGAAAAAAATTGTCATATGCTATTATTTAGTATTTGCTAACTTTCTAATTTTTTATTTTCTTATGATAGTTTAATTTTTGGATTTATTTTCTCCTAAATCAAAGCATATCCAACTGCATTTTTTACAAAGTCAAATAAGTACATGTTCCATGAGAATAGAATCATACAAATATTATAATACTTTTGAGAGGGTTCAATTGCTATGTATGACTTTTAACTTGCAATTTACAGTGCGGTCACCTAAATATCAGTGTTTGCTCACCAACAGAGACAAAACTCCCACTTGGCAAGATCTTGGTGAGATAACCCCTTTCTTATTTTTGTTGTAGAGTGAAATTAATTTCATGGTTTGAGATTACTCTTTGGGATCGAGCTTGATTATTCTAGGAATAATATTCTTGACAATCAAGAAAGAATATTTTAATTTTTATCATGGATAAGTAATTCACTATGAACTTTGTTTTAGGTTGTCGTGATATACAACCCCCTTGGTTGGAAGCGAGAACAAATTCTCAAAGTGCCAGTATGTTTTGCTTTTAACTTCAGTATTTACTCTTTATATTTATTTGCAATTACATTTTTAGGACTTTATGAATCAATCCTACTACTAAATACTAAATAGTATTAAGATTTGTGATTCATTAATCTCAGTTTGGTTGTTTCCTTTTCACAATTTTACTATATTTCTACTCTTTTCATTGTGAACATCACACATTACAAATTCTACATATTCATGTTTAGCTTGATCCTTTCTAGACATTATTGAGCCAAATTAACTTCAATTACCAACATCAAGAATAACTTAATGTCATTAAAATAAATAAAAAATCATTGCTTATGTCAATTACATGGTTGTTTGAGATCTTATCACCTTTTCTTTTAAATATGAAATATAATGTCTTTTGTCAAGCTGTTCTGACTAAAGAGTGGAAATACAGGTTCTTTTATATTACTGATAGATATACATATCTCAAAGGGAAATCATGTTGTAGAATGAATTTTATCCAAAAAACTGTAATGAAATTGGTAGGCATATACGTCTTGAAAAGAAAACCTACACCTATTTCTTGTTTCTTGTTTTCCGATGATCCAAGATTGATAAACCTTTTTGAAGAAATATCCATATAACATGGCATGTATTCCATGTATCTATGCTACAAAATACAGATAAGGACATTTGAATTTTGTCATCTGTTTATAGGTCTCCAAATTTAGATACAATATTTTCTTGAGTACATCACAACATTTCATTTATTTTATTACTATATGACTAGCAATCTAATATGTATACATGATTTCTGATGTAATAAGTTTGTAATCACACGATGTAAACAATGAATACAAGCACCAATGGAATAATTTCGTGATGTGTATTTAGATAAAGGCGTAATAAAATATAGTGATGAAATTATGTAAAAAAATACAGTTGCAAATATTTTGAAATGATCTGTTTGTAATTATTGTTTGGTTGGATTCCTTAAGCGTGGGTAGTGTGGATGCGTGTTTTATGACACAACAAACATTCTAGAATAAAGTGTCAAAGACGCTATATCCCCTCTTGAAAAACTACCTCATATGCTAAGACTGCAAGTAAGATCATACAGTAATTCCAATGTTTAAGATGAGTGTGAATAAGCTCCGTGGTTGATGTGATTTGTTGGGGGCACAATAGGGATTTACTTTTGCAAGTTACTCAGAAAAGCAAAGACATAAATACAGTATCATTTTGGATTTTTTCTAACTTCATAAAAAAAGTGAAAAAGAGTAAGGGTTTAGGAGTCCTATGCTATTCCTATGAAATCAAGAGACGACAAGGATTAAGTGAAACCAAATAAACAATACTTTGCTTCGCTACGCTAAATGACAACTACACAAAGCAAGTGCAATCTTCTAGGATTTGTGCTTAAAATTTCTTTACCACGAACAATACCATCAATAGAACAACATTATTCGAAGTAAACGTTGAAGCATCCACAATAAAGCTCAGTCTAACTTTATGCATTGAATGAAAAGCATCCACTCAAAGAAAGTATGAGCTAAGTTTCGCTAACCCTTGTTATCAATCTATCATTCTCTTTAACATACATTTAAATGAAATTCTAATTTAAATTTACTAGACGAGGAAGAGAAATATGTAACCATGCAACCATTTGACAATCAAAGGATTCAAAGCACCTCATGCATTATGAACTTTATTATCAAGATAGTCTTTTGCAAAAATCTCATAAAACTCTCTCTTATTCTCTACAATCTCTTCTAATGCTCTAATCTCTAATTCTCTATTAATCTCTTGATATCTACTTATGATCTATCTATCTATGAAAATGAGAGAGAAGGGAGCGGGGGGGGGGGGTTTATATAGCATTCCCAGATTACAATGAATGGCCAAGATTAAAATGAGATTAATGGCCCAGATGCAACATAACTAAACCCTAATTAGGGTTTCCTAAACATCCATCAGTTAACTTGAGAGAACTTCAGGCATCTGGAGTTGCATCCTTATCCACTTGCAAGGCATTATGTTCGGTGAATCTGGACACGATCAGGCTGACCTCCTCCATGGCAATGTTCGGTAGCGCATTGACGTTGTATTCCAACAAGTCCAAACTTTCAGCACATTCTGCAAAGGTGATTGCCCATTTTGGTTCATGCAACAAGAAAGCATCTCTGACGGTCATGAAGCTGAATGCCTTGGTAAAATTTTCTTTCATAATTGGCCCAGAGGTGGTGGAGAAAATTCTTTGAACTTGTTCTTTTAAATTTTGTGGCTGCAAGTGTTTCTTTTGAACAATATCTCAGTCTAGCATATCTGCAGCCATTTGATAAATTTTACTCTGAATCTCCTTTGCCTGCTCTTCAACTTTGGCGCCATCTTGCTTCACCCTTCCCAGGACTTCTCCTCATGAAATTAGTGCGTAATACCAACCGCTGAAATCATATGCAGCTCCAGCTTCGATAATCTTGTCATCAATCAACCTCTGCTTCGGGATGCCCTTTAACTCTCGAAGACATGGGATAATTTTACTCTGAATATCTTGGAGGCCATCCCATGCTTCCACTAAGTCTGTAACTTGTGATAGCAGAAAGGAAGTTTGCTCATACACATATGCCAGCTTCTCTGCGAATGCCATTGCCTCATCTTTCTTTCCAGCCATCCAGTCGTTAGCTTCCTTGGCTGTAGTTAACTCTTCTTCAAAAATTCCAACCAGTCCCTGTGAAGAATTTGGAAGTGGAGGTGCTAACTAGTCACCTTGATTGAGTGGCCTAGTTAGATGCCGGATATAATCTTTTAGACGCTCAATTTCTCTTTTATATTCTCTTTTCTTTGCCACTTCCCTTTCCAGCCTAGACTTGATGGTTGCAACAGAATTATCCAAGTCCTCAACTTCTTGCCCTTTTGTCGTTGGACCCATATCGATAGTTGTGATGGCATATTCATTCGAGGCAATCTCATCCTGGAATTTATCGATTGTAAGCACTGCTATCTGCACTATGCGATTGCCAGCCTCATCCCTTTGTATGGCAAAAAATTTCTTGGCTTTCTTTCTTGTGGTAGTTTGCTCTAGCCTCGCAAAGAAGTCTGTGGTGTCATCCTTTTCAGGTACCTCTACTGGCGCCTTTCTCTTTAGTCTTTCTTTCAGCCAATTTGGGATGGTTGACTGCTGAATTCCATCTTCCTGTTGATCCTGGATATCCTACACATCTTGAACTTCTAGCACGTCTTGAATTTCCAGCATATTTTGAATCTCTTGAATCTCTTGAATGTTTTGACTCGAATGACCATTCAAAACTCGAACCCAAAACCACAAACAGAGACCAAACAAAACCGAGATGCAACGACAAAACCCTAAAAAGGTAGACTACCAGGGTCCCCATTTGTGATGGGGCGAGTTGTGAATTAGGTCACAACATCTGGTGACTCCACGTGAGGAATGTTCCTGAACATTCCAAAGATAAAGACCTATTCTGAATCTGGAATCTCTGACTAAATCAAACTAACTCATCTCTAGGTTAAAAGTGTGTACTTAGAAAGGAAAGAAACCCTAGATTGGATCAAGACATTTTTCCCTTCAATCACAAGTGTGTGCAAATGCGTTTATTCCATCTCGTGAAATCAGTATGACTCTTTGGTTCCGTCATGGCAGGCTTTGTAATTTGTCTTAACTCCAAAAGCATCTTTGGATAGAGCCTTGCTGCTAGCGAGCGTCTATAGCCCCGACAAGGTTATCTTCTATAAACTCACGGAGATTGCTCTACTTCCGGCGATTTGTAGTTTATTTTGATTTTCTTATTTTTCTCTTTTGATGATTGATCAATTTGAGTGCACGCCTATAGAGATGTTCGCACACCCATAGCCAAATGTTTTGATTCTCATTTTTCTTTTATTCTTTTGATAATTCTTTTTCTTTTCACATATTTCCGCATCTTGGCTTGTAAGCAATGAAGCTCACATGGGTTTGAGTATTATAGTGGCGCTAGAGCCAAACTTTTGATTAGCCTAACCCTGACTTCTCCTAGGAGACCATAATGACTCAGAGAAATTATTAAGTGTGTAAAAATATAGTGATCTTCAATACTTAGTCTCTAGATACAATATACGATTCCCCTTCTAGCCAAGTACAAATCCTAACCTAAAGTTAAACTAGAAGGATTCAGTTTCGGATTCCAAGATTCCTAACGAGTATTTATCAATGGAATGATCTAAACATTACTTTGCGGAATAAGACCAGTGTGTGCGTTTGGAACACCTTACCTTCTTGCAAATGTGGATCCCCCATTTATTCAAAGCCTAATCCTAAAGGGACTAAACCTAAAGAAACGAGAGCAAAGCAAACTAATCTAGGAAAGCAAGGAAAAACCAAACCCAAACAGGAAAAGAAATCTAATCTAGCTATGTACAAGACAAGACCCACTAGGAGTCTAGGACTGGAAGTAATGCTTTAGAAATTGCCCGTTGACGGGCAATGGAACTTCTTCTCCAGTTCTAGTGTCTTCAATTTAAAAGCATTGTCTCCCAAAATTTCCGAAATCTAAAAGGGACCCATCCATAGGTTGTCAAATTTGTCGTGGTCTCCTCTTCGCTCGTGAGCTCTGTCCCAACAAAGGACTAAATCGGAAATTCGAAACGCCTTAACTCTTGCTCGTCTGTCGAACCATCTTTTGACAATATCTTGATGTTTGGCAAATTTCTCCAAGGCTTGATCTCTTTTCTCTTCCAAAAACAGTAACTGTGACAATCTGGTTTTGACTCTCTCTTCTTCTTCCAAACACTCTTGCATGAACTACAGGGTCGGAATTCTCAACTGTATAGGAAATATGGCATCTTATCCATAAACCAGGTGGTAAAGTGATGTACCCAAGGCATTCTTTACTCTTACTCTATCCGCCCAAAGAGAGAATCTCAATTGTGTGTGCCAATCCCTTGGTTTTTGTCTAACAGTTTCTTGATGACGTTCAATAAATTCTTGTTTGTGGATTCTGCTAATCCATTGCCTTGGGGATAATAATTTGATGAAAATTTTAAAGTGATACCATGCTCAAAAGCCCAGTTAGAAAACCTCAATGAAGAAAACGCAGAACCATTGTCACATACTAAAGCATGAGGACATCCAAACCTAGTGATAATGTTTTCTTCCAAAAATTTAATTATAGTATCAGAAGTGCAAAATTTCAGAGCTTGAGCTTCTGACCACCGCGTGCAGTAGTCAGTTGCGGTTAGAATATACCTGTGTTGTGCCGAGGATGGTGGATTAATCATACCAATAAAATCAAGCCCCCACTTCGCGAAAGGTCGCACTTCAATCACAGGTTGCAGTGGCATAGCTAGGTTCTTCTCTCATGCAGCAGTGATTTGGCATGTGTGGCAAGTCTTCACGTGATCGTATGCATCTTTAAATACTGTAGGCCAATAATAACCGGCCATCAAAACTTGGTGTGCTGTTGCTAGCGCTTCTACGTGGCCGGTTCCAAATCTGGAATGGAAATGTTCCATTATCTGTTTGGCTTCCTCTTTTCCCAGGCACCTTAGAAAAACTCCTTCATGATTTCTCCTATATAATACTGCTCCTTGCAACATGTACCTTTGGCTCTTCATTCGTAGGGCCCTCTTTTGTACTGGATTTAAATGGTTTGGGCATTTGTGATTGAGAAGAAAGTAAACGATATTGTCATACCACTCATCAGGGAATACCTCTTGTAGTTCATACACCTGTTGTACTAGTTCTGGTCCTGCGGCAATAGTCTGTGTCAAAGCTTGGCCGCGGACAATCTTCATTGGCTGAATTTCGACATCATACTCCTGGATGATTGTAACCCACTTGCCTCTTCTCTCCCCTAGCTAGTCACGTGAACGAATTTGAGCCTGGATCATTGTGCAAACATCATCATCGTGCTTAGGAGGCCCGAGGGACGAAGATCGACTGTCGTTTCAGTCAATTCTGACATCTACTTTTTGGGGATTGCCCCTACGGACCCCCTATTTTTTAGGGACTTCTTTTTTGGCATTTTTGGCCTATTCTAGACTTCCTATTTTTTAGGGGCTATTTTTAGAAAGTTGCTATTTTGGGAAAAGTTTCTATTTGTGTCAGGGTTTCTATATTTGGAAAGTGCCCGAATTTCAAAAATCGACTCAGAAGTTCCAAAAAGTCAATAGAAATCTCAGAAAATAAATTTGAAAATTTGTGAAATTCATGATGAAAATCAGAAAAATGTTGAAAATCTGAAAAAATCAGTCAAGAAATCAAAGAAAAACGTTGAAAATCTGGAAAATTCATGGAGAAATCTGAGGAAATCATGGCAAATTTGCCTAAGTATGACTGAAAATCACGGTGAAAATCATGGAGGCATGGATAGAATGCTGAAATTCATAACCAGCATGGAGAAAGAAGAACAAAATAATGACAAAAGGCTTCAGCCAAGCAACATTAAATGGCATGGATTGATGGAAAGTCCGCCCTTGGACAATGGTTTAAATGGCATGGATGAAGATGAAGTCCACTCCAAAGGTAATGGCATGGCAATGTGCCAAGTCCGCCCAGCCTAAGAAAGTTTGGATGGCATGAAGAAGTATCAAGTCCGCCTTGACATGGCCTGACATAGTATGAAGTCCGCCTAGCTCACATGAAATGGCACAAGGTCAAGCCAAGTCCGCCCAACAAAGTGAAGAATGGCATGAGCTGATGGAAAATCCACTCCAAGACAATGGCCTGATGGTAAGTAAAGTCCGCCCAGCAGCACATTGCAGAATGGCATGATCATAAGGTAAGTCCGCCCAGCTAATGGCTTGGTAAAGGATGAAGTCTGCCCTTGGAAGGAACACGAAATGGCCTGACATAGTATGAAGTCCACCCCAAGACAATGGCATGGTTGGAAGTGAAGTCCGCCCTTAGCAATTTGAAATGGCACAAACATGAACAAAGTCTGCCCCATGTAAAGTGGCAAGGAATAAGGCAAAGTCCGCCTAGAGCAACATGAAGTGGCACAAGTCAAAGAGAAGTCCGCCTAGCTTAATGGCTCAACACTTAGTGAAGTCCGCCCCATGGAGAATGGAAAGAAATGAAGTAAAGTCCGCCCACCACAAACAAAGCATGGCACAAAAACAAGCAAAGTCCGCCCTAAGCAAAATGTAAAGTGGCTTGAGACAATGTGAAGTCCGCCATAGGCATTAGGAGATGGCCTAATCAACTAGCAAGTCCACCATATGGAAAAGAAAACTGGATTAAACATGGGCTAAGTGAAAATTGAATGGCTTGAACATAGGCTAAGTCCGCCTTGGAATAAAATACGTGGCTTAACCATGAGAGAAGTCTACCATACCAAGAGTAAGAAAAATCAAAATTTTGCCTAAGTTTGACAATGGAAAATTAAAAAATATTCTTGGCACCTTGAGAAAATTCGCCATACTTAGAGAAAATAAAAAATATTATCCTAAGTCCAAACATTTATATGTCTAAAAAAATTCGCTTGAGACTTAGGAAGATAAAAATTATGGCAAAATAAAATTGGAAGAAAAAATTCGCCTAAGGCAATGGCAAGAAAAATTTTGAAAAATCAAATTTGCCTTGGATAAAAATAAGTGCCATAAAATAAAGGGGTTGAAAACGACACATAAAATAATTAATATAATTATTTTTATTTTTTATTTTTCAACACCCCAAAGAGATAAACTTTGAAAAAATAAAAATTGGAAAAAGACAAAAAGGACTTCACTGAACTGGCACACGATTTGGAAACTTTCCCAAAGACTGTCGTTGAAGATAAAAATTGCCATTCAGAAGCTAAGTCCAAGCCAAGTTCAGACTCGATTTAATGGAAACAATTGAAATTTGCTAAATGAGTCGAATTTCTCATCTTTAAAATTGGATTCACTTCTCATTTTTCAATCATTTGATTTTCGAAAGAAAAGTTGTGAGAAGAAAGTTTAGCTAAGGAAAGAGAGTTGAGAAATTTTTAAGCAAAGTGAAGAAAGCAGATTCATACCAGCTAGCGCTGCAATCGTGACTATTTCATTTTTCCAGAAAAGCCAAGCAGATTTATTCTCTTTACTTCATTTTGGCGTAGAAACTTCATTAATTCTTTCGTTTCCAGCATAATTCTTCGCGAAGTTTGATTTGACAACTAGCTGGAATATTTTTCGAGTAATTTAAATTTTGAATTTTAAATATTCTCTTTGCTTTTGCTTGTAGATTTATTTTCAAGAGAATAAAAATGAAGTTTGCCAACAAGGGTGCACAGCTGCAGTCAAAGATCAAATCCAAATGGGAGAACATTGTGGACACCAACCTTGGCCACGTTGACTTCGATGATTTCAAGAAAAGAATGTACGGAAGTGATGGATGTTTGCCTACGCCAATGGCTAGAAGGATGATGCGCAACGGAATTGTTCATGTAGCTAGATTTCCACTAGCAAAAGAGTGTCCAGAGCTTATGGTGGAGTGTGCATTGCATTATAATGCACATGAAAGACAGATAGAAGCACCTGATGGAAGAGTGCTGGCGTACTTGACCGAGCCAGCCATACAAGAAACCTTTGGAATTCCAGTTTACAACCGGACGTCCTACCGAACCAAAGATGATGCACTTAAACTTTACCAAGATCAGCAAGACCTTTGTGCATCAAATATAAATAAGTCCTGGTTGCTGAAGCCCAGACCTACTGCCAAAAGGATGCCGAAGAAGTTGGCCAGAACAGATTTCAAAGAAGAATATGGAGACATCGTCTTGCTGCTGAATAGAATGGTAGGCAATCCTCAGGGTGCGCCTTTTGAAGCCTGGATGTATTATTTCGTTGATGAAATAATTTCCGGGGTGAAGATGTTTAACTGGTCTAGAATGATCAGTGACAGTCTCCATGAGCAGTTGGTCAACCTAGAGAAAACCAAGACCTTCCATATGAGCTCTTATATCATATATTTGCTTGCAAGGACTTACAAATATACTGGCTTGGTTTGCAAGGGTATGGTTGGCAATGGCGAAGGACAATTCAAATCCTATGATTGCTATCCGCAATTACAGTTGAAGGAGAAGTCACACTTCAGACGAGCACATGAAGCCTTTCTTATGTATATCACTCAACTTCTCCAAGGCTAAACACATCAAAGACTCACCCGTGAGGCCAAAAGTCTGATTGGCAGATATGGATCCTGGTTCATCCACTTTCCCAAATTTACCTACCTCAGGATTCAAGGATTCTCAGGACGTCTGTACAGACTGCCCATTTATCCCACCAACAAAATCGTTTTGTTGGAAGTTCTAAGGCAAATGGAGACATATCAGAATATTCAAAGGCCAAAACAGAAAGCAACTGTCACTTTTCCATTTTTCATCGGCAATATGGAAGAATCATATCCAACGGCGCAAGCAGCAGAGAGTGCTCGACTGGAGATGCAAAAATACTCGTTCATATCGTACAAACCTAGGAATGACTTTCATCCACTCCATCACATTGGAACTGTGGACGGAGAGAAATACAAGCACCGGATAGACTTAGAAGATTTTTGGGCTAGTACGGCTAATGAATATGATGTGAGGAAAACATTGTGGTCAAGATTGTCGTTGAATATGATAAGGGCGATAGAACTCTTCCAAGTACCTGATCAACTGGATGATGATGGAGTATATGTGCAGCCGGGCTTCAATGAAAGCGAGCCACTTCCTCCGGTAAGGTGGTCCGAGCCTGACTTGGGTGACTTGGCAACATTCATGCGGCTTGTATTCAAATATTCCCAATGGTGGATAGACCAACAAGTGCAAGTGTTGCGGCGAAAGAATGTACAGTTCACATATGAATTGATGGGTGATACAGAGTCCTGTTCCTCAAATGCCGGTGCATTGGATGCTGCCAACTTGAGAAAAAGAAAAGAGATTGATGACTCTGTAGAGCAAAACAAGAAGGAAACAGTAGATGAAGGACCCTCTCAAAAGAGGCACAAATCCAGGCCCCTTCATTCGGCCACGTCCAAAAATATAGAGGAAATATTAGCCATGGATGAAGAGTCTTGGGAACATGTCAGAATTCCTTCTCCAGTTAGAGATGTGGAGCAAATGCAATCAGAAGATGATGATCAACCTTCTCCTACAGGCACGGAAATTCTGGAATCAGACGATGCCACGGACATCATGGATGGAGAATTCGAAGAGGGAATGATTTCCGCCCTCAAAGGAATCCAGGAAGACCCATCTGTGCAAGAGATTCAAAATATGTCGGAAATTAATGATGTGCTAGAAGTTCAAGATGTGCAGGATGTCCAGGATCAACAGGAAGATGGAATTCAACAATCAACCATCCCAGATTGGCTGAAAGAAAGACTAAAGAGAAAGGCGCTAGTAGAGGTACCTGAAGAGGATGACGCCACAAACTTCTTGGCGAGGCTAGAGCAAACTACCACAAGAAAGAAAGCCAAGAAATTTTCTGCCATACAAAGGGATGAGGCTGGCAATCGCACAGTGCAGACAGCAATTCCTACAATCGATAAATTCTAGGATGAGATTGCCCCAAATGAATATGCCATCACAACTATCGATATGGGTCCAACGACAAAAGGGCAAGAAGTTGAGAACTTGGATAATTTTGTTGCAACCATGAAGTCTAGGCTGGAAAGGGAAGTGGCAAAGAAAAGAGAATATAAAAGAGAAATTGAGCGTCTAAAAGATTATATCCAGTATCTAACTAGGCCACTCAATCAAGGTGACTAGTTAGCACCTCCACTTCCAAATTCTTCACAGGGACTGGTTGGAAATTTTGAAGAGTTAACTACAGCCAAGGAAGCTAACGACTGGATGGATGGAAAGAAAGATGAGGCAATGGCATTCGCGAAGAAGCTAGCATATGTGTATGAGCAAACTTCCTTTCTGCTATCACGAGTTACAGACTTAGCGGAAGCATGGGATGGCCTCCAAGATATTCAGAGTAAAATTATCCCATGTCTTCAAGAGTTAAAGGGCATCCCGAAGCAAAGGTTGATTGATGACAGGATTATCGAAGCTGGAGCTGCATATGATTTCAGCGGTTGGTATTACGCACTAATTTCATGAGGAGAAGTCCTGGGAAGGGTGAAGCAATATGGCGCCAAAGTTGAAGAGCAGGCAAAGGAGATTAGAAGTAAAATTTATCCAATGGTTGTAGATATGCTAGACCGAGATATTGTTCGAAATAAACACTTGCAGCCACAAAATTTAAAAGAACAAGTTCAAAGAATTTTCTCCACCACCTCTGGGCCAATTATGAAAGAAAATTTTACCAAGGCATTTAGCTTCATGACCGTCAGAGATGCTTTCTTGCTGCATGAACCAAAATGGGCGATCACCTTTGCAGAATGTGCTGAAAGTTTGGACTTGCTGGAATACAACGTCAATGCGCTGCTGGACATTGCCATGGAGGAGGTCAGCCTGATCGTGTCCAGATTCACCAAACGTAATGCCTTGCAAGTGGATAAGGATGCAACTCCAGATGCCTGAAGTTCTCTCAAGTTAACTGATGGATGTTTAGGAAACCCTAATTAGGGTTTAGTTATGTTGAATCTGGGCCATTAATCTCATTTTAATCTTGGCCATTCATTGTAATCTGGGAATGCTATATAAACCCCCCCCCCTTCTCTCTCATTTTCATAGATAGATAGATCATAAGTAGATATCAGGAGATTAATAGAGAATTAGAGATTAGAGCATTAGAAGAGATTGTAGAGAATAAGAGAGAGAGTTTTATGAAATTTTTGCAAAAGACTCTTGATAATAAAGTTCATAATGCATGAGGTGCTTTGAATCCTTTGATTGTCAAATGGTTGCATGGTTACATATTTCTCTTCCTCGTCTAGTAAATTTAAATTAGAATTTCATTTAAATGTATGTTAAAGAGAATGATAGATTAATAACAAGGGTTAGCAAAACTTAGCTCATACTTTCTTTGAGTGGATGCTTTTCATTCAATGCATAAAGTTAGACTGAGTTTTATTGTGGATGCTTCAACGTTTACTTCGAATAATGTTGTTCTATTGATGGTATTGTTCGTGGTAAAGAAATTTTAAGCACAAATCCCAGAAGATTGCACTTGCTTTGTGTAGTTGTCATTTAGCGTAGTGAAGCAAAGTATTGTTTATTTGGTTTCACTTAATCCTTGCCGTCTCTTGATTTCATAGGAATAGCATAGGACTCCTAAACCCTTACTCTTTTTCATTTTTTTTATGAAGTTAGAAAAAATCCAAAATGATACTGTATTTATGTCTTTGCTTTTCTGAGTAACTTGCAAAAGTAAATCCCTATTGTGCCCCGAACAAATCAAATCAACCACAAAGCTTATCCACACTCATCTTAAACATTGGAATTACCGTATGATCTTACTTGCAGTCTTAGCATATGAGGTAGTTTTTCAAGAGGGGATATAGCGTCTTTGACACTTTATTCTAGAATGTTTGTTGTGTCATAAAACATGCATCAACAGGTAGTTGCTTCAACTTCATAAATTCTAAACAAAGATTAATTTGAATATCCTTGTTTAGTTATTATTTGGTTGAATTTGTTAGGTATAGGTAATTGCTTCCTTTGCTAACCATTATACTAAAGGGGCGTTCTTTCTATATCAAGACCCTTTTCACTTTTTGTTAGTATTTTAGTAGATATCATGATATAGAGAGCATCTAAGGGACTCATTTGGAGTGGTCTTCAACCCATCTAGAGACCACTTGCCATTACATATTTTTGGAAATGAATATAAATACAATCTCATTGCATTTATTTGTCTTAGTTTCATTCATTTATGTATGCAATGTGACTAAATACTTCAACAAGTATAACCTAAGTCACAAGGTTCGCCGAATCTGAAGTATGAGATTCGAATTTTTGCAAACTTGAAATTCTTTAATAAAGTTCGTTGAAATTAGGCGAAATATTCGTATGGCTACAGTTTCACTTAAAACATTAAAAAAAGCATTTTTAGGGGTTTTACAAAGCTTTTTTTAGGGTTGCGACAGTTTTTTTTCTGATAAAATTTAGCTCTTCTTCCAATCAAACACACAACACTCAATATTTATCGCTGGTTTCAGTCTCGCAGTCTGAGGCAAGTTTCAGTTCGCTGCTCCTGTCGCGACTCCATAACCGTGGGTTTCAAACTTTAGTGTCTTAAATCTTCTTGTTACTACCATTGCGCCTAGTCTCACGACCAGATTTTTAGCCGCCGTGCCTAGTCTGCTACTCGCCATGCCTCCACAACTCCACATTTTCCTGCACGTAGCTTCGTAGATTTTGTTTTTGTTTTTTAGGTTTCAGTATTAAATTTTGTTTTTTGTTTTTTGGGTTCAGTATTAAAGTCGTTTTCTTAATTTCGTTTTTTCATATTTCAGTATTAAATTTTGTTTTTGTTTTTTAGGTTTTTTTATTAAAGATTAAACGCAGTTTATTAAATTTTATTTTTTCATTTCAATATTAAACTATATAAATTGAACATGTATATTATTAAAAGTTTAATTTTATCTGTCTTTTAGATTTTTAAAGTGATAGTATTAAAAATATATTATTAAAAAAATTAAATATATATAGATTAATATATTAATAATTAATAAACATATAAACTATAATATAATATTATAATGGATTAAATCACCTAGTCCATTATAATATTATATTATAATTTATATGTTTCATTTATTAATAAATTTATAATTTAGATTTATATTAAATTTTTAACAATATATATGTTTATTATTAAGGCGAATTTAATCCGAATTTCATATTTTTCAAATTTTTTCTTTGTCGAACTTCATCTGAATTTCAATGTTCTTGAACTCGAATTCGAATTCGAACCTTGTGACTTAGAGTATAACCATATTCTCATGATTATCATCCCTAAGAAACTTGCTACTTGAAGAAGTGTAATATCCACCCCAATTTTTTTCAATTTTGCGCCTGTTAGCATTAGCCAAAATAACAATGATAAACAAATGAATTAAGCTACCTTCCACTTTCTGATCACCTAGATTTCGATGTGGGTAAGGTGAGAGCATACGATGGCAAGGTGTACATTGCAATAATCAAAGAAACCATTTGTTCAGTGGGGTCAGCAATAATGAAGAGTCAACTGAAAGCAATTACCTTCCACTTTCTGACCACCCAAATACCGATATGGCCTATCATGTCCCCAATTTGGAGCAATAGGGAGA
Source organism: Sequoia sempervirens (assembly GCA_007258455.2). Taxonomy (NCBI): domain Eukaryota; kingdom Viridiplantae; phylum Streptophyta; class Pinopsida; order Cupressales; family Cupressaceae; genus Sequoia; species Sequoia sempervirens. The sequence goes on along the minus strand of VDFB02000008.1, from coordinate 34,619,837 downwards.
ATTTATTAAATTAATTATTTATAAGGTTATTAAATAAATAAATAAAAAAAAGTAACCTTATATTTAATTAATTTAATATTAAAGTGTAATGCCCCTTTCTCAAGTGTGATGAATTCAGTTGACCGTTGGCCTATTCCGGAGACCCGTAGGCTACTCGGAGGGTAAAATTAGGGTTTCTCGTTTTGGAGGTGGTTGTTGCTCAAAATTTGAAGATTGATTTGCGGATTCTTTATGGGTTTTCAAAGAGCTTCGCAGTGGTATGACTTGCAGTGCAATCCAAGCATCTTTTGGAATTTACTATTTTTAGTAAATTCTATTTCTAGCAGTGGTCATGTGGTTTTTCAGTGTAGTTGGCTCTCTTCTTCAGCCAGTTCAGTTGGGTTGCTCAATTTTGGCCTTGGGATGCATTTTGGAGAGATAAGTTTAGTTGATTTACATAATGTTATATTTTAATGTTGACTCCCCCCTTGGCCTAGTTGCATCACTTCAAGTTGTTTTTAAAAGGGGACTTCATGGGTGGACGCCTCATAGGAGGTAATTTAATATTTTGAAGGGTTATATTCTTGCTTGAAGGGGGATGCCTACTTTGATGGAGAGATTATTTTTAATAAAGTCAAATATTGCCTTAATGTAAAAGGGACGTCCTTCTTAGAGGGAAAAAGGTCATTTCAAATTTGAAAATTAGGGCGCCACTTCTAGAAGCTTCTGGAGATTCCTTGCTGAGCTTATAAAAGGTGACCTCTTCCCTTCTGTAAGAGACCTGCCTGTCTCTACTTCTGTTTTTATGCTGAATGATAAGGGTTTATAATTTTTTTCGTATTTTCTCATAGATTGCCAGTCAAGAAATCAAATACAAGAAATGTAAACATAAACCCTACTGCAACAATGCAATTAATTTATTGATTTTCTTTTAAAGTTTTTACAAATATGTGCATACCTAGAAATACAATCTCCTGTAAATTTGAAGCAATAAATCTGATGAAGCATAGACTTGACTTCTGGATGAAGCCAATAGTGAGCACCTTCAGCTGATATTCCATAACCTCAAAATGTTGATACAATGAAGAGTTTTCATTCTCCAAAGCCGATACGCTGGCAGAAACCCTTGGGCTCCCTTCCCCAAACGCCAATGAGAAATTATCAAACAAATATCCAATAATCAATTTTGAATGTCTCCAAATGAGCCCCTTAAGATTCTTTTATACTTTTCCTGGAGGAGCTCATACACTTTTCTCACCAATGTGGGATAAAAGTTAATAGGCCAATCCCCCAATTTGCCTTTTAAAACATTTTAATAAAATGTTTGCACATTGGAATATTAAAAAGTGTCCTTGAAGTTGGCGCCCAAGTAATTAATTAAAGTGGCTCCCTTTTTAATGATGAATGGACCCTCAAGTCATAAAGTGCAAATACAATGTTATAATATTATATTAAAATATTAATTATTATTAAAGTCACCTTTAATAATAATTAAACATTATAACTTAGGCAAACTCCTTATTTCACCAACTCAACTGAATTTGGGAATCGACACTGCCAACATGTGAACTTTAGGTGCCCTGCTATAAATAGAATTGCTTGCCGGCTGTCTTACTATAAATAGTAAGTATTATGAAACTGAATCAATTGAAGGCTACTTGAACCCACACGAGATGCTGAAAAAGAGATTCCTTTGATCGTCGCCAAAAGAGACCCTCTAACCAGACATAGTAGCCTACGAGGGCCGAGAATAGGCTAAATCCACCGAACTCTGATGCTCGCAAAATTGGGGACATTACACCTTCATTGGGGCATCTTATGTCTACAGAAAAGTTATGCTGCCGAAATGGTGATTGGATTGCTTCGAGGAATGAACGCCTCCTAGCCTTGGCTCGACTTCTTGCTTGAAAGATAGCAACTAGTGGAGAGTTAGTTGTAGTTGAGTGGTCTTGTAGTGAGATTTTGCATTGTAGTGGTCTTTTGCATGTTGGAGTTGAATTCTTGCATATTCTATCAAATTCTGGAGTTGCTGATCTTCATGGCTGATTGTAAGTTTCTTTCATAGCTTTCATAATAAAATTATTCTTGTTCTGGGTATTGAACCTTTGAGTTTCTAAGCTTGGGGCGTCCATTCTTGACAAGTTTCAGATTTTATTATCATGAACTGAATTTTCTAGAGAGAAATCGCCCTTCCTTGAGGGTCGTACCATTCTGTACTTGCTTTGAAATTTGTGCCAAAAAATATACAGCAGTTTGGGTCAGTCTTAGGGTTCTTACTTGGGCACCATCATTCTAGGAAGCTAATGCATTTTATTTGGGATCATTTGGATGAGTCTAGTGTGAGTTGCAAGCATTTTAGTAAGGTTTTGTGTTGTTGGTTATGTATTTTCAGTCCATGGTCTGTCATATCAAATTTAGGAAATTGCATTTTGGTGAAGGGTTGGTGATTAGAAAGTCTTATTAAGCTTTGTGGAGATCATATTCTTAATTGCAACATTGGAGAGCTTCTCATCTTGTTCTTTGCAGGCACACTCTATTACAATTGTAAGCTGATCAGTAGTACTGTCAGCATTTCTTAATCTTTCTCTTCATGCTTTTGTAATACCCACTGAATAAGTGGAAGAGGTTGGCTTGCCGCCTATTTACGTTTTGAATTGCATTGTAGTTCTTAGCATCTCCACCATATGGTAGTTTCATTCCCACTCTGGGTTGGAAAGCACATCCTTGGCATCGAGTTTACTTTCAGCATTTGTAGTTGGTAGGGATCCTCTGACCATATGTTCGTCCACCTTAGACACATTCTTGGTTAGAGTTGCTCTGTTCAACAATGCATAAAGATCCTTTGACCATATGCTCACACCTTGCCCAACTCGGGATCCTGGTGTACATTCTTGGTTAGGGTTAATTCCGCATCGTTTGGGTTTTCCAGCTAACCTTAACGGGTGCATGTTGTTTGTAATTGCATTCAAAAAATTGAAAAAATTGGTTCAAAATATTTCAGTGGTATCACAGCCACACATCCTGCCATCCTGTGAAAAAGAATTTCTATGAGTGACAAAGAAAAAAGATACTTAGCAAGGGAAGACAACAAAGTTGCAAGTCAGTGGCAGCCATATCAGGTTCTAGAAGGTCAGACAGCATCAGAGGTATTAAGAGCACATTGGGATTCTTCTCAGGGAACGGTAATGGGAGATGCTGAGAGGTCATCAGGTGGTAATGAGAGGTTTACTAGCAACAAAGATGACAGTGGAAAAGGTAGAGAAAGAATGCCAAGTCCGGGAAAATGATTTGAGAGGAAGATGGACGCCATGTTGGATATGATGTCTTTCAGGATGGGGAAAATGGGTCAGAACCCAGTTCCACAGAACAACCTAGGGCATATGGGTGAACACAGTGCTTCCAGTCAGCATAGTGGACATGTTAACCAACATACTTCAAATAGCACCTACATCTCTTCCAGGCCATTTAAACCCACTTTCTTGGCACCAGTGAACCCTTAACCTGATCCTGAAGAGAATGCATCATTTGTGGAACAGTTGAGACTCAACCGTGCTGAGTATGATTCCCTTCCTGATGAAATCAAGCAAGACATGTCCTACAACGACTTTGTGGACCATAAAAGGAAGAATAAAGGGTAAGGAAGACATCATGAACATAGGGGAACAGCAGTACAGAGGGACTTACACCAAGCCATCAACAAGGTTACGCTTCCACATTTCGATGGTAGTGATAGTAGCTCAGCTAGAGCTTGGATACAAAAGTTAGATAATTATCTAGCCCTCTGACCTATGGCAGAAGAGGAGGCAATCAAGTTTGCTACGCTTCACTTAGATGGGGTACCACACGAATGGTGGTACCATGGCCTAGTCACCTTGGGTCATCGGTCTATCACTACCTATGATGAGTTCACCAATAGACTCATAGAGAGATTTGAGAAAAAGGATCAAGAAGTGCATTTCAAGGAGTTGGCACAGCTTAGACAATATGGCACAGTTGATGCCTACATAGCTGAGTTTCAGAGACTTTCAGTAATGGTCACGGGAATCACTGAGAGGCGGTTGGTGATCCTATTCAGTGAAGGGCTTATGGAACCCCTCAAGGGTTGGATTAAAACTTTTGATCCACTATCCTTACAGGAGGCAATGAAGAAAGCAAGAAATATGGAGTGGGCTGCTCCTAAAGCAAAATTTCAATCCAAACCTTCATTCCACAAAAAGGATAGAGGAAAAAGACCTCACCATAAGGAGTTCAAACAGCATAAAACTCATGTCACAAGGTTGGATCCAGAGACACTTAATGAACTTAGAAGAAAGGGGTTATGTTTCCGGTGTAGAGAAAAATGGTCCCAAGATCATATTTTCCCAAAAGGAGTCAAAATTCATCAAATTGAATACTATTCAGCTGAAGAAAGTAATTCTGATTTTTCAGACCGACAGTCTCATTTTGATAACAGTGAAGTGGAAAGTGCTTCAGAAGAGTTTGAAGATGAAAAGGGAAGTGGAGGTACTTTGGCTCAACTTTCGAGCTTTCACAAAAATGAATCCTTCAAAGTTCGAGGGATGATTAAGGGGCAGCGAATAGTTGTTTTGATTGACACTGGAGCAACGCATAACTTCATTGATGAAGTGGTGGTAGCAAAGAAGGGGCTGCAAATAGAAGAATTTGAAGGCTTCAAGGTTATGGTTGCTGATGGGTTTCACATCTCTTGCACCAAGAAGATTTCAAACATGTCTATGCAATTGGGCAACTATGAAGTCAAGGATGACTTCTATGTAGTCAACATTGGAGATACGGATGCCGTCCTAGGCATTCAATGCCTGCATTCGCTTGGAGAGATCTCTCTAAATCTGCAAACCATGGAACTCAAGTTTCAATCCGATAGAAAGAAGGTGGTGCTAAGGGGAATGTCAAATGGTGGTCCTCGGATTGTGTCATTCAAGAGAATGGCAAGGCTGATTCGGCATGATCAAGTTGAGTGTGCTGCGGAATGTATGATTCTTCCAGCTAGTTCTGTTGAAACAAAGAGGGACTATCTTCCTGATATTCAGTCTATACTCACCAAGAAGAGCAAGGTGTTTGCTGATTTACCGCCTGGGCCACCTCTTGAACGGGGTTCAGAGCATGTCATAGAGCTCAAGGAAGGGGCTAAGCCAGTCATCACAACACCATATCGGTACCCTAAGAAGCAGAAGGATGAGATTGAGAAAAACATAAAGGAACTCTTGGAGATGGGCTTCATTCATCCAAGCAAGAGTCCCTTCGCTTTAGCAGTTGTTCTTGTGAAGAAGAAGGATGGTACCATCCGCATGTGTGGATTATCGTGCTTTGAATCAGAGCACAATCAAAAATCGATACCCTATTCTGAGGATAGATGAACTCATTGATGAGCTACATGGAGCCAAGTTCTTTTCAAAGATTGATTTGAGGTCGGGCTACTACCAGATTCGGATGAGAGGGTCTGATGTGGAGAAGACAACATTTAGATGTCACTATGGTCACTTAGAGCTTTTAGTCATGCCATTTGGGTTGACTAATGCTCCTGCTAGTTTCCAGTCTTGTATGAACAGAGTCTTTCAGAAGCAGTTAAGGAAGTTTGTATTGATCTTTTTTGATGATATCCTTATCTTCAACAAGACATGGGAAGAACATCTCAAGCACTTGGAGGAAGTGTTTAGCATCCTAGAATCAAAAGTTTGTTTGCCAAAGAATCCTAATGTGAATTTGGAATGAAGGAGCTACTTTACCTTGGTCATATAATCAATGCTGATGGAGTGAAGGTTGACCCTGAAAAGATCAAGGCAATAGTTGATTGGCCACCCCCAGAGAACTTGACTCATTTGAAAAGGTTCATGGGTTTTTGTGGTTTTTACAGAAGATTTGTGAAAGGCTACTCACAAAATGCTGCTCCTCTTACTGATCTCACAAAAAAGGGGGCTTTTTGTTGGTCAGAAAAGGCTCAAGTTACTTTTGATAAGTTCAAGAAGATCATGAGCTTTTGTCCGGTTTTGGCCATACCAGATTTTTCCAAGGCTTTCGAGCTACAGTGTGATGCATCCGGAGAAGGTGTTGGGGCTGTTTTCATGCAAGACAAGCATCCCATTGTGTTTGAAAGTAGAAAGTTAAGGGGTGTTGAAGGGACCTACTCCATCTATGACAAGGAAATGCTTGCAATCATGCATGCATTAGCTAAGTTCAGACAGTATTTGGTGGGGAGCAAGTTTGTGGTCAAGACTGATCACAATAGTCTCAAGCACTTCATGCATTAGAAAGATTTGAACGAAAGACAACAAAAGTGGGTGAGTAAGCTTCAAGCTTACGATTTTGACATTGAATATGTCAAGGGGAAAAACAATATTGTGGTGGATGCTCTATCTAGGAGACCTCATTTGAGCTCATTGTGTGAGCTTACTGCTGATTGGAAGAAGATGTTGCTTGCTGATTATGTCAAAAATCAGTTTGCAACCAGCATCATTGAAGGTACTTTTCATGATGAAAGGTACAAAGTGGTTGAAGGTTTGATACACTACAAGGGAAGGATCATTTTGGCGGCTGATTCTAAGCTCAAAAAGAAGATTTTGATGACATTCCATGACATCCCACTTGCTGGTCATCAAGGTTTTTTCAAGACATATAGGCAGATTCAGGAAAGGTTTTCTTGGAAGGGGCTGAAAGGGGAAGTCCAACGCTACATCCAAGAGTGTCCCACTTGTCAGATGAACAAAAATGAGCATTCTCTACCAGCTGGTCTGCTGCAACCTCTTCCCATTCCCAACCAAAAATGGGAAAGCATATCAATGGACTTTATCACTGGATTGCCAAAGGTCCAAGGCAAAGATTGTATCTATGTTGTAATGGACAGATTAACAAAGTTTGCTCACTTCTTTGCCATCACTAGCTCATTTTCAGCAGTTCAAGTTGCAGATTTGTTTTTCCATGAGGTGTTTAGATTGCATGGGTTGCCAAAAAACATTGTGAGTGATAGGGATAGCAAGTTCCTAAGCACCTTTTGGCAAGAAGTCTTCAGGATGAGTGGTACGGTGCTTACTCCAAGCACTAGTTATCACCCTCAAACGGATGGTCAAACAAAGATAGTGAACAAATGGTTGGAAGGCTATCTTAGAAACTATGTTTCGAAGCAACAAAGGGCATGGGTGAAATGGCTTTATCTAGGAGAGTATTGCTACAATTCATCCTTTCACATTTCAATAAGAATCACTCCATTCATGGCTCTCTATGCTTATGAGGCTCCTAGCTTTGTTGATTTGGTGTTTGGTGATAGCAAAGCCCTTCAAGCCAAGGATTTGTTGCAACATAGTCAAGATATCTTGAAGTCCTTGAAGAACAACCTTCAAATTGCACAGAATCAGCAGAAGATGTACACTAATCAGCGGCGTGTTGAGCGCTCTTTTGAGGTTGGAGATATGGTTTATCTTCGACTTCAACCTTACAGACAGTCTACTCTCAAGAAGAGTGGAGCAGAGAAGCTCAAACCTCGCTTCTATGGGCCATTCAAAGTTATCAGAAAGGTTGGAGCAGTAGCTTATGAATTGGAACTGCCATCGAATAGCATAGTACACAATGTCTTCCACGTGTCTCGCCTCAAGAAGGCACTTGGACATAATGTTGTTGCTTCTTCACAGTTACCACCTTTGGACGAAGAAGGGCAGTTGATTTTGATTCTAGAGGAGATTATTGATTTCAGAGAGCGTTCTTTGAGAAGAAGAACAATCAGAGAATACTTGGTGAAGTGGAAGAACTTGCCTTTGGAGGATGCAACTTGGGAGAATGAGAAGATTTTGCAGCATCCAGACTTGCGATTGCTTGAGGGCAAGCAATCTTGGGGAGGGCGGACTGTAATGTCCCCTTCTCAAGTGTGATGAATTCAGTTGACCGTTGGCCTATTCCGGAGACTCGTAGGCTACTCGGAGGCTAAAATTAGGGTTTCCCATTTTGGAGGTTGTTGTTGCTTGAAATTTGGAGATTGATTTATGGATTATTTCTAGGTTTTCAAAGAGCTTCACAGTCGTATAACTTGCAATGCAATCTGAGCATCTTTTGGAATTTTCTATTTTTCGTAAATTCTATTTTCAGTAAATAATGTTATATTTTAATGTTGACTCCCCCCTTGGCCTAGTTGCATCACTTCAAGTTGTTTTTAAAAGGGGACTTCATGCGTGGACGCCTCATAGGAGGTAATTTAATATTTTGAAGGGTTATATTCTTGCTTGAAGGGGGATGCCTACTTTGGTGGAGAGATTATTTTTAATAAAGTCAAATATTGCCTTAATGTAAAGGGGACGCCATTCTTAGAGAGAAAAAGGTCATTTCAAATTTGAAAATTAGGGCGCCACTTCTAGAAGCTTTTGGAGATTCCTTGCTGAGCTTATAAAAGGTGACCTCTTCCCTTCATTGGGGCATCTTATGTCGGAAAATTTATGCTGCCGAAATGGTGATTGGATTGCTTCGAGGAATGAACACCCCCTAGCCTTGGCTCAACTTCTTGTTTGAAAGATAGCAACTAGTGGAGAGTTAGTTGTAGTTGAGTGGTCTTGTAGTGAGATTTTGGATTGTAGTGGTCTTTTGCATGTTGGAGTTGAATTCTTGCATATTCTATCAAATTCTGGAGTTGCTGATCTTCATGGCTGATTGTAAGTTTCTTTCATAGCTTTCATAATAAAATTATTCTTGTTCTGGGTATTGAACCTTTGAGTTTCTAAGCTTGGGGCGTCCATTCTTAACAAGTTTCAGATTTTATTATCATGAACTGAATTTTCTAGAGAGAAATCGCCCTTCCTTGAGGGTCGTACCATTCTGTACTTGCTTTGAAATTTGTGCCAAAAAATATACAATAGTTTGGGTCAGTCTTAGGGTTCTTACTTGGGCGCCATCATTCTAGGAAGCTAATGCATTTTATTTGGGATCATTTGGATGAGTCTAGTGTGAGTTGCAAGCATTTTAGTAAGGTTCTGTGTTGCTGGTTATCCATTTTCAGTCCATGGTCTGTCATATCAGATTTAGGAAATTGCGTTTTGGTGAAGGGTTGGTGATTAGAAAGTCTTATTAAGCTTTGTGGAGATCATATTCTGAATTGCAGCATTGGAGAGTTTCTCATCTTGTTCTTTGCAGGCACACTCTATTACAATTGTAAGTTGATCAGTAGTACTGTCAGCATGTCTTAATCTTTCTCTTCATGATTCGTAATACCCACTGAATAAGTGGAAGAGGTTGGCTTGCCGCCTATTTACGTTTTGAATTGCATTGTAGTTCTTAGCATCTCCGCCATATGGTAGCTCCATTCCCACTCTGGGTTGGAAAGCACATCCTTGGCGTCGAATTTACTTTCAGCATTTGTAGTTGGTAGGGATCCTTTGACCATATGTTCGTCCACCTTGGACACATTCTTGGTTAGAGTTGCTCTATTCAGCAATGCATAAAGATCATCTGACCATATGCTCACACCTTGCCCAACTTGGGATCCTGGTGTACATTCTTGGTTAGGGTTAATTCTGCATCGTTTGGGTTTTCTAGCTAACCTTAACGGGTGCATGTTGTTTGTAATTGCATTCAAAAAATTGAAAAAATTGGTACGGAATATTTCATAAAGTGACTAAAAATAAATAATATCAAAAAGTCACTTAATAAAATAAAATAATATTCTATTCTAGAAGCTTCCTGGAAATGTTTTGTGAATTCTTTATAAGGAGCTTTTGGAGGGCATTTGAGATCATCCTGGAGTCAATTACATTTTTTGAATATTGGAGAGCTTGAATGCTTGACATAGTTGGAGAAGTTGAATTCTCTAAGTTTGTTAGTTTCGGTTGTGTAACACCAGCCCTAGCTAGATATTGGAGAAAGTTATCTCAGACTTTCTAATTGTGCCTGCAACTTCAAAATTTTGTGGCTTTAATTTGGGTATTGAAGGAAAAATCGATTTCAAAGAGTTTAATTGCAGACTTGGAGAAGTTCGATTTGGAAGCAAGAAATATTCAGTTTTCCTTAGCATTTTGTGAGGGCGAATTGTGGCAAGCAAGGGTCTATTTCTAAGAAGAGATAAATCGATTGAAAGGAAATTGTTAATATCGGCTTCAAGGAAAAGACGTCCCAGTTAAGGAAATTCGCATGGCAGCATACAGGTGTCAATCTCAGCTCAAAGAGATTCGATTGAAGTGTGAGCAGCTGTCTCAAGTTGTGGTTCCTATTCAGCCTTGGCGCATGTTTTGTGAGGGACGATTTATTACCAAACAGCAGGAATAAAATATATAAAAATCATAGAATATTCGCTGATGAAGGAGGCATCATGGCGCTGCAATTTTGAGTATAGAGAATGTGGGTTTGAGCAGATTTGAATTATTCTCTTCTGCCTATGAGACACTCCAGCATGGTGCACTTACCAGGTTCTTCAATCCACAATTTAGTGCTTTGAAATAATAAATTGTTTAGGAGGTTGCTGCTGTAGAAAATAGTTGCATAGACATTTGCATTTTCAGACATAGGCATTTATGGTAATTTGCTGTTATATGGCAGCCCTTGCAATGTAACTTCAGTCATCATTAAAAGAAAAATCTGAGTTATCTCCATTGTACTCTCAAGCATTGAGCTTCATTCATAATATCCAATTGAGGAGTTTAGTTTGGCTGCAATCTATTTGCCTAAATGTTTCATATATATAGTTGCATTAATTTTCATGCCAAGTGTTTGTAAAAATGTCTCTTGGCTGTAGTTATGCATTTTGCATCAGAATTTCATTGTAATGCATTTAAAAAAAATACAAAAACAGTTGCACTTCATTTCTCTTTCATTTGTAATCATTTGCATCATTGAAAAAGCATTCAAATCAGTATTGGCATCAATTCAAATCAAACAAACTCAAACTGAAACTCAAAACCAACAAGGACAAGGTTGCACACAAAGTGTTTGTCAAATTGTCTAAGGCACAAAATCAGACTTTTTACATCAGATTTGGCAAGGCACTTTACATGGGCAAGGTGCGAGAATACGGTGGTAAGGCTTAAAATTTAATGCTTCTGAAGTAAACCACTTATTTAGTGGGGTAAGTATGAAATCTCTCAAAACATGAAAGGAAACATTTGCTTATTCAGCGAGAATTACAACTAGAAAAGAAGGCATTTGGTAGCTAGCTGGCCAAAGCAAAAGGAAAGATCCTCCGCTTATTTAACGAGCATAACATGAAAAAAAAGAAAGTTCATCCACTTATTTAGTGGGAATTACATGAAACTGAAAGAGATCATCCACTTATTCAACAGGAATGCCACTTATTCAGTGGGGTTAGCAATGAAAACCAAAGATGAGCAAATCATATGGTACGGCCTAGGGTTGTAAAATGCAACCAGCAAACTGAAAACTCATGAAAAATCACTCCAAAATGCTCCCAATCATTGCAAATTAGTATTCACACCAAAATATGCATAGCTAGAAAACATCATAAGAAGTCAAAATTGAAAGCAAACTGAAAGCCATCACCAGTAAGCTCCAATAGTGACTCCTGTAGTGAAGCCACACCCACATCCAGCTAGAGAGTATCTTACAACTTTGAAACTAGAGCCACCTTGAGGGTTTTCATCCTCAAATCCCAAAGAATTCTATCTCCAATTCGGCATGACATCATTATCTCCAAATTGCATAACCCAAATGAGAGCATAGAGGGGGTTTGAATAGAAATCAGGGCTCCAAATTTCAAATTCCTTTTCCCTGCAAATGGGACGGCCAACTCCAAAAGAATACTAATTTTATTTTATTTTCAATAAGCCTCTCATCTAGGCATCCAAACGCAAGTTCCCCTTTTTAAAAAAACTTAAAGTCATCAAGGCTAGGTGTGGGGGTACAAAGGGGACTTAATTGAACTTTTCATAACTTAAGTCATAATATTAATTTTCGAAGACTTAAGTGATGGTGGATGACAATATGCCAAAAATATCAAAACTCGCCAATTGAAACTAGAAACCCTGCATTATACTCCTGCTAGGACCAAGTGCCCAAAATAACACTTACTAAAAATAGTGTCTCCAAATGCCAAATTAATCCAAACTGAGATGCACTGAAACTTACTAAAAATAGTAAGTGCAAAAAACAAACATTGCTAAAAAATAGCAATACTACCCATCGAGGATCAGAGAAAACCGAAAAAAACCCAAAAAACACTCTGGCAACCATTTACAAATATTCCCTGAAAGTGCTGGCAAGAATCCTCCAAGAATCTTGGAATCCCCCGAAATGCCTACATTTAGCCTACGGGACTTCAAAAATAGGCTAACGGTAACTAGAAAGCTTAGGACTAAGAAGAGGACATTACAAGAAGCACAAGATTATTTTTTGCATTGATGTGGAGTTTGGTGGTTTTTGGTAAGGATGCCAAACATAGGAAGTGAGAAGTATGTGATAACTTTGTGTGTTATTAGGACAGATCCCCACCTTGACCTGGGCAGGTCCTCTTGTCTCTGTCTAGGGTAAGTGGAATACTGTGGGAGGGTGAACAGTAGAAGGGTAGGAGAGGTCTGAAGAGGGGATGTAGCACAATAATGAAGAATAAATAACACCAAGTGGAGAGGCCATGTGTTGTAATTGTTAGTGTAGTTCAACCATTAATACTACATAAGATATTGGAAGGAAAATTTTGTTAAGGAAAATGGTGCTAGAGTATAGCTATGGCAAAAAATAGCTGATTTTACGTATATTGTACCCAAAATAATTTTTTTGGCATTCTGTATAAATTGAGCTAAATCTTGTTCAAATGCCGTTAAAAGTCTATTTTAGGTCAAACCAAGCATAGGGTCTTTGTGGGTTTCTGTAAAGAAACACGTGCAAAATTCTGAAAATTTGAAAATTAGGGTTTTATGCCCCATTTTTCAGGGAAACCCTCGAAAATAGGACCTTCCTAGAAATGATTGAAAATGATTTTGATAGGATTAAAAGGCTTCACGATCACATTGGTCAAGTCAGAATCATCAAAAGACACATTTTACTCTGGTGGGTCTATTTCTATTTTTCAGGAACAAAGTTAGGAGCTCCGCAACCATTAATGGCAGATTGGCTAGTACCAAGTGCTAAAAGCTAAGCTTCAAAAGCTTCAACGACGCAACCATGGCGAAAAAGATCTTAAATGATGCTGTTTGATGAAGGAGATTCTTGAAACCCAAAAAGGTCAAAATTTGACTAACTCTGGAAACGTTACGAAGGAGAGACAAGTTCGCAATGCTGAAAAGAGCCTTTTTCAAGCAGGGGCGCCCATGATCTTTAAAGGTCAAATGCAATCTGTTGAATCATTCAAAGCAGTCATCCTCAGCGTTTGCTTGCTGGCTCGACAACGAAACAAACAGCTAGATCATCTGCTGAGTTGATCATAAGCAGTTGTTGATGAAGCGAAAAGAGGCAGTTGAAGAAATATCAGGAAACGACTATCGAAGGTGAAGATCAAAGAAAAAAGAGCCTTTTCAAAAGAAAGGCGCCCTTCTTTCTAGACCTCTAGATGCTGACAGATGACCAAAGGCCTCCCAGGACAATCTTCTCAGCCTAGGTAAATCTCAACAACGCAATTGTGAGCACAGGCATCTGACGAAGCAATCAACGAGTAATCAGGATCAAACTAGGGCACATTTCAGAAAAAGATAACTAAGCAGAAGAGCAAAAGTGCCCTTTTCAATGAGGGGTGCCCTTGAATAAAGGGACTTGCTGACATGGTTTTTGAGACCGCACCAACACAGAATAAAGTCTCCCAACGGACGCTTTATCCTCTCTTGAACAAAGTATTCAGCATGCTAAGATTGCGAGTAAGGTCATGCTTTCAACTCCAAGGTTCCTTAAGTGCGAATAGGCTCAGTTTGGCTCGATGTGATTTTGCTGGTATGTCAAGGGGACTTACACAATTGTTCGACAGTCAACAGCAGACAGCAGACAAAGGGTTTTCGCGTAATTCAAATGATTTGGCATGTGAGCATAAGTTTCCTAATTCTAACCAGAAATGAACTGAATTTTAAAAGAGTGTAGGGCCTAAGGAGTTTATCTTCTATCTAAGGACGGGACGTGGGATCAATCTTGATAGACTTCGACCAGACTCTGCTCCGCCTCACGTTGGACAACTTACACAAAGTCGGTGCAATCTTCAAGGGAGTGACAAGAGGTTTTCAAATTATAACTCAACATGTAAGCACCATCAGAACGACGCATACGAACACATGAATCACAATTGAAGTTAAGTTTGTAAAGTTTTCCAGTTGACCACACAAGGCAAACTTACCGTCAGCAAGCCGCTAGTGGTATGGATGAAATGAAGTAGTCTCAATTAACACCACAAGTCCACAACTAACATCTACTTGCATGATAATGAAAACTATTTTACTTTACGCTACTTGAAAGATGCTACGTGAATTGGAAGGACGAAGAAGCCTCAACAACTATTCACAACAAAGAAGGATTCACCATCAATGAAAAATTCTTTTATTATGAATGCATACATGACAACTTCTTACAAAGTATCCAAAGGGAAGACTTTCCTTCCTTTTCAATCTACACTACTTTACTTTCTATTCTATGAACTTTTCTCTACTCCTCTAAGCTCTGCTTCTAATCTAATTTCTAATTTCTAATGAGGGGGACTCCCCCTTTATATAGCTAGCCAAGTCCCAAAAGACGGCTAGGGTTACAATCGGCTGGATGGCCCAGATTGTGCCACCTCAGCCCTAAACAAGATTTGCCCTAAAAACCGCCACAAAGGAGAGTGGGGTAATAAATGCGCCATAATGTCCACCATCATCCTTCTAGAAGATTCCGTTTGTAGACGCGTTCACACTGTTCTTGATCTTCTTCTTGACTTTTGTTTTTCAACTTCTTTGTCACTTGAGCTAACACTTAGCCAATTTCTTGCAACTTTTTCTTCCTTCATGTGAAACTTGTAACTTTATCTTCCTCCGAAGGTTGTAATATCATCGTGCTTCACCACTTCAAGTCATCGTGCTTTGGCCTTGACGCTCATCCTGCAAAACAAGCAAGGAAAAGAGTATTAGAACACTTCATAATAAAATCTTAACTTACTTACCGGGATTTCATGCTCTAACTTCCAAGCGTTCATCGCCTTCACTAGCCAACTTCACGTTCAAATTCTTCATGCCTTAGCCAAATTTGCAACTCATCTTGCATTCTGTCTGGCGCACTTCATTCTGATATTTCATCCATCTCAGGCTCGTGAAAAATCCTTTCATCAGGAATTTGATTAAAAATCATCTAGGCGATCACCTTCAAATTCATCCACCAAGGCAAATTTTATCTTGAAGACACGTTTTATTCCTTGCCTTAGAAAATTTTCAAATTTCCCTTAGGAAAACTCATCAATCCAGTGCCCATCAAAAATCTTCATCTGGAAATCCCCGGCAAGCTGTGGAAGACCTCAAAATCCCTTACTCATCGATAATCATCAATACCCAGAAGAAAATCTCTTTCAGAACGCGTCGAACTCATGGGTGCACGACGAACGGGTTCATTTGATTTTCTTGAATTTTGAACTTTGGAGAAAATAAATAAATTTTTTCTAACAAATTTGATTCCGTTCTTCATATCTGTGAAAATCCTGTTGCTCTGACTCGAAAATATTTTATCCACTCTGTGCAGCTGGTATTCTCTGACTTCACCTCCGGCAATTCTGCTCACGCTTCAGGAAAATTCCATCACCTCTCCAGACTTGGGCATTTTTCTAAGGGAGAACATTTGTGCCTTAGAAAATTTTATATCCAACTCGATCAACTTTGCCTGTGAAAATATCAACTTCACTTAGAAAATATTTTCATTTGAAGCTCCAACGCCTTAAGAAATATTTTCTTTTTCTTCATCTAACATCTTAGGCGCATACCACTTAGAGAATTTTGAAATCACGTCTTAGTATATTATCCTCACCTCCTCACACATATCACCTTTGGCGCATTTGAGGCTTGAAGAGGAAAATCACGCCTTAGAAAAATTCTCTAATACCACTTACCACCTTAGGCGCATTTTTGCATGTGAAGAGGGATGACGCCTAGCATTTATCAAGCTTTCACCACGCCATTAATCACCTTTCACCTCATTTACCACCCTGCCTACACCTTTTACACCTTCATCTTGGCGCATTTTGACATGCAAGGAGGATGACTCTTCACATTCCATTGTTTTGTCTTCACTTGACTCATTTGGGCGCATTTAGGAGGGTGAGGAGGACGAGTTTGCAAGCTGGGCGCATTTTGCATGTGATGAAGGATAAAAGACTTTGACTTCATTGACTCCTTGCAACCTTCGGCGCATTTTACCCTTGCTGGTGGATGAACTCTCTCCAACGTCCTTGGGTGACTCTTCACCTTCTACATTTTCTCTTCACATGGCCCAGTTTGGGCGCATTTTGCATAGGGAGAGGGATAAAAGATGTTGACTCTTTTGACTTTTTGAGAGATGGGCGCATTTGAGGCATCTAGGAGGATGAACTTCATACTTAGAAAATTTTTGAATGCTGCTAGCTTGCATGTGGGCGCATTTTGGCCTTGGAGAAGGATGCAAATGTTTGACTTTGTTGACTTTTCTTGCCTTGGGCGCATTTGGAGGGGTGAGGCGGATTTCTCGTGCCTTAGAAACTTTTTTTTTTAACCTTTCTGAGCTTTCCTTCTTCTTTTGGGCGCATTTCCTCATGCCTGCAGGACGAACAAAGTTGACTTTCTTTGACTTCTTCATCTTGGGCGCATTTGGACCCCTGAGCAGGATGAACGCCATACTTAGAATTTTTTATGCCTCCTTACTAGCTGGGCGCATTTTGCCATAGCAACTGGATGAAGTTCCAGCCTTAGACAAATTCTCTTGTTCCTCGCCAGTATTTCATACCCTGCTATTTATAGTAAGTTCTCTGAATTTGCACTTCTGAAGCTCGGAATGTCCCAATATTTTAAGCATAGCTTCTTCATAACCTTATCAATCTGTCGGCACTGCCACTTTTAGTCACCCTGCTATTTTTAGCCTATTTCTGAAGGTGGCTTACTATAAATAGTAAGTGCTCCGTTTGACTTGAAATTTCACCAGCAAATAGCCTGAAGGACATTGATCGCGGTGGTTTACACCGGTTTTCGAAAATTCTGACCTTTTACCCCTCTTTTTAGGCTCCGAAGTTGGAAACCCTAATTCCCCTCTTAGCATGCGTCCTCATGCATTTCAAAGATCTCTGCTGCTCGCGTGGCCCGCGACTCCGTGATTCTCGAATCGCTAGGGAAGCGGCCGCCGGACACACTCGCTAAAATAGCAAGTTCCCCATCGGCGGTTATCTTCGCTTGCATGTCACACCATCGCTAAGCTCTTTGAAAAAACCATGAGAATCACCCACTATGCAAAAGAAACTGCGACACCCAAAAAGCCCCAAGGTCGAGCCTCTAAGATTACCCGCCCGTACATCAACTGCCTCAAAACTGTATGAATATCCGCAACGCAAAGAAAACCGGATCCGATCAATGAATGTAAGATTATAAAAAGGACCCCACTGAGGCGAATTCATTTTGATAAAGGTTTACCGATCTTAGTCGAGGCATTTGAGACTTAATCAAGAATGACTGAGTGCTCATTTGAGACATCCCATCTAAGGCCAGGCAGAAAGAGACTCTAGACCAGAATGGAAGCGGAAGACTGAATGGCTCTGGATTATCCCGTTGCTCACATAGACGTCCCAGAACCAAAGACCATTTGATTAAGAATAATTGATTCTTCGAACCATCATACAGAAAGGACACTTACTCAAAAGGGGAGAAGAATCTGATATTGGATCAGAACACTTTCATCTAAAACCTTGTGAGTGTGTGCATTCGTTCCATCTCTAAACCATATCGACTTCCGGAATCGGCCGCAGCAAGTTATATAAATATCTTAACTTCAAAAGCATCCTGGACATTGCCTCGCTGCCAGTCAGGCGTCCATAGCCCCGACGAGGTTGTCGCTACAATTCTCACGAATATTGCTCCACTGCCGGCCAGGCGTCTATAGCCCCGGTGGAGTTACTCGTATGTTCCCAAAAACCAATATTTCATAATACATCTTTCATTTTTCACTTTATCATTTTTTTTTTGTTTTTCAGATATTTCTTTTGAGCACATTTTCTCTTTCTTTTTGATCTCTCCATCAATTCCCTGATTGGCTGGCAGGCAATGAAGCCTCCAATGGGTTTGAGAATTGTAGTGGCGCTGAAGCAAGACGTAAAATTTTTACCTGCCAAAACCTTTCCCAAGAAACCAAAATGACTCAGAATGGAGATAGGTAAGATTTTTAGGATCTTTAGACTCGTGTGTTAAGACACAATAACGGGTTAACCTTCCAAGACGAGTTCAATCGCTAACTGGATGATAACAAGAGGAAAACAACCTTAGTCCTTTTCAAAAATTTATGCAAATTCCAGCGGAAAGAAACCACGTTGTGAAGATTAAAACCATCATCACCCCTTCTCAACGGGAAAAACCCTTTATCCTTGCCCATTCCAAACCAAAACCACTTGAGCGGACAACTCAAGGGACGGAAACGCCAAACCAAAAACCCAAAGGGCAACAAACCAAAACCAAAACGAAACAAACCGAAAAGCAAACAGAAAAAGAAACGGTAAAGAAAAACCTAATCTAACTATGTTACAGAATAGGCTCTCGGAGAGAACCTAGGGTTGGAAATAATGCCTGAGGGATTGCCCATCGACTAGCAATGGGATATCTCCTCCTGTTCTTGTTCGTAACTTAAATGCATCATCTCCTAGGATCTCAGAAGCTCGATCAGGGTCCAACCATGATTTGTCGTTCCATCCGTTCATGACCCTTTGATGTATGGTGAAACTTCCCAGAGTTTCATCTCTTTTCTCCTCCAAGCGCGTCGGCTGGGAATACCTAGTTTGAACCCAATCTTCTTTCTTATGGACTTCTCCACATTCTTCTTCTAAAGTGACTTGTTGAACCATCTTTGTAACTTGCTTCGAGGCTATCTTACTCATGGCACCTATGTTCTCTGAATGGAAAGCCTCGTGCATTCTATTTGATAAATCTTTGATGGAGGTATTTTCTATCTCTTGCTTTGCAGAATCTCCAAACATCCTTTCATTCTTATTCCTACTTAAATCGTTTTCAATCAACACTTCAGTGGAGGAAGGCGTATCTTCTAAAAACTTTTCTTCTTTCGGGCCCTGTAGCAAAAGGGCCTCCCTTTTGACGGGTTTGTACGAACCCAAATCAGTTTCCACGAACAAGATATCACTGTTTTCACCACATTCTGTGATCATTAATTTGAGCCGTGGTGTACTTTCAATTTTTATCTGATTTGGAACTCCCTTCCAAGGCAACCACATGTGGGAGAAGTCAGTTGCGATGTATCCATTCAATTTCCTTGTCCAATCTCTACTCAACAGCATACCATAACCATCAGGGATATCTACAACTGATATGTCAATGCGACTCTGAATCCTAGGATCCGCTTCCAACTGCATATGGATGCTATTCAATTCTCCTACAACTGGAACTTCAGTCTTATCCAGCTGAGTCACCTTCTTGTTGGTCTTGAGCGGAATTATACCTAACGCCTGACATACCTTTAAAGGCATGACATTACTTGATGCACCAGAATTGATCAAACAGTTATGCAATAACTTCCCAAAAATTCTGACTGAAACAAGAAACGGGGCTGGCTCATCCCTTCCCTGATAGAATACCACTGGCTTCTTCCTTTCATTTGCTGAGGCATTCTCCTTTTCATCTTTTCTACTTGATTGAAATTGATTGTCTCGAACAACCTCTTTTGGATTTTGCGTTTGCTCTTGTTTTTTCTTCTGCCCCGTAGGAATATTGAACCTAACTTTCTTCTTATCTTCAATCCATGACTTTTCAGGAGCGTTTGAAGAACCTTGTACCATACCTACGAAATTTTGAGGTTGTTGCGGAGCTTCCCAAGTGTCAAATGGCGCATGAGGCACTTCTTCTATCATATTTGCACTCTGCACAGGACGAGACTGTGTGTTCACAGGAGGATTCCTTGATGAACTAGATATTTCTTGGGAAGTATCCTTCACAATGGGCATTTCATATACACTTTTCAGAATTGTATCTCTGACCTCTGAAATCTTCATTAACTCATGTAAGGGGAGACTAACCTTCATCCTTTTAAATTCTTCTAGTACATAAGAGCCAAGCCTTTTCACGTCCTCTCTAGGAAGACTCTCCTTCTGCCTTTGCTCAGCTTGATGAACTGGCTGCTGAATAACTTGTTGTCCTCCTCCACCTTGCATTGCATTCTGTCGCTTGTACTCTGGAGAATCTCTAGGTAAACCTGGATTATTGCTTGCGTTGGGATGCGGCGGAGTTGTAAAGTTATTGGGAGGTATTGATGATGTCAGTGGCTCTCTCTGATGATAACTCCTTTGATAAACTTTAGGAGCTTCACCTCTAATAGTTTGAAAAGCTTGTACCTCTCCTCTTCCTTCCACCAACACGCTATTGTTGAGAGGCGGAAAAATGTAACCATCTCTATGAAGGGGCTCTTCTGGTGATGCATACGTGGCGTGAACTTCTGACGGTATTTGAAACTCTGGCATCCCCACGGGAGCGTTTGCTGAAGCTAATGGAAATTGGTGATTAACTGGTGGGGGCGTGTAACTCTGAAACTCAGGCGGAAAGTTGGAATCTTCTATTATCAATGCCTGATCATATCTGGGTGCTGGGACTAATTCATATCCTGTAATTGGAGGGTTCTCTGTGGCCCCTGTATTACTTGCTTCACTCTTGAGAATACCAGCCACAACTTGGAATTCGTGACACTAAAGTTCAGAGTGCTGGTTCGTGTTATGTAACCTACACCATCCTGATGAGGCAGTTTCGGCCATATAAACTCTATCTGCAGGACGGTTTTCAGGAGGTGGCGGATTGTCCAATGGCGAGGGCACTCCTCCGTTGTTGGGACCTGTATTCCAAGACCTCCTCTGAAATCCTAGATTGTTATTTCTATACCCATGACTGTTATCTTGATGGTATCCTTGATGGGTATCCTGATGACTTGCAGGATTATTCTGATATCCTCGGTTAGCACCTTGATGTGCCTGATAATTTCGTTGCATAGTTTGTGTCTGATTATTTTGACTTTTGAGGTGAGTCACCTCGGCTGACAGCCTCTTCACTTGTTCTATTAAATCTTTTATCTCATCCTTCTTCACTGGTGGCACTGTGTTTTGGAGATAAACACGCTGTGTGACTTGCATCTGGGACAAAGGCATCCCAGGATGGAGAACTAACTGACTTGATGGTGCTTGCACTTGATAAGCTGGCCGTGGAATTGCATTTAACGCCGGAACTTGTTGATTCCATGTTGGGACCTGATTGTTCATTGTGACTAAGCCAGTATATAGTGAGGGTCCGGTTATATTTTGTCCTAAACCTTGACTTACTTCAATAGCTTTAGCGTAAGCTTGATTTATATCTGCTGGAGTGGGGTGAGATCTTACGAACATTGCAGTCAAAGGATCAAGCGCTGAATAGTAGCATTCTCGAGCATCGTCAACAACATAAGGAGTGCGTAACCTATTGAGGGCCTTTTGGAACCTATTGTTGAATGCACGAATGGGCTCTTTGTCTTGTCTTCTCACCTCTGCAAATTGACGATAAAGCTCAACAGGGGTGATTGGTATACCAAACTTTCCGATGAAGGCCTCCTTCATCTGCTCCCATGTCCTTATAGACCCCACTGGTAGGTGAATGAACCAAAAACGAGCCTCTTCTCCCAAAGAATATGGAAATAAGCGGCAAGCCACATCTGCATACCCAATCTTCCTATTGCGTAGGTGACCTTCAAACATCTTAATATGGTCCTCGGACGTGTAGTTAACATCATTGGCAATGAACTTAGGACAAAAATTTTCAGGATTCTTTGGCATCTCATGATAGTCTTGAAACTCTAGCGGAGATGGATTGGTAACCAACCATGTAGCACCGTTTGGAGCGGGTTGGCCTCCTTGCTGACCTCCTGGTTGAGCCATTGCTTGAATTGGTAGTCGCCTTTGATACACAATCACTTGGGCTGGATGTTGTACAACAGCTTGAACTTGTTTCGGCTGAGCAAACCTCGAAGCACTAGGTGGAGTTCTGAATAAGCTTGAAATTTCTTCTCCGCTTTCTTCGCTTGGCTGAACTTCTTCGTTTGATAAAAATTCTTCACTTGACTCGATTTCTTTGCTTGAATGAACTTCTTTCTTCTTCCTTGATCTTGTAGGTAGCTCTAACTCCACAAAATCCCTATATGAACTGGGTGTAGACCTCAAGATTCTCTTCAACTTGTCTGGCGAAAATGAACTAATACGATCCAGGATGTAGCTACTTCTGCGCGGGATTGTTCAATCTTGAGAGAACACCATCTTGACTTATGATAATTTTCTCCAATAGAACCTTTTGTGTACTTCAAACCCTTTCTACTTCAACACAACTGTAGGCTGTAGCTGTCAATCGCCCTCCTTCTAGCGCCAATTCTGTTGACGTGGTTTTTGAGACCGCACCAACACAGAATAAAGTCTCCCAATGGACGCTCTATCCTCTCTTGAACAAAGTATTCAGCATGCTAAGATTGCGAGTAAGGTCATGCTTTCAACTCCAAGGTTCCTTAAGTGCGAATAGGCTCAGTTTGGCTCGATGTGATTTTGCTGGTATGTCAAGGGGACTTACACAATTGTTCGACAGTCAACAGCAGACAGCAGACTAAGGGTTTTCGCGTAATTCAAATGATTTGGCATGTGAGCACAAGTTTCCTAATTCTAACCAAAAATGAACTGAATTTTAAAAGAGTGTAGGGCCTAAGGAGTTTATCTTCTATCTAAGGACAGGACGTGGGATCAATCTTGATAGACTTCGACCAAACTCTGCTCCGCCTCACGTTGGACAACTTACACAAAGTCGGTGCAATCTTCAAGGGAGTGACAAGAGGTTTTCAAATTATAACTCAACATGTAAGCACCATCAGAACGACGCATACGAACACATGAATCACAATTGAAGTTAAGTTTGTAAAGTTTTCCAGTTGACCACACAAGGCAAACTTACCGTCAGCAAGCCGCTAGTGGTATGGATGAAATGAAGTAGTCTCAATTAACACCACAAGTCCACAACTAACATCTACTTGCATGATAATGAAAACTATTTTACTTTACGCTACTTGAAAGATGCTACGTGAATTGGAAGGACGAAGAAGCCTCAACAACTATTCACAACAAAGAAGGATTCACCATCAATGAAAAATTCTTTTATTATGAATGCATACATGACAACTTCTTACAAAGTATCCAAAGGGAAGACTTTCCTTCCTTTTCAATCTACACTACTTTACTTTCTATTCTATGAAGACCTCCTTCCTTTTCAATCTACACTACTTTACTTTCTATTCTATGAACTTTTCTCTACTCCTCTAAGCTCTGCTTCTAATCTAATTTCTAATTTCTAATGAGGGGGACTCCCCCTTTATATAGCTAGCCAAGTCCCAAAAGACGGCTAGGGTTACAATCGGCTGGATGGCCCAGATTGTGCCACCTCAGCCCTAAACAAGATTTGCCCTAAAAACCGCCACAAAGGAGAGTGGGGTAATAAATGCGCCATAATGTCCACCATCATCCTTCTAGAAGATTCCGTTTGTAGACGCGTTCACACTGTTCTTGATCTTCTTCTTGACTTTTGTTTTTCAACTTCTTTGTCACTTGAGCTAACACTTAGCCAATTTCTTGCAACTTTTTCTTCCTTCATGTGAAACTTGTAACTTTATCTTCCTCCGAAGGTTGTAATATCATCGTGCTTCACCACTTCAAATCATCGTGCTTTGGCCTTGACGCTCATCCTGCAAAACAAGCAAGGAAAAGAGTATTAGAACACTTCATAATAAAATCTTAACTTACTTACCGGGATTTCATGCTCTAACTTCCAAGCGTTCATCGCCTTCACTAGCCAACTTCACGTTCAAATTCTTCATGCCTTAGCCAAATTTGCAACTCATCTTGCATTCTGCCTGGCACACTTCATTCTGATATTTCATCCATCTCAGGCTCGTGAAAAATCCTTTCATCAGGAATTTGATTAAAAATCATCTAGGCGATCACCTTCAAATTCATCCACCAAGGCAAATTTAATCTTGAAGACACGTTTTATTCCTTGCCTTAGAAAATTTTCAAATTTCCCTTAGGAAAACTCATCAATCCAGTGCCCATCAAAAATCTTCATCTGGAAATCCCCGACAAGCTGTGGAAGACCTCAAAATCCCTTCCTCATCGATAATCATCAATACCCAGAAGAAAATCTCTTTCAGAACGCGTTGAACTCATGGGTGCACGATGAACGGGTTCATTTGATTTTCTTGAATTTTGAACTTCGGAGAAAAAAAAAAAAAAATTTCTAACAAATTTGATTCCGTTCTTCATATCTGTGAAAATCCTGTTGCTCTGACTCGAAAATATTTTATCCACTCTGTGCAGCTGGTATTCTCTGACTTCACCTCCGGCAATTCTGCTCACGCTTCAGGAAAATTCCATCACCTCTCCAGACTTGGGCATTTTTCTAAGGGAGAACATTTGTGCCTTAGAAAATTTTATATCCAACTCGATCAACTTTGCCTGTGAAAATATCAACTTCACTTAGAAAATTTCATGAAGGCGCCTAGCATACTTTATCTTCCACTCACCACCTTGGATTTTATTTCACACTTAGAAAATATTTTCATTTTAAGCTCCAACGCCTTAAGAAATATTTTCTTTTTCTTCATCTAACATCTTAGGCGCATACCACTTAGAGAATTTTGAAATCACGTCTTAGTATATTATCCTCACCTCCTCACACATATCACCTTTGGCGCATTTGAGGCTCGAAGAGGAAAATCTCGCCTTAGAAAAATTCTCTAATACCACTTACCACCTTAGGCGCATTTTGCATGTGAAGAGGGATGACGCCTAGCATTTATCAAGCTTTCACCACGCCATTAATCACCTTTCACCTCATTTACCACCCTGCCTACACCTTTTACACCTTCATCTTGGCGCATTTTGACATGCAAGGAGGATGACTCTTCACATTCCATTGTTTTGTCTTCACTTGACTCATTTGGGCGCATTTAGGAGGGTGAGGAGGACGAGTTTGCAAGCTGGGCGCATTTTGCATGTGATGAAGGATAAAAGACTTTGACTTCATTGACTCCTTGCAACCTTGGGTGCATTTTACCCTTGCTGGTGGATGAACTCTCTCCAACGTCCTTGGGTGACTCTTCACCTTCTACTTTTTGTCTTCACATGGCCCAGTTTGGGCGCATTTTGCATAGGGAGAGGGATAAAAGATGTTGACTCTTTTGACTTTTTGAGAGATGGGCGCATTTGAGGCCTCTAGGAGGATGAACTTCATACTTAGAAAATTTTTGAATGCTGCTAGCTTGCATGTGGGCGCATTTTGGCCTTGGAGAAGGATGAAAATGTTTGACTTTGTTGACTTTTCTTGCCTTGGGCGCATTTGGAGGGGTGAGGCGGATTTCTCATGCCTTAGAAACTTTTTTTTTTAACCTTTCTGAGCTTTCCTTCTTTTGGGCGCATTTCCTCATGCCTGCAGGACGAACAAAGTTGACTTTCTTTGACTTCTTCATCTTGGGCGCATTTGGACCCCTAAGCAGGATGAACGCCATACTTAGAATTTTTTATGCCTCCTTACTAGCTGGGCGCATTTTGCCATAGCAACTGGATGAAGTTCCAGCCTTAGACAAATTCTCTCATTCCTCGCCAGTATTTCATACCCTGCTATTTATAGTAAGTTCTCTGAATTTGCACTTCTGAAACTCGGAATGTCCCGAAATTTTAAGCATAGCTTCTTCATAACCTTATCAATCTGTCGGCATTGCCACTTTTAGTCACCCTACTATTTTTAGCCTGTTTCTGAAGGTGGCTTACTATAAATAGTAAGTGCTCCGTTTGACTTGAAATTTCACCAGCAAATAGCCTGAAGGACGTTGATCGCGGTGGTTTACACCGGTTTTCGAAAATTCTGACCTTTTACCCCTCTTTTTAGGCTCCGAAGTTGGAAACCCTAATTCGCTCTGCATGCGTATCAAAAGATCTCTGTTTGCTCTCGTTTCTGTGGCACTGCGATCAGCTCGTGATTCTGAACTGCTGGGAAGCGGCTGCCGGGACACACCTGCTAAAAATAGCAAGTTCCTTACTGAGCGGTTATCTTCATTTGCATGTCACACCATCGCGAAGCTCTTGAAAAAAGCATCAGGAATCACCCGACATGCAAAAGAAACCCTGACATGCAAAAGAAACCCTGACATGCAAACCCTAAAAATAGCCTCGGAAGGCTGAATTCTGAAAGTGATCGTCTCGTCTTGCATGTTATATCATCGCAAAGGTCTCGAAAAACCCAGAAGGAATATCCAAACATGCAAAGAAAAACTCTGCATCTGAACCCTGAAATTTGTCCCGGAAGCAGGACTGCTAAAAATAGTAAGTTGTCTGTTTTTGCTCAAATTTTGCATGCGAACAGCCTGATACGCTCTGAATGTGTTGTGCTTGTCGGAATCTCAAAATAGCTGGCAAAACGCCCCGAATTGTGCACTTACTAAAAATAGTAAGTACCTTGGAATCTGATGAAAATTGGCTGGAAACCCGCTGGAGACATACTAACAACAATGTTAAGCTCAATTTTCAATTTATTCACCTTACTCGACCTCGGACTGACCAAGAAGACTCAAACCCTAATTTCAGACTTGGCCACATTCACGTTTAAGCTCGATGATGGAGACATCCCGGAAAGACAGACATCAGAAAAGAGACAGAGAGAGAGAGGGAGAGACAAAACCCAAGCCAGAAGACCAGAATGGAGCAAAAATTAGGGGTCCCCATCTTGGATGGGGCGATGTGTGAAAAGGTCACAACAGGACTCCAAACCGACTTTTGAGTTTTCCAACTCCAGTCGTCTTTGGTGAAACAGAGCTGGCTACCTAACGAGATATCAAACGAGATCATTTGATTCTCTGATCAATGAGAAATCCAGATCAAAGCACAAGAGGTCAATTCAAAAGGCTGAAAAAAAGAAGATTGAAAATTCACCAAGGCAAAAGCAAAAGTGCCCTTTCTTGGAAAAGGCGCCCTTTCTTTTTAGGCCTTGTACTCAGTTTTTTGCCATCAAGTCTCCCAGGCACTTCTCTTCCGGTTGGATCTAGCTCAACAGTGAATGTACCGGCAACAACTCAGGATCAACAAATCAAGCTAGATTCAGGATCAAATTGGGGTCATTCGATAGAGAAAATAGTAAAAAAACTTGCAAAACTCAAAAGGGATGCCTAGAAGAGGTCAGAGGCAAAGTTGTTTACTAAAGTCAAGATATTTTGAGATAAACTTGGCCAACTCACTCCACGATCAGTGGAAATCACCTTTTGAACTTCAAATCAAGCCAAATCAACTTTTGATCATGAGTTAAGTTCCCAAACTTGTGGATCTAAGGCTTGAGTCTATGTAATCAAGGTATAGGCATCCCACTTCATTATTTCATTGCAGGTTGATGATCAAGAACAGCCATAAGCTCTCAAGGACGCCATTTACAGATCTGGCCAAGGTTTTCATCTGTTCTTCAATATTTCTTGCAAATCTAAAGCAGAAGAAGATTGCTAATCTGAGGTTGGATTCAGAGACAGATTTTCTCAGGGAGTCAAATAGAAAAACTTCCAATCCATCTTCTGTCTAATTCTTCTCTTCTTGTCTTAGGTTTTCTTGCATGTCACACAAAGCAGTAGGCTACACCAAATTTGATCAACTAGGCAGATTCAGCATAATTTTCCAGTGAAACCCATCTCGTCAGATTTTCCAGAATCACCAAACTTGCTGCCCCTATTTTTAGGGAATTTTCCGAAAAAGTTTCAGAATCAAAATTCTAAGGAACTGGGTTTGTTCAACATTGAAGCACGAACAAAACCCATGTGCCAGACTTTTTCCCGAAAAATACTTCTCAGCAGGGCGCTATTTTTAGGGGTTTTTGAGAAGATTGTCTGAACACATTTGTAACGAACACACTTGTACGATAAAATTAAAACTTTACAATTCATACATAAAAGTAAGAACAATACCATTTTGATTAAACAATTTCTTTTCAAAACATAAATAAGAAACATCTTTTGCATCTTTAAACTATTTCATTTCAAATGAAATTACAAAGCATGAAGAGAAACATACATACATACATACATAGCCCGTAGGCTTTTGACACCAATAGAAATAAGAAGGTCCAGGAATCCGTCCTGTCAAGCTTTGGATCATCCGTCGGGTGTTCGTGGAGGAGAAACATCACTCGAGCGTTTTTCCGCCAACCACGAACTTATAATGCGGTCCCCCGCACGATCATTTTTCAATGAACGGCCCTCCCTTCGAAGAAGAGATTGGTTGGGTAACCTTTAATGACTACCAACTGGACATAGTGCTGTGATTCTACAAAACTAGTTTTCGTGCTAACGGCAAATCACAAACTAGGTTGTATTTCGGAATCACGGTGAACTGACAGTGTAGTACAACAACTAAATGGTTCCTTACACTACTTTGGCCAAAGTGTTTACGTTCAACGAAGAACATAGGTCATATGTCACATTCACTAGCCAGGTTCAACTTGCCTTAAGGCTATCTTAATTCTACGCGTAGGTTGGTCTATCGGGGTAGTCCGTACCCTAGACTTCCTACAACATTTTACTACTGGAATGATGAATCTTTTAAACAAGATACTACAACTGACGCCCTAATTCAGGATATATTCATCCTAGGGATACAATAACTTGATTAAGTTGTTTGTATTAAGTTGTAGAGTATATCTTGCAAATATACTTGACTCAACCCTAGTAACTATTATTTAAACACAAGCATATGCTCATTATATAGAGCCATATAAACACAATACAGATTGCTTTCCATTAACTAATGTAAAGTGTACACCATTGACAACAAAAGCCAAACAAAAGCCATGACAAGACTATATTCATGATAATGGTTAAGAAACTATTATTCTTTTTAGTTCAATCTTAAGATAATCAAACTCATTTCTTTCCAGCCATGACTATAATTCAGAGAATTATCAGATTAATATGAAAAGTAAGAGTTTAGCATGCCTGATTTAGCTTTCCACAAGTTTGGGAAGATAACTCCTTCACTGGCCTTTACTCAAATCACTTTCAGCTTGGATACTTGTAACCAATTACTCAACACAGTAAAAGGCAATTCCTGATTACTCCTCTTCTATTCAAAGATTACCAGCAATTTCAACTTCTGCTCTCTTGTATTAACAAAATAACTTAGCAATTCTTCTACTATGGCGAATTCACTTTTTAGCTATAAAATGCTCAAGAAACTTGACTGTAAATTCGTGTGAGAAAGAATGCCAAACGCAGGTATATTTATAGGTTGAATTCAAAACCGATTTCCACCTTCTATGGCGCCAGTACTGCCAGCAGGTTGAAGAATATTTCAAACTAAAAACGTGTATCAATTTGGTGAGGGTTTCGACCTCCATGTTTGACAGCAAGAAGTTTATTTCATTTCGAATTTGTTTCAGACTGTTAAAAAACGTGACAACTTTCAACTGGCGCGTTTTTACAGTTAGGTTAAATGCCAAGTTTCAATTCAGACTTTTTCCTTGCTCAAATGGCGTCCACATTTCATTCTTTTTGCAAAGCAAGAAATATCTCATTTATTTTCTGACGCCTGGCCCTAGTCGCGCGATTTCTCTGCGCGTTTTTCATTTTCCTTCAGCATTTTCGCGTTTTTTTCTTCTTTATTTCTCTTTGGTAAATCTTCAATATTTTAATAGAGTTTTCAAAGTAAAAATGACGCATTTATGCAGGCTCATATTTGAAGTTTAACATTTCAACGAATACATTTGAGAAATCCGCGTTTTTAAAGCAATTCGCGATTTTAAGAAATCCGCGATTTTCTTCCCAGATTTGCATTCGTATTTTATAAAAGTGTTTTAAAATGTTTTAATTTTCATTTCATTTGATTTTGTCAAATCTTTTATTTAAATATATTTGTATATTCTATTAAAATACTTATATAATATAGTTTATGTATAATTATTTAAATTATCAATTTAAATAATATTATATACATTTTAAACTATATTATATTAATATTTTAATATAATATTAAATATATTGAAATACTTAACTTTATACTAATACATATATATTCATTTACCTTATACGTTAAACATGTAAATTTATATATATGTATTCGTATAATTTCAGAGGCAAAATATCATTACAATATATAATTCATTTATCTCGTTAGCCGTGGGTATGTATATTTGTATATATATCAGTATATATACTACATGTATAAGTATCCATAAATACATTTATATCGACACATACATATGGCATATCCATCTGCTTAATACGTTTGTATCGACATGAATGTACTTATGGGTACTTGTACATATCGTATTCGTATGTACAAATACACATATCCACCTCTAACCAGAACTTATCGTTTATAAGGTTATACTGGCAAGCATCACTTGTTTACATATTTAGAAGAAGACACGACTCCTAATGATACTAGACAAGCCTACAGATGACTTACCTTTAACCAGAACAATGACTTAGCTTACACAGTTCTAAGGTTTGTGTGTGTGTATGTCTAGTTGGTATCCATTACTGTTTACCCGACCAAGTTCTTCCCCGAGTGATATCTCTCCTCTGCCTGGAGGTACGAACCTGCTTCCTGCACACCATGTCACGACAACGGAAATCATATGCTCAAAACAAAGCAGAATACATGAAACATTTCAAAAGTTAGATTATTCATAAATCAATAACCTTATATTCTCCTTTGTGCAGTATTTCACCAAGAATAACATCAAATGAAACAACATTCATATTGAAAACGAGGTACAAGCATCATTAATTTACCTTCAGAATTCACATTTACTCTATCTAGTAATGGTAAATTGTAACGTCTCAATTTGGGATGTAACAACATTCGTGTTTGCAGTCAATAGGTGAGTTCTTCACAGAATGACAATTTGGCGTCCTTGGGCTCCAATTGAACAACCAGACCTTGCACTAGCAACTCTCCAACCAGATTTTACACACATTGCAGGAGAGCAAATGGACATCATTAGCAGTCTGCAGATCTTTATCTTTGAAAAGAATACATCTCCTGCTCAGTGGAGAGCCACAGCAATTACTCTGGACGAAGAAGAAAAAAAGGCTGATCTTGTAGCAGAAAGACCAATTTTACCACCTCCCGCGTGGCAATAAGCACCTTGGCTTGCCAGCTGTGAAGAGGTCATTCCAAGCATGGAGCCACCAAAGTTACCAAGAGCAACAGCTTGCGCAAGAAGAGGAGATGTCGTGTCATCAAAGCATTAACTATCCGGAAATGGAAGAAGTCAACACATGGATCAAGGAGCTGTTGATCGGAAATGGTGAAGTGTTAAAAGACACCAAAGAAGGACGTCCTACACCCTCCAAGTGGCATTTATGATACTTGAGTTTGACTTGATGCTCATTCCAAGTCAACTCAAGAAGGCATTAAATGTAGTTGGAGTTAACTTGATGCCCCTTTCCAAGTTAACTCCACATCCCACAAATCATGAGTTGTCAGATCCCACTGATTAAGGATGTCTAATTGACTTCCATAATTTGTGGATCTTAGATCTCCACTAAATGTGGATGTCTATTTTGGAGGGATACTTTACATTAAAGTTCACCTTTAGTTTACTTTCAGTCAACTGAAGTAGTTTCCAGTTGACTCTTTATTTACTTTCAGTTAACTGAAGTAGTCTTCCAATTAACTGCTTGTTCCCCCTTTTTAGGAATAAATCTTGCTAATTGATTGGCAAGAACTCAGTGTTAACTCAAGGAGATTTTGGGGTTGCCCACTCCTTTGAGTTCTATAAATAAGAGCCTTGGGCTCATTGTTTGTTTAACTTTTACTTGCTATGCAAAATTGTTGCGTCATTGTTGCCAATAGCTTTGAAAGCGGATATTTGTTCACTCTTGGATGAGAGTTCGTTGGTCGATTGTAATTATGCATGATTTCGTGCCTTTCCTATCCCAACCTTTGTAATTCGTTGATAAAGCTTGAAGAAGAATATCAGAAGGCGCTTGCATTTTGATCTACCTATTTGAGTTATTTCTACGTCTTGTTTCAAATAGCTTGTTGTTTCATTTCCCTCCTCGGATAGGGGTTCCTCCTTGGATATTTGTCATTGACAGTTATCGTTTGTTGTTTTTTAATGTATTGTCCTTCAATCTATACTTCGGATAGGGGTTCCTCCTCCTTAGCAAGCTTGTTGGCCAAGACATCGTTAATTTGTTGTTTCTTGTAAACCATTTCCTAGCCCATACCTCAGATAGGGGTTCCTCCTCCTTGGCAGGTCTCAGATCCAGTTTACCGTAAAGAGTGTTTGCTTGTACCAACCTTATCCCGGTATATATCTGAGAGTTCAGAGCCTCGGCCATATTCTCAGGAGACGGCGAATTCAAGTGATCCAACCCCTTCATTCCCTCTCCTTTACCCTCATGCTCTATTTACCTTGAAGGTATTGGATGGATTAAAAGCTAGAATAGTCGTAGTTAAGATCTGCAAAAACCAGAGAAAAAGCTTAGCTGCAGCGCATTGTGTTTGTGCACCCTTGTGTCCTACCGCTAAAGTACAAAAAGATAGGAACCTTAGTTTACCATTCCCTTCCTTACGCATTGCTTTCAGCAGAGAGGGACTTCTCTTTAAATAACGAAGAAGTGTTGCAAAACATTTGAAATAGCTGAACGTTTACAATCAGCACTCCAGAGGTGCTAATTTAAACGCCAACAAGGTACATGAGGACGTCTAGTTGAAACTTTTCGAGATTGAAAAAATGAGATTGGCAAGAAATTGTTTGTCAGAAAAAATGTTTTGAAGGGGACAGTAATGAAAGTAGAAGAGAAAAAAATAAATAGAAGATGTAGAATCTAAGATAACAAACATAAGGAAGTAAATCATGGATTAGAACATGTCAAGAAAGAAACTTACCCAAGAATGCAAATGGATTTTCTATAGATTATAGATCTATATTATCTTGTAAATCATATAGTTCAAATGAATGCAAAGAGAACCAAACAGATTAAAGAGATCTGAGGTATTCAAGAGATATCAGCAAATTTCTTTTCTCAAGAAAAAAATGGAGCCATGGATTGAAGAAAACTTGCACCCAGAAATGGAATCAGAGCTAGAGAAACCTGATTCCATAACCTATAGAGATATGTACAAGGAAAAGCAACAAGGTCTTCAATAATTTTTTGAGGTGGTTGCAGACAAAGAATTTTATAAAAATATAAGTTGTTAAGTTTATGGCACTCATCTCTTAAGTAATATACTTGGCAATCAAAATATTTCTATTGTACATGTCAGAAGAATTCTAGGTTTTATACTAGAAGATACCAATTGTAAGGATGCATTTAAATAAACATTAATATTTTGTGGGTTGAGAAGAAAATGTGAACACAAATTTGCATTGATACCTGAAGCTTATAAACCTACAAAATACAATCTATATAAAACTAATATTAGATTAGTTAAGGAGGTGGAAACAAAAAATTACAAGATTTTGGTTGAGGAAATTATTCTCAAGGTGGAGACTCTTGATCAGATCTCACCTATGGTCAATGCCCCAAAAGGGATCTTTCTAAGTAAGCTTTGTTTATATTTTTGGACATCTCACTCTATATAACACACACACACAGAGTTGTATTAGGCTCATATTTATGGCACATGCACACAAAGTTGTATTAGGCTCGTATTTATGGCTCTCACACACACACACATAGTTGTATTAGGCTCATATTTATGGCTCACACACACACACGCACACACACACACACACACAGAGCACACATAGAGAGAGTTGTATTAGGCTCATATTTATGGCTCACTCACACACATAGAGTTGTATTAGGCTCATATTTATGACAAACACACACACACACAGTTGTAAAGTTCTTAGCCAATGATGCTCAACACTTCTCTACTTTTGGCATGTGCTCAAATGATCTATTGTTTCGGAAGGCCATAGTTGTATCCATACCCAAGAAAATGACATAACCCAAATCATAAATTCATATCCTTTCCCATACTCATACCAACAACTTAGGCTCATATTTATGGCTAGATCATTATCTATGCTATTCAAAATTCTTAGCCAATGATGCTCAACACTTCTCTACTTTTGGCATGTGCTCAAATGATCTATTGTTTCAGAAGGCCTTTCTTTGATGGTTGCCTTCTATAATTGTTCTTGTGAGTCTACCAAGTCATCAATGTCTTTGATGTTGCAATGGCTTATTTTGTCTTGTTCTTTGAAAACATTATTTTCTTTTTGCAATGATGCCCAATCATTTTCCATTAATTATTTTTTATTGTGCCTCAAAATGGTGGAGAGATACATAAGATTTCCTTCTTGACTAGTTTTAGAAGCAATTTGAGGGGTTTTGTTGTTGAATTTTTCCACGGATCTTTATTTGGAAGTTTTCCTTTGGTTGTTGTTGGATCTACAAATCTCTGAATGTCAATACCTTTCAGATGGATGCTAGAAATGAAAGCTCTTATTTTTTTCCATGTGTATTTTGGTGGGACACTTGTCTTTGGAAGGCTTTGGGGTTCTCAGCAAACATCCTGTTGGCATTTCAATTCGCACCTCTGGAGTGCGTATTGGAAACAGATAGCTATGCACAGTAAGACTGCTCTTCAAATTATGAGGGGAAGCTCCCTCTTTTGCTGATTATGCATAAAAAGAATATTAAACTAATTTCCTATCTTTCTATCTCAGCTGAGAGCACAAGGTTTATAAAACTCTTTGCGTTGCAGCTGAGGTTTTCTCTGGATTCGTCACTTCAACTACAACTAGGCCTGAATTATAACGCTTGTATGTCCTTGAGTAAATTCAGAGCAAGAGGATTTAGAAGTAAATTGGGAATGATTGGTTTTAACACAAGCTTAGACAAACTCACTTCCAGAACACATCCAAAGACTCATTGTACTTTCGGATGAAAGCTGAAATAAAGGTTTATGAAACCAAAACATCAAACGATAAACTTGATCTCAAAATTCCCTCAAAGACTCAATGTACTTTTGAGGTGTAGGCTGAAATAAATATTATAAAAACAAAACATGAAATGATAAACTTGATCTCAAAATTCCCTCAAAGACTCATTGTACTTTTGAGGTGTAGATTGAAATAAAGATTATAAAAAACCAAGAACACAAAAAGATTTGAGACTTTGGATCAAAGCAAGGTGGGCGTGTGATTTATTTCCTCAAAGCTTTCCAACAGCAATTACATGTTTGGGACAGCAAATTGTATCAAGAAAACAAACATACAATATGCGATCAACCAAATTATACTTGAACAAAGTGAACAGACATCAAATAACAAAGTTGTAGGCAAGGTGGGCACAAAAATTTGTTATAATAATAACGGTTAAAAAATAATGAGCAAAGGTTGCTCTTATTTATAGACACTCAAAGGAGTAGGGAACCCTAAAATCTCCTTGAGTTAACAATCAGTCTTGCCAATCAACAAGATTTATTCCTATGTCTAAACAAATGTAACTAACAATTAACTGGTCCCATCAAAACTTGTTTGTTGCAGCTTGAGTTGATTTGAATAATTGTGTTTGGTTGCTGCCAATGGGCTGTGTTTAGTTTGACGATTATTTTCCTTACAGCTTATCTACCTTGTAA
The DNA here is from genome assembly GCA_007258455.2 of Sequoia sempervirens. NCBI lineage: Eukaryota > Viridiplantae > Streptophyta > Pinopsida > Cupressales > Cupressaceae > Sequoia > Sequoia sempervirens. Next base: position 34,584,124 of record VDFB02000008.1, on the reverse strand, counting down.
AGGGTTTTAGGTCCCTTCAAAACCTTCTTGTACTGGGTTTCTGGCCCCATCAAAACCTGTTGATCACTAATCAAAAACTAATAGTTAACTGGAAAGACTACATTAGTTAACTGATTTAAAACTAAAAAGAACTCCACTGTACAATAGGTGTCTCCAAAAATAGACATGCATGAAAGGTGGACAGCGAGTTAACTTGGAAAAGACGTTAATTTTAAATGCTATCTTTGGAAAAGGTTGCTCATCCCAACTGGTAGTCTACTGGTTGCCACCTAGAGCAATCATCTCCTCCAAGAAGCAGTTAACTGCCTCATCATCTAGAGCATTGATACTCATCTAAACGATGTGATGTTGCCGTAGCATCTCCTCACCACCCGTGATCTAATTTTGCAATTCGCTTATCCTTTCAGCTGCTTCATCGAATTTTGATGACATGGCTGTAATTTGATTCAACTTGTAGTCCATAGGGTCATCGCTGAAACTACTACGGATGAGGTTCTGAAACTCTGATTGCACATCATTGAGCTCAATGTACACACCATCCTCATGTTGATACTGGCAAGGGACTTGTGACATGAAAGTGCTTATGAACTTGAGAGCACCTGCCACCTTTTGTCTACATTCAATCATTTCTATAGAAATTGCTTTGTATGTTTTTACCTTGAAGATTTGTTGATCTCTCCAAGTAAAAGGCTTTTTCTTGTCTTCTTCTGTAGTGACTGAATCATATGCCATCCTCAAGTGAGAAATGATGATCTCATCCCTCGGTTTCTTTTTCTCCATGCTTTGCTTTGACTCTTGAATTTTTGAGTGAAGGTCGTGGGCATTGTACCTCAATTAGTTCAACTCTACAAGTATGAACCCGCCTCTAGTGACAAACTCTTCTACCTAGTCTCTCAAGTGTTTGCCATAAATAACCAGCTGACTCAGCTGATTTTGTTTTGCAGACGATTCCAGCGTTTGTGGAAGCAAGGCGGTGACATGTGAAGTACCGTGAAGGAGGTTGGAGATGTACTGCCGCAACTGTTGATTTTCAGCCTTGAGGGCTACTTTGTCTTCTCCATCCTTGGTCACTCTATCCTTCAAGCTAACTACTGCAACCTCAAAGAGGTTTACATCAGCTTGTTGTGTACTTCTACCAAGGTTGGCTTTGACCAATCTTGAATCATCAGGCTCAACCTCATTGGCATTCTTGTCAACTAGTGGTGTTACGATCTCAATGATAATCTCGTTGTCAGTAGTCTTTTCCACGTGAACTTTCTTTTTGAGCTTTTTATCTGATGTTCCTTGGTAGACATCATCAAACTATGCAAAGTCCAATTGGTAAAACAACTTTCTCCTCTCCTACCCAGGAGGTTCTCAAGCAAAGATGAAGAATCTCGACTAACTTCACTGGGAGTAGTTCTAGTCTCATCAACTCCTAATGAATGAGTTGGTGTAGAGATGTCATGAATCGGTGAATCAGACTCCAAGTCTATGAATTGGAGATGGCTGCGGTGGTGACAGATGAATAGGAGGCTCTGCCTCTACTTCTAGCATTGTCTCAGCTGTATCTATGACTGCATGTATTTGTTGTTCTTGTTGATTTGCATCAGAAACTTACATCTTTTCCTTCAAGTTCAATGACATTCTGCTGTTTCTAAAACCCTCTGGAGGATTGCTCATTGCTTTCACTCTAGATTTCCATTTAGAAGTGGAAGGTAGTGTGGTAGTAACTAGTGACGGATCTATAACAGGAGTGACTACCTTCCGCATCCTCTTGCTATTCAAGAAAAGTATGCTATTCTTTACAACCCTTCTTGTCCTTTCCTCAATGGAGGTGCTCTCCTTGGTGTACCAATCAGGCAATCAAAGTGTCTGCGAGTCAATATGATCTCTGATAAATGTGGGAAGCAAAACTTGTCCATCATCATTCGATAAACCCTCCACATCCTTTGATAAGAAATCAACGATCTGTGGAAGAGTAAATCTACCATCGTTATGCCTGCACACTTCAAAGTTGTCTTCACGACTAAACCAAAAGTCTTCCATGGTAGGTTTATGAGAAGAATTGCCACCAGGTGGGCTGCCAAGAGACCCCAAGGGTCATATGAGCACCTTTCTATAAGAAACTTAAGATTAAGCTTCATTATTTTATTGTCATTAATTTAGCGTCGGTTGCTGATCTGCACCTATATGTACCCATCTCAAAAGGAAAGCTAGCAACATAATTGCATTTACCATGCAGAAAAGTGTGTACCTCAGGCAATTGCCGTAGGAACTCCATGAATACCACCTTATCGGATGGATAACAGGGTAACATGGCTAGACTGCTTGAGAAACCATATACGTGAATGTAGGAAAATGTGGGGAATTGGATGAACCAATCGGCCCAATCTACCATGGCCAATCTGGCCTCTGATGAAAAGCATATGTGCAACTCGTTATCAAGGTTTCTCACTGTGTGCATCAGAAAGAGGTCATTTACCCACTTGAAGTGTCATTTTGACTGTGAAAATTCTAGTTGTGAGAAATGCTCATGAACCTTCTACACACCAAGAGTTCCAATTGTATTCAACCCTCTAAACTGGGCTTGAAAGGCTATTAGATATATGAGGTATGAAGCCATATGGAATTCGTAAGCTTGGAAGAAACTTGTCATCTAGTTGTGAAGAGTGTCGCTGATCAAAGCATCCTAGTCATAGTGTTCTTTGTTGTTGACAAGCTGCGACATGATGTAAAACATCCATGGCTGAAACTTGTGTGCTTTTGCTTGACCCGTGACATGGCTGAGGAGAGTAATCATGATTGCATACTCATCGTTGAATTCCCCATGTCCAACATTCTTTGGAAAATTGTTTCGTTTTTCTTTGAGCCACCTTGATGCCATCCTTTTTTGACATTGTTCCTTTGACGTGTTAAACGCCTTTTCACATTCTTCAATTGACACAGTCAAGTTGTTTGCACATGGTGGAATAGCAAAACACCTCTCGATGTCTCTTGGCTTGAGATGGCAAATCACTCACCCATCAACTGACTGGATTTCCTATGAAGTGGGGTTGTAATGCTTTATACAAGCAATTACAAACTCGATGTCTTGTGTTGAGATGGGAAAAGAGGCTGCCTCAAGTAAGCCGGATTGCTCAATATTCTAAATTATGATGGTGTCAATGCCTATCAAGTTGTCCAAATCAACTACTGGATTTGCTCGATGTAAATCAGTGTCAATTGTCTTCAAGAAGTCATGAAGCAAGACCAATTTGGTCTTGAATTCAACTTGAGAGAATTGCATTTTGAAACTCTGGAAGAATGACTGTGCACTCGACTATGTTTGAACAACTTTTTCAGAGAGGCTAAAAATAGCTTAACTAAGAGGTAGTTTCTTTGAAAAATTTTGAGACGTGGGTTTTATTGAGAATGTCTTTCTGAATGAACCCAAAATGTCAATTTTTTGAGAAAATGATTTTTTCATGAACATGCAAGAACCCTTCAAAGGTAGAGGTAGCAAGGCAACTTTTTCCCGAAAAATTCTGAGAAGTGGGTTTTGTAGGTGTCTATGTGCTGAGTAGACCTAGAATGTCAGTTTTTGAAAAAGATGACTTTTTTCATAAACCCTAAAAATGGAGGCAACGGAGGAAGCTTTTTTGGAAAAATCTAGCATATGGGTTTTATGGCCAATCTTGTGTTGAATGAACCTAGAAGGTTAGATATGTGAAAAGTTTGATTTTGATTGAACATGCAAGAAAACCTAAGACAGAAGTAGAAGTTGTGGGAAAAATTTCCAATCTTGGAAAAGATTGAAAAATAAAAGAACCCAGAACATTAGAAGTTGAAGATTATGAACGGTTGCCTCTGAAAAATGATGCCTGGAGATATGAAGTCTAGAAAAATGTCTTGTTCAACCTGGTCTCAAAATTACGAAGAATGCTGGAAATGACCTATGTTTGATCCTTCAAATGTTGTTGAATAGAAAATGGCGAGTTTTCTCTTGACGTCAACCTGCAAAAATAATGAAGTTTGGACACCTAGATGCTTGTTAAATAACATTTGGAGCTGGAAGCATCAGTTAGGGCATCAAAACCCTGATTTAGGAGTTATTAGGGGTGATTGGCTGTTAACTGGAAGCATTCCCCAAATTTCGGGATTCCTTGAGGAAGAGAAAGTCTTCAAAAATTGTGAACTCAAGCTGACTTGGACGCCACCTTGAGATTAAGCGTCAAAGTTTTGGCAGTGTTAGAATATTATTGAAGATTTTGAAAATTTCCTTGATAAACTACCTCCGTTTGACCCTTGAATCTGAACGTCTGATTGATCTTGAGGTTTGGCTGATAGATTCACTACAGAGCATGACCGAACTTGAGAAGATCATCATGGGAGTTGCAAACCTTGAAAATTGGTTTTGGGGGCTCAAATTTCTAGGCACCTTCTTGAGATTAGGTGCCTTTGTTTGCTAGTGTTAGCTAATTTTCAATGATTTTCAAACTTCTTCAATTTCTCCTCCTATGCTTCGATCTGTTGTTCCTAGTGATTGATGATTCTCGCGGACTAGATGTTGAATCCATCGCGAAGTTGGAAGAATTCCGGAAAGGATGACTGGTTTCGCAAGCTTTGAAAATTGTTTTAGTAGGAGGTTCAAATTCCTAGGCAACCCTGGCCTGCAAGGGCACTTTTGCACCTCTGAAATGCAATTTGCATTTTGCAACTCTTGACGAAATGCTCCAGTTTGGTCTTCATTGTTGGATGTTTGACTGCTCCGATGAATTTGCTGACGGACTCATCGCGAAAATTGATCGTAACAGAGAAGGTATCCTTGGAAGTTATGAAGCCTAAAAGTAGCATCTGATGCCTCAAAAAGTTGGGCGTCTTTTGCTAGCAGGGTGCTTTTTCTGCTTTCCTTAGCTATTTTTCTGAGTTTTCCAACTTTTCTTTCGTTTTGGGTGTCTATTCGATCTTCACTTTCCTATGTTCGATAGGTCTTCTGAGCTGGCAGATGGATTCACTACGGAGCTGGACTGAATGCTAGATGAATTGCTTGGAGGTTGCGAACTCTAAAAATGAATTATGAGTCCTTTAATTCTTGTGTGCCCCTAACTAGCAAGGGCACTTTTTCTTGCTAGACTAAGTCAATTTTGAGTTTGCTGACTCTCAACATTTCCCACTTGATCTTTGTCTGAAAGCATTTGATTGATCTCGTCAACCGGATGCCAAATTCATCACGAAGCTGGAAGAATTCCGAAGAGAAGCCCCAAAACTGCAAATCTTAATAGTTGCATTTGATCCCTTGAATTTATGGGCGCCCCTAGCTTGCAGGGGCGCTTTTCCTCCAGTTGGTAGTCATTTTATGTGATTTTACTCTCGCACTTTGTGTTAACTGTGTTGTCGACTACGTTGACTGCATTGAGCATCGTTGTTGCTAATGCAGGCGTGTTGGCCGCGTTGTGTGTGTGAAAAACTGAAACTAAAAAATATTCCAAGTCATTGAAGCCTAGACACCTTCTTTGAGGTAAGGCGTCCATCTACAAACTTAGTTTATTTTCCGCAATTTTCAACTTTTGAAATTCCCCTCCATCATTCACCATTTTTCGAGCATCTTTCACCATAGATTCTTCTGTGCAGCGTTTGAAGTTTAGATTTCGCCACCTGGTACTGGCCATCTGCCATTGTTGACCTTGGAGGTCCTAACTTTTCTTCTGAAAAGTGAAATAGACCCACCAGAACAAAACTGACTTTTTGATGATTTTGACTGGACCACTGTGATTGTGACGAAAAATTAACCTATCAACATCATTTTGAGTCATTTCTGGAAAGGTCCTTTTTTTAGGGTTTTTCTAAAAATAGGGGCTTGAAACCCTAATTTTCAAATTTTCAAAATTTTAGGAGCATCCTTGTGACAATAAACCCAAAAAAACCCCATACTTTGTTTGTTGTTTAAAATTTTCTAAAAATAAACAAACTGCTATTTTTAGACATTTTGAGCTATTTTGACTTTTGACAACATTTTACAAGATTTTGACCATTTTAACCAAAATTCCTTAATGAAGCAAAAATTTTAATTTGGGCACAACACATCCACATAGCCAGAAGGGACCCTCTTTCTGAAAGTTTCCCTTTCTTTAGTTATTTATGTTGTATCTTTTGCGGCTGCAACTACTGTTGGAACTATCTTGAACAATGGAACTATGAGATCTCGAGAACTGGAGATGAAAAGAAACTTTATTTTTATAAGACAATAAATTAGCAGCAGTTCCTTTTACCCAGTGGTAGCCGAATATATAAATCAATTCTGTAGATTCTTTTTGGAAGACGAGTGGGATCATGTTATATAAAATTTATCTATTTGTTATCATTGAATTTAGAGAACCAATTCCATGCTGTGACAAAAGTAAACTCTAAAAATTCATGTAATTTCTTTTATGATATGGCGAGATTCAATTCTAAATAATACCTGCAGATATGTTGCTTGAACAAACATCAATTTATGAAATAGCAGAAAGACTCATTCTATATAGTGGATTGAGGTGTCTTATTTTAATAAAATTAATCCTTTGAAATGTGCATTTTTTCCATTAGCATGTTAGTTGTGGCTATGTAACATGTATTTCTTCATTTTTCTGAAGTTAAATGTGTCTTTACCAGGTAAACAATGAATCACTTACTGTGAAAGATTCTGATGGCAACACAGTTGAGTCACAGCTTGTACCTCTTGGAAATTCAACGGTAAATTTGACAAGCTACTATAAGAAAGAAAATATGGGCATATCATCAGTTAAAAGCCCTCTTTTTTCACTTTTTTTTCAAGTGTCTGTGCCACCTCTTGGATTCAGCACATATATTATCTCAAAAGAAAATGGTAATCCAACTCTCTTTGCTTAAATGATCTTCCCATCTCACTGAGCATTGTAACTTCTAATTTTTGAAATGACCAAGGAAGATCTAAGAATGCGCATTGTAAAAATACATCTTAGGAAGAATTACTAATTAGAATGTTTAAATAGTAAATTTTTAATCTTTCAGTTGCCTTTATGCACAGGGAGTAGACCTGTCTTGTCTACCAAACAAACTGCACCAGCGAATGAAAGCAGGACATATGAGGTTGGACCTGGCAACTTCACAATGTCATTCTCCTCTATATCTGGTCAACTACAACAAATATCAAATTCCAGGACAGGGGTACATACTATTCCTTAATGTCAACCCTTTCATCCAAAGATGTATTCTACATGTACTGGTGTAATAAATGCTTGAAAACATGGAGTTCAAGAAAATGTCAAACTGCATATGCAAATATTCTTAATTTATGTTTCCATCTTTATGTTTCATTTATATTATATATGCCAAAAAACTATGTAAAGACAAATGTATGAAGCATTGATAAATAAATGTGAAAACTGTAATGTCCCTTGCCAAATCTGATCTTTATTTTGTGTTTTTGCTGCTTGGGAATTTTGTCAAACAATTGTCCTACAAACTCCTATCAGCTATGCAATAATATTTCTCTTTTTATATGATGATTTGAATGCATGAAAAGACTCAAATGACTTAATCTAAGTGTGCAAATTGGCTACAAGTGAAGTAGATGCAATGCAAAGTATTTTATGACTTTTCCAAACTATTTGATGACTGAAAACTCATGCAATTATGTAGTTACAGCAAAGAGACATTTTGTCAAACACTTCATGTGCAAACTCCAAACTCCGCATTATATAGAACTGCAAATGAAAAGACTCCCAAACTGATTACAACTCTTTGCCAATATCTCCTACAGCTGATTGCCCTCAAAGAGAAATGATTTACAATGCAATATGACAAAACTAATTCCAACTGCTGTGACAACGACTCAAGGTAAACAGCTGTGATATGAAAGACTAATACAAATTGCTGTGATAACAGCGACATAGATGACTACAGACCAGCGACTACCTGATTATAAATATGCCAATAGAAATGAAAATTTACTGTGAACCTGGATAATCGAACTCCTCAAAATTGAACTTCCTTTGTAGCTTGATGGCAGCGACTGAATTCCTTAATGCTGTGTGAACTTTCCCAGCCAAGTTTGAACATGAATAATGCCTCTAAACTCCAAATCGAACTGCCCAGGTGCTACGCCTAAATACATGAAATCGTCCTCCAATGGCAGTGCCAATGATGCTAGAAATCCACAATTCTGCCCAGCAATGAAAGACGCCCTTACAAGGATGAAATCGATATGTTTAATAACTGAAAAATGCTCCTCAAAATCTCACAAAATCGAGCTCTTCAATGTCTGTAATTGATCTTGAGAATTCTGCAATTATCTCCTTCAAAATTTGGTCAAAGACCATTAAATTTTTCCCAAGTAGGAAGACTGAATTATCTCCCTCTCAAATCTCTAGCTAGGGTTGATCTTTCACAACCAAAACCGGTATCCTAGAGTATTGAAACCCTCGGACAATGCAAGCATTCAAGCTTTCACCACACAGGTATGAAAATAGAATAACTCAAGACATGATCAAATGGCTTACATTCAGTTCCTTATAAAGAATTCTCAATCAGCTTCAAAAAGCTTCTAGAAAATAATATTATTTTATTCTCCAAGTGATTTTATGATATAATATTTTATTAATTTATTGAGATAACTTCACAAATAATTAATTTAATTATTATTCCCTTATTTCTCCTTTTAGCCTTTGGGAATAAATAAAGCTAAATGATCCGCAGGAGTGGCTAGTGTGAAGGGGACATTACAGTCCTCCCTTCCTAAAATTGCTTGTCCTCAAGCAATTACAAACTAGGATGTTGGAGAATTTGTTCTCCTTCCCATGTGGCATCCCCGTGGCAAGTCTCTCCATCTCACCAAATACTCCTTAACCACCCTGTTCCTCAATCTCTTCTCCCGGGTATCAATTATCTCTTTGGGAATTAGGACCAAATATCCCTCCTCATCCAACAGTGGCAGCGCCGATGAAGAAGTAACCCATTGTCCAAGTGCCTTCTTGAGGCACCAAACATCAAATACATTATGAATCTTGCTGCTCTCTGGCAGCTCCAACTCGTAGGCTACCTCCCCAACACGCCTGATGATCCTGTATGGTCCATAAAACCTGAGATTGAGCTTCTCCACTCCACTCTTCTTCAAAGAAGACTGTTTGTAAGGCTACAAACGAAGGTAGACCAAGTCTCCCACCTCAAAAATGTGCTCAACCCTATGCCTATCAGCATAAGTCTTCTGCTGATTTTGTGCCATCTGCAAATTATCCTTGAGTGCTCTCAAGATGTCTTAGCTCTCCTGAATCCAATCCTTAGCCTTAGGATCTCTACTCTCCCCAAAAGCCAAGTCCATGAATGATGGTGCATCATATCCATACAATTCTCGAAAAGGAGACATCCCAATAGACATATGATAAGTGGTATTATAACAATACTTTCCCAAGTGCAACCACTTAATCCATGCTCTCTGCTGTCCCAAGATGTAATTGCGCAAGTACCCCTCAATCTACTTATTCACAATCTTTGTCTGACCATCTATCTGTGTGATGAGCCGTGCTCACTGCTACAATGATTTTTGCTTGGTTTTACGTCTGACTTTTGGTTTGTATTTTGCTTTCCTTGTTTTTTTTGTGTTTTGTGGTTTGATGCCGATGATTCAATGATTTACTTACAACCATATGCATATAAAGAACTCATATAAACTAAACTTCAAATATAAACTAAGAAGAGACTCAATAAGATTGCTAAAGGCTTTCTTCATTACATGATAGAGTACTTACATTGCATAACTTCCATACATTTCGGAATAAGAGACGATTAACAACCCTAGATTAACTTGCAGCCAAAATAACACTGTGAACAGTGTTTGCTACAGTACCCGCGCCCAACAAAATGCACATAAAAACTTACAACTTTCTCCCACCAAATGTTTGAAGAAATAGCTTCTAATACTAAGGGCGCCCCCTTAGGGAAAGGAAGCAGCTACAAAGATGAGGCATTTTCCTTGCTTGAAGAAGATGGAACCCTCTCACAAGGACGGTTGGCTGTAAGTGAACAATCAGCTTCAACAACTGGCATAAAACTCGAACAAATCCTTCCCAAAGGCGAATGAAACCTCCCACAGCAATTATCCTTCCAATAGATGGCTTCCAACAACTTGTTATCAGCAATTTCAAGCTCAAATGCAGCAACAAGAAAATAACCAGCACTTTAGGGTGGTCTTTCACACCTTCAAGATGCCAAATTCTAACTACAAGCCCCAAACCAGGCTTACCCACTGCTGATATTGAGAAACCCTAGTTTCTCTCTTCCACAAACTCCACACTTCAAACTTCATTCAACAAAATAACTCATAGCATGAGGAGGTCGACTTTCTTAAGCTCTTTTTATAATTTCACTTTGAAAAGCACTATTCATTAAAAATCACTATTCCTTAAGTTATGTCTTTTTTCACTTTAGTGATGAATAGTAACTGAAAAATAGAAAATGCCCCCTTGAACTAATAGACACATGGTCCCCAAAGCCTGAGAAGGTGAAATAATGGTGAAGATCAATATTTTAAGCCCCCATAACACGCCAAAAGTGCAATTTCACCACGTCACCATACTCTGGATACCAACATTGCATTTTACCGACCAGGTGCCCAACAAGTGACCCTCTAACCAGAACCATTAGCCTACGAGGGTCGACATAATAGGCTAATCCACGGAATCACAGAAGGTTAATTAGAAGGGGACATTACAATCCGCCCTCCCTGAAATTGCTTGTCCCCAAGCAATCTCAACTCCGGATGCTGAAGGATGTCCTCGCTCTCCCACGTTGCGTCCTCAACCGGCAAGTCCTTCCATTTAATCAAATATTCCCTAATGACTCGTCTCCGCAACTGTCTCTCACGGACATCCAAGATGGCTTCGGGCACCAGAATCAATTTCCCCTCGTCATCTAGGGGTGGTAGAGCTGTCGACGGAACCACACAATGTCCTAACGCCTTCTTGAGGCGTGACACATGGAATACATTGTCCACCTTGCTTTTTGTCGGTAGTCCCAATTCATAGGCCACTTCGCCAACCCGCCTGATGATTCTAAAGGGTCCATAGTACCGGGGCTTCAGTTTCTCTGCACCACTCTTCCTGAGAGTGGACTGGCGATACGGCTGCAGCATCAAATACACCATGTCCCCAACTTCAAAAGTTCGCTCCACTCTCCTCTGGTCCGCATATTGTTTTTGTTGATTCTGTGCCTTCTGAATGTTCTCACGGAGAGCTCTCACAATGTCCTGGTTCTCTTGTAGAAGATCCCCAGCACTAGGCACCCTACTGTCACTCAATAATAAGTCTAGGAAGTTCGACGCCTCATACCCATACAATGCCATGAATGGGGACATCTGAATTGACATGTGATGGGTGGTATTATAGCAATACTCACAAAGATGAATCCACTTCACCCACCCCTTTTGCTGTCCTGCTATATAATTTCGAAGGTATCCTTCCACCCATTTATTCACAACTTTCGTCTGATCGTCGGTCTGCGGGTGGTAGCTAATACTCAGAGTAAGCTCGGTCCCACAGAGTTTGAATAGTTCCTGCCAGAAATGACTCAAAAACCGACTGTCCCGGTCACTGACAATGCTTCGAGGTAGCCCATGCAATCTGAATACTTCACGGAAAAACAGCTCAGCAACCTGTGTAGTTGCTATTGGGAAAAAGTGAGCATACTTGGTGAGGTGATCAACAACTACATAAATACAATCTCTTCCTTGGGTTTTCGGCAAGCCCGTAATGAAGTCCATCGATAAGCATTCCCAATTCTTGTCTGGAATAGGAAGTGGTTGAAGTAACTCAGCTGGATAGTTGTGTTCCTGTTTGTTTTGCTAACAAATCGGACACTCTCTGACATATTTAAGGACATCTGACTTGAGTCCTTTCCAAGTGAAACATTCCTAGACCTGCTTATAAGTTTTGAAATATCCAGGATGTCCGGCCATAGGCACATCATGAAAGGCCCTTAATATTGTGTTCTTAATTTCTGATCCTGGGGTCAAGAAGATCCTACCTTTGTAAATGATGAGGTCATTTACAACTGAATATCTGCTGTCCTGTACTGAACCCTCAACGATGCCGGAAGCCCATGAGTCTTTGGCATATTCTACAGAAATTAGGTGCTTCCAATTCTCTGCAATTTCAACCATAGAGTTTAAGTGCGAACGACGTGACAAGGCATCAGCCACAATGTTCTGAGTCCCTTTGACATAAACGATGTCAAAGTCATATGATTGCAACTTACTGACCCACTTCTGCTGACGATCATTAAGATATCGCTGTCCGAGGAAATGCTTCAAGCTATTATGATCGGTCTTAACGCAAAATTTGCTGCCTACGAGGTACTGCCTGAATTTGGCCAATGCATGCATGATGGCCAACATTTCCTTGTCATAAATACTGTAGCCCCTCTCTCGCCCTCTTAATTTCTGGCTCTCAAAAGTTATCGGATGCTTGTCCTGCATGAGAACTGTGCCAATCCCTTCGCCCGAGGCATCACACTGTAGCTCGAAGGGTTTAGTGAAGTCTGGTAAGGCCAAGACAGGACAAGAGGTAATCAACTGCTTAAACTTCTCAAAACACTCTTGCGCCTCAGGAGTCCAAATAAATGCCCCTTTCTTTGTCAGGTCCGTAAGTGGTGCTGCATGACGTGAATAGCCACTGACAAATCGGCGGTAGAAGCCACATAAACCCAAAAATCCTCGAAGATGGGTAAGATTCTCGGGCATCGGCCATTCTACAATAGCCCTAACCTTGTCTGGATCCATGCGCACACCCTCTACGCTAATAATGTGGCCCAAGTACAGCAGTTCAGTCATTCCCAGGTCACATTTTGATTCCTTTGCATACAAAGACTCGCTGGCCAAAATGCCCAATACTATGTCTAGATGCGCGATATGCTCAGCCCAAGTCTTGCTGTATACTAAGATGTCATCAAAGAAGACAAGTACGAACTTCCTCAGTTGCGACTGGAAGATCCTATTCATAGTGGACTGGAACGTAGCAGGAGCATTGGTTAGCCCAAACGGCATAACCATAAACTCAAAGTGCCCACAATGGCAACGGAAAGCTGTCTTTTCAATGTCCTGTTCCCGCACACGAATCTGATGATACCCCGACCTCAAGTCTATTTTTGTGAAATAACGTGCACCATGCAGCTTGTCTATCAGCTCATCAATTCAGGGAATGGGATACCTATTTTTGATGGTTCTTTTATTCAGCAGCCTGTAATCAATGCACATGCGCAAGGTACCATCCTTTTTCTTTACTAGCACCACGGATGAGGCAAATGGTGATTTGTTGGGCCTGATGTGTCCCATAGCAAGCAGCTCCTTAATAGTCTTTTCTATTTCATCCTTAAGCCGCTTAGGGTGCCTGTAAGGAGTGACAATCACTGGCTTAGCGCCCTCCTCCAACTCGATGATGTGCTCAATGCCACGATCTAGCGGTCTACCAGGTGGAATCTCGCTAAACACCTTAGCGTGTTTGATCCTTAACTCCTGTATGTCTGGGTGATAAACTGGGGTTTGTTGCTCCTCTTGAGATGGCATTAACATACACTTAGCTTCCCACTCGATCATGTCATGTCGCATGAGTCTCTCCATTCTACTGAGAGATATCGTTCTAAAATTGCTATCTCGGATGGCTTTCAGCACATGATTCCTTCCGTCCACCCTAAATCTCATCTCCATATCCCGAAGGTTAAGGGTAAACTCTCCAATGTCGTGAAGCCATTTCATCCCTAGGACCATGTCAGTATCTCCCATGTTCACCACGTAGAAATCTGCCTTAAAGTTGTAGTTGTTCAGTCGCATGGGAAGATTTGGAATCATTCTGTCACAATTAAGAGTGTAGCCATCAGCGACCTTCACTCTTATGCCATCAAATTCTTCCGTTTGAATTCCACGCCTTTCAACCAGCCTTGCATCAATGAAGTTATGCGTGGCACCTGTATCTAATAGGGTGATAATCTTTTTCCCAGCTAAGACCCCTCGCATTCGGAAAGAGCCCTCTCGCTGTATGCTTGTGAGGCGCGCTTCTTGAAGCTTTACTTCCTCCTCTGTTTCGGTACCGTTTTCACCCTCATTCTCAGATTTTTCTCCCTCGGACTCCCCCTGCTCAGTGTGCTGGTCCGATTTATCTGATTCAGAATCCTCATAGTAAGCCCACATTATTCGGTTAGCCTTCCCCTTAGGCCTCAAAGGACAGTCGTGGTTTGCATCATATGGTCCTTTGCAATAGAAACACAACTTTTTACGGCGCAAGTCATCGATAGTTTCTTTGTCAAATGGGACTGATGATTTACCTTTAGTATCTGCCTTCTCGTTCTTCTTAGGGAATGATTTTCCATCCTTGTATGAAGAGGATGCTTTAGACGACGACTTGCTCTGTGGGGCTGCGAGTTCCATGCTCCTCGCTTTCCTCATAGCCTCCTATAGGGTCGGGGGATCAAAAGCTTTGATCCAACCTCTCAATGGTTCCAAGAGTCCTTCGATGAATAGCACTACCAATCTCCTCTCAAATATGTTGGGAACCATAACCGACAACCTCTGGAAATCACCCATATATCCCTCCAGACTCCCAACCTGCTTGAGTCTAGCTAGATCTCTAAAGTATGTCTCTGGATCTTTCCTGTCAAAGCGTTCAATTAGTCGGTCAATAAACTCCTGATAGGAAGTAATTCGATCATGCTGTAGGGTCACCAACCCGTGGTACCACCAATCATGGGCTGCTCCCTCTAGATGCAGTGTAGCATACTTAATTGCATCTGCCTCTGCCATAGGCCGAAGGTTCAAGAAGGTATCCAATTTATGGACCCAAGACTGTGTTGTAACCGTCCCACTGCCATCAAATGTGGGTAACGTGAGTTTGCTGGTGGCATGCTTGAGATCGTTGTGTTGATCCCTGTTTTGTCCTCTTGGTCTCCGGGTCGGTCTGTCACGGTAATACTCTCTTCTTTGACTCAAGAATCTGTCGAAGCTTAGACGTTCTTTCACTTGAGGTGCCAATAATTCCCATTCATCATTAGCGGCCATGAGTGTATCTGCAAACATTTCCTCTCTTTCTTCTTCTGCGTTACCGTCTTCTGATTCAACTCTCAAAAAGGTAGGACGAGAGGGCCTATCAGCTGTACGCGAGGGTGCCCTGGGTGCCCTCCGAGACCCTGCTACACTCCTGTCATCATCTTGATCTTGTGGCTGCCTCCTAGGAAAATTCATCTGTTGTAGAGTATTTGTAAGCTGCTGTAATACCCCAGCTACCTCTCGCTGTCCGGTTCGTAAATCTCTGAAAGTTTCTCTTACTTCTCTATCTTCATTGTTTTCCTCATTTCTTCTTTCGTTTCTTGGTGGCCCTCTTCTTCCCTGTCACCCATTTCTTCTACTGGTATATTGTCAAACAGGTTATCCTCTTGCCAATTGTCTACTTGCTCTGCCCTTCTACGAGTGTAGTACCTAGTATGACCTCTCATGTGAAATTTTGACCCTCCAGGATGGCAGGATCAAGGCTCTGATACCACTGTGATGTACCGTGCTCACTGCTGATTTGATTTCACTTCGTTTAAAGGACTGATTTTCGGTTTGTAATCTGCTTTTCTTGTTTTGGGTGTTTTTGAGGTTTGATGCCAAATGATTTTAATAATTTTTTTATAACCATATGCATATAAAGAACTCATATAAACTAAACTTCAAACATAAACTAAGAAGAGACTCAATAAGATTGCTAAAGGCTTTCTTCATTACATGATAGAGTGCATTACATTGCAGAACTTCCATACATTTCGAAATGAGAGACG